>CM055851.1:23469815-24069815 GCA_029490765.1 Euthynnus affinis
TTCCTGAGAAGAAAGGTTTTTTTTATGCCTTCTTAAAAAGTGTTTAGGGTTTGTGCTACCCTCAGATGGTTAGGAAGGCTGTTTCACAAACATGGTGAAGCAGAGCTGAAGGCTCTATCCCCATGGTGCGGAGCTTAGTATTGGGAGCCCAGAGAAGCAAGCTGCTAGCAGATCTGAGGGTGTGGTGAGGGTTTCTGGTATGATCAGTCTGTGTAGGTAGGGAAGCACATGTTCATTGATGGATTCGTATGAGTATTATAACCTGGTAGTTAATCCTGAAGGAGAAAGGGAGCCAGTGCAATGAAAACAGAATCAATGTTATAAGTTTGTGTTTTTGCACTCTTACCACAATCCTAGCAGTGCTACTCTGAATGTACTGGAGCTTCAAGTCCAGTCTTGAGGAGATAAAGGCATGGATGAGGTTCTCTAAATCTAATAAGGTTAGAGATGGGCAGAGTTTAGAGATGCTTTTGAGGGGGCAGAAAGAGGTTTTCTATAGATATGGTTATCAAATCAGCTCAAGGTCAAACCTAATACCCAGATTAGTGACTGAGGAGGAAAAGGGGATGCTCTGGCTATAAAAGGTGAGATGAGGTATGGGGGGGGGGTGACAGAATCTGATGTGGAGTGCCAATAAGAAAAAAAAAACTTCTGTTTTGCTGCTGTTTAACTGGAGGAAATTTGTGGTATTTGTGGCATGAAATGGCTGCAGAAAGGCTTAGGGCAGTTTTGATATACAGGAGGGTATCATCAGCATAGCAACAGACACCCCATGTCCGCTGATGACAAATCCAAGAGGGAGCATGTAGAGGGTAAGGGATGGGGCCAAGAACCGATTCTTGCAGAACGCCACACGTGACAAGGTAGGTCACGAAGGTAGGTCTGACACCACTTAAGTGCAGAGTTTGAGTTGCCAATGGTGGTGTGGAGGTGCTCTAGGGATAGTGTGGTTCACAGTGTGAAATACTCAGGTCAAGGAGAATCAGGAGAGAAGGGGACCCTGCATCAGCTGTCATCAGCAGGTCATTCACAATCCTGAGCAGAGCTGTTTCAGTGCTGTGTGCTGAACGTAAACCTGACTGAAATTTTTCAAATAGGTTGTTGTGTTTAAGGTGGTCTCGAAGCTTGGAAGCAATCACCTTCTCCAACACCTTGGACAGAAAAGGGAGGTTTGAGATAGGTCTGTAGCTGGTAAGAACTTCTGGGTCCAGCGTGGGTGTGACCTTGAGGGTAGATAGAGCACTACCAGTGTGAAGACAGAGGCTGACAGTTTGGGTGATAAGGGGGCTGAGAATGGAAATGTATGATTTAAGCAGACAGTGAGCCCAGAGCATCTAAAGAGTCATTCCAGGACACGTCCAGCTGTTTTTATTTTCCGCAGGTCATGAGTGAACCAAGGAGCAGAGAGTGAAAAATTGACCTCACATGTCTTGACACGGTCATGAAGATCAAAGACACTTCTAAGAGATGTAGTGTAGAGTTCCACTAGTTTATCCACTGATGCAGAAGCTGGGCAGGTGATGTGCTGGGGGTCCATGGTCATGATGGTTGGGTCAATGCTTTTCCAGTTCTGACCCATTTGACCCTTAGATTTAGTAGGGGATAGCAGGAATATCAAATCCATTAAGTCCACCTTGTGGTAGGACACACCCAGATTATAGACCTGTAGGTTATTAATGGGGGAGGAGTCACTAATGAACGGGTCAAGTGTGCGCCCCTTGGTGTAAATGGGGACATCAACATGCTGCCAAGACACTCAATCAGACTTATGAGGTACACTGCAAAATGACAGTAGGGGTTGTTGATAGATATATTCATATCATCAACAAGGACAGTGTTGGTGATATGATGAGTTTATTTTGGGGGAGCGGTAGATGAGAAGCACGGTCACAGAGTATGGAGGTTTACAATTTAGAGGCATTCAACAGAAGAAAGATCTGGCATTGGCAGTGGAGAGAGTTTCAGTTCACCCCAGTGTAAGATTGCTAAACCACAAACATGGCCAGAGCTGCAGGCTTTTCCCATGTAACAAGGAGGGCAAGCCTCATTAAGCACAGAGTAGCCATCTGGTTTATGCCAAGTTTTAATTAGGCACATGAAATGAAGCCCCTTGTCCAAGATGTGGTCATCTGTGAGGAGGGATTTATCAGTGAGAGATTGTATATTATAGCTGAGGATGAACATCTCTGCAAACTCCACAGTACATCGTGATCTACTCCATATTTTGCATCTCGCCTGGTGTAGGGTAGTCTTGCAACTTTCTTGCACCATGGTGCGAGCCTCTATGGATGTAACAAGGTTGCTTTTTTAAATCACAAACTCTTGGCAGTGGGTTAAAAGCCCCTTGTCGGATGTAGTTAGGAAGCTGCGTAAACTCCATAGCTGTGTGGCTGAGTGTAAAACAGTTGTGTCGTTTGGGCGGAATTGCAGTGTTGGTCCCAGCCACAGATACAGTCATACAGTAGAGATCATTACAGCAATCATGAAGGGAGCTATAGCTGAAGAAAAAGTCACTAGAGTCCATCAGTGACAGTACAGCTCTGGGTGATTTCCACACTGATATAGAGTTCAGGGGAGCTGGACGGGACTTTGTGGCGCACCTGAGCTGGCAGGCTGGAGACAGCTGGAGAAAGGGGATCCCAGTAGAGCAGGTAGTAATCACTTTACATCGAATAATCCAAAAATCCACAAATCCCAGTAGAGAAGGTAGGAAGCACTTTATGTTGAATAATCCAAAATCCATAAGTCCCAGTAGAAAAGATAGGCCGTACTTTAGTTAATCCAAAGTCCACCAATTCTATAGAACATATTCCAACTCAGGAAGCGATGAAAACACGCAGAACATTGATTGTTTAATAATATGCAGTCATGACAGCTCTCTAAAAGTGAAGCTAAAATATCTTGATCGCCCCCTGGTGCCTGGCTGCAGTATAGGACATAAGTTCTAGTCCAGGAAGGCCACATTAATCTCATGAGCAGTGAAGTCCACAGTCAATTGTCTGTTTAGTAAAGAGGAGTGGCAGCCAGTATGCACCAGTATTTTGGAGCTTTTTCCCTATCTTTATTCAAGAGCGTGGTATATCAATTTGAGAGCATAATTTATTGATTTCACGTTCAAAGTGTGTAATTTGTCCCTCAAAACCCTGCCCTTGCACTCAAATAGCCTCTGCTTGTGCTTAGCTTGTCCAATTTCTTAGAGAGGATCCCTGATTAACTTTCACACCGCTTCGTAGACACATATTTAATTGGCTCGCAAGCTGCTTTGCGTATTTTTGTCACTAACATCAGCAGTAGCAGGTGCTAACAGGCTATGCTAACAGTGTCAGTGAATTTACACTAGCAGCAGTCTGAATGAAGGACCTGCTAACCAGCCTAAGAAAACTACAACTGTTGGTCCCAAAAAGCACTAAAACTACATCTGTGGGTCCTTGTAATGCTTATCACTTCAATTTTTCATATACAAAATGGATTTCAAGTAGCGATCTCGCCTTCTCACACAGGCGTAACCATAGAAACGTTTATGATGAAGGTGACACCGTTTTCTCCTCCAGCACACCAACAGGCAGGTGCTGTGCCATGTGGCTACTAGGTGCTGGTGTATAAATGAACCACCGTCTTTTTATTCCAAAAGTCGTAAAGGCAGCAAGGGAAGTACATTTAATAAAGCCCTGGAGGGCAGGAGTGGATGAATCCAGTTAAAGAGTACCCGCTCGTAGGGGAAGCTCTAATGAGTAAAACGAACATGCCCACAAGGAGGCAGGGATAATTTTATTGGTCAATACTAAACCTGGCCTCCTATTGGTTGGGGAATTTCGACAGGGCTGTAGCACAAAAAATCCAAGAGCAGAGCAGAAATCTGAGAGCAGAAGTTCCAGGAGCACACAGAAGCAGGGTTTTGAGGGACAAATTACAAAATTTGAATGTGAAATCAATAAATGATGCTCTCAAATTGATATACCACGCTCTTGAATAAAGATAGGGAAAAAGCTCCATACAGTATTACCTCATAATGCAGAGTAGCCTCTCTCCCACCACAACACAAGCACCAAAACAAATCTGTGATTTGTTGTGTGTGAGTGTTTGTTACCTAATTACATTATGGAGAAAAATCTTTTTATAGAGTCACATTGTAGGGACTCAATGACCCTACAAGATCATTTTATTTTAGGATATTAAGAGTACAATAACGGTTGGGATTTTGGTAAAGGTAGAGTAAACAAGAAAGTACATCTGATTGATAGTCCTTTAAAGTGAGCATTTCGATGTGCTTCACAGATGAGAGAAATAAGAAATAAAAAGAAAAAGGAAATAAAAAAAGAGACAAGACTAGACAGTATATAAAAACAAGGACATAAACCACAAAAAATAATGTGATAAAATCAAGAAAAAAGCCAAAGAAAACAAGTTAGATGCTTTAAAAATGCCTGCCGGGAACAGTTTTTAGGTCAGTACAATATCCTCACAGGTGATAAAAGTGTGTGAGTGTGTCTTTGAGTGTGTGTGCACCTTCAATGGCGAATGGCTTCCCCACAGTGAGCAGCTTGCACTCTGCATCGATAGAGACCTCAAAGTCCAACAGGGCTTTGTCCATGATGAACGCATCTAGCGCAGGAGGATCTGTCCTTCACCACCAACACACACACACACACACACACACACACAAACACACACATCACAAGAGTGAGAAAAAAGTATTAATTGAAGAACCTCAAACTTTTGTAGACCTGTAAATCAGATTTATAAACTTTTTCACGTTCCCCAGAACTGTGCAGGAACCCTGTAATTGGGGCTGTCATTCCACTTTGTCATTTATACAGAGCATGAGATTAACTGCATTCTAATACACTGTGTAAACACATACATCATTACCTAAACCAACAGGATCTGTGGCGGACTGATAAGACATTATACACACTGCTGAAGACTTTCCTACTCTGGCAATATCGATCCAAATGACCCTAATTGATCCCTAATTATAGACTGTTCCTCTGTGTGCAGCCTTTGCTGCTGACCACGGCTGGCAGGAAATAAGTTTCAGGATACTAAGCATAGCACAGATTTGAAAAATACACCTACACACTAACACATTGATAAAGAAGTAAAGATAAACATTTCCTGACACACATCCAGACATCCAAATTTACACACAAGCTCACAATTACACATTCATATTTACACGCACACATATACAGCTGCACAAATTTGAGTGGCAGACAGGTGAACAAGCATAAATGCATTTATTGGAAAAAGTGCACGGACGCACACATAGTCTAAAGGGGAAAAATAGATTGTGCTGATCAAATTACCTGAAACTTCTTGTTATTCAGGACATTTACTGCTAAACAAAAGGTTGACTTTACAAAGTCTTTGCTGTGCTGGCAAAGCAGAAAAGTCTGACTTTCCTCTGTCTAGATCTGTCAAAGACCAGTCACAGGGAGAAGAGAGGATAGCAACTGTCTTTTGGACTAAAAAGGGTCGTAAGTTATTCGATGCTCGGCCTGAGTGGCATGTGCGTCGGCATTAAAGTGTGTAGGTAAGACTGTAAGCCGGTGTATGCATGTGCTTGAGCATGCATTATTTCCTCTGAGCCTATACATTTGTGCGCACGTGCAGCTAGCTGCCTGTGTAGCCCTTGGCATTCTGTCTCTCCAGGAGAAGGCTTGTGATTTTTTTTTCTTCCTCTAAGATTTGAGTGCAATATTGGGGTCAGTAGTTCTGCCAACACAGTATTTTACTGCCTGCCTCACTCTGCTTCTCTGCACTGCTGTGACTTCCACTTCTGCTTTGCCTCGCACACAAACAAACGCTGCTTTCATCTTCCCCGTTCTCATCCTCTTTCTCTGAACAAGCGCTTTGTATCTTCTCCCTTGTATCACAAAGTCAGCACATACACTATCTCAGCATCTCTGCTGGTCCTCTATCGTGTGCACATTGTGTCTGAGAAGCACATGTGGTTACAGCTGTGTGTGTTCGCAGTGTGTGGTGAAGTATGTATGTGTATGTGTGCTGGGGTAAGCCAGAGTAAAATATTTTAGTCATTCTTGTAGCATTTGTAAATTCATGTGTTTTGTGTAATCATGAGTCTACGTGAAATTATGAAATCTATTTATTTGTGTTTTTATCAGAACAGTACTTATTGTCTTTTTTGTTACTATACCCCAAAAGATAAGGACTTAACATGGACTACCTTTAAAACCAGCTTAAAACCTTTCTCTATGTTTTCCACTGTCTTTGACCGTACTTTAACCTCTCAATATCAGCCAACTTTGTGTTTACATCCCAAACTACTTTCTGTTTATTTCGGTTTTTAACTTTTTTTAATCTCTTCTTAAATCTCTTAAAGGTGTTACATAAATAAACTTGCCTTGCCTCCTTGCTTTCATCTGCTCACTGTCCCCATTCGACATCTGATTCATCTGTTCGTCCTCTGTCCTCATTTCATCAATCTGTCCCTGACCTTCATTCATTCCAGCATTCAACACTTCAATTTAATAAACAGTTTCTTCACTCATAAATGGGAAGGACTTGTATGTAATTCATTTCTTTCATCCCACTTTTACACCTTAGGCTAGAAGGTAACTATCTCTGGATAAGGGAAAGCTCAGGCTAATGTATGCAGCTCACAAAGTGATGAATATTTGATCCTATCTCTCGTTGATGCAAAAGCAAACAGTTTGTTCACTAGAATGAGAAAACATCTACTGATGGGTTACACACGACATCACTGCAGGTAAAAAAAAAAGGTCAACCTTAAAACACAATGTACATTGAGCTACACTGGACTATTGCATTGATTTTGGATTGTCAGTTGCAACTGTCTCTCTTAGCTAGAAATCCGAGCATCCAAAATTGAACTGATGATGTAATCAGGTGACACATTTTGGAGCTTGTCCACTGACAATAAATTAATGATGGTACAACTGGTGAATCAGAAAATATGCACATATGCAAGGAGTTACTCCATTATTCACTGGCTGTGGATCAGCTCCAGGATTTGTCTCTAAATGACATCATGAGCCGTATTAAGTGTGTGCTTTTCATCTTGAGCAAAGACTTTGAAATTCAAAACTGAACAGTAGAATATCAGAAAAACAGCACATGGGAATTGCATTTTAGTTTGTTTGCTGGTTGTCAGCAGACTGAATTGTTATGACACTGTGCATGAAAAACAAGTGCACACAAAATACAAGACAACCACGATTGATCAGATGCATATCACATTTTAATGATAAGTGTAAATGGGATCATTTTATATTTGTACTCTCTGTGTGTCTTACTTTAACATATGTACGCCATCAGGGGTGGTGGGCTGGTTGAAGCGTCTCATGTAGTCATGCATCTCTGGAAAGCTCTTCTTCATGTAATCCTCAGCACTGCTCTCCCTCACTGTCCCAAAACGAAAGCCCAGGGAGGGATGATGCAGCTGGAACGGTGCACCCACGGCACAGGAAGTCAGGGGTGGAGGAGAGGGTGTAGATGGGTAGAGGTGTTAAAGAGAGAGAGAGAGAGAGACAGAGAGAGAGAGGGCAATAGATATCACAATGGGGCTCATATCAAATTCACTGTAGCCGTGAACTCCCTACAGGGTTTAGGGATATGGAAAGCGATAATCCTTCACAAATAATTCCGTTCTTTACTCATTAGCCTGTCCTTGTGTAAGATTAGTTTGTGTGCACATGTAGCTGTGCATCTCTATGTGTGTGTGGGGTGCTGACATGGGTGCTATTGCAAGTTTGTGTCCTTGTTTGCAGTCTAACCTTGTCATCATGAATTCCTGAGACCTGCTCGAAGGTCTTCTCCCCGACCATGACTGCTGCTAGGTTGGCGGTGTAGCTGGATAGCACCAGTAAGCAGAAGATCGCCCAAAGGTTCATCAGGAAACGCCCTGTCCAGCATTTAGGAGTCTGCCCGGTGGAGATTTATGCAAAAAGAGATATTTTGGTTTGGCTGTGTTCCGCCTTTTTCTGATTATTAGCATATAAAAATAATGAAACACAACAAGATCTGAAGAAATAGCAGGTCATGATGAAGAGAGAATCTAAAAATAGCCAAGATCAAAACTGAGGAATGTCATGAAGTCGAGACAGGAATGAAACTAAGACAAACTAACTGAAATAACAAAATATATACAAAATGAGAAATAAGGGCAGGGATTGAAACAATTAAAATGGTGCTTTTAGGTATTGACATAAATGGAGAACGCCCCTTGAGGCTCTCAACCTCTTCCTCCTCCTTAAAAATCCCAATCTAACCCCAGAGTAAGGATAATCAAGGTAATCAAAACAGACCAGAAAATGAAATCTACCAAAGTGTGACTGTTTGTGAGACACATCAGAAATATCTTTCCATGAAATTGCCTGCCTAGGGGAGTAAATCCACCTGAACACTGATCGTTTATTTATTCCACCAATTAAAATCCACTTAACAGAAGAAAAGAGATGGGTTTCTAGTGTTTTAAAGGCTTGAGAATAATGAGACATTAATTATACAAACAAGGTTGTAACCCATTATTACAAAGGTGTTAAAAGTTCAAACTAAAAGTGTAATCACTAGGTGAATTGAAAGAGGAAAAAGGAAGGAGGGCAGCCACATTATAAGTACAAATTATTCTTTAATGTTGTTTTATGGGAAGAAATATGGACTAAGGCGAGTTGAAGATTGTGATCAGGGTGCCTTTTATTTCTCCTATGTAGCCTGTGTTTCATTCACCTGACCTTTCACTTCACATTGTGCTTACAGGCTACTATTTAAGGAAAAATGTACACTAAATATCATATCTCATTAACCGTTAGCTAAGCCCAGCTGCTCTTGATATGTAGCTCTAGATATGTAGCTAGTTGTAGCTCTAATTAAGCTAACATTAGCTCCATTTGGTTGAAAATACTATCTTTCGCTGACGTGTTAATGTTTCCAGCTGACTGATTTAAAATAAAAAATCCTTTAAAAGATGGACTTTATGACTGCATAAATGATATGCTAGGGCTGAAAGCTGCATGTCCTCGCCAGCTAGTGAAACATGCAGAAGAAAAACAGAAAAAACATTGTTCTTGTGTTGCAGTGTAGTGCTAATTAGTCAAGTTTGATAAGGAGAAAATATACAATCACAACACAACACAACCCTATTTGGCAGCTTATCTAACATACTTGTTCATATTTTCAAACTGTATGTCTTTTAATGTTACAAGAGATAAGGCTTTGAGACCGGGGACTAACAGACGTGTTTGGCAAATGTAATGCTGTCTCAGTTAACGTTAGCTAGGGGTGTTGGAGTGTCAGAGCTGTTAATGTTACTCTAAACTAGGCAATTGTTTATTTTATTTATGTAACCTGTAACCACACAAATAATGTAGTGAGTTAATGGAGTGTTCCTTGGCCTTGAACGTAATACTTGGATAAGGTAGTAGCTAGAAATGCTAACAATTGCAGCTTACGCTAGAGCAGATAAACATACTGTTTAATCAATTTCTTACACCCTTTCTCTTGTCCTTTTGGCTTTGTTAAAAGCATTTTCCATTTGACACATTTGCTGTTAAGATATTTAAGGAGCACTATTGGTGACTCCAACTAGGCTATTATTTCCGCTTTAGAAATCAATTTACCTGCCCTCTCTCTTCCTGTTAGCCTAAATAAAAATTACTGTTTGGCTCTGACGCAGCACACAGAGGTCCAGGTTGTTGCTCAAGGACATTTTAACAGGTCACAAGGCTGCTAATGGACATAACCTGTTAATTGACACATTGCCAGTTACAAGGATCAAACCTGTGACCTTTAAATTATGGGAAGGTCTCTCTAATCACTTGGCCTCTGTTCCACCCAAGTCATTTGCGCTGCTTCCTTTAGGGACAAAGTGTAATTATGCATTTAAGGAAATTTTATAATGGGGTGCATATTCACTATGAAGCACTGGTAGGAGAGACAGGAATAATTTAAGTAAATTATGTTTCAGATGTTTATCTCTATGTGCTGCATGTAAATTTGAAGAGCAAGCACAAATTATCATAATGATGGATTTTGGCACAGTATGTTGCTGTTTAAAAAATAGAAATTGCTGTTGTTTTTCATCTGCGTTGTGGCTGAGTATGTGCGACAGCTTTACTGTGGGTGCGCACGATCAGTCAAATCCGACAGGATCTCTAAAGAATACTTTTACTGCAAAGGTACATTTAATATATTGAACATATTTATACCAAACAAATTGCATTAAAAAGAGATTTCTTTTATGTTTGAATCAAAGAAATGATTGTTTTTCATCTTGATATGTATTTATTGAAAGACAGATTTGCCTAAGTGTGAGATTTGGCTTCCATTTTCTTCAGCGATCACTTGTCTGTTACATTTCTCTCTCATACTAACCCTTGTCGCTAGGCTCTCCAACTTTGCCCACCACTTGCCCTTTGCCCTTTACATCATCCTTGATCTGCCCACCTACATGTCACCCTCATTTTGTTGCTTTTTTCATCTCTGCTTACCCACTTACCCTTCCAACCCTATCTCACCATCTTTCTGTCAACCTCCCTATTACCTTTTTTTGAAGCTCATTTCCTGATTTGCCCTCTCACCTTCCTACCTACTGATTGCTTGTTTGAAACTTGGTGTCTGACTATTTTGGGGAGTTAACCTCTTCTCACCTCCTCTTTTTTCACCTTCATCCATCCCCATCATCCCCGCCATAACTCCTTCAATCTCTGTCGGCTCACTTACCCTTTCCCCTCTCCCTCCCTGGATGTGCATTATCCTCCCTGTGCCTCTCTACTTCATCACTGCCTACCTTCTTAACCTCTCCCCTATACATCTTCTTCCCTCCCTGGTCATCTTCATCATCTTGCTCTATACCTTTTCCCCCTCTAACTTCCTCTTTCCTTACTCTCACTGTTGGTGTGCTTTTTCCCATAATGCACATCCCCTCCTTCCTTTCTCCTTGCAATTTCTCTCCCCTGCCCTACCTTGCACGATGCCTATTTATCACACAGAGGAGAGCTACTTTACCTTGGTGGCGACAGTGCGTCCAAACAGTATGGCGTAGCAGAGATTGAGAGCGGAGGAGTAGGAGAACACACGCAGCCTGTTTCTACCATGTGGTGTCATGCCAAAGGGGCTATTCCACTCATACAGGGTGAGGAAGAGTGCGGTGAGATGCAGCGTGACAAAAATCCCCACCCACATCGACCAGTGGAGAGGCCACATGAAAGCTCCAATTGGGGCTGCAGTGTCCCGGCTGCGAACCTGGTGGGTCAAAAACAAACAGTTGTGTAAGAAACTGACTTGATACAGTTCATTTCCCTTTGCACCAGTTGCATGTATTTGATTTTGTGTAAAATATCATGGTTATAATTCTGCCTCCAGTCTGCAACATCTTGTTAGTAAACTTCTGTTAAACACTCCTGGGCATAATAAGCATCTAAAAATTGCATATATTGTTTTTTATTTTGTGCTGTTCATTATTTTGTAAGGGTAAGAAATCACTTTTTCAAATGATGAGATTCACATTTTCAAATGGAACAATATTGTCAGATCATATTATGCATTGTAGTTTGTTTGCCACAGAGGGAGATTTTATCAAAGAAGAGCAGCAGCATGTTTGGGGACTCAGCTAAGATGTCTTCTGCAAATGCCTCTCAGACTCATTATACACTCTTAAACTGCCTCTCATTTTGAACTTTCATAATTAACATGCCCACTGAAAACTCAGCAAACTAATTATGCACCAACTAATGATCTCCCGCTCCTCACCAGATGACCGGATGAGAGGGACATAAGGGTGAAATGAAGCAGTTGCAGACCATATCGTCAGAACATACCAGAACAGTGTCAGTCACAGAAAGAGAGATTTACAAATCAAAGTAACATTGGTGATTGCAATGCTGCAGTTGCCTCAAAATGTCGTGCATTGTTAGGACATGCCCTGTGTCCTCTAAAATCATTAAAATGCAAACTCTAAACTCTAACAAACTGATGATGACTTCAAGCAGTTGTACCAGAATGCCCAGGCTGGTGGAATAGAAGGGCGAGGTGAAATCGATGACTCTGCTCCGGGCAGAGTTGATGGAGAAAGAGGTGACAGCCATGTCAGCAGTTCCACTCAGCAGGTCCCCGACCAACCCCGTCCAGCGTCCTGTCCCGCTCATCGCCCCGTATTTCCCGTCTCCCACAATATAGAGGTCAAAGGTGAAGCCCATATCTTCTGCCAGTTTCTCCAACAAATCGATGCAATACCCATAGCAGCACTTCCTCAGGTCATCTGGTAGGTCTGAGAGGAAAGAAGTGATGATGATGTGGAATGTATCCATTCAGATAGATTTATATGCATGCTTTGGAAGTTAAGGGGTTTTACGTTTGAAAATTTGTCCACAACTGTTGACCATGGATCTTGGAAAATGTTGACGGATCCTTACAAGACACTTGTGCTTTCTGTTTTTAATGACTCTGGCACTCAGGCTAGTACTACATTTAATCACATTAAATCCTGAGCTGGATGTAACAACCCTTGAACTATGTGTAGGGATAGAGTAGAGTTGGCAAGGTGAAGATGCTATAATATAAAATTTACACATTCTGCCTTTTTTGCCACTTTGATTTTTCTGGCAAACATTTTTTGCAAACTCATTCAATCAAAATCCAGCAGCCCACAGATGCATTTATCAATGCCAATAACTCATGAAACTTGGCACCAACGTGTGAATTATAGTTCTGTCTAAGCACCAGCTTATAGAATTTTGCGACGAGGTATAGTGTAACTATATTATAGTGGATACTACCATAATGTATTATACAATTAGATCTGTAGCTCTTGAACCACTGACTATTAAATAAAATTATTTTACTTTCCTAAATTCCTGGTTAATCTTGAATACAAATGTCAATTTCTATTTACTTTCCCACCATCTGCTGCTTAAGCAAAAAAGGGTAATGTAGTGTAGCGTAGTGTATACTATATGTTTAGTTGCCCAATAGTTTCCTGAGCCAGAGATTCCTGATATTTCTTTCAAACGACTCAGTAGTACTGATCTCTTATTGATTTAATGCCTTTAATCCTCTTCATTCATGAGACATAAATGTAGCTGTGGAGCTGAGCCCTTGACATTCCAACTTGTATATTTTGGAACTGGTTTGACCAGCCATGATACCATATTGATTTTACTCCTAAAATCCTATTCAGTCTGGAGGATGAGCAGTAGAGATGTGGCCAGTGACATAGCAATGAGATCCAAGCTAAGAGAGCTAAGAGTTATATAAGAGAAGCTCAGAGTTTATATAAATTAGAACTTATGCATGTCCCCTAACAAGTTAAAAAGTTTTTGAGATGGATTAGAGTAAATCTAAACCATACCAGTTCATCACTACATGATTTATGCGCTTTAAATTCTGAGGACATATGCTAAAACAAAACTCACCACTACCCTCCCAGTCTGCAGTTGTTGAGTTTGGGTTGTGCAGCTGGTTGAAGAGGCCCTGGATTATGTCGGAGCGGTTGGTTCTGGGGTCCAGACAGAGCTGACCAGCTGGACACAATCCATCCTCATCCACCTCACGTGTGAAGACAAACGGATGCTCCACTAGAGTCACCACCCTCAGGCGATGTCCCTCAACAGAAAGTCCTGGCCTCCAGCGTCCTCCAACATTAAAATCCCCCTGACCATCCCCTCCCCTCACTCCAGCTCCAAGACCTTGCCCCTGACTGCTCCCGAATCCTCCCACCAGCCCCAAGATCCCGCCTTCTAATTCCAGCCTGCCACGGGACCACTGGCCTACGGTAACCCAGGCTGGCTGGCCCAGAGCACCCCTTTTTAGGCTCCAAACATGAAACAGCTGGGAAGAGAGGACTCGAGAGAATCCGGCATCCACCTGGATCAGGCCTGTGGCTCCGTTGAAGGAAGTGTTGGAGAGAAACCTCAAGGGACAGAGAGAGACAAGCAAACAATAAGCAAGAGGCGACAGTACAGAGAGAAAAAAAATCGAGACCTATGCTGCGATATTGCAATTGAGAGATGTAGCATGCAATAATACACAACTCTAAACACGCCAGATGAAAAAAAAAGAGGAAAAGCGGGGGGGAATAAAAGCAAGGAAAAAGTTACAAATGATAGTGCAGACAGGCATGGTCTGTTTGTAGAGCTTTAGCAAGTCTAGTCTCTAGTAATTGCGTCTCCCAGAAAGTCATAATTAAAAGTTAATGCAGTGCAGTGAGGGTCTCCTCCTATCTGCCAGTCCATACAGACATTCATTGCTATTCGCCTCACTCGTCTGATGGCCGCACATTGGTCTTTACGGTGGAATACATTAGGAAGAGCAATCCCTGTTCGCACATAAATCTGCTCTGGCCTCTTGAACTGCGCTGGGATTGTTAGCTCTTGTCTTAGCATTTGATCATGTGGACATTGTCAGGTGATGTCTCAATGTGAACCCATACAAGTGCTGTTTGATCATGTCTTGATTAGTGAGGGACTGTCAGGAGGTCATTGTAAATTGAACGGGCGGTTGTTTAAATGTTAAAGAATGCAGGGATCGCTGCATTCGGTACGGGTGTTGAACCGTGCACGGACTGTTGATTATGTATGGGTCAAGGCTAGAAATGGCAAGTTTTCCTTCCTGTTAATGGAAAAGGTTGGTGAGGCCATAGCCCTTTCTCAGAGAAGAAAAATTGCATTTCTTTTTCCCTCCTTTGTTTTATTCTTTCTTTACTTATTTTTTTTTCCGTCCCTGCCTCTTTTTTTTTTTCAAAATTATATGCATGAATTGATAAGCATAGAATATAATCACCACTGGAGAATGTTCTCCATTAAATATGGGACATAAATATCAAAATGAAAAGACTAAATTGATCATGAGGGTCATTAACTTCACCTGCAAGCTATGTCTGGACTACAGCCTGTCTGCACCACATGGAGAATGAAAGAAAACATATGAATGCATGTAAGCCTTTTTGTATTCTGCTTGTGCTTTTGTTCAGAGCCCTCTTTCTTCACATTGTGATTTACTTCAACAGCACAATATCAATTTATAAACCCATTCCCTGTGCCATAATTCTCAAGAACCTGATTAAAAATGCTTCTGATTTGAAAGTCATTCCCATCCCATTCCACGTTAACTTATCAGCTCCCTCTGTCTCTGTGACCATAAAGCGGAAGTGCTAGCCTTGCCTTGAGCTGAAATCACTCATGGTAATAGTGCGGCTGAATCATCATATCCCATAGACAGCAGATTCATCAAGCCAACCCACTTCAGACTCATACAGCTGAGGCTGGCCACAAAGAAATTAAACATAGGCTTCACTTTACATCTCCTATCTGTGCAGAGAAGTGCGAAGCCCTCTTTTCCGCAGTTTGTGACACTTTCATTCATGCCCATAGATAAGAACGAGAGATATGAGCGTAAGATGAGACAGTGATAAGAGCAAGGGGGCGTGAAAAGTGCGGAAACACTTTAAAGCAGCGTCACTTTTTAGTTATGGGTTCTGTGGGTTGTTGTGTTGCATCAGGCCAGGGGCTACATTTAAAGAATGACTGTGGATGTCAAGGCAGCTTGATAAGTCAGCCAGCGGTGTCAGAGAGGGATGGCTTCCTCTCACTAACACCTGGCCCCGGTTTACACGCTCAGAGTAAATGTCAGCAGAGTGGCCAGTAAATGATGACTCTATAACAGAGTCCCAGGCATGTGTCTCATCCCCTTATCACTCCATCGCTTTTAGTTTGGAGGAAAGTTTGCTCCCCTCCCTGTGTCTGGAATGATACGAGACTTGCTTGTTTCAATGGTTTTAATCTCTTCAGGGGAGATGGAATCAGTGTGGCAGCTGTGTGAGATGGCACTGACTGGCAGATTTCACTCTGATAACAACGACCGTCTATCTATTTCCCCTCCTTTTTCTCACTTTTTTTTTCACTCTCACATCCTTTTCCACTCAAGTTTCTCCTTCCCTTTCTTTGACTTTATTCCCATTTTCCTTTAGCTGTTTCCTACTTCCTGTCTTTCATCTATCTGTTTGTGTTTGACTACTTTCTCCTATCGCTCTAATGTATTTTTGGGAATAAGCACCAAGGGATTTTTTGATTCTAGATTCTTCGGAAGAACTACATCAAAAGTGGCTAGTTTCTCATATTTCTACTGCTTTGAATCCGAAACGTATTTTGCTCTTGTCTTCCCTCATACCTTCCTCTCTCGCTTATTTCACCAGACATCCTCACACCCTCCCTGCCATCCTCGCTCTATCCCTTGGGCATTGAGCTGTTAATTGCCTTCTCCATGTGGAAGTCTCGCACTTCCTTCAGCTTTGTTTGGGCTCTTTGGAGCAATCGCATGTCTGGCTGTTGCAAGGGAGGGATAAGAATCAGGGACTACACTGGAGGGCGAGGAGTCTAACTGGACCGTTTTGAATAGTGCGATAGAACAGCCTCTTTTATCAGTCTCTCACAGGCCAGGAACAAAGGTCACTGACACTATATTGTGGAGGACTATTATAAATAGTCTATTCTGATAGTGAAGACTGTGTCCTAATTGGCGCTCCACAGGAAGATTGTGACTTTCCCTGGTGTCCTCATGAAGTTTTAGTCAGATTAAAAACATTAGTTGTAGTATTTCTTTACTTTGTAGACTATAAAATGAGCAATTAATCACAAAACAAACTAATAAAACTTGCTTGAAATCTAATAGTAAATGTCAGATAAAATTGCTTTGTAACGCAGTTACCACTTCATTCGTTTTAGCCTCTAGCCCCTCATGCCAAATTGTTCAGGCATCCCTGTACTTAACTAAACTGCAGAAGGCACACTGTGAGAATCCAGTTTGTGATTATGTGGGTGTTGTTGATGATCACTCTCAGCTGGCAGGCATGGTGTAGGCTCAATATTTGCTGTGGGCCCAGCTCAAACCACAAATCCTTCCCTTACCGGTATCACCTGACTAGAGAAGTTTTGATACATGCTGTTTTATCCATTGCACCGTTTGAAAAATATCCATGTCAACTGGCAGAGCGAGAGATATTTAACTTCGGAGTTAGTTTATTGCACAAGTTCGCAGGGCATCATTTACTATCAGGCACATATGGCTTATGGATTTAGGCATTTCTCTGCTTTAAGTGAAAACATTTATGATTTAATATGTATCTCAATAGGCTTTTTTTTCTGCATATGTGTATGTGTTATCACAGACTGCACCTTGACAGAGACCGTGAAAGCAGTCAGAGACCCTTTTAAAATCTGATTGAAGCAGCAGCAACAGCAAAGAGAAACAGACAAAACTCTCTGGTGTCAGTCTGTAAATCTGTATGCCATAAAGACCTCTTCCCCACCCCCGGGTATGACAGCGCTATTCAGAAGGCGCCACCCCCATGGTGCAGAGGACAGGCAAGGGCAGCAACCGGAGCGTACAGTACTACAAGTGGAGCCAGCACTCCTCACAAAAATGCCAAAGTGTCACTCAGAAAGCTAACGAGCTTACAGACATTTAGTGATGTGACCATAGGAATTTAATTACAGTTTGTCAGCATCGTCCATACATCTCGAGTGGTTTAAAATGTGTACACTTGGGGGACACATTTTAGGTGTCCAAGAATCATTAAAAATAACAGTCGGCTAGTGACTGCAGGGGTAGAGACTATCTAAGGACCAGTCCAGCCATGACCATATCACTGCGAATCCTATGTTGCCTAAAGCAATACATTTAATTTTTGAAGGAGGTTTAAATCATCCACTTATGTCATGCTAAAATTTTCTTGAAAAAATCTCTACCAGCTGCAGGGATGCTGCACTGGAACTGACCCTGTTCCTGAACTTTAGTTAAGTGCCACACTATTAATATTGTTCTGTGTTAATTAATCTTAAAGGTTCAGTTCACCTGAGTTATAAAAAAACATATTAAATTATTTCTAGCAAGGAAATAGGCCCTTTGAAAAAAACTTTACAGTGATGACAGTGGATTAATGGACACAATGAACTTTTCAAATGTAATTTTTCATTGCTGAGGGCATAAAAAACCAAAATGTGTTCACCTGGGCTGCGGGTAGAAATTTCAAAGGCAAACATCTCAAGCTCGAGCTTGCTAACATTAGCACTGATTCCCAGTATATTTTACTTTTCACTCATATTGTTTCAAAACTTGCTGAGTCATCCCCAGCCCCTGCACACTCAATGTTGTGTTCGTCCTGCATTATACATTACAAAAGAGGGGGGTAAAGGTAGCATTTACTGTCTCTCAGGGATCCAAATGTAGTAATAGCAAATGACCAGACTGTCACAATTCACATGGAAACGGGAATTCCCTCAGCGCTTTGTATGCCACCCCGCAATTTGAATAATGACATATAGAGTCACAGAGTAAAACACTCCTGTGTGAGTGTCTCTCAGGTTGTGAATACAAGCCTGCAGGTCTGTAACTGAATGCACAAACTTGCAAAACAGAGTTTGTAGGCAGACACCGAAATGTTCAGCCTTCAAGTTTGTATATGCTTGCAGCACAGAATTTAAAGAACAAACATAAATGTATAAGTTTTTAAAGCTACAGTTACAGATACAAACATAAATGTACAAGTTTGCAAAACAGATGTAAAAGGTTACAGATACAAAACCCTGTTTTGAAGTACATCTTTTTAAATGATATTCCATAGAACTGACCCTTTAATTAGTGTGTGTGTGCTGTATATGCGTGTGTGTGTGCATATACCTGGCGAGATATTGTCCTGAAGAGGGCAGCTCATGTCGATTTGGTTTGTCATAACAATTAACCATGTTCTGGATCAGCGCCAAATCCGGCCTCACCATGGTCGCTGCAGTGACCGCTCGGCCAATCAACTGCAAAGCATCTCGGATGTAGAAGCTGATTGGCTTGCGGCCGACTTCACCGTAGGCTAACAGTCCAAGGGGACCTCCTAAGGTGTGTAGTGAATCTGGTGACAAAGGGTATCCCATGATCCACTGCAGTGCTGGTAGTGATGGAGCGAGGCGTTGAGCAGCACGTAGGACGGAGGAGAGACACTCAGGGTCAGAGCCCAGGAGGAGAACAGAGGAGAGGGGAGAAGAGGAGCGCAGAAAACGGGTGGAGAGGATCTTCAAAGCCTCTTCTTCCTTCTGATCCTCTCTCCTCTCCTCGCTGGCCTCCAACCTTCTATCCCTCCCCCCTGAGATGTGAGTCAGGTTGATGATATCCCACAAATGCCAGGCAGAACCACTGTGCGTCTGCAGGTGAGAGAGCAAGCCATCACCACCCTCTTCCCACCCAGGGCAAATTACAGCTGCGCCTCCCCAGCTGCCCTCCCCTAAGCTTCCTCTGTTCCTGTCACCATCTCCCCCCTGCAGGACCGCCAGCAGCAGGCTGCCCAGAGTTGATGGGGGCACGCGGGCCGACATCTGCAGGTGGAATCGGTTCTGTCAGAGAGGACAGGAAGGAAAAGGTGGAAGAGTTGAAACAAACAAAAAAAAAAGAGAAAGAAACATGAGAGAGAAAATTAGGGGGAAAACATAAAAGTGCAATGATGGAAGAGTGAGCAAAAAAGGAGGAAGAAGAAGAAAGGGAGGAGAGAAAAGAGAAAACAAGATCAAAACAGAGATTAATAGATATAGCCAAACCCCAACACCTCAGGGCTGAGTAACATAAAATCACATTAAACGCAGATTTTATGAGAACCAGAGTAGTGCAAAACAATCCCTGTTGCTGCAGTAATTCACCACAACGCCGATCAGAAACAATCAGTCACATTTGTTCATTATCTCTCTTCCTGAATGAGAAGAGTCGCACTGATTCAAACAAGGAGTCAATGATTCGCATCTAATCTGCAACATCACAGTTGGCTTGGCAAGACAACAGTAGCATCCACAGTTCATCCAGAAGCCTGCGTTTCCAAACCCCACTGAAGACACTGGCTTGTTTCATACTGTTCCAAAATGGATAACACTGTTGTCCTTGAATGCAGCTCACAGATGGACCTTTCCCCTCCTTCCTTTGGGCCTTCTATCCATTTTTCATCCTATCAGTGCTCCAGGCAAGGTTGAGGGGGAGACTGCTTTTATATAGAGAGCCCCAAAGTTGAGCTTAACATGACTCGACACACTAAGCACATAAACACCCTCTGGCACAAATGCATACATGTTTTCAAGCATCTTAGGTGCATGTGCAAACTCTGACACACACACACACTTAATTAGTTAAATACTGTACATTCATGCAGGTACATACAGTATGTATATATAAACTTGTGGAATATGCACACACTCATGCCCGTGTCTCTGAAGATGAGATATCCAAAACCAACTGCAACTCACGCACGCTCATTCAAATGGAAATATCCCACCCGGGAGTACAAAGTAAACAGAGCAACCCTCTGCTGAAAGTCCTTGAGTCCCTTAAGAGAGGAAGAAAAAGATATTTGACTGAAGTCCAGGGAGACATGGATGAATTAATGCGGCGTATGTACTTATCCTCATGGGAGATGCTAGGTGTGTTTGAGCGGACAAGCGAAGATAGGCCTTTACGTTTGAACTCAATAGGGGGCCGGAGAGGCGGGGATGGTGAGTGGGCGGGCTGGCGAGACAACAGCAGGTGGCACAGAGAAATAGAGATAGGAAGGAGGTGCCTACTACAGGTGTTCCCATTATTCAGCATATCACTGTCAGGAATGGAACTAACCTCATGCATATTTTCGGCATAGGAAGGACTCAGAGCCCAAAATGTGACGATGGAAGATCAAAACAGAACCTTGAGGCAGCTGGAGGAATTAGTATGTAAATCTATAACTGCTCTCATTCCAAGTTGCTCTGGGTAAGAGCCATCTATGCCATCTATCCCTTAAATAATAATTTATGGCCAGTTGTACGTATGGATATTTTATATTGCTGCAGTACCCACAAAAAATGATGAAAGATAGAAAAATGAAACATTGTGGCGCGCAGTGGATGAGTGTGAATGTATGAAAGCAGTAAATTATGCTCCAAGTGAATACAGTGTGTTAGAAATCCAGAGAATGATTCTTGCTGAATGTATCATTGTCAAATTAATTGTAATAATGATCATCTGTGGTATATCCCACAGCTGTGTCAGCTGTTCTCGACCAGCGTTGTTATATTATTTCTTTTGCACTAACGATTATGGCTAACTTGCTTGAGTTTCAGAGAGATTCTTTTACAATTCCATTTACATTTGATGTGTGTAGCCAGTGCTCTTATCCAGAGTGACTCAAAAAACAGCACAACGGTAGAATTACTCCAAGAGCCGGAGCGTGAGAATAATAATAAGAGCTAAGCAGAGGAATGTGCAAGCTGTTTCTGGAGTTTCCACTGTTAGTGGAGAAAGCAAAGTCATATGAATGGAGGAGGAAGACGTGGGATGTGGGATGTGATTGTGAAGACATAAGGGGATATGAGCCTTTTTCTTTTGAGCACTCTGCTGTTTTGTAGGGGGGAAAAAGTGTGGGCAATCAAATGTGAGAAGCACCAAATTGGACCCAATGAAACTTTTTTTTAAAAAAGCACATCATGAGAGTTATTACCTATTAAAACTGCAGTCACTTTTTCCTGCATTTGAATGTTTCAGCACAATTAATTCCAATGATATATTAGAGCAGTAATACCCAAGAGAGCATTCTCTACTGTGCTTACAAGTAAAAACATTAAGTACAGTACTGTCTAAAAACATTTTGTTCAAAGTAATGTGCATTAATAATAACAGGAAAAAAAGCACCAAATAAGGAAGATCACCTTGAGGTTTCTGAATAAACACACCTATAGCCTTATTATTGGTCAACTGTGAGTGTGTTTTCAACCCAGGGATTGTCTGGCTGAAACAAGCAGAAGCAAGCTGTGAACGCAACATTGACATGTTATCACTTTATAATGCTGATATGGCTAAGGTGTTAGCACACCTGTGTTGCCTTGACACATCCAGCAGATACAGAACAGCATTAGCATTCATTTGGAGTCCATTCCCTTTTAGCTTTGTTTTCAGTATGCTACATGTTCCACCGTGCTCACCACCTTGTCACTATCTTTGTCTGCAGTTTGTTGCCGGCCAAATACTATACAGCGAGTTTATCACAGCTTGACAGCTGTCTGCAGCGGCTGGAAATTATGTTGATGAAGGCAAATCAAAACAGTACAGCTGCAGGACATAAAACCAAAACAATAAGCCGAAAGACGCAAAAACGCCCTGTAGAGTTGAGTGGAACTGAAGAGTCAGAGGATAATTATCCGTGAATTTGCCACTTCGAGCAATCCTTTTCACGTGCTAGTAGTCATGTGATCCATTGTTAATATAAAAATACTGATTATAACCACTTTAATTACACTATGGCAAAGCCCCCCAAAGTAGCATCTTGAAGCATTGCAGTGTATCAAGAACAATAAAATCCCTGCCAGTCAACACTCCAGCTTAATCCAGCATGTCTTAAAAACAAGCTGGCAGCATCAATGTTTATCCCTGTGACACGGCAGATTTAATGTATGTGTATGTGTGTGTGTAATGTATGTGTATATACGGTATGTCTCCGCATACTTGTGTGAATGCCTACGATAGATCTTCCACTGAGGCTGACTGCATGAATTTGTGTTTGTTTTTGACATCCTTTGCTTTTTGCTTTGGGTGGGGGCCAACTTTGTTGCTGCAGCTATCAGACATTTGAATTTAAAATGTCTGTTTTTACTGAACCTGAGGGAACCATGAGTAGAGTTCTGATCTCCAGAGGAATACGGGCACTATTTCTTTATGATGTCACAGTCTAGACAAGATAAAAGGTGGTTCTGCGGTCTGGAAGGGGAAAGAAGTTAGTAGAGTACTGGCAGCTACTTTTGAAAGCATTGTGAGGCAATTCAGTTTTAGAATATTTGTCAGTGTGCAGGGACCAGCCACACACAAACAGACTTGATCCTGTCAGCCATGGTGCTGTAAGTCCGGCTCTGATGTTCAGGTCAGACCAGACCCAGGATGATCAGGTCTCATTCAGGTTTAGTTAGGAATGTAATGGATGTTTTCTCTAAGCAGCTACACATCTTCGGTTTGTAAGAACAGCCGGAGTGTGTGTACGGTATGTGTGTATTTCGATGTGTATGCGCTTATCTTTTTTCTATTCCCAGGTAAAAGCTCCAACTGCCAGCACTGAGGTTAGAAAAGACTCTGAACTAAGGATGCAAGATAAGCACAGCTAAAAGGAATGTCAGCATTATTATGGTATAAAATATAAAATCCATACCTCTTCTCACACATCTGCAAATTAGGAGCCTTGAACTGAACCTCTGCCTCTATCAGACAAATCCATAGTGCCTTATATTGCGCTGGCCCAAACATTTCCGAGTCTTCAAATAAAACTCCATGTGCACAAGTACATGCCCTGCAACCTGCGCACACAAATATATATACAAGCAGACAAGCACAAATGCAATACAAACAAACAAGCGCACACAGGCACCCATGCAAGAACACACAGATACAGTACAAACACACCGTAGAGTGAATACTCGAGCATAAACCCAGAGGGATCTTTTGGGCAATGTGGAGTAAGCGAACTGACATGGGTGCGTTGAATCAGAACAGGAGGGAGCAGATTCCAGTTACTAAGCTCATTCCTTATTTAGGCCTCCATAAGAAAAGCATCAACACTTGGAAGGTGTGCAACTGAATGCACAATGCCAAAAAAGAAGAAAAGATTTCCCCTGAAAAAAAGAAAACTGGCACAAAAGAAACAGCTGCACCTGCAGTTTCAGAGCTTATTAAAAGCAAGTTGGGGGTGGGACTTGTTTGAGTATGTGTGCCGTGTGTGTGAAGGAAGATTTGGGTGGTTGAGGATGGCTTAAGAGGCCTAAGATGTGAGTTGAAGCTCTGAAAAACTGGGTATCTCCTCTCGTCCTTCCTACACAGCTTCAGGCTAGGGATGCCTTTAACTCGCTGCAGCTTGACTTATTGAGAAAGCACACTGTGGCCCCAGATGGGCTTAACAGTCAGTTTGACTGTTGATTTAACAGTTTGCAGTCATGAATCATTTGCATCGAGCAAAGCGCCAGTGGAGAGAGTTGGTTGGAGCTGTCCTGGCTGTTACATCCAGCAGTGTGGACCCCTGCCTGAACCTCTGAATGACTGCTTAGCCTCCTCCTATGTCCAGAAACAAAGCTCACGGTTCAGGGCAGCAAGCCAAACAGCAACACTTCACTGAACACATTAATATTTCACCGATGCTGTCACCAGGTGTGTTGGGCTGTATGTAGGCAGGATAAAGGGAGAGATAGGAAGACAGACAGAGAGTGAGAGAGATCAGTGTGTGAATGTGAATATATGTTTGAGATGAAAGATGGAAGAGAAATTGATAGGTAGTTTAATATCCGTATTTGTGAAAGGAGGTAAGAGGTGATGATGTGGTGTGTATAGCGGAAAGAACCAGAGATAGTAGTGTGCTTGTGTCTCAAGGAAGGCAGAGAGAGATTTTCTCAGTGGGGAGCAAGTCTAATATTTCAAACACCTGAGATGAAAACTGAGCGTATCGTAACCTGAATGTCAGACTAAAATGTCACAGTAGATGTGAGCTCGCATGCACGCGTGAACTAATCTAAATCCAACCTAAGCGATTTGAATTAACCTGCTGTGCAGAGCTGGTTTCCTGTCAGAGGAGTAAAAAAGAAGCAACTAGCATCATACAAACGCATTAGCTCAAACATAATGAATAAAGAAACTGTTGAATGTCTGTATTTTTTTTTTTTTGCGACTTCGTTCTCACAGTCCAAATAAACAGCAATGATTGAATAAGGCCGGCCAGATTTGTTTGCATAGTTAATGAAGCAAAGCTGAGCAGCGCTCTTTAGTTGACCAGACGGTGGCTAACCGAGCAGTTTTCCGGGCTATTGTGTAATTGTATGCAAATAGCATTGTTTAATTTTCTCCTAATTTCCTTACGTCTCCTGGCGCTAAGTGTAATATGGGTGACTTTAATCTTACTCAGCCATGCTGGCAGGGACTGGAGCTAAGCTTGGTGAGGGAAAGAAGCTGGGACTGTTACACATATATGCAGCACATGCACACGCACATATGCACACACCACACTACAATACACACACACACACACACGGGCAAAGGCAAATTACATTTATGCACTTACACATGCATGAAAATATGCCACATACTCACACATGCACGCAAAACACAACTGTGAAGCAATCAGGCACTTAACACAGCAAATGACTATGGTTATCTAAGCATAACAGCCTGTTGGCTCGGAGAAACAGAGTGATAAGCAGTAAGATACACACTATTAGGCTCCACCACAGGACTGGCCACAGATTGAAAGAGGGGCTAAATCTTGTTTCACAGTTAACAGTTGATGGAGATGGTGCCATGTCTCTCTGATTGTCACCGCTAAATTACATATGCAAATACCTTGACTCGATCCAATTCTGCCTACCATCTACCGTACAGTGTTCGAGCTGAAAAGTATGCGGGAGATTGTAGCCCATGGGGGAGCGAGATGAAACAGCAGGCGAAAAGTGTAAAGCACACTTTGAATTAGGTTTGATTACAGCGAATGGTTGCTTGTCTCTTAGGCTGTTCGTAGCTGTGATAATTTGGCAACTGCTGGAGGTATGAGTGTGTTGAGTCTATTAAACATAAGGACCTTGTTAGTTTCCTTGGTAGCGTGGCGGCTAGGGAGAGTGGGGTTATACAGTAGCATCGTAAAAACACCATTGTAGTCCTGAGTGATTGTGGGTAAAGCTATAAGTCTTGACAGGACATGTCTCCTCTTTTCCTCCAGGCTTTGAGTTTATGGGGATCATTCGGAATGGAAGAAAAGCCTGAGAGAAAATGGGATTCGCTCATTTTGTACATCAGTGTCAAACCAACCATATCGAAGGGGACATATTTGTGTAGCTGTGTGAGTACAAACTTGCACACGTCACGCGTATACGAAATATTTATGTCTGTCCATGAGTGTATAAATGTGAATGCCTGTGATTTACAAGCCATTTGATGGAATATTGTTCTCAGCATGGCTCCAAATTAATTTGAATGATCAAGTCGTACAGCACATTAGCATTTTTTCCCCCTCAGAGCATCGCGAGCTACTGTAGAATCGAGAGAACCAAATGACTGCTGCTCCTTCACACACACATACACACACACATATTACGACACACAAACACAGACAGACTGATTACATACCCAAACCAGTGCTTTGGGCCTTGTACATTACCCATGAAGAAGTTTTTTGCTACATGAAGTCAAGTCACACAGTTTAATCAAATGGCGATCCAGAGGGAATAACTAAAATGCAAGTGCATATCAAAGTATGCAAATGGTTCCCTGCTAGTTTGTAATGTTGTAAGTAAATGAAGTAATCCAGTGCAGAGTGTTCGCTTTCATTATCAGTTGACTTCTGATTTAATGAGCCTCCGTGGGCCCGCGAATGTCCTGATGTCATCAATAATAATCAGATAAAGGAAACAGCGGGGGGACTGAATCTGCTGTTCTGGACTGGTTAGTCAGGTCTCTAGTCAGCCAATGTTAGTGCTGAGTGCACTGCTAGCGTTGGTGAAGGCTGTCATCTCAGCACGCTGCATCGGCGCCTCTTTTGTCAGGAGCTCCTTTGATCCCCTCAGTTGCAGAGATACAAGCCTGTAGCAGAAATATGCTGAATGGATTCATGTATCATCCTCCCCCCTACAAACAGCCTCTGGACCCCTCACTATTTATGATCATAATAGCTGCCGTTATTTATTAAAAAGAGCGATTGTTGTCCTTGCTGTATAGACAATGTTGTTTTCTCTGCCGTAGAGAATAATATTTGTCCTCTTGGTGCGGCCCTGTGTGTGATATGAGGCGGCGTAGTGAATGTGATGGTGATTGATTCCTGTGTTGAACAGTGGAGAGAGGTACAGAGGAAGGCTAATCTGAGTTATGATTGCCACTGTAATCGCATTTTCTCTCCTGACTCATCCATCCGTCGCTACAGTAGCACATACATGCTGTATTCCGGTTACGTCGCACATCTGTCAATAATGAAGACTGTGCGATGGAGGGATAAAGTGCTCCTTCGCGAACACCTTCCAGTGGTTTTCCATCACCATGATTTTCTAGATCATAACTCTCTCTCCCTTCCTGCAGCCCATTTTTATCTTCCTCTCTCGCTCACTTGCTAACCTGCTGGAGGTGGCGTCAAGCATTTGCAGTAATCATGCCATCATGTTGGGGGTAAAATAAGCTGTTTTGGGTGTTCTGGGCTGGCACAGAGGCTGTCAGGGTAGAAAATAGCCTCTCGCTGGGTTGCAATTCCACCAGCAGGCTGCTGGACCACTGAGATGGCAACATTATTTAGTCACCGAGGGAATGATACCAACAATTCCCCAAGTACAAATGCAAAGTAGCGTGATGTCATTAACAATCAGCCACCGGGGAACATAGCCACAAACAGCAAAAACGTCAGGGGGGGACACATTTATACACAACACCCCACTGGTGAAAGCACGTCATGCCAGTAATGAGGTGCCTAGAGCTTTGAGCACTGGGTGCGTGTCTGAATACGTCTGATATTTCTTAGTTTTAGGGTCTGTGTGCAATTTTGTGTGTGTTTGGTCACCCACGCTCAGCAAAACAAACAACATCCTAATGAAAAGGGTCCCTGTGCTCCGGTCGTGTTGAATACTGAAACTCACACCACACTTCCCAGAAGTAAAATAATACACCTAGAGAGATGGAAGTCATTTAGGGGGGCAGTGTGTTTGTGTAAGAGTGTGTGTGGAGCCAAGGATGTGTATGCGTATGTATGTGTGTGTGAGGGGGGTGGGGTGGGGGGTATATGTGGGTTCCAGGATGGATGGGCTTGCGGTGAGTAAATGACCTGCCTTGATTCAGCCTATCAGCTGAGCTCTCCACCCAGACTCCCTGATATCCCCTTTCATCCATCTCTATAAGAGAGCGATGACGAAGAGATGGAGAGGCAAGAGGAGAGAGACTGAGGAGCAGAATATGCATGGACGGGAGTGAACAATTTCAAGTGCAAGAGCGAGCATAAAGAGGCTAATTAGAAAAGAGGGAAAAATTTGGGAGCAAGAGACGCAGACAGTATAAGTGAACAAAAAGACTATTAGTCTCTAATCTGAATCTGGGGTAATATGTGTGACAAACGGCACCCTGTTCACGCCAGAAGTGCCTCTCTAATGTGACTGTGAGTTCCAGTCGATTAAGATGCCATTTGGGGTGAATAGATTTGGGACACAGATGAGCATGTTGTTTGGCTTCAGCCTACTTTTAATGCCACATGATCAAATATGTAATGCTGAGAAGTAACCACAGCAGATATAGGCAGAATATATACAACTAAAGAGTTCAATTTCAAAATGGATTCAACGGCTCAACCATCTGGAAAAAAAAAAACCCCACTACGCTTTCTATGAAAATGATTCCAGGCATCAACGTGAGGCGCAATTCAGATGAGTATCATTATAAACATGAGTCATCTGAATACCTTTGCTTGGAAAATTGCTGTGTTTACCATCGCGCAGGAAATGAAATCCAGCAGGAAAATGTCCTTGCAGTGTGCTGTCGCTGTACCAAACCAATCCACTGTCCCTTCCACCCCACCCACTCTTAAGGGAATGGCTTTGAGATTTCTGATTTGTTCTCAGCATCAACTTTCCTTTTTGGTAAAAGGCAAAAGAAAATGGTTCTTAGAGAAGGTAATTTAAAAAGACACGAGCTCCGTATTAGAAAACTGGGGACAAGGACATGGTCACAGATAGAAATTATGCAAGCAGCATGACTGCACTGAAACTGGGATACCATAGAAAGAACCTTCTGTTTATTTCAACTTGGTTTTTGTCTTTTCATAGATTTGCTCATTGTACTTATCAAAGTAATTACTGAGATGTGGGAACATGGCAAGACGTCTTCAATGAAGTCCAACCGGGGCCAAAAATGAGAAGAAAAACAATCAGACAGGTTTTAAACACAGCAATGGGTTAACCTAGATTATCCGAACCACTATATTTTGAAGTAAAACTGAAAGCGAGTGCCCTTGAAGTGAAACCGCATGACTGCACAGCAACCGCAACAACAGTAAGTCAAGGTTGGATGAGGAAATCGGTCTGTAACTGATGGGTGTTTACAAAGTATAGTAAAAGTAATATGTTTACCTTTGCCTCTTACAAATAAGTTTGACTAATCTGACTGACTCTTGCCTTGTTGGGCGTCTTTTTAGACTAACTTGGGGAATACAATGTCACTATTACCAAAAGCAACTATGATCAAAACGACAACAAAAGGAGTCAAACTAGTATTTCCCTTTAAGACTAGGCTCAACCTTTACTGGCTTCCCCCGTGCAGACAAATGAGCAAACATAAGGCACATACCCACATAAATTTTGTGCATCTGGGCCTGACATTAGCTCAGTCTGTCAATAAGCAGTGAATAAACTGGGCTAATGTTGTTCTAATGATTAACTTTCAGGACAGGTTTACTTGCAGTGGCTGTTGCTGCACTAATTCAAGATAGATGTAGACGGCTTTCTGCGATAGCTACCATTTTAAGACCTATATTTAAACCTTTATTTATCCTTGAATTATTTGCTGAGCATGCATGTCTTTTTTTTTCTTTCTTTTTTTTTTTTTTACAGCAACGCACTAGTTGACATTTTATACATTTACACACATACCTGCCATATTCCGAGAATTATACAGCACCCACACACATCTCCCTCTAACCTTGACCACTGAGTAGCTCAACAGGAGTGAGGGCCTTGTTCAAGGACAGTACAGTGGTCATTTATACATTTATACGCTACATTATGATGATGCATCCATCATGCTGTATTTTTTTACCAGAGCCTAGACTACAAAACATAAACAGCTCTGCAGTCGTCAAATGCAGATTTGAAACTGCAGTAAACAGCTCTCAGGAGGAAAATGTTCTGCTCCCTTCCTTGGATAATAGTAAAATGTCAGATTTTCACAGGCTGTTTGATTATTCATCCAGAGTTCACTCACAGCTTATGTAGATCTCAGGGTCAAACCACCGTAGAATAAGGTTTACCTGCAGTAGATGCCTAATGCTATTGTAAAGCTTGTGATGTATTATACTTTCTACTGCTGTAATAAAAAGGTTGGTTATATGCCCTAGTGGTTACAGATACTATCAGTTAACCAAAATACAACATTTTAACTTGAGGCAACTCCGGTTTGATTTGCAATGTTAGGCTTCCTTTTGAGAGCAAAGGAGTGAACCCTACCTGCTCATCCAGTTTTTAAAGGTAGATCAGATCTGTGTACCATATAAATGCATAAACTGTGAATGTAACTGATGGCATTTAACCGGATAATAAGATGTCGCTCTGCTCACTTAAGCAACCCATTAAATAAACAAGGATTTCTCAGGGCTAAAGTGGTATACTTAACATGCCCTAGGGGAATGATACAGATTTTAAATGCACGTAATATTGCAAGAACTTTGCACTTAACATAGCCCCTGAGCCCTTTTCTCCTTGTAAATGTGCCATTAGTCATTTTGATGACTCACTCTGCATATAGAGGTCTAATTGTTTTCAGCAACCTCTTCTTTCAGATGTAACCTTTAAGCAACCTTAAGAAGGCACATGCATGTGATCATTTACATGTCGAAAACACGCTATCGATTTCATCCTTACACCGGAATCAAACACACGTGCATGCAAAGATAGATGAAAGCACATAAGAATATTTCAATTCTGCCTCTTCAGTTTTTACCTGTTATTACATTCAACCTTGTTTATTGGCATTTTAGTAATCAATGCACATATCAGGGCCAATTAACCCACTAGGGAGCCTCTCAGAGGAAATGAGCTGTAGGCTTGTTTTGATCTCTTCTTTTCTTCTATGCACTGCATATGTATGCATCCATTTTCCTTTGTTCACCAGGTATGTAGGCACATACAGGTACATGGTCATACCAAGAAAAATGATCAGTCAGCATCAGTAGCTACAGCAAATATTTAAGTTAAAGTGACAAGGATCTCTGGCAGTTTGTCCGTAGGGAGCAGAAGAGGAATATGTTAGAGCCACAGAGGACAGAGGTCAGGGTGGTTGGATGGGTCAAGAAAGCAAGGCTTCAACAAGTCAACCCAAATCATGATCTTTTTACGCCGCTCTTACCAAGTCGTTTTTGTGGCTAACCCGAACAAATCTTAGCCATAGTTGTGTAAAATCCAATAACAGTTTTATTTTTGTATCAATGACTTGTATTGGTTTGGAAAGACATTGACAAATGATGTCCTCCTGCCAATGACGGCGTCGGATCAGAAAATGCTTATACAGTATCGTTCCAGAGGGCAATCACAAACAACACATTTTTGTCGTTGAATATATGGGAAATGGTTGGCACAGACTACACCAGCCAGCTTAAATGTATTTTGCTTTGAGTCCCAGAATTTGACACAAATCTTGCAGAAATATGCCTAATGTTAGGATATCATCAAATTAAATATCAGATTAAAGGCAGGAGCTTTACATATGGTTCCCCACAAGATTGCTAAAATTACAGGAGCCGCCTCAAGGCATTACAACAATCTGAGTTTTGTTGATTTTACGGCACAAATTGCAATTAACTGCATCTAATGATCACAAACTTTGTGACTGCAACATGGTGACTCTAGGGCCTGGAGCCACTCTGGGAATCTGTGATAGATATTTTAGCCCATTATCATCTTTCTGATTGGATCACGGAGAGTCCGGTTGCCTTTATAATTTCTCTTAAGTGAGACATTTTTTTGGAAAGCTGAGTTGGATGCAGAGTAGGAAAACACTGAGGAGAATTTTCCAGCAATATGATTTATATATATAAATATTTTTATTCTATGCCTGCAGGACTTTAAGACCTCCGTTTATGTATAAATGTAATCACTATACCATCGCTGGGCATTTGTCCTCTTCCCTTTAGGCTACAGAAAAATTAACTCACTAATCTAGATCTGTTACCTCAGTTTCAGTATTAATTGCTGCATCAAATAAATGGGGTAAATCTCTGCACTAGGTCCTAATCACTTATCTGCCAGCAGCCAGTGGGTATAATTGGAGCAGTTGTGGAAAATAACTTGGTGTTATCATCAACATAGGCGCAAGGGTGGCCCACTTAGAGCTTGGCAACTCCAGTATTGTCAGTTCAGATCAAAATAAAGGGATTAGATGGCAACCTCTGGTGTTGAATGTTGAATATATGTGTGTGTACATGTGCATAATAGTGTGAGCTGTGTTTGAAACAAGTAGCCTGGGTGTCTTTGCATGTATGACAAAACACAGGTCTTTGATGTTTTTATGAGTGCATGAAAGGGGTATCAAAACTCTATGTGGGAGAATGTGTTGCTGTTCTGGTGTGCATACTAAAAGGCATATCCAGAAACAAAGTCAGCCAGTGATAAGGCCCCGACTCGCCTCAGAGCCAGAAACCTCGTCCCTCTCTTGACAAAACCCAGCGATAACTGGAGCTCTGCTCCTCAAAAGTTGAATAGCAGCAAAAGAAAAGGAAAAAGAGAAGGCAATAATCTTTCTGTAAATGCCAGCTCAGAGTTTAACACTCTACAAAGTCACCTCCAATTTAGATTCATAAAGAAGATTGCATGCGTCAGATCTTCTTAAGTACTGGGACTTTTAGGAGCCAAACTTAATTTCCTTAGTTGGCAAACACCTCCGTGATGTGTGATCTTTCAATTAGAGAGAGCAGCTGGGAGAGTGTATGATTTGTGTGTTCATGTGGGTGTGGTGTGCATAGGTCAGCGAAGTTACTGTGGTCTACAGTGACATCTGACCCCATTATGTTCTAACTGGATGAAAAGCAATAGTCACTGATCTGTGAATGTCCTCTCTCACTCTACAGCTGCATTTTTCACTCTCAATTAATATGAAGAGCTGCATTCCAAACCCTGATTGATGTTGACTGAAACATGTAAAGGGCATCAAAGAGCAATGAGTGCTTGCTTGTCAGCCCATACACACACACACACACCAACCAACGCGCGCACACACACACATTGGGCTATGCAAATGGTCTTCTTTGTCTGTATATATATGTGCGTGCGTTGGCTTGTGTGCATGGCCGAGTGTGCGTCCCCTAGCACTCAGTATGCCTCAGAAGGAACACATACCTTACAAAATATCACAGATAATTGTGTCGAGATTAACGATCTTATTTTGATTAATGGTTAATGTTTAATTAACTCAACTTTTGGCTTGTCGGTGGTTCCCCCTGCATAGCAAATAGGCTTCTCGCTTAGTGTCAGGTAAACCACAGGCCCGAGTGTAGGTGCTAGGGAGGAAGTGGGACAGATAAATTTTATATTAATCTCCTGGGATGATATTTGTGGGCTGCTAGAAGCAATGAATAATTAATATTACCCAAGCAAGATAAGAATAACAAAATAATAAATAGCACATACAGTAGCAGGAAGTGTGAATGTGTGTATCTACTCTAGGTTTGAGTTTGCAAGTGTGCTCCGCATGTGCATACTTCTTCTTAAAAACATAGGCTATGTCCTCTGCTACCCGTGTTGTGCATGCATGTATGTTCTGCAAACACTTAACTGCTGTCTTAACTATGGTGCATGTACATAAAAGTGTGCGTACGTCTAAGTGTGCATCCACATGCCAAAGCAGGGGAGATTATGCCAACAGTGTGTATAGTATGCATGAGCATGTGTGAGCGCATATTATGTCGGCGATTATACGCTCCTCTTTCTATCTAAGACATGTCTTTGAAGCTTAGGTTAGGGTACGAGACAAAGTAACCATGAAATTGACACCCAATCCCATTGGCCGGACCACATCCACGTCCAAATGAACCACTTAAACAGTCCTGGGAACAGAATGTGAGTCTTTCTAGTAATAATTCATCAATATAAAATCAGTTCTTTTCAATATGTATTATATTCCGTAGTCAGGATATATAACACATTTTTTCCCCTCCTGCTCCAGCCCCTCCTCCTCCTGTTTCCTTCTCCCGGCTGGCATACCGTACGCCAGTCTGAATTCACACAAAAGTGAAATCCTCCTCGTGTCTGATGTGTGCATCTCTCACTCAAACCTCATCCATCCCCAACTGCCACCCTTCCTCTTCCTTCAACCCCCCACTAACCCACCTGACATTTGTAGGAAGGCTGCTCAAAGGGAAATGTGTGTGTGTGTGTGTGTGTGTGTGTGTTTGTGTGTGTGTTTGAGAGAGAGAGAGACAGAGAGAGAGAGAGAGAGAGAAGGTGGATAAGAAATCAATGTCTTTGGCAGGTGTGTCCTCGTGTTTCAGAAAGACTGAAAGCAAGAGAGGGGTAACAAAGAAGGAAGAGGAGGGAGCGTCTTTGGCAGGTGCGCGTGTGTCTCGGAGGTAAATGGGAGCTCTGAAGGGTAGTGTAGCATTTGGGAGTACGTTTAATATCAGATTAAGCATCTGACGGATGAGGGAGAGAAAGTGAGACAGAGTGTGTGTGTGTGTGTGTGTGTGTGTGTGTAAAACTACACCCTTAATAGATAGAGAGAGAATGAATTTTTGAAAGATAGCCAGGAGATAAAATGACATTTACGGATCAGAACTTCACACGTCTTCCATACTCGAACATCAGGCAGTCTGTCCTTTCCTTGGGACCGATCTGTCACCTCAGCTGGGCCACTGAGCTTGGAAAAAAAAGAAATACGCAGATGGAAAAATTATGCTGTCAAAGAAAAAAGGGCGTTCTACAGAGTACCAGCTCTTCTTGCTTTTAGACTGAAGAATTTTCAACTGTAAGGGAATAGAAATGGAGCTTTGTCCTGGTCACCCTGCTTTACATTTAGAGTTTGGCACTTTCACACCAGTCCTCTCACCATCCTACACCTCTTTCCTTAAAAATCATCTCATATTGCACCCTCCCCGCACTTTTCTCAGCAGCGACTGTCCAATCCGAACCCGCCTCTCCGACCTCTAGGCTACAACACCCACTACTTTATGGAAGCATGACCAAAGGGATCTACCCAGGAGTTTTATGGCACCAGGAGTGGTTCGGGATCCTTTCAAAGGGTGTGAAATGTTTTGAATGAAATATGAGAACTCTGGAATCAGCACCTCTGATTTATTTTCTGTTTGGTCACAAAACACGGAGCCATGGGAGAACTAAATGGAGCATAATCTGCCATTTTCTGCTCGAGAGGTGACCAACTTGCCTGTCACACATACAAACGCTGTGCGTGACACTACATGAGAGAACGGAGAATCGACAGCGGAAGCGAGAGCATAACGGGCAAATGGCCTTCCACAGCACCCACAAAAGCTCCTCTATTAGCTGGTTTGCAGCTATTTTAGACACATTTTAGGATGGCTTCATGTTAGCAGTTATAATTCCTTCAATGTCAGTATGCTAGTACGATTCACACAAGTTCTCAGATGCGTATAGGTCTCTGGTTTGAAGTATAACAACAGCCCATTACTCATCTTTACTGGCCAATTGATTTTCTTCAGAGCTCAGAGGTCTGGGTTCGTAAGATTTTAGGCTGGTTAGTTCCATAATTTGTGGCTTACACGAATTTGGAGACTCTTAAAATCTTAAATATCTTTTTAATAAGTTTTATCCCCTTTTTAGGCAGTTGACCCACTTTTTTTTTTTGTAATTTGTAGCTCTTTGAACGTACCCTTTGCAACAAATGATAGATTCTGCGTCCCGAACACAATCTTTACGGAATATATAAATTGGCATTGTGCTGAGTTGGTGCTCATCAAAAACTACAGGCACACAGAAGGGAATGACCCAAACCATCAATCAACCGATCAATTTGTCAGCTTATCATCAGTCAGTCATCAACCATAGAACTATTTACAGCTTCCTCCTCCGAAAGCAGTTTTAAAAATGACAGAGTGCGCAAGACAGAGAGGTGTTTTTGATTCATGCCAAAACACAACTGCATATAACAATATCATTCATCAATCCCGCAATCATGATAGAGAATTTCTGCCTAAGTGAACGTCTGGCGGTCGGGTTTTACAAGCCAGTGAGAAAGTGGCAGTCGACTAAAAATAACCCTGCAGCGGGGTCTTATAAATGGGAAGGAGGAACAGTAAAGGGGAACAAAAAGAAAAACACACACACGGCCAAGTGGTGATTTCATTTCCCTACCTGTCATAGCGCAGCTAAATAACTCTGGTCAGGGTATTACAAGCTCTGGGCTCGATGGCTCTGAACAGCAATCCCATGCAGGTGGGAAATGAGCAGGAGGGAAAGGGAGTGAAGGAAAGCGATAAGAGGGAGAGAGAAAGTTAAAACAAAAATGGAGAGCGGAGGAGATGGATAGACCAAGAAGTACAGATGGAGGGGGAGAGAATAGTAAATGGGAGGAGGTGGGGTGGTGGGTGATAAGGAAATGGAGAGGGCATAAGGAAATGGAGAGGAACAGGCGAGAGATGGAGAAACAGAAAACGGAGAGGAAAAGTCTTAATAAGAAAAAGAAGGATGGAAATGGGACATGGGATCGTAATGGCTGAAGGAACAGGAGGCATTCCTGCTGGGTTCTCTCTTGGATGAGTACATATACACATACACACACGCACAAAACACACACACACACACACGTACACACAGAGCGCATCCCAGTGAGGTAGTCTCTGACAGATGGAATTACACACTCCTATAACTCTGTAACTGTCCGGGAACACACACAAAGGCGACAGTTGACTTTCTGAGGCGAGAGTTCTCTGGGCAAGGTTACATCCTCAGCAAGTTTACACTCTCTGTCTCACCCTCACACCCTCACACACACTCTGACACACACACTAGAAAGAGAGAGAGAGAGAGAGAGAGAGAGAGAAACCGAGGGACAGAAACAGAGAGAAATAGAAATATTATTTAAGTGATTCCAATCTGTACCATATTGCAGTGCGTGACAAACTGCAGTGGTCGCCTGCCAAGGGAGGGATTGAGTGTGTGTGTGTGTCAGAGAGAGAGAGAGAGAGAGAGAGAGACTGAGAGACACAGCGAGAGACAACAGTTGAGAAAAAAAAGAGGAAATCTGATAGGACACTGCTTATAAATGGTAGCATTAGAGTGTCAGTCATTGAAATCTGTGCACACAGTAGATGGAGAGACAAGCACAGGTATTATACTTAAACGTATCACAGCCTTCCAGCCAGGGTAAGAGTGCATGATCTGAGTATATTTTGGCTTCAAGGACACTTGATTGAAGTCATAAAAATGAAAGATGACTTGTTGGAACAGAGTCACTGCGGAATCTCTCCCTTCAACCTCTCGTCCCCTCCCTCCCCCCTCTAATTTTTCCCCTTCTCTTTTTCCCTCTCCCTCTTTCCTCTGCGGACTTTTTATCCTGCCAAAACAGTGCCTTCATCCCGAACACTCAGAGGTAGAGGCAGGGATAATTGAAAAAGTTCTCACACTGGGAGTTAAGCGAAGCAGATAAGGGGAGAGAGGTTCGAGGGAGGCAGAAACGTTTGCGGCACAACAAACGTGTATGATTGCTGGGGGGTAGGTTTCTGTCCTGAGTAAAAAAAAGAGGAAAAAAAAAAAGAGAGTAAGCAATAAATGGAGAGTCTGTGTGTGGTAACGGGGCAGGGGAGGCAGAGAAAGAGAATGAAAGCTTTATCTTATCTACTTTAGCCATCGCTACTGTCCACTGGCTCAGAGTATAATACCCACTTATGCAAATACATCCACATCTCTGCTCCCCTGATACTGTGGAAGCCCTAACAACATTTTAACAAAGTGTGTGTTTTGGTGTTGGCTTGTGTGTGTGTAAATGTTTATGTGTTTATGTGCTCAGCCCAGTGAGTGCACCTCTTGGGTCAGTGTGTGGATGTTGTTTGTGCAAGAAAATGCTGTGCCAAGAAAGACACCACCACCACCCCACCTTCTCTCAGCCTATCCCTCCAGTCATCCATCCACGCCCCGCTCCCCTTCATCCCTCATTCATTTTCCCTGCCTCTGTGTTTCCCTCCCAGCTGACGTCCCTCTCCCTGTCCCTTTCCTTCCATCTTTTTTTCCCTCCATCCCTCCTGCTTCCCCTGTTCCTCCCCTCCCAACTGCCCTACCCTTTTCTCCCCCCTCCTCTCCCCTTCCCTCCTTCTGTCACTGCCTTTGTCTTTTCATGGCCACCTCAAATGGCTTCAGATCAATCAAAGGCACTCAATGGACTTTGTTAGCGAGCCACTGTTGTGGGAGAATGAAGCCATGCACCCAAGGGTCTGCTGCCCTCATAATTAAATAGCTGGAGGACTGAAATGCTTTCTTCCTTAGGACCTCCTGCACTCTCCGCTGACAATCTACCTCCAAGCGATTTGTGCCGCTGCAAAACTAATCACTTAGGCTTGTGCAATCTCAGGCATACTATAGAGAGAAAACCAGCAGTATTATTAGGTTTTGGAAAATATCCACTGTTAATAAATGCTCTTGGAAAAAGCAGCTGATACTGATTTGAAAGCATGATTAACCCACTGATCTCCTGCAGAATAGAGGCAGGTACTAGTAGTAGTATGCTGATGAAATCAACAGTTGATGGGATGGACAGCTCCATGTCTGGAGCCCGTCAATCACAAACTGATTTACGTAAAGCAGGAAAAGAAGTTGTGTGTGCAGAGATCAATATCTCATCCTTTAAGTGCCAGCAAGGAATTACAACTGACCAGCACTCCTTATACTGTATGACCTACAGTGTATATAATACACCAACATGTTCAAGTGTGCTTTTTTGTTAACAGCATTCGATCAAAACCGAACCAAGCACTGAATTTGGTCATTTCATGTGAATGCTTTCAAATCTCCAATGCAATACATGCTTTCAACAGTTTTAACAAATTTTGAGATAACTTAAAGTTTCATTGAATATATATATTTTATAAAAAAATTTATCAAATTAATATGCAAAATATGTCACTCATGGTGACAAATCCCTCAGCTTAACTGAGATTTTTAGCTTACTGTCATTATTGTTTTGGTAAATTCCCGCCCTCATCAACCTTGTATCTATCAGCATCAGGCAAAAAGGGTCAGATAAACCCGCTGTATGCTACCTGTCCAACACCAAACAGCAAAAAAACCCCAAAATTTGTAACTATTGTAGCTGGTGAAAACAATGGAGCATTTTACATTTACAGAGTTACACAGAAGTTGGTGGAGACCAAAATCGACCTTGGACTTGCATTTGTCACATAGTTAGAAACATGATTTCAGAATGAAGTGAATGCTAATATTGCTCAGTGTCTGCTGGCTGTGTAGATAGGGTTGTGCTGGTTGACACATTTTTCAGTTTTTCATTTCAGTTTAGTTTTCATCTCGTTCCCATATCCTCAAATGGGGGGAAAAAAATCAATTGATCCAGCTTTAAAAACTAAAAATGAAACTAAACTTTTAAGCCAACACGGACAAGAAGTCTTTAAAGTACTTAGAGAAAAGAAAATTCGAACATCTATAATTCCATGACGACTCCATCCTCGAAGGAAGATATGATTGGAAGTGGTGAGATTATTTTGTGAGTCTTGAATCTTATGAATTAAGGCATTTTAGCAACTTGGAAGCAGATGCAACCCAACCTTTGCACATGAATAGTAGACAGGGCTGGCACCGAAGCACACACAATTAACTACCACATGTACACACTCCCAAACACACACAGAACCCACAAAAGGTTTTCCACATCAAGCATTCAGACAATAATAGACCCGCAAGCACACAAATAGTAACATTGGCAGAGCATCATCACTGGTGGGAGAGTCTTGGCAGACGACCTGTAGCCCAGCGCTGCTCAAATCAGGACAGCCTGACCGAGACTGACACAGGATGGACAGAGAACTGAAATGAACAGACTGGGCACAGCCTGGTCTATCAGGCATCTTTTAACTAGAGCTGACAAGGCTGCTAATGAATGCTGCAACTTTAATATAGTGCCATTTTGAAAATTAGCACTGTTAAACAAAGTCTGGGGGCGACTGCCACTGGAATGCCCAATGTAACGATTGTTTTGCTGAGTCATAAGCTTTGCTTTGTTTCTACTGCCAAAAAAATAACAACAACAACAACAACAACAAAAAATATCACACCATAGTTGGATAACCATGTGCACCACTGGCTGGATGAGATGAAATCCCGAGTCTCCCGGTGGACTTACATGTAAAACTCAACTGTTTATTCAGTAAACAGCAAAAAATATAACAAAAATTCAAAGCATGGAATTTCAATTTTCACGCTTCATCTCTCTCATGGAAAATGTATCTCAATTTTTTTTTTTTTCATTGGAGGAGAATTGTGGGATGATTATTCAAACTAGCCAGTCCCAGAGTAATGCATTTATAATGTGTTATATAATCTTGGCAAACCTATGTGTGTTTCATAATGATTTAAATATTTTGGCCACTCCGAGCTCGCCATTGATTTATATTTATCGACGGCTAATGATATTCAAACACTGTGACCTAGTGGCTCTTTTGGACATGGACAGAGGTGTGAATCTTATTCCCTTTTACGACATCCTACAAGGGCAAAGAGCTATTTGCTGAAGGCTGAAAATCTTTAGTTTTATACTTCCTCACAAAGCTCGGCAGTGAAAGGGGTGGGAAAACATTTTTAGGCGCTGTGTTGAATGCCTCTTCTTGATGTAGACAGCTGGGTGAAGAAAGGCAACACAAAGTGCTTCTCCCCGAAGCCACATGGGTAAGATTTAACAGTGAAGTAGTTTCTCTCTATTCTTCTAATGTCTGTTACATTATTGCATAGGTGCATGGCAAAAAAGAAATTCCATTTTTAAAGTGCAGATTTGAATCTACTCTTCTGCGGTATCTCACCCAAAGTTGAGATATATCCTCGCTCCTCCAATTTTTCACCTGACAAATCTCTACCACAGTCCTCACCAGTGAGCTGCTTGAAAAAGATATCTCCATCCAACCATTCTGCCCATGTGTCCTGCCTGAAAAGAGTCTTTCTACCAAACAGTTACACCTGAATGCCTCGATGTCAGTTCACTCTTGTGCCATGACTGGAAAAAAAATAAAATAAACAGCCAACCACAAGCAAAAACTCAACCTGACTCCTACGTTATAGCATAAGGATAAATCCCTTATTTCATAACGTATGAGTATAGTCCACTCAACCATTCATATACAGAGAAAAACAAACATTGCCACACAGCCGTTTTACCTAAAAAAAATCTGTCCATTTGCTTTTCCTTTTAATAAGCTCTGTTTTTCTTGCCTGAGGTAGTTCAGAACGTATTGATTTCTGCTCTATGCTGTACTGTTTCCTGCTGCAACAGCCTCTTTACAACACCAGAAACACAACATTCATGTTTATCATCCAATTTTGTGTCAACAACCCAGGAACCCAACTAAGAACTTCAGTTATAGTAGGTAGTTTAGTAAGCACACACGCTAGACTGGTTGGATTTGTTTTGGTACAAAATGGTATTCAGCCATGAGAATGTTGTTTTTTTTTTAGTTTTTTGCAGTTTGTAATTTTGTCTGAATAAATATCTCTTCATTCCAGATCTTGGTCCTATAAAATATATACAAAAATAATATAAGCAATTGTAATTATGGTGTTCCTAAATTCCCCTTTTCAAAAAAGTAGTGTGAGTGTAGGACACATGCAAGATATATGCATGCTACTGACCTGAATTAGAGTGAAATATTGCTCCGCTGTGTAGCGTGACTTGGCATGAGATAAGTGCGACAGGGAAGCTGCTTTAGCGCTATCTGGAGGACAGTTTGTCCTCTATTGTGAAGGGCAAAGAGGAAGGAAAATTGATCACATCCCATTTTTCTTCTCTCCATCCCTTAACTTTTCTGTGTCTTCTTTTCTTTTTCTGTGTCACCCCACCCTTATGCCCTCATTTACTGTCTCTTTGCCTCAACCACCCATCCATTGCCCTCAATCCTCTTTTTTCAAATCTTTTTTTTCCCCGCTACCCCATGTCTCGTAGTGACGCTTTCTCTCTATCAGTTGTACCATGACTGCGTGTCTCCTTCCGGCCCATAAATAGTGTTTATGTGTTAGATGTTGTGCATATGAATATCAGATCGTCTTGATGTTTCCTCTGCACCAGCAGTCAGTGTGAGATATCACTCAGGATTTATCTGTCGTTCCGCTCCGCTCTGCTTTATGGAGGCAGCTCGAACACAGAGGTCAATACAGAAAAAGAGTGGGAATGAAAGAGAGAGAGAGAGAGAGGCCTGAAACCAGACTTCCTAACAAATGACAAACTGCTTGTGTGTATGATGGATGCTCCCGGATACAATCTGAGTGAACGTGCGTATCCATGCATATGTGGGGTAGAGCTGTGGCTGCCATGTCTGAATGTGCCTAATTGTGTATTTCACTTTGTTTTGCGTGCTGGCCTGTGTGTATAATTGCATCTACAGCAAAATGTCAATGTGGTATATAGTTACAGGAAATTAGGAGGGATGTGTGCATTAAGCATTACACTGTATGTGTGTGTGAGCAAGTGTGTAAGGAATCAAGGGTTCAGCATTCTTCAAACAAACTACTTTGTATGAATAGTCGTCCAATTAGCCTGAAAGCGCAAGTGTTATATCTGTATTAAGCGACCACACCTAAAGGTGGGGCAAAATTCTAACTGTCACAGAGAGAGTTGATCAAATGAAGATAACAGTGCATACTTTTAGATTGTGTTTCCTCAAAGACATTCTTCATTTTCAGTCAAAGTCTTGCAAACGTTTCCATCTCCACACACCTGGCTAATTGCTGTGTAACAGGTATTGCGTTAAAAAAAAACAAAAAACTTGACAGATGCAACATCCTAATTCCATCCTTAGAAGTGTGTGTGTGAGAGGGGCTTTCAGACGCTGTTAAACGATCCAACAAACACTTCATTGGAAGTACACTGATGCCTTTCAGAATCACTTAGGACAATTATACATTTTTGTGGTTTTGGCTCTCTGTTTCAGCGCATTAAATTCAAAGCGGAATATTGACTATGAGTTTAACAGGCTGATTTTCAGCTTTATTTGAAATATGTTGTTACATCCACATCAGATAAGTAGTGTAGGAATTATAGCCCTTTTTATACATGATACCCAATTTTAGGCAACATAAAGTAATTGGACAAATTAAAAGTACCCATGTAGTTTTTGACCATTATTTGAGCTGTGTTTTGATGAGTAGCTCCCAATTTTACTTATATCTCCTGCTTTCATTGAACATGGATACTGATGCACTGCAATGATGTTTTCATACTATCCCACTAGTCTAAAGTTTGTGGTGCTAATGCCCCCAAACACTTGTGTAAAGCTTTGCAAGTTTTTTTTATGAGGAAGAAATTTATTTAATGTTTTTCAGGCCTTAAGCATACACTGTGAAAAACACAGAATGTAACTATTTTGTTTACAGCAAAACTCCAAAGGATACCTTTCAGTAACTTAAATAAAGTCATCATAGTTAATATTTGGTTGCAAGTCCTGTGCAGGGATCTAAAACCCACAGACATCAGAAGACACATCTGCTAGAGCTGTACTGCAGCCACCTTCACCGCCTCCATGTTTCATGGTCCTTTCATCTTCTTTAGCAAGTCAAGCACATGCTCGTTTGGATTGAGGGCAGGTGACTCAGCCAGTAAAGCTCCACTGTTTTGGCCTCAAAAAATCCTTGGTTGCCTTGTCAGTGTGTTAAGGATTATTGTTGCACTGCATTGTCCTCAAAGTCAGCATTCTAACGTTACGGATTATTTAATTTTTAATCCAACAAGCTGGAGCAGAGCCAACCCGGGAGAAATCACCGCGCTGATGTAAATGATGCAAACGGTGTAAACGATGTAAACGATGTAACAATGCATGTTTATGTGTGTACGCGGGTGCCACTGGTGCGCTGATATGTGTCTCCTCACAGACAGCTTCTCCTCTGTAGGCAGGTGGTGTTGAAGCCCATCCAGATGGGCTCTAAATCATCCCTGTTTTCTTGCCAACTCCCCAACATAAATATCCCAGAAGGAACACAGAAGTTACCTTGGGGTCCACCATCTTTCAATCCCCTGTCTATGCTGTACCCGCCTCTCAAATAACTTCCTCTCTGACAGCTTTTCTCTCTGTCACATTTTCTCTGTCACCTCCCGGTCTCGTTTTCCCCTCTTTTATCTCTTAGTAGCTTGCTCACTTTACTTTGCTGTCTATTTCTCTCTCTTTCTTTTTTTTATCTTATTTTTCTCCCCTCCCTACCTGTCTGAATTGCTCATTCTGTCTGTCTAAGCTTGTATCTTTCTGTAACTCTTTCTTTTGCTCACTCTTTATCCTCTGTTACTTGAAGAATTTTGTCTTCCACCTTTCTGGATGTTTACCCCACTTTCTGGTCTTCACCCTTGGGTGTTTGGCTAACCTGTCGCTTTGGCACCCGCTCAACCGTGTCCCACAGCCATCTGTCAGCATCTGTTTAATCTCACATCAGCACATGTCTCTCTCACCTTCTCTCACCTGTCTTGCCTCCTGTCTGCCTCTTCCGTCTGCTTGTCTTTCACCTGTGACCTATGGGAGCATCTATAAGACCATATGGGTGTGTTGTCACCATGCCTACCCTTATCGCTAAAGTCCACCTGGCCTATTTTCCTGGTGTTCTGCCTCAGTTGCCACCTACTGTAACACTGTGACACACATTCTCATACAACTGCTGCACAATCTATGGAAGAGAAAGATGAAAGTAACTTTAGGTAGTTGTTAAAAGTAGAATAGAAAGCAGATATGTGTATTGCAATGTGTGCTTTTTCATCGTTGTGTGTTTTGAATAAGTTTGCATGACTTTAATCTACGTGTGTGTGTGTGTGTAAGCATCAGGGAGAATGTGTGTGTGTGTGTGTTTATGGATTCACCTATCTATATCAGTGTGTGCATGTAGGTATGAGGGTGTTTTTCAATCACAGATAGCTTGAAGTTATCACTCACTAATCCTCTAATGAACCGGCACAGTTTAGATAAAACTGCCTCGATCAAACTCTTCAATGGAAGAAAAAGCACAAGGCCCAGGACTCCCGTCATCCTTCTCTGCATTCCTTCAGTCCCTCCATCCCCTCCCACCCTCCTCCAACATTCGATCTCTCCCTTCTCCTGTTGATCCCCCCTTTCCTCATTTCCTACACCGTGATTTCTCCTTTTCTCCCTCCTTCGGTATTTCACTGTTTCGTCCCAGATCTCTCTGTCCTTACAAAGTAATCCCTCTTGAACTGTCATGGCCTTGTTCTCTACTCTCTTATAACTTCCTTTCCTCCTCTCCTTCCCTTTTTTCACGCCACCTGATTCCTCCATTTCTCCATGATCCCTCCCTCCTTTGTTCCCCACCTGATTTCTCCTTTTTTTCCCTCTCCTTAATCGATCGCATTTTCACTCGTTTCACTCGTTTCCCTTCTTGTGCTCAGTCTATACTACCTGTTTCTCCCCTGCTTCTCTTGTTCCCTACCACACAAATCGACGGTTTCCTTCTTAATCCCTCATTTCCTGTTTGACCAGATTCATCTGTTTCTTCTGTTTCCTACTTCCTTATTCCCCCTTTCTGCCCTGATCCCTCCTTCCCCTCTATTTCCCGACCAATTCCTCTGTCTTGTCCTTGCTCCCTTTTTCCTTGATTACTTCTTCCCTCATCATCCTTCAACCCCCCTTTTTTTCATCCTACCTTCTCTACTACTTGGTTCTTTGTTACTTAATCTCGCCATACCTCGTTTACCAATGATTTCTTCCTTTTTTCTTCCTTTTCTTCCCAAGTCCTTTACTACCTACCTATCCTTTGTTTTCCCCCAATCCCTCCATCCCTCGCTCCCCTCCTGATTTCTCCCATCTCTCTCCATCACCCCTTTCCCTCTGTTGATTCCTCAGTGCCTCATCCCATACCACTGAGGAAGATAAGAGAAGACCCTTTTCCTTGATCCTTCATTCTTCCCTCGTTTCCTCTTCCCTTAATGCCTTCCTTTCTTCCTTGATTCCTAATTTTTCCTGGTTCTCTCTTTCTCCTCTCCTTCAACCTTTCCTCCTTGATCCCTCCCTCCTGCATTTCTAATCAACTGATTCCTTCTTTCTTTCTTGATCCCTACATATATCCCTCTATCCCTCAATTATGTCTCTATAATGATAGCCACGTCTCCTTCTCCCCCTGATACACGTAGCCTTTCCTTTCCTTTCGGCTTCTATCCATCACGGGCCTGCTTCATTTTTTTTTTCCTCTATAGACAAAACATAACACTGGCGTGGAGTTACTTGACATATTTGACCAGAGGCAACAAAACAAGCCAAACACAAGCCAACCATTAAAAGACTCAAATGCCATACGGAGCAGCTCAAACAGGCCCACAGTCCTTTTGGTAATACATACTCCGCTGTTGCTGCTGTGCTCAATTAATCTGGCTCAGTCAAGACCGCACTGAACTGTCATCATAACACTAATAAAGAAAAAGCTTTGAGCTGTTTGCATTAAGTGGCCTGCTTGTCTCAAACTGTCAGTTTGCCTGCGGCTCTGGCTCGGCACAAGTTTTGTCCCTCTCTTTCCATTCGTTTATTCCACTGTGGTCGGGGCACAAATCCCCTCATCATCTCAAAGGAAACACTAAAGGCAGCATGGCCTTGTAAAGCCTCATTAGGCTTAATAACCTTTAGTGAGCACAGAACATACACTCTCCTGTAGGTACGTGTGAATCACATATGTGCAGGTGTACATTTGTGCAAGGTGTTTGCATGTGCTTCTCCGCGTGCGTGCATGTGCGAATGTGTGCTCGTGTGAATGCGTGCGCAGCGTGTGTGTCCTCTGAGAGCAGGGCTAGCTCAGAGCCACAATGCGTCTTATTCAGCAGGGTCTCTGGATTAAAATGTAATTTCATTCAAAGTCGCAAATTGGGTTTTTTACTGTACTAATCTTCATTTTACTAAGCAGAATGAGGTATGTCATTAAAAAAAGAAGTGACTTAATGAAAGAATGCAGGATGGATAGATTGCAGAGGGGAAAGTAGTTCCCCACCAGAACGATAAAGGTTATTCTGAATCATAAGACGGTGAAATTCATGAATAATACAGTACATGACTATATTTGTATGTTTGCAGTGTGTATTGGAGTGATTATATATTTAGTGATAGTAATGATGACATCAACATTTGCAGTTCAGGCTTTCAACAATTGCTGTTATTCAGAGGGGCTTAAATTGCGGCTTCAAAATCAGCCGTACATTTCGGATTGCTCCAAATCAAATGATCAACATCGCTACCAAACAAAAGTACGAAAAGTACAAGAGAGCTGAGCAACAGGATTGAAAGAATTTGCCTATAATTTGCATAAATATGAAAGAGGTCTGGTTAAAAAATAGGACACGTAAAGAATAGACTCTGTGAATAAAATGCTGTCTGTATTGCAGAGAATATTGGACATTTAATGTGGACATAATTGATCTAACTGAACTACAAGGACAAAAAAAAATTAAGAATGGCATTCAAAATTAAACTGTGAAATATAGTCATGTACATTGTGCTTTATGGAAGATATTTTTAGGGTGTATTTCAATGGTATTAAGCGAAGATGAGAGTGAAGTAACTGAACTGCAGGAAACACAGCTTCCACTGTGAAGAATGACAAATAATGAATTCATACCATACCACCCCTCTCACCTAATCACATATAAGAATCAGCAAAAACCATTTCCTACCGCTCTCCCTGCTAATGCATTGCCGGAATAAAAAATCATGATCCACAAAATAATTTCAGCGATATTATCAGCAAATCTAGAATTGTTGGGTAAGACTGGCGCTTTAAAACGACCGGCTGCATTGAAAATGAAGTGAGATTGCATAGATGTTCCTTTTCAATTAAATATGTTTGCAATTGCGTAACTAAATTATGTTATGCTATGCCAATGCTATAATACAAACACATCCTTGCATACTACTAGAATACAAATTCTAAAGCCAATTTCATTCATTTTTTTTTAGGTTAATTAAGGTTATTTTCGGATTTCTTAGCTTAAATATCAAATATCTTCAATTTCCTCATTCAGCAAAACCTACTGATGAACAAATCACCTACCCAAATGTCTGTAATGGCCCTGATGGGAATTAGAAACCCATTTCCTATCCCCCCCCCACCACCCCCCCCCCCCCCCCCATCCATCCCTTCTTCCCTTTCTCGTCTCCTCTCCTCTCATCCTCCCTGCCATAGATGGACGGGAGAGATTTACAGTTAGGGGTCACACAGTGGTTCTAATTAGCTTAAGTAGGTTGGGAGGAATAAGCACTTCCTTACTGAGACACATCACCAAGTCCCACAGCTCTGTCTGACTAAGCAGAGACAACCGACCTCTGCCTCTGTCTGTCTTTGTGTCCCTCTGTCTGGCTGTCTCTGTCTATGTTTTCTCTAGTGCTGGAATTTCCCCTGTGCTGCAACACAGAAATATTTTGACAATGGATGACTTATGTGATAATTTATGGGAGAAATACATAATGATGACAAGCCTTCCTGCACCCGATTTAGACGTCCCGAAAGGTAGTCTGGAAAATATCTAACATCACCACCTCCAAGAAATGTCACACATGCTGTGTTACACTGCAATCACCGCTGTGCCATTTTTTTCTTTCGGATAAATGTGAAATGTGGAAAAATATTGTCTGACAGTAAAGAAAAATAATACTGTGGCAAACTCTAATTCATTCCTGAAAGTCTCCCTTTCCCCCCCCCCCTCATGGACATGTTCTTTGACCTTGAGGAAATATATTTACTCACTTCAGCCTGTGATGAAAACACACAAACAAACAACAAGTCACCTTTTATTTTTGTGATACTTTAAATTTTTTATAAAAATTTACTTCCCTGTCAGAAAGTGTGTCTCTGCTTGCATGTGCAAGTGTCTCTCTCTCTCTCTCTCTTTCCCTCTGTGTGTGTGTTTATCTACCTCTCTCTGATGTCCAGGGATGGGATCTGTTCACCAGAAAAATATGGGCTCAATTCCCAATACCCGGCAGAAAAATCTCCACAGTTTCAAAAACACAGGAGAAGAAACTCCTTCCAAAAAACAAAGAAAAAAAAACCCACTCTCCTCTTTTTGGATCAATCTGTGACAGATTCAGCAAATTTTTGGCAGAGGGGTTTGTTTTGTCTCTGAATTTCTCCGGCTCTCCCCCAACCCCCCCTCAGGAGCACTCCTTCCCCCTTGTTGCTGAAATGTAAATAGCATTTTTAATTAGAATTCTATCGTCTGTTTGCATATTTTGCTATCAGCAGAGAAACCAGTGTACAATTCCCTGCAACTAACAATTTGCCTCCCTGTTGACTCAACCCACTCGTCACTGCCCTCTCTGTGTGTGTTTAAGAACCTGTCCCACCTCCTACCGACCTCCTTTCATTTTATTTCTCACATTGTTCCCTTTCTATGGAGGTGCACTGTGGAGTGCTGGAGAAAGAGAACTTCACTGGCTTTGAACTAATATTCATTCTGTTTTAAAGCTGCAACTAACTGATGATTATGTATTTTTTTCTGATAAATCTGATCAATCATTTATTGTGTCAATGTCAGAATGCTTATTTTGTCAAACTAACAGTCGCTAAAATATTCCATTTACAGTGATAAACAGAGAAAATCCTTAAAGACAAGAAGGTGGAAACAGAGAAGAGTCACCACTTTTGCTTGACAAATGACTTACAAGACAAATTGATAATGACATTTTTTTTGTCAATTCATTTTCTGTAGATCAATTTATAGACTAGAATATTGTCTTCATTTACCCGAGCAACAACATACACTGTTATAAGAGCAGCGAGAGAGCATGAGTGATATTCTTAATGTTCTTAATGGCTATAATTATTCTAGATTTCATTATTCCAGAACAGCTCCTTGCATTCAGTGCTGTGACATCTTTTACCATAGATTTTCTATTAATTCATTTTGAGTTCCTGCCCTTCTCATTTTTTTCCTGTCTTTTAGCTATTACTCCTCGTTGCAGCTCTCCTGTTCTGCAGCTTACAAACAAACAGATACTAGTGCTGCCAGACACATCACCTTTTATAAACCTAAAACAGACTAGCCTGACACAGAGAAAAAATGATTTTATGAATTTTATATAAGGCTGAACCACTTTTGTGTTGCTTTAACAGCAAAGCTTACCAACACAGGCATCCATTTATATGAATATGCTGCTTGAAATTATTTTTCTAAAAATACTGAAAAGACAGAGACAGCTAGACATGGAGAAAGAGAGTGATGTTATTTCTCTTTTGCCCGATGACTGCTTGGCACAGTTCTGTAGTACTGAAAGGCCTCCCACAGCTACAAAAAAAAAAAAAAAAAACCCTTTCCTCCATCTCAGCCCACCCCTTCTTCTCTTTCTCCCCTCGTCTCCTCTCTCCCTCATTCTGCTTATCTCCTTGCATGGCTGACACATTTGTCAAGTGGTGTGACTTCTCATCTTCTCATTCATGCAAGCTTTATTGAAATCTAATAAGCAATCCATTGTTGACAAAGAGATGCGACAGGACAAAGATTTCAGACTTAAACTAAAGATCTTTACCCACTCCTCTCTCTTTCCCTCCTCCCTGTCTCCTTAATGCCATCTCTTAGTTCAGCTTGTGTGTGTGTGTTGGGGGTGATGGAGAGGGAAGTGTGTGTGTGTTTCTACTGAACCTGTACGAAAGTTGAAAGTCCTCTTTATGTACACATACCCCCATCTGTACTCATATGTGTGTGTGTGCAGGTGGATGTGTGTACACGTCTGCATGCATACGTGTGTGTGTGTGTGTGTGTGTGACACAGAGATGCAGTTGGCTGCTCAGTTGGAGAGAGGCGGATATGACTGGAACTGGATTGAGTGACTGGCAAACAGCTCGTCTGCTGCTGGGAATACTAACATGACACGCACTCACATACACATGTTTATTGCCAACTTACAAATTTCTACAAATTCGGAATAACACACATATACACATGTATAATGTACACACACACACACACACATATATATAAATAGCATGACCTGCAGGCACCACACCTCACCACAGCATCAATCTGTCAGTATCTCAACTGTTTGAATGATTCACTCTAAAAAATGCCAAAACACAAGTCGTCTTTAATCATACATGCACACACACCCATCCAGGCACACACAAATACAGACACACACACACTCATATGGAGCCACTCTCTGTTAACACACACACACACACACACACACACACACACACACACACATACAAAAGAAAGAGAGAGAGGGAAAAAAAAGAAAAAAAAAAGCATTTCACTTCAAACCTCTGCTGCTGGAGGGCTTGAGGGTTCAGTCCAATACCAAGGCAGAGCTACCAGATATTAAACATGCATGCGAAGGGCCTGCAGGTTCACCAGCAAAGCTCAGCTAAGATCAATCTGACAGACTTTTCTGTGGAAGAGGCCATTTAGTGGTACAACTTAAAGATCTGGGGACGCTAATTGCTATTTTAGGCTACCATGACAATTATTTAAGTATTTTTTTCTCTTTTTTTATCATTTCTGTTCTTGGTACAGTTATTCTCACCATGCTTAAAGTTGGTCTTGAGAATGACTGCTCTTATTTTCCCCTATTATGCTTACTTTTACTCACACTGTTCCTTTGCCTTCAGCCAACTATAAAGCTGTCTGTGAACAGATTTGAACCAGCTCAAACACCAAAATCTTTGCCACAGGCTGCTGGGTAGGTCAAAGTTTCCTCCGTGAGAGCCAACTCTTTGATAACGTTTCAAATTAAAATATGTTTGGCCATGGGTCACTGCGTATTGAAGTGCAAGGTGCAGACAGCAGTGCAGACAACATAAAAACGATAAAATATCACCAAATCACCCTCGGCGTTTTATGTTTTATCTGTTCCTTTAAAAAAACGACTGCTACAGGTGCACGGGGACCGCACACAGGCGCGCTCGTGCACACAAACACACACTACTCATGGCATACCTTGGTCACAAGAGGTTCTGTGTCCTCCAGGATGGAGATGAAGGGGATCTCCAGGAAAGAGGAGAGGAACTCCACCTGGATCAGCTCCTCCCTGGAGCGAGGGAAGGCGAGCATAGCTGACACCCCCCTGACCACCAGGTCTTGGCAGGCGCTACGGGACAGCGACTCCGGGTCCCCTCCCGCGGGCGATCGAGCCACCATCTCCAGGCTCAGGTTGTAGGGTAGCAGAGGCAGTGCCTGAGAGGGTGTCGTGGAGGAGTCTGCCCCTCCGCTCTGGTGCCGGAGGCTAGCCAGGGCGCGGTTGAGCGCGTTTTGTATCCGTGCCGGCTGGCGGGTCGGCAAGAGCGCACCGAGGCGTACGGTGTGACCTATCCGGGCGAGGATGTGGCACGGCTGGGGGTGCGGTAAGCAGGGCTCGGGGGAAGTGAAGACGGTTAATAAGAGAAGCAGCAGGAGCAATCTGGCGTAGAGGAAGAGGAGATGAGGTCTCCCGGGGGTGAGGCAGTAGGTCCAGAGTCCAGAGAGAGACACCATGCTGCAGCTCTGACACGCAACAGAGGAGGACTGGGCTCTGCTCGGCGGGAGATGGCATAGCTCCCTCTTTCTCCCGGCTCCACCGCTTTTCTCGGACTTGATGGTTCTTCTTTCTCCCCCCTTTTTTTTCTTTAGAGATGCGCGCTGTCGACGGTGATTTGTTGGCGGTTTGGCGATTCGCCTCTCACCTCTTCAAAGTTTTTTTATGTCAACAGTAAAAGACGCGCGGTGGAGGAGAGGAGAGGAGAGATGAGCGCTCACAGCTTAGAGCGGTCGCCCCGCTTCTGTCAGTCTCTGCTGGAGGAAGGGTTAGGCAGACCAGCTGTGAAGTGTGTGTGTGTGTGTGTGTGTGTGTGTCTGTGTAAGTGTGTGTGTGTGTGTGTGTGTCCATGCGCCTGCCCGCCAATAATCTAACCTCTCACGGAGCCTGCATCTTGTTGAATTTTAATGAAAATTCGTCGGGTAACATTTCCTTCCGCTTCTCCGGGGCGCAAAGAGAATTTTTCACTTACTGTTTTCATTCACAGTGGACACTACAAGCAATCGAATATTTTTTTCCTTGTAATTACTATATGAATCTTAATTAAAGATAAGACAATCCAATTAGTTTTTTCCTTCTAGAACAGATGTTACTTTTATATTTCTACATTTGAGTGGAACATATAAACTCACTTATATCACCAGGCTACATCTTTCCTCACTTCTTCGCCCTGTTGTTGGCAGAAATCTTTTTAAAAACACATTTAGAGAATAAGCAGCGTTAAACTGCTGTACATTTAACACAGATTGATTTTAAGAATAAAATATATACCGGAGGCTTTTCTGAAATTGAGTCCTGTTAATAATGTTGGTCATTCCTTTTGTGAGGTAATGGGCTGCTTTTAACCACCTTTGCAGCTCAGATCACTGATGTCCCTGCCAGGTTGGCCAACACAAAGCTAATGGCTTGCTGAAATCTCAATTTTCCTCAGAGATTTATTCCCACTTCCTTACTGCCGTCCAAGTAGAACATTATCCGTTGTGTAACCACATCTTTTCAGCACCATGGACAGCGCCAGTGCCATAAAAGAGATCTACTGTGCATGCTAATTTGGCTTCATGCGAGGGACAGCACTCAGTCCCCCCTTCATTCATTTTGCACTCACTTTTCTTTCCCCCCACCGATCTAATTTCCTGTCGTTAGAGCAGAAAATTCAGTAAATCTCTTTGTCCACCGAGTGAAATCTGCTCATTGGTGTGTGTGGTTCTTGGGATCCCCAAACACTCCTTTTCTGATAATTCCTTGTTTGTCAGACTCCACTGATGCTTACAATGTCTGTCTCCTTCTGTTTTTTTCTTCTACCTCTGTGTTTCTTCCTTCCTCACTTTCTGTGGCTTTGGCATGGGGTGAAGCTGCAGGGCCATTTCAGTGTGTGGTTTGACATGAAAAGGTTTAACAGGCGATAGAGGTATCACCGCTTCTGTATTCCCCCCTCTCTCTCTCACACACACACACGCACAGCGTCCCTGGGATCAACAAGTCATTTCACAGCCTGCTGGATGACCTAGTGTGACACCAGTGCGGTTTACTGACAGATCTAAGACAGTTGGGCAAAAAGTGTTTTCTTACCTTTCCTCCATCTCCTCATGCTCCACTTGCTTGATATGATGAAAGGATGGAAAACCAACACTGTGGGCTGTGTTCTACCGCAGAAACCAGCAGCATTAAACTTGCATGGCTCTCTTCACAACTCTCCCTTAGGTACCTGTTAAAGCTGGGCAAGACTGAGTACAAACTAAGTGTTTCCAAATATATTTTCTGTCTCTCTGCGTAGTCGAATATAATGATTACTGGGTCAAGTCAGGTTTATCACAATGCATCTTACAAAATGCGAAAGTATGATTGTACCAGGCTTTCTATAACAAAAATAAACTTTCCCCCAAAAAACATTTTATCTGCACAGACAAGGAAATACCTATTATCAAGTGCTAACAGTTTTTCTTCCTACCTTATAATCATCTTTGGCGTGACATTATATTATTACATATTATTTTGAAGTCACATTTTACAAAGTGTTTAGTTTCACAGTTCTCAATTTTTGACTGTATATTGATAACAGGATAAAAAGGATATTAGATGTGTTGAATACTGTAAATTGCAGTATGTAATTGGATTTGAATTGCATTTATATAACACCTTTTTAGTCTTCCACCCACTCAAAGCGCTTTACACTACATGCAACATTCACCAATTCACACATGCATTCATATGCTGATGGAAGTGGCTGTCATGCAAGGTGCCAATCTGCACATCAGGAGGAGTCTAATCATTCATACTCACACTCACACTCCGATGGCGCAGCTTCAGTATCGGTTCAGTATCTTGCCCAAGGACACTTGTGGACTTGAGGAGCTGTGGACCGAACTGCCATTTTTCTGATTAGTGGACAACCCACTCTACCTCCTGTGCCACAGCCATCCCCATATTCATTCAAAATATTTTGATCTACTACTTTAAGTGCAGTAGATTATATGATAACTGTAATTTTGAGCCTGTCCTCTCAAGAGAAACGACGTAATGTCAGTTGCCAAAAACGATCTACAATTACGTTTAAGTGACAGATGACATCTAGCAGCTGTAGTAATTATAGCCTAGAGAAGTAGCACAGTTCAGATGACATCAATATAAAGTGACAAATTTCTATCTTCGGAGGTTGCAGGTAAGACCCTAACTTGCAAAAAGTGGACTTAGTGGACTTTATTGCAGGAGACCGCTGCTCACTTCCCGTTTCTTTAAGTAGGAAGTAATTTTAACCCACACCACATTTCAAATGATCATTTTAACCCAAACCATGATCTTTCCCTCACCCTAACCAAGTAATGATTGTGCCTAAACCAAACCAGACCTTAACCTTGTCACATCATAAAACATAATTATTTTTAACAGTGATTTGACAAACGTTGTTGTCCTGCCAATTGATGCTGATAGAGGTTCATGAAACCGCTGCTATGGGTCGTTCTGGAGTGCATGTACAAACGACGACTGTGGCTGTTTAATTTGGAGGACTTGTTGTGGTGGATCAGATCTTACAAAACATTGCAACCCCATGACAGCATCGGGGGAAATAGACATATTATCACCCTTACATATTGCTCTAAAAATATAAATAAAATCACTGCCTTGTCATCAAAATAGATGGCATACAATAAAGCTTAGAAGTACAGCGAAAGCTGTCCAAATCAAACCCACAATGAGAGTGAAAAGAATTAAGTATGAAATTAATTATATGCATTATTAAGTATAGACACAACTGAAGGGGCTGATAAGTGGCCGCATGACAAATTGATACATTGAGAGCACTGGGAATAGATATTTTTCAGCAGCAGGCAAAAAAACTGTATGGAAAAAGGTACAAGAAGATGCAGTTTTATTTCTAGGCAAGGTGACTTCTCCACTTGTTGCTCAAGTTGCATGGATATCAGACCTTGCTCTATGGTACAATTACACTTCAGCAGTACAATACATTCCAGGAGGATGCTTATTAGGAGTCTCAAGTGTGAACCCCCCTTTGGTGCTCAATCACTGCACAGGGAGCGTGATGACTGGGACATGTCCTTAGTTTGTCCCCAAAGGTTGTATACAGGTGTCCCACAAGCGCACTTTATCTGTATTACTGTTTCCTATTAACAGCCCCCACCCCCAGGGGTGTATTTGTTTTGATTGTGTACATTGTAAGGGATTAATATGGAGAATAGGATTAAGCAGGCATCAGAAACCCAATTAAAGTAGCCCTTCATCTCTGCTAGCGGGGGCTGTGTCTTTCTTTTCACTGTGTGAGATCCCTTCTCCTGTTCACTCATCACCTCCTGCCCTGTTTGTTCCGTGCCTCCTTCTACCTGCCCTCTGTCTTTGCATTTCAAATGTGCACACATCTACTCTTCATCCATTTCCTTTTTTGTTTATCTACCCAGCTCCACCCATTCCCCCCGCTACTCTACTCTGCCTTCAGCTTCATCCCCTTTTTCCTCTGATCTTTTTCTTCCTACTCCCTCATTCTCCCTTTCATATTTTGTGTCTCTTTGAGGTAGACAGCAAATTTGCTATTTGCCCCCAAACATACAACCCACACTATTAAACCACATCAGTGATTCATTCCTGAAACGAAACTGCAATTACACTGGTAAAAGACTGCTGGAGAACATAGTGGCTCAGCTGAGGGGTGAGCCAACAATAACTGCCAATTTTAGTAAGGGTGAAAGCTCTTCTATGAAGGGGAATAGTCTGTGTCTATGCATGTGTGCATTTCTGTCTGTACGTGTCTGCGCGTGTGTGTCAGTGTAATCCTAAATAATCTGGCAGTACAGACCCAGGTAGCACAGAGGCTGCTGAAATGCCAGGGAGCTCTGAGTTAGTATTCCTGGCACAGCGCTAAAGGCACTAATATCACCTTTTAGCACAATGCTCACTAACAAGGAACAAGAAAGAGAGATGGGAGGAGAAGGATAGAGGGGAAGAAAGGGAAGTAGAAAGAAGGACAATCAAGTGTAGCAAAGCTGGAAAGGGTTGCAGGGAGCAGGAGAAGGTACAGAAGTGTGGAGAAGTGGGGAATGTTTAGGGAAGATTTGGTGTTGGGTTGTACTGTGTCTTTAGAGTTGAAACAAATTAACGACATGAGTTCATTCTTCTCGGTTCTTTTCACCCTCTGCTCCCCCTGATGTACAAAGACACTGGTCTAAGGAGAGAGAGAGAGAGACTTATCTGGAAGCAACAGCAGCACCCTGCATGTGTGTGTATGTGTGTCTTTGTGTTTGAGTATGCGCGTGTGTGTCTTTGTTTTTCAAGTGGGTTTGTGTGGTATACTCTGTGTGTGTATGTGTGTCTGGGAGTGTATGTGTATTGTCTATGGTGACATACATGTCCGTGTGGCAAGCTGCACACATTGTTAGTGCTTGTGTGTGTGTGTTTGTGGTCCATTTTGTGCCAGGATTCCTTTTTTTGTTTTTCAGCCACTGCTCAGGTAGTACTCAGGTGAAGGTAACAAGTTACACTGTTATAGATTTTTGAAGGTTTGTATGAATATGTTTATATGTGAAAGACATTCACTCAGACATTCACTCACATGTATGGTGGTATAAGATGTGTTATACAGTAGTTGTTGAATAATTTCCTTCTTTATTGAGAAGGCAGTCGAAAAAGTGTGTGAATTTTGTCTATAGTTTCCAGAGTATGGATCCTATAATGACTTAGGTGATCTCCTAATTTTTCCTATCATGCCACCATGAGGTCAACATTTGTGGTTCAACAGTTATCAAAAAATATCGGACAGATTGCCATAACTTAAGTCATCGCTTAACCTTTCATTTATAGCACCACCATCGTCAGGTCAAATTTGACCAAAATGAGTGACACATAGGTGACAATAGGGTGTAAAAATTTCATGTCACTTGAGAATCATATTGACACAGTCTGTTTTATTTCCTGTGTTGACAGAGAGAACTGTGGCTGATCAGCAAATCAAGTTATGTTGGTGTTCTTAAAAAGATACAAAACCACTCAAATGTAGTCCTGCCTGGCTCTATGACAGCTACTTCACAAGAAATTCATTGCAAAAATATACACCTAATACTAGAAACATGATCGATATGACTAGAAATATACAGTAGTTTGATATTTGTTTAAAAGACTGTCCTCTCTTATCGCTGCATAATATCACCCTTACTCTAAATCTAAACTGTCATCTACACTGGCATCAATTTTTCATAACAAAAGCATCATCAACAACACGTCTCATTAGCATCTTGCCTAGGGTAAAAAAAAAAAAAAATCATCTTGAGCACTCCTGTGACCACATGAGTGGTACCATTTTCATGATTGAATTCACAAAGCCATTAAAACCCAAACTGTCAAGGTAAGTTTTGGGAGGAATACATTGTTGTTGTTGCATGAACGGAGAGGAGAAGCCGGGATGACTAATGGTATTATAGTAGTAGATTCAGTCAAGGACCATCTGTGATTTAGAGCTGCACTGATTAGCCCAAATAGTCTTCCAACAAGCTGTAGGCAAAACTAGCTCTCAAAAGAACAATGGCAGGAACACACTGATCCCATCTCGGTGAGCCAATGTGTATCTTAGCATGTATGTGTGTGTGTGTGTGTTTAACCTGAGCCTCTGTCTTTGCAATAATAAGAAGTTTATTTAGTATAGCACCATTCACAGAAAGTGCTTCACAAGAATGAAAGTTAAAAATAAGCCCATAAAACAAACAAACACTAAATTATTATAAACAATAAAAACATAATCCAAGTTAAAGTTAACATATAAAGAAAACACAGCAACAGGGTACCCCAAAAGAGAATTCACAAGACATATGAAGGGGAGACAAAGGCCAATATGAAAAGATGGATTTTCAGTTGCTTTTTCAAAGCTTCTACAGACACTGCAGACTGTAAGTCTGGGTCTACAGAAGGTCACAGATATACTCAATTGTCTGTCCACGTAGGACTCTATATGTGAAAACAAAAACCTTAAAATGAATCCTAAAACTGATGGGAAGTCAATGTAAAGAACTTTAAATGGATGTGAGGTGAGTCATCCGACTGGACCCGGTTAACACCCTTGCAGCAGCATTCTGGACCATTTGTCGATGGTTCAGAGATGACTTGCTGAGACAAATGAAAAGAGAATTACAGTAGTCCTGCCAGGATGATATGAAAGCGTGAATAATCATCTCAAGCTCCGGTTATAATATGACAGTCCTGAGATTTGCAATATTTCTTACTTGGAAAAAGCATGTACGGGTCAATGATTTAATATGCTGATCGAATTGCATAGCCTGATCAAATATAACACCAAGATTTCTTAAATTAAACTGAACAGCTGAGGAAAGAGATCCAATACTCTGAGCAACCTTGGGAGCTATACTGTCTGAGGCTATGATAAGAACCTCTGTCTTGTCTGTATTAAGCTGTAAAAAGTTAGACATCCGGTCCTTAGTGGCAGTCAGACAGTTGTGCAACACAGATTGTCAGGGTTATCAAGCTTAAAGGAGACATGTAGCTGAACATTGTTGGTGTAACAGTGATAGGATATATTTGCTAATAACATGACCTAATATTTTAAATATCTTGGTGTGACAATGGATCCGAATTGGTTGAAACCAACAACAACTTCAAGTACAACTTAGCAAATTTTAGACATATTAGAAATTGTCTCTCCTTGGATGCAGCCAAGATATTTATGCATGCTATGATTCTTTCCCATATGTCTTATTGCATCACATGTTGGGGACAGGCTGGAGAAACAGCCATAAAACCTCTTGAGTCCTTATACAAACAAACTATAAAAACTCTCAACAAAAAGTCAATGCATTTCCATCACAGTAGGTTACTGAAGAAATACAATTTAGTGAGCTTTGAGAATTTCAGATTATTCTAAAATTTGTGCCTAGTTTAGTTCTGTTAGACCCTCCAGAATATCATCTACACAAGATTGTACCAGACCATTTTGTCACACTGCATTTGGGCAATCAGCCTTCTCTGTGAAAGCTACAACTCTGTGGGATGCCCTACCTGATGATATGAAGAGCTGCATTTCCATCAGTATGTTCAAAACCAAATTAAAAAAATCTACTAAAAACTACTCAGCTCTGGAACCACTTTCAATTTTATCTCATGGTCTTCTAATGAATGCAAATAATCTTGCTTTTAACTTGACAAGCTTACATTATTCCTTTCTAGTTGGCATTGTGGGTGTTTGTAATGTGATATTGTGTCCTCTGTGTTTTTTTACTTTGTACAGTTTGTTATTGTGCTATTATGTTTTATTTGTAAGGGACAGCAGAAAATTAGCGTTAAGCTAACCCTGGTGCGGTACATCAAATGTTAACATTTATGTTTAACAATGTACATAGTCCCAATAAATACAATACAGTTAAGAGAAGCATATATAAATCAAATAAAATAGGACCCAAAACAGAACCTTGAGGCACACCACAGGAAAGAGCAGCTGTTTCAGACATGTAAGGACCAAGTGACACAGAAAAACTCCTATTTGAAAGGAAAACCAGTCCAGGGTGCTCCTTGAGACACTCACCCGCTTTCAAAGCCTTTCAATCATTATTCTGTGATCCACAGTGTCAAAAGCTGCACTAAGATCCAGCAGCACTCATCCACATCAGAAGACATCATTATATTATTGGAGAGTCTGAGAAAAGCAGTTTCAGTAGAATGTTTCTGACAGAAACCCGATTGGAGCTTACCTAAAATGTTGTGTGTAGTCAAGACAGCAATGAGCCGTTTGGCAACAACTTTCTCTAAAAATTTAGGCAGCTGGAATATATACTTACTGGGAATGTATGGATCAAGGTTTGTTTTTTTTCAGGAGAGGATGAACAACTGCATGTTTGAAGTAAACTGGGACACAACCAGATTGCAGGGAGCTGTTTATAATAGAGACCAGGCATGGACCAATCGACTCAAGTGCATTTTTAAGCACAGATGCGGGTAAAATATTACACGACGGGAGGAGGATTTCATAATAACTACCCGATCAGTGAGGTCTTGCAGGGAAATGGGAGAAAAACAGTCCAGAATTGACGACTGAAATGCATGAGTTGAGAGAGGGGAGCAGAAGACAGGATAATGCTAGTCCTGCCATCTCTAATCTTATCTACAAAGGAGGAGAGAAAATTACTGCAATCCTTATTTGACAAAACAGGCACATCCGGTGGTGCAGGAGTGACAATATTGTTTATAGTGTCAAACAGGACTTTGGGATTGTATTCACTGGAGGAGATAAGATTTGAAAAATAAAAAGCCCTCGCATCTTTAACCATGTTGTTTAACTCAGTTAAAAGGTCTTTGTGGTAAAGACAGTGAAAATGGAGCTTAGTGGATTTCCACAGTCGGTCTGCCCTCTGACATTTACGCTAGAAACAATGAATGGTGCCATTTAACCAGGGGGATGAATTTACAGAGGGGACAAATCACATTTTTAACATTCCACTGTATCCAAAATGGAGAAGCAATGTGTGTTAAATGATTGAACTACACAATCTACGTCTGCATGAGAACACAACACTGCACTTTGGTCAAAAGCGGTAGAAAACTATTTAGCTGTGAGATGATTTAAGATACAAGAATACTTTAAACTTTTACTGGGCAGAGAATCTAAGTTAAAAGACACGTTGAACAAAACACAATTATGGTCAGTAAACACACAGCGCCTCAGAGCAAATGGAGTCAATATTTAAATTATGTGTAAAACAAGGTCCAGTGTAGTCTCCCTAATGTGTGTGGAACCAGACACATGTTGAATAAAATTAAAAGACTCAGTAACTTTAAGAAAATCAGCAGCAAAGCTGTGAGAGACATCAGTAGAGAGGGGAGTTTTTTTTGAGTATGCATACAAATGTGTGTTTATTTATGTATGTCCGCTCAATCACTTCCCTATGAGACATCGAGGGTTTGTGCAGGTGACTGGGGCGAAGTGTTAATCAGGACCTCTGGCAGTTTTTCAATGAATATGTGTGTGTGAAAGAGAGGGAATATACAGTCAATACCCAAGTGAGTATTACACTGTACATAACATTATACAAGACTGTGTGTGTGTGTGTGTGTGTGTGTGAATTTGTGTCCGTACACACACTGTACAGGCTGCACTGTAAATTAAACTGATCTTGTGTAAAATCAACAGTCTCCATCCGAAGGATTAGAAAACCCCAATTTGCCTGCACTTTTGTTTCCTCCAAGGGTCTCAATTGACATTCAGAAGGGAGGGACTCAGCCGTAATTAGGTTGGCTCACATATTCCGAGATTCAACCAATCAATGGCCCGCTAATGGGCTGTCAGTCAAACGACAAGGCCTGGGACAGGTCAGGGTCACTAGAGGAATGCCTTAATTTCTCAGCAGAATGGGACAAAATAGGCCAGATAGGAGTCTGGCCAATGGGGGCAATTATAGAAAATGATGAGGTCCAATCGTAGGACACAATGCATAATGAACAGCAGGATGGTGGAGAGGTTATACTGTGAGCTTTAATCATTAAAACTTTCCCAAGGTGGAAGTCTGAGCTTTCCTGCAGTTCTATCTTCCTTCTAATGCGTCCTCTTGTTCTTTGATTACAGTTAAAGCCTCAGACACATTACAAGCTTGTTCTAATAAAACAGAAGTTAACAATCAAAAGATGTATCAACTGACATCTGTAGATTTGCTGTCTCTTTTATGTTGCTGCATCCACAAACACCTGTTGCTGGTATACACAAAAGATAGAGAAGAGACAGATGGAGTGTTGTGTGGTAGGCCAACACTTCAATAATGTGCTGAGGTTTGTTTTGTAACATTTTCATAAAGATAGAAAAACAGATGGAAATGCAGAATGTATATGAGCCGCGGATTAAAGAATCGTATGAAACGATTGTAGTAATCTGAGAAGAAAGCGATATGTCATATTGCTCAAAAACTAAGCCTCTTGTCAAATCAAAGACAAGTTCTGTGCCATCGGTAACATGACACAGAGATTGTCTAGGCACCAAACTGACATCAAGGCTGGTGACATTTATTTCATCCCTTCTTTGTCACAAACTCAATTTTATTGGCTACTGAAAATTCCCATGGTGACGCCGCTCTTTGACAATCACACACACATCGTCGCGTTGTGAAAGCACTGACTCAGTTAAAATTAAATGTTTTATTTAATCATGACATTGCTGGTGGGGATTATATGACAGCCACTGAATTATTCACTCACATGCAAATGTAAAATTACAAGACAAATACAGCTGTTACAATAATGAGTCCATTATTAATATGATTAAAGGAAATCACAGTTGAGGGAGATTTTGAAACTGCACTAATGACATTTTTATTATTATTGTTATTGTAGAAGACATGTACATTTTTTCTGATTTTTATACTGTTATAATGTCAAATGTCTTTGTTCAACACGGTCAAACTGTTGTCCATTCTGTAGCCTTTTGTGTTAAGGTTGTTCCACATTGTTCACTCACATATTTTGGATTGGATTTGAGCATGAACACGTACAGATGCATTTGAGGATTTCAAGTAAAGAACAAGAAAAAGAAGTGAAATCCTACTACTGTTTGTTTACATAACCTCTAGTACCAAGGGGCAGCTTCTGAGAACTGGCCAATCAGAACAGAGTGGGCTCATTGTAAAGGGGGCCCTTAAAGAAATGGCCTATTATAGACAGAGGCCGAACTGAATAAAGGACTAGTACAAGATAAAAGAGAGTTTTTTAAACTGAAAATCATGCATGCAAGGTATACCAGTGGAACCCCAGCACATAAACATAGACCTGGAAATGTGAATGATACATCCCCCTTAACAATGAATCTAATGACTGTCTCTAGTGGGAAACACATTATATATAGAGAATTATCACTTGATTCAGCATTTCTGAAGTCTGGTCAGTAGAGACCAAAACAGAGTAACAGAGAAATGAATGCTATTGTTGCTCCATGTCTGATGATTGTGTAAGTAGACTAGTGTTTTCTATCACTGCTAATCCATTTAAATTTTAAAGCTGACAATATATCACTGTTGCATTTAGAATACAATGACCGTTTTGAAGAAAACTGTATGCTGCTCAGCATGTCATTGGGTCAGACTGACAGAAAATGTTTCTGATTGCTTCATTGCACAGAGCTGTTTCATGTGGAGTTTAAAGTGATAAATGAATGAAAAGCTTAAGAATCACTTTCAACATATTTATCCTCTTAAGTAAAACAGTATCAAAAACTTACACAGAGAAACCCTGGGGAGGAGGAGGAGTGACAAGTAGAAATGCCGCTTTTCTTCTGTAAGTAATGAGGTTTATGGGAAATGTGATCTTAATTTAGAGAAGCACAAGAGCTACAAGACTATCAGGATGAGATGAGATAAGATGTAGTGTAATTACAGTAGGGTTCCAGATTTAATTGATATATGATATGCGCTGTTAATGTATAGGATCAAGTCTGAAAATGAAATTCATACACTGCAGAGTTATTATTTTGTGCTTTTATTAATTTTGTGTGAGTCCACTTGGTCTAAAATTCCCCAAGTTTAGTCCTTCAAAAGTTTGTCCGACTTGAGTTCATGTCTTATATTTCTCAAGAAGCTTAATTTCTTCATTTCATCATCATGCTCTTCATTTCATCACCATATTCAAGCCTTTGATCCACAATATTTGCCCATTTCCATACAATCTTTGTAGACTGATTGAGCAAAAAGTTAAGCATTGACTGCTTCAGTAGAGAATTTGTATCTTTATGATCTAAACAAACATAGATCAAATTGCCCTTGATCAACCTGATATGTGTGAACACAAGTGCCTAAAGGATGTGTGAGTTAATTATATTTTTTTTTTGTTAAATTACAGGGTAAAAAGATTGGCTGTACATTGCAACAGTTTTTCTTTACTGCAATTTTCTCAGCGGTGGATAGAAAATAGATAGAAAATCCCCTATAACAGCAGTAAAGATGTGGCCTACATTAAACATTCCTGGATCAGTTTCTTCACGCTGTGCCGTGAAAACGAAAATCAGGCTGCAGCAGGCTGTCATGGTGAGGAAGATGTACATGTTGAGTTCCACAGGTTAATGTCCCCCTGGCTAACAGTGAGCTGTTATAATAGGTAAGAGCCGTGCCCATTACTCCTATTGTCGTAGGGGAGGCTGTACTGTGCTGAGCTAGCAGTGCTAGGTGCAAGGGATTACATTAATATAGGCCACTATGCTTTCTCCAAGCGTTCACAGCACTTTGCAATGTGCAGAGGGGGAGAGAGGAGGAGGGCTGGGGAGCTGAGCTCACCTCAGAGCAGGAGCACAGGCCAGCTGGGTAATAATGAGAGGTCCTGTATGAGGCTAATATGAGCTAATCGGTGTCTTCTATGATCTATTCCAATCTAATCAGCCTCTTTCCCATGTAGATCATTTATCATTGCATTAACATGGGACCCATTAATGAAGTTGATGACAGACAGGCTGCCTTCCTGGCCGGGACTGCTCCAATGTAATTACATCTTCACAGAAGCACCCCCGCTTTGTACCCTCCTCCTTTCTCCCCTTTTGGGTTGAAGGAGTCTAGACTTCTGACTTATTCACATTCATGTTTTATGGTCATAAAATTGTAAAAAGATGGAGCTTTTGCCATCATCATAGTACAGCCATGTATTGTTGTGGATTGGCTAGTTGTTAGCCAGGAATCTTTGACTATTTTAGATATTTAAAATGGCATTAATAGATTTTTGGGCCACTTGGCAACAGCAGGAAAAGCATACACATATTATAACCTTAAGACCGTCTAGTAAAAGTGTTAGTAAACAGTTTCCTGCTTAGAAATCCAGATATAGAGTAACATTACTATTAATTTTGGCCAACTGATAAATGATTCACGCTGTCTTTTTAGCTGCTTCATGCTCCACTACCAGCTTTGTCTGTCTTTTGGTGGTGAGAAGGTAGAAGTTAGGAGATTTTTTGCTGAAAATAGCTGCCTGTTGTGAAGTGAGAGTGAGTGATGCCATGAGCTAAAAAGTTTAGAAAGGTCTGTAGAGGTGAGGGGGACTGCAGAGCTGGATGATAATTCTCTTGTGGTTTGTCAAAAGTGACTCCTTTTGTTAAACAAAGTCATTTGATCCATTGTTAAGATATCAGTATAGCACATTAGAGATGTACCCAAATCTGAATACGTTATTCCAGAAAGCACAAATAATGCGATGGAAACAGATATTTCTTCTACCTGAAGTTGCTCGTTATTATACAGAAAAAAAAAGGCAGCTCCATGATTGACATGTCTGTGTGTCAGCCATTATGTTTCTTCAAATAGATTCATATCGTTGTGGAGGCCATTGGCTGCAAGATAAAAAATGTCCATTTTGGCATTCTTTCAAACCTTCATCAAAATGAAACTTAGAACATGTAGTTTTTAGCTGTATGTGTCATTCTCCTCCATTTAAAAAAAAAACTGTCAAAATATTGAAAAACCTGACATTTTAACTCGTATTTCAGTCAATAATCATCTGTTTAAGATAGAATATGCTGTATGCATCAGATTTAATGGAATTTCTAACACCCTGCCAAGTATTTTATGGTTATTTAAACAGACATGTTCAAGTGACAACAAAAAAATCCCAAAACAATCAGTGCTATCTGGGAGCGCTTTACAATCAGCCCAGTTGATACAACTAACGTCATCTACAAATTGTGCCAGGCCACAATAAGTAGAAGCAGGGATGTAAAACACCTATCAACTTTTGTAATGCTCAGCCATATGCATTACACCCCGTTGTCACCGTGTCTGTCCAGGCCCCCCCAGAGCAAGGGCTAATACACAGCTGCAACCAGCCTCCTCTTTGTCATCAATAATGGCTGTGTTCAATTCAAAAAAACACTGTACTCAAACAATCACCCAACTGCCAAGCAAATTACAGAAACTGTGGGTAAATGACTTGCCAGCTCTTAACTGTCATTACACCATCCCACAAGGTACCCCCACACATTCATTTCTCACATACAGTTGTGCCAAACCTGTGAGGTGATGTTAAAGCAAAGGTGAAGAAACCCCCGGGCCATGTGGTTCACTGTACCACCGACATTTTGACGAGCAAATTTTCCACTAATGCCTGCATGTCACTCACAGGGCAGTGGGTAGGACGTGGGATCACAAGATCTGTCACTGCCCCACTCAGCAGGGCCGTGATCAATGTGGATCACACTGCAGTGAATATACTAGGTCAGCTCCAAAACCTCATTGCAGCATGGCAAAATGAGGTCAGTGGCCAGTTTTCTGTGCACTTTTTTTTTATTACAGACAACGACTCAAACGTGTTGAAGGTCATAGCTGATGGTGGCTTCAGGTGCATGGCTCAATCCCTGCGCTTGCTGGTTTAAAATGCTCTGAAACAGTGCCAAGGAGCGAGCCATGCCATCACCTTTGAAAAATCGAAGCATTTGTGCGTCGCTCAAACAAAGTGAACTTGTGAAACTCTCTTCCTGTGAATGCCCTGGTGCATGATGTTTCCACCAGGTTGAATTCGACATTGCACTCGCTACAGCAGCTGCTGGAGCAGAAAAGGTCAATCATTGCCATGGGGACACAGATTGACTTAGGGGGCTCATTTTCGCACCACTAATGGTGCATAGTGCAGGCTACAGTAAAGATACTGCAGCCTTTAGAGGAAGCAACTTGCAATGTCTGTGAGGATTTTACATCTCTGTCCTCAGTTCTGCCATGTGTGTAGGCTCTCAAAGCTTCCTCGGGTAACTTGATGGCAAATGAAGCAGTGTAAGCTCTGCCAGAGGCTTGCAACATCTTTGGAGACCCCTACTTTAAGGCCACCCTTTTGGATCCCAGATTAAAGTTGATGCCCAAGTTACTTCTCAGTGAGTCAGGCTTTAATAGGCTGAAGGCTGATGTTGTTTCTGAGATGGATCATAAGTTGACTCAGCTGACTGCAGCTACAGCAGCAGGTCTTTCCCCAGGTATGGAGGGAGGGCAAATGCTGCAAAAGCCTCTTTTGGGGAGGTTTTGCAAAGTACGTCAAAGAAATCTGAGACATCTGTGTCAACTTACCTGTCCTCCAGTAGTGTAGTAAATAACTACCAGAGTGCAACACAGCCACTTTCCTCAGATCTAGTCATAACCTTCTTGTCAAGTAAGGTCATCACACATCCTGCACTGGCGTACGTGGCTGTGAAGTATTTGACCTCTCTCCCAACAAGTGTATCATCAGAGAGACTATTTAACACAGCGGGAGATGTTGTGTCTCCCCATCACTCCAGACTGCTCCAAGCTCATGCGCAGCAGCTGGTTTTCATCAAATACAACATCGAGAAGTTTGAGTTACACAAAGTTTAATTACACAAAGATGTGTACTATTTGTACCCATACATTAAGATAGGTGCTCTTTCAATTTGTCATTTATTTCATTTATTAAATGAAGGGTATAGTTTCTATAGAAAAAGTCTGAAGGGTCTTTGAAAGAAAGAAAAAAAATAGAAAGGCAAAAATAATGAATCTATTGTAACTTGTTCTGATTTCCAATGCGAAACAATGTTTTGATTTGTAAAGCTGTTTTTCTTTTTGTTTTGTTTCCCAGCCCAAATTGATTATTCATTGATCCATGCTAGGGAGGTATAGCCTTACAAAAAGAGCTCAGTGAGGAAATGTTTAAAAGACTGTTTTGATTTATAAAGTTTCATTTTCCTTGTTCAAACTGACTGATAAGTGTCCGCCAGCTAGTGTAGGTGTGTTGGTGGTGGTGGTGGTAGTGGTGGGGTTCAGATGCTTTGCAGTCTAACTTAGTCCAGCAGAGAAAAAAAATGTAAGAAATGAAATAAAACAGGCAAGAAAAAAGTTAATGTATTATGATAAGTAGTAATTCATTTTACCTAGTTAACTGCAGTATCGTTAGCACATCAAGAAACACAAACGCAGCATCATTACCGAATGCAGCATCATTATTCTCTTTAACTAAAGGATATTTTTCTATGTATCTTTACTGACGTAGTGAAGTAGTAGTTAAAAGTTTAATTGGCATATTATTATTTATATGCTGATATTAAATCAATTTTCTGCTTTGAAAGCACAACAATTGCATTGCCAATGACAAGGTTAAAAAGACAGCTTTATAAATTCAGAGGGTTTTGTCACGGATTTAGTTGAGTTTTGTTGTTTGTTGTTGTTGTTTGTTTTATTTGCACGGGCACAAACCACCAAGCTATATAATACATAATTAACAGGGATTGCGCTGGTAAGATCAAAAGACCGCATGGGCTTGTGAAGATATTTCACCAAAGAAAAAAGAAAAAAAAAATTGACAAGATAAAAAAAAAAACAGGTGGCAGGTTGTCATTTGTCATTTTGATTGGTTACCAATGATCAAAAGTATGGGTCTTCCCAGACCTTTTGAAAGAGAGAGTTGCAACACTCCCATAGATTTCTCTGTAATCAGAGAATGTGGAAGTAATGTGTGTCGAGGGGACACCCCACAGTACCAGACACTGTATACTTCCAGCGTTGAACCCAATTTATTTTCAGTGTTTCTCAAGCATGACTGCATTTACATTTTAACACATTAGTAGAACTCTCATGAATTTTGTCAATATATTTACCTCAAATTAATTGCAGTTATTGGTGTTTGTTGGCATACAAAGTTTATCTTTAGTTATATTAGATTTGTTGATAACTTTAGCAACACTTAGTTTCCGACCGTATTCGTACAGCTGATTACAATGAATGGTAGCCAGCCCAACTAGATAACATGGTTAGCTTGTATCTGGCAAGGTTGTTCCTTGGGCATTACACACACTGTTTGTCAAGCAGTGACAGGTGACAAGATCAGCAGCATAAATGTGGATGATTATTGTAAACTAGCAAATTACTTAACATTATTCTGTTGAACAGCTGAAGTGCAAGCATGGGAGACTAACTGATGACTTAGCAAGCCAGCCATCGATAAAGGATTCAAAAAGCAACAAGGAATGTAACTGTCAGTTATATCTATAGCATCCAAAAAATAATGTCAATGCCTGATGTTTGAGGATACAGTTAGACACTGACTCAATTTCTGTTTATATAATCCTTGTAAAATATAGCACTTTACCATTTCTGTAGGAGTAATCCTGAGGCTGGTGGAGGGATATTTTCTGCAGTAGTATGAATTCTGAAGTGTACATAAACATTCAATCCTCTTAGATCAAACAAAACATGACAAAACCCACTAAACAACCACTGAAACAAACACTGACTGAGTTTGAAAGCTAGCTTTTAATGATGTCTATATGCAGCAACATTTATATGGTCATCAAATTCAAAGCATCTTCAACCAAGTACTAAATATTTTATTTAAGTTTATAGGTACTGTTCCAGAAACTTTTGGTCCTCTGAAATTGGCAGTCTTTCAAATGGCTATAATTACTACATGGTTCACTTGATGCATCTGAAAATGCCCACAAATTCAGAGTGCAGAGTCTGCACTTCAGGTCCATAGTAGCTATATCATTTCAGATTCAGTGTGCTGTAGTACAGAAATCATGCCAATGTCATAATACATGTGGACCTGACTGTAGGTGTATACTCTCACTTCTGTAATCTCAACCTCATGAAAATGTTTGGGAAACCTTAGCTGTCAACGTGTACTTAATCTATGTCCTTCAGTGTATTAACAGTAACACACTTTCATCTTTCTTTGTCACTGACAATTCTCTCCAGCAGCGACAGGCTTGACTTGACTCGAGACCCAGTCTCCTCTGGGGCATATGACATGGTCTGCTGCTGGCAGTACAATGCCCTCAACAAAAAAAACAAGTTAAGTGTAGCATCACTTCTGGCTTGGAGTTTGAATGTTTTCTGCTATCATTTTATGGATAAGCATTTGACTCTGTGATTCTTTTGTGTGTGTCTGGAGAGGTTGTGTGCAGTGATCATCCAGTCAAGTTTATTGTGTGTTCATGGCCAGGCATCCAGAACTCCTTTTCTTCCTGTTGCAGTGCACACCCGTTGTTGTGCTTTTTTCACACACAATCTAGCTGTTCAGCTTTACACTGCAAACAGTTGACTTCTGTATGTACAGTCATGTATAAAGTCATGATATTGTGTGGTAGCTAGAGATATGGTGGTACTATATTTGGTCCTAAATACCTACTTGCTATATTCCCCAAACTTCCTTGCATTCAGTTGTGCTTTTTGGAAGACAAGGTTCCCACAGACATTTCTGAAAGTACGGTGGATGAACTCTGAAACCCTAAATATAGTCACTGCTGCTGTCTTTTTCCGCTGAAAACCGTTCAAACAGGTTGACAGCGTGGATTTGTTCAGAACTATTGACATCTACATGAACCACACGATGGCATGGAGGCGAGATCAAAGAGTGTCCCAACTCTGTCTTTCAACGGGCCTGGGTCTTACCTAATATGAGCCTGTCAGAGCTCAGACACCAGAGAGAGAGAGAATAGAGATACATAGAAATGTATAAAAATGGCTTGCTGCCGACAGCGAGCAACTTTTCATTAACACAATGATGGGAAATGAATTATAACCCTCATACCAAGTATTTTGGTGTAGTTTCTGTGCATCTATTTTTTTGTAAGGGGATGAATATTGCAACTGCAGAAATTGAGCTGACCTCACTGGAATTTGGATATCCTTTCTTGTTGTTAGGAACTGAAGACATTCAATATATGTGGTGGCCTGGTAGTATAGCCATGGCTAATTAAATCCCCTAGACTAAATAAAAAATCATTTTACCACTGCTACCTGTGCCATGACAATAATGCAAACAATTGTATTTTGCATAACTTTAGCTATCACTGAACATCTGTGTATTAAATTTCTAGCTGTGTTTTATTCTCTACTTTATTTTTGTATGAAATTTCTCACTGCTCAGGCTGAAATCCTCGTGCAGATCCGCCATGTTGACAGGAGCAATTACACCGCAATTTGATCCAGAGACATAATAGTGCCATTCATGCACAGTATACCATAAATATGACAAAATTTAATTACAGGGTCACCCTCTGTCTTGTGTCTTATTCACTATCTTCCTCAAACACTCATTTCGTCTTCAATCATCTGTCCTTTTTTTCCCTCCTGTCCTCATGCTTTCCCCCATCTTTCCTTTTCACTTACTCACATACTCAGTCTTTCCAACCTCCCCCTTTTTTTCCTGAATAGCACATTAATTTATTGCACTTAAATATATCCTTACTCCTTACCTTCCTTCCTTTTCTCACTTACTTGCTTAGACGCTTTGCTCACTCACTCTTCCCCCCTTTTCTCACTCTCTGTTTCCCTCCCCCATTTTCTCCATCTGTTCTCCTTTCACTTGCTTCCCTCATCCATCCTTGTCACTATGTCGCTGGCTTCCATTTGAACTCCTTTGCTTCAGACACTCTTGCCAGCTCCTGACTCCACTCCTCCCTTTGTCTCTCTGTGATACTCCTCCATACTTGCTCCTTCCACTGATACACACTTTTGCTCACTTTTCTTTTGTTTTTCTCTTTCCCCTTCTCTCTTCCTTGTTCCAGGCAGCTTTTCAATCCACCTCCTTTCCTTCCCGTGCCTGACATCTATTATTCTCCCTCTCCCCCTTCTTTCTGTACACCTCCCTCCTCTCCCCCAATATATTTCTCAATGTCTCTCGGTCTCGCTCCTTCTTTCTGTTCACTCTGAGCGATGGCTCTATTGATTCCCACTGTGATGATATTGCCCAAGGACAACTGTAGGGCAGAAAACCTCTTTAACTAACCTCGAGTGTCTGTGGGTGCACTGTGTGTGTTCGTGTGTGTGCAACCAGAAGCCAGTTTAACTTTAAGGACTCATCACTAATCACATGTGAGAAGACAGCCTTTGGCCTGTGTGTGTTGTGTGTATTTCTATGGGAGTCTGTGTGTATGTCCCAGCTGAGTGTCTGCAGGTATAACTGTATTAAAGTGAAGCCAGCAGGTATTTTGTGTGTTTTCATGTGTTTGAAGAAGAAGTTAAAGAAGCAAAAAAAAGTTTTCCCCTGTAGTTTTTCTAATCTTGTGTTGGGGTGTGGCCATGAATCTCCAACTGGCTTCATGGCCACTCATCAGAAGCCATCAGTCTGTGTTTGTGATAATTCCCCCCTTCTCTCCAAGCTCTTGGAAAGCCTTCTGTACCATTGGCTTCCACAACAGGTGGACAACTGCCGTCATAGATGCAGATGCTTCTCAAGTAGCCAGATTGTGAGTGCCAGCTTCCTGCAATCAGAATAACACACACACATGCACATGCAGATACACACATATCCTGAGGTATGATAAATATCCAGACCCTCAAACACACATGTACTCATAGGCACTCTCAGATCAGAAAAAAAGATAGTAGAGGGGGGAATAAACAATAAAAAAGCAGAGTCTGCAGAGTGACTTTTTTGCTCCCTTGGTGTACATTTATTTAAGTTCCCTGACATTTTGAGCTGCACAGCAAATATTCATTCAATTCACTGAAAATGAACCTGCAGTGGTGGCTATTGTAGAAATTCCGCCTTGCGTGCAGCTATCCCGCATTAGTACTGCAGGATCACTACAAGGAAGCAATTTGTTTTGGTTACAGTATTCCCCGTAAGTTCAGCAGTGGTGCGGAAAGCATCTAAAATATGTCTTCCCTAGTTCATCTGTATTCATCCCCATGGGCTGCATTTAATTCAGTTATGTAATGTTGAGCTGTAAAGTAACTGTCCAAAAACCTCGAAACTCATTGAAAACATTCAGCAAATGTGCTGAATAAGCTCAAATGAATTCAGAACATAGAATAAAAAAAAAATTACCGCAGCGTTCAATACACATAAAAAAATAAGTATTCACATAGCATGACCAGGCGTGTGTGTTCAGTACCTAAATCTATCGGAAGACGTGTGTGCTTTCACTCACTGTGATCTTGCTCATTTATCAGCTTTCGTCACAAGTGAGCCACACGTTTATGGAAAGAAAATCGTTCTGCGTTTAATCCTCCAGCTATAATTTTTACCAGGAAGTATTGTGGCTGTAGTGAGTACATGTGCTGTTTCTCCGGTGCTACTGTGTGTTTTTCATTCGTTTCCAGACGTTGAGGATTAAAATCACAGACTTGACCACTGAGAGGATCACTGTGCAGCTCAACTGATGCAAGACAGCTACTACATCACAATTAATTCAGCCACTTTCCCTGTGAGGAACAAAAGTTTTGGATGAAAAATTAATCATTCACTCTTTTTCTACTGAATCGAGTTATGATGCAAGAGACTATTATTCACCCCCTGTACCATTTTCCCAGTCGGTCTGGGGACCAGAGGCCACTACTGCCTTTCACATTAACCTCTTGTTTGTGTTTAACAGTATCCCTCATTCATGATGAATCATTATTGGGCTTTTGTAACCCCATGAGCGCTACGTGATGACCTTTTCTTATATTCTCCACCTCAGGTACTGTCAATGTTTTATATGTATAACAAATTGAAAAATGTATGAGAGGCGTGTTCAGCCATTGGTATCAAATGCTGTATTATTACATGTAATATAGTAGGATGTTTCAGTTTGAATATTCGCTTGTGTGCTGTTGCCCAAAGCTAAATGTGCATGACCCAAGCCATGTTTAATTTGTAACACCTCCTGAGATATGGTGTACAATAATTGCTCTGAACCACAGGCAGTTTGGCTATTTTTCCAGGATAAGATAACATAGGGGAAGGTCTAATGGAGTTCCCGCGGAGTGCAGAGAGTGATGGGGTTACGGACAGGTAGAGAGAAAGAGGGAGAGAGAGAGCAAAAATGAAAAAGAAGGACAGAGAATGTGTGTGATGAAGGGAAAACCCTCAGCGTTTACCTTATTCACACCGTGGCTGGCACCTGTCCATGCACAGCGTGGTTACACATGCCTCACGCAGGCAATGCAATACAAAGTCTTTGTCCCACACATACAAAAGCATCCATGCTTGTGCGCACATATACACTCTCACTGTACTAAACCAATAATACAAAGTGAGAGCATGCATAAATTCTTGTCAGTGGTAGCAGCTTGTCCCGTGAAGGTCAGAGCACTGTTTCTCAGTATGCCTGCAGTTTGACAGATCCCTGTTTCCTCCATCTACATCTGTGCACAACCTGCTTCTCTCTCTTCTTCTTCTTCTTCTTCTTGTTAATTCTACTTCCTTCATCTTCTTGCTCTTCATTCATTTTCATTTGCCGCCTTCCTTTTCCTTTCATTCATTAATCTTCCTTCACTTAAAGTTTTCCGCCTTGGTTCCTAATCTATGCTATTTCTCCTACTTTTTTTTTTATTAGTGACTTTCAACTGAAACCTTTCCTTTCTCTTTTTTCTTCTGCTTCTGTGAATCTCTCTTCTGTCTCTTCTTTCTTTATGGGTTGTCTTTGATCCGTACCCAACTTCTATTCACTGTCTTGTCTCCTTCATTGTTGACAGGGTCTGTGATTTTCTGTCTTTCTCTTTTTTCTGTTTCTTTCTCACTCTCTGTCACACTCCTTTTCTTTTCGGCCGACAGGCAGCAGGCATGTCAGGAAAGCCAGGGCTTATCTCTAATGATGAAACAGATGAAACAGAGAAGTACACAAACATGTTTGAGCAGCACATTCAAATGGTCTTCATCCACTAATCCTATCATCACCACTGTCCCCCCCCCCCCTCTCCTCCTCTCTTTCTTTACACCATATCCCTGTATTTGCAAGTGTACGCATGTGTGTGTGTGTGTGATCTGAGGATGCTCCATGTGTGTCTATCAGACGCCGAGCTAATTGAGGTCATTGGTGGCGCACATGCTGGAGCAGGGAGATGGCAAAAAAAAAGCCCAAAGCCTTGAACCTTCTTGCTGCTCAGCACACTGCCAAACTACCCCTCCTACCCCCCCATCATACACTAATAACACACTCTCTCTCTCTCACACACACACAGAAAGGCACACACATTTAATTTGTGACCAAAAAGAAGCTCTTAATCCTTGGATTTCAGTGAGGATGTGCATGTGTTTACCGAGCAGTGTGTGTGTGTGCGGCTGTCTTTGCAAATGAATATGAGTGCTGGTACCATATTCCTGTGAGGTACGGTCTAGAAATGAAAATAAATCAGAAAATGCTTACATCCCCTTTTAACCTGGGGGTATTTCTGTCCTTCTGCTGGTGTCAATAACCGCACACACACACGCACACACACACATACACAGATCCAGCAAGACCTCTCCACCCCCCCCCCCCCCCCACCCAACCCCCCCACCCAAAGTGCTCAAGGGGCAGCTGATAGTGACTGATAACTCACTGAGGTGGAGGAATGAAGCAAACTGTCAGTGTTCATTTTAAAACCGCTGCTTCTATTCAAGCCAAAGAAGTCACAGAGATCTCCCCGGACAATCCTAAATGAAGCTCCCCGTTGAAAAACACACTTCAAGAGCATTGTATGAGTAGAAGTAAGAAAAACAAAACGGATCCCTTCGCTTGAGCAAAAGGAAAATATTTCCCGTCAAAATGTAAGGCAGTAGAATGAGAAGGAAACACAACATACGGTGCTGGTCCCATGTCACCCCATTAACTTGTTTACCTTCTTGTTTACCTAAGTCTGCCTTCCAAATGCTTTACTTGGCTTAGACAGACATCTTGAGATTGATTCTGAAGGAAATGTTTTTTTCCCCTCTCTACTTGTTGAACCATTAGAAACAGAAATTTGAAAATGAATATTAGATGAATATAAAGACATAGAGTCCCATCTTTGTCATGCATTTTTAATTTGATCTCTTTTCTTCGAGGGCTCTTTCATTTTTATACATTTAATTGCTCAAATGCGTCTAATCTTTTAATATTTGTAGTGACGTTTATAGCGTTTATTGCCTATTTTCTTTGCCTATTTGCTTTGGCGATACTTTATTATTCTGAAAGCATTTCCACCATCTGTAAATATTCTTCTTGATTATAACTTCAATGGTCCTCAACATAGAAACATGGGAGTCTCCTGGATAAATAACAGTACTGTATGTTTATGTTATTGCCATCAGGTAGGTTTAAGAATTTCAGCTTAGTTTCTAAGAAATGGTGTCTTTGAATGGCTTTAAATCATGGATAAATTCATGCTCTAAATACTATGATTCTCATGAGCCAACATGGACTGAAAATCTCAAAGTAAACTGATTTAAACTGCTGAATGTATTATCAGATTTCTTCAAAGCATAGTCTTTAGCTTCAGCTTGCTGTGAATGCAACAGAATTTTAAGCTCTGATGTATCTTGATGAAATGCTCCTAGGAGTCTTAGTTGACCTCTCTCCTTATGTATTTATGTGTAGACGTGTACTTTTTAAATCAAAGAACCACCATCATAGAGCATCTGACAGAGACAGAGGTTATAATCTTAGCCAAAAATAAGCAATCTACTGGCTCTCGGTTCGAGTGAAGACGGAGGGAGAGCACAGAAAAATCATTTGAGGTCCAAAAAATGAAATAATTTATTAAACGAAATGATTGATAAAACAAGTCAACGAGGTGTGAAAAATCAGCGATGTAGGTGAATGCACGGGTGAGTGGAGAATATTATGCAAATGTTGGGTGACATGACGTGACAAAACAACAAAAAAACAAACACAGGAGACCATGTGGGAGCTGAGAGAGAGAGAAAGAGAGAGAGAAGCAGCAACTGAAATCACGTTTAATCATCCTTCTTTACAGTCAAAAATAATGTCAACATATTTTATGGAATGTATTGTTAGTAGTGTATAATTTGATTAAGGAATGGGGAAACACGAGAATGCTCTAATGTGTCAGAGGTGACATTTTCAGGTATGTTTACATGCTGCTTAATGTGCTGCAGCTGAGCAGCTAATTAGCTCCCTAGCCTGCTGATGTTAGCGATGCCCTTTTCCCTGGTGAATGTTTGTCTGATGGATCATTCAATAAGCTAGGGTGCTGGACGAGACCTGTGCTCATGTTTTTAAGTTACACAAGATCTAACAGCTCTGCCTATGGCATTATCGCTTTATGCAAGAATTTAATTGCTGTATCATATTAAGGACTCTAGCTGTAAGCGGATGACTGAGTGATTTTTCAACAAAGTGATGTAAAGCTTGGTGGCACCATTATGAAATCAAAGTCACTGATGACGTCCACTCTACTGGCTATGTCCCAAGGAGAGGAGAGAAGAAACCAAGCAAACCAAACCAAGCAGAGTAGAAAGCTAGGGAGAGTCCTCAGAACCACAGATATCAAGTGACTGAAATGTCATACTTAGGTCGTGTGACAACACTTGAACCATCTCCATAACAACTGTGCTAAAACCCATCATCTGAGGCTGCAAGGTGTGGCTAAAAGCTCCTGAAAATGTCCAGTGAGTGGATGATTTGTTTTGTCCAAAAGATAAATAAATAAAAACCATATATTTTCCAACACGGTTTCTATCTTTTTACTGATGACTCATCCGGGAGAGTTTCATGTGCATCCAAGCCTTAAAAGTGACCCAATACTGCCAGTTACCTAATAACCATGTGTGCCAGAATTCAGCCCTCCCACTTTGCAACTCTGTTATAGCCAGGCCAGTAAACAAAATCTGAATTAAAAAAAAAGAAAAACAGATACCTGCATCACCTTCAGGTGCTGCCACATCATTTCTTATGTATAAGACAATTTGGATCATTGATTAACAGTCAGTCTGCAGAGCAGAAAATGCATGGGAAGCACAGGGTCACAGGGTATGAACTCGCCAAGGGCTCGGAGGAGAAATGATATTGTAAACTGCTATCGCCACTGGCGCATAGCGTCGCACCACACAATGATAACCATTCATCATACAAGCGGAGCATTAATTATAACCATTGATAATTAAGCTCTAAACTGACAAGTAATGAATATTGATCACACAGGAGGAAAAATAGTCAACACTTTCCATTTATGACCGACACAAATACATCAAGCTTATTTCTGAGATCAATACCCTGACTCATTTTAATTGTGATCTAAAGTGTTGTACTATCTACACACACAAGTCAAGGTCAACAGTCTGAAAAGAGGTGGAAGATTGTGTTGCTAGTGGCCTAATATGCCTCATATCATTACCATTGCTATGACATGCCATAGTGTGCATCAATAAAGCCATAATCATTTTCCAGGCGTCAGGCCAGTTGGAAGATGTTTATGATGTATTTTAACTATCACACTGAGAGACAGAATAATGGCTTGCTCTGGGTTTGTTTGTTGTTTGTTTCACGTAGTAAACAGAGACGTTTATTGATCTGCTGGTGTGAACTCACTCAGTCACACAGACAGGAAAAAATACTGATCCCAATAGATTAAAGTTGCATCTAATGAAAAACATGATTCCATCCCGGTAAATCTAATTTGGGAATCCTGCTTGACATTTAAAAAAAAAAAAAAAAAAAAGTTTGTTATCTAAATAGGCTTTAGATTAATGTGTAGAAGTGCATGCTAAAACTGAGTAGGAGATTGAGTTATATGCATCCTAAAAGTCCTTCGTATTTCATTCATGACTCTTCCTCCGTGCCGGACCGATTCACAGCTGGAATTAAAGGGAATCAATAATCCTGCCATGGAAAATCTGACATCAAAGACAGAAATTTCTCTAACTGTAAAGAATATAAAGTAGATATCTGGCTGACATGTACTTTTAACTATTTTGCAGCAATCCAATTAATTTCTGCAGCTCAGAAATAGTTACAGCCAGTTTGAGAGATGAGTTTATTAACCACAGGCATAAATTTCCAATATAAAACTTTCATATCTGATGATCCTCATTGCTCCATAAAGTTGTGTGTCGCTTAATGCTGCTGTGTTTTGTTCACTGAGGAGATGTAATTTATGTCCGGTGTTACCATATGCAGGAAAAGAAAGATTTAGTTTCAGTTCAGCAAACAGGGAAGATAGTTCAGACCTCGTTACACCTCAGATAATAATCCTCCCAGTATAATGACGCTTTGAGCCTTGGGTGGATTTGCACTGTAAATAAGGAACAAGATTTACAAGTGTCCTGTAAGCTACTTTTACACAAGAATCTGATTGTCCTGAAATACCATAAAAGGGGAACTCCAAATCATCTAAAAGCCATATAATTTCCTTACAGGCATTGCCGCTCTTCTCTGCTGCTCTCCATTAGATTATGAAGACCTCTTCTCTCCCCTCTCCTTTCAATATGTTCATGTGATACAGCTCATGCTAGAAATAATTGAGTGGAGCAAAATGTTATGCAAAATCACTTTCATTTCAAGTCATTTAGCCTCTTATTAGGCCTTGAAATTCTTTTAAAAAGTCTGCACTGGTGTCACAGATCATTGTGTGTACTACTAATGTGTTTTAACATACTCATTTGTACAAAATTGATAAAATTGCGAAGTTAAATTGTCTTTTTTCTGTTGTTGTTTTATAAAAATAAGGAATTCAGATCACACTATATCGTAATCAGTACAGAGTAGAGAACAGTTTTGTGTCTGCACTCCTTTAAAGAAACATCCACAGTGCTTGTGATCCCCATCGCAGGCTGGCTTTGCAGATTGGTAAACATCTTAGCACATCTCACCTCATCTTCATTTCTTTTCTCCATTTCAAGTTGTTTACTTTTATTAAATATCAGAAAGAGATCGAGGCTTGAAAATATCAATTCAAAGACGAAAAATACTGTTTCACTAAATTATTATATTCATAACTGTATATTCTGTAAGAAAGTAGATGTTTCATAAACAAAAGGGAGAAATGAGAACTTGGACCCGCTGAGGGAGCCATTTGATTGGCTATGAGTTTGAACGCTCCATCACTGAAAATGGCACTAATAGCTAGTTGTTTGTCTGAATGGGAACAAACAAGTGTGTCCTCACATCATTTTATTTGTTGGCCATTTGTTTCTCTGCCCTTTTCTAACTAACTTTCAGGGTTAACTTTCTTTAGAGCTTTCCAATCAAAACAAAATTAAATTTGGTGTCTCCTCACAGATAAAAGAAAAAGAAAAAAACGTTTGAGACCAAATAGAAGTGCTAACTTTGGCCTTGATTATCACAATGTGCACAAGCTGCCCAGTACAACTTGTTATCATTTTTTTTTTCACCGTTTTTATCATCTTGTTTAGAGGGAGATGAAAAATAAAGAAGGAGAGCAGACTGAAGTAGAAAAAGCAACAGAAAAAAATGTTACAAATGTAAAATTAAAGTTAAGAAATGTCATCAAGCACGGCACAAAATACAACTAATGTAATACCGAAGAATGTGCACACCAGTACATTTTAGCATAGAAAAGCAGGTGTAATATTATTTACCTATATGGCCATATATCAGTGCAGGTGCAGGTACTGAATATAGGATTGGCCCCTGAAAATGGTCAGGAAAGGATTTCTTTTACAGCAACGAAGAGCTGAGATAAAGCAGATCTCCAACCTCTCGGAATACCTCTGCATATATACAGTCCACATCAGCACTGCTGACATATGTGCATATATGAAGGGACATGATGAATATCAACACATATACTTGTATATGCACACAACCAAACATGCACATATCATATTGAAATACAAAGATGCACACGTCCATACCGTATATGGACACACATACACACACACACACACACACACACACACACACACACACACACACACACACACACACACACACAGGCCTATACAGGGTAAGCAGCTGATGACCCTCGGCTAGCTCCTCTTATCAGTCTAAGCCGGTCCTGGCTTAAGGATAAGCAAACGGAAACCACTGAAACTGACACTTTGGATAGATTTAGGAAAAAATTGTAATATAGAATTTCAACAAGCCATAAATGATGAACTCTGCTATTTCACAATGTATTGTAGAGTTACCTCTTAAACACATAGTGTTAAAAATTTGTGATTCCAAGTCTGTGGATCGGCTGTGTGTGTGCATGGTTCATGATATACAGATGTATTGTGAATTGCGCCCGTAGGGCTATGGAGAGTGTTTTCCCTCACAATGACACTTTTTATTACAACACGCTGAAAGGGAAGTAGTGAAGAGCCTCTTTCGCCCCTGAGGTTTTAAATCTTACATGCGTGTATTAAATTTGCCAAAGACAGATCAGTCAGTGGATTGAATCAGAGGAGTAAAAACTGTCCTCGAATTTCTTAGCCACTTAAATCCCGCATGAGCAGAACTCGCCAAAGCATCGCAGTCATTTCAGCAGCCAGTGGTGAACTCACAAATCCCCTTTCTTCTGCCTCTCACAGCTTAGGGCTGCAGAGCGAGCGGAGTGGCAGGCTATGGCATGGAGTCTTTGAGGTATTCAAACACACACATACATGACTGGACAGATGAAACAGTCACTCCACTTGCAGGTAAGCCTGTGTATATTCATGTGTGTGTTTGTGTATGTGTGTCCATGCAAACATATGTGCGTGCATGTACATATGTGCATGGCTTATGCTTGCATGTGATTATTTATATGGGTAACCATTGGAGTGTGCTTTTGTGTGAGACTCCAGCGCCATTTCCTGGTGCCTGGCTCTGAGCTGATAAGGACTGCGATCCTCTCAAGACTTAAACACACTGCAAATTGAAGAGACAATTAGTGCTCTGTTGTTTTACAATCAATAAAGTTGCTGTGGCAAAGCTAAAACAGAGAACACTATTGAATTAGTATGATGATAGGTTACTTGTTGTCACTGTGGTCTATACAAGTGGTTCTGTAACAGGTGTGCCAAGTAACAATTGAGCTGTTTTTAACCGAATAGTGTATTTCACTGCCATTCATTAATTTATGTGGTTCAAGCTGACAGCTTGAGGCTTGATTTATCCACTGCTTGCTTGAATATCCAACATTAATCTCCCGTGTTGGACAGTCCCCTTGGTCTCATTAATTGTCAACACTGGCCACCTCACCACACACTTTTATAACAGAGGAGCACCAAGTATCACCCGAACTGCTTTCCGTGGTTCTGAAAAACAACAGGGCCCATTTGTCATCGTAGTTGCACCGTATCAGATACCAATCCATCTCCTCTCCCTAAAATACCAGATTGCTCTCTCAATTTATTCAGCTCCAGTGAGAACCCCCCCCCCCCCCCCCCCCCCCCCCCTCCTCCTCCCTTCCTTTCTTTCCTTCACATCCCTCCTTTGCTTTCCTCTACCTTTCCTCCATTCATCTCTCCACTATCCCTCGGGCCAAGAGCAAACTGTGAATTACAGAAGTCCTTGAGAAACCCTTATTCAGACGATTCCATGTCAGCTCTGCAGCCCTTCCGTGTCTGCTCGTGATCTCTGCCCATCCATCTATTACTCCCCTTAAGACAACTCCCCCTCTGCTCTTTTTCTTCCTCCTCACCAGCTCCGCTGATGTTAAATCACTTCCAACAGTTATCTTAGCCTGTAGGAGGGAAGGAGTAGGAAAAGTAGTAAAAAAAAAATTCAACAAAAACAAAAAATATGAGTCAGGTGCACACCAGGGACAACTATGCAAATCTCAAATTCTCCAGGTTGGTTTTGCACCATTTCAGTTTTTATATGAGAGTAATGTATTGTGTGAGACAATGATATATTAACCATCACCATTAAGCAAGGCTCCCTCACTTTTCAATCACATAAAATAGACTGAAAAGAATATACAGAAAGAGTATATTTGCATTCACATAAAGTTTGAGCAACTGATAACTTAACAAATTTGAACTTTGAGCATTGAATAAGGTGAATAATAAGAGTTTTTTCTCACAGGTGTAAAAGTACATGGATATTCTGAGTTACATGCATAAAAATAATGGATGTAGCCACTGTGACATCACTCATTGTTTGTGGACTTGCGTTTTGATGCCTCGAGTTCGGCTGGGTAGAGCTAATCCTAATGCTGGCTGGTAGCTTGGTTTACACGGTACATTTACAGTCTATGGTTAACTGTGCTAATGCTAATGCTAATGTTAATAAGACTTTTTTTAGTTACGCGTATACTCTGTGAATCCGTTTACGTGATCTAACCAATGTAATCGCCGCGGTAGCGACTTGTCATCACAACGTAGCCAACGACCTAAAGCATACCCTGCTTTATCATCAAATTTAAATTAAATGGGACCATAATTTACAAAATGAACATCATGCTGTATTGAAGAAGACTTGAAATTAGAGATCGAGACCATAAACTAATTAGGAAAGTGTTTACTGAGGTAATAAATCAAGTGAGAATAAGGGTAATTTTCTCATAGACTTCCAACAATTTGGACCTATTTTCGGAGCCAGTGGAGTCACCTGCTGATAGCCATTAGAGAGAATGCGGGTTTAAGGCACTTCCGCATTGAATTCATTTTTCAGACCCAGAACTACCCGCCTGTTTACATGATAAAATAAGAGCAAGCAATTGAGGCTCCAAAATTGCAGATCCATAATGTTTGACAAGGCAGCTTTAAACAGCAGTGGTGATGAGTTTAAATTCCCAGCCACTAGTGTTCAGTGAGCTAATTTATTAAGTGTAATTTTAATACTACATTTTCCAGCACAAGATTATTATTAAATACAAACTCTGATGCCTCATCCAAGAACACATTCAGCGTCTACATGTAATAACTTTGGAGCCAACAGCGAAGTGGTTGTGCTTGGTCTGCATAAGCCATTACATCAACAAAATGAGAAGAGAGGAAGGAAGGCGGCAGCAGAGTAAAAGAGAAAATGATGAATCAGAACTAATACTTATTTCATTACTGCCTTGACCCACCGGGTTTTCATTCATTCCTCCTCTCTGCAGTGGTTTGACAGACATGCCCCTGCAATTGTATAAAGGTGTAGTGAAATGTGTCATCTGTCTTTCCTTGTAGACCGGTGTCAAACCCACTCTCATATGAGTTGCTGTTTGTGTGACAAACGGCCCTCGGGGCGTGGCAGAGTGGATGAGGGGCAGAGGGAAGGATGCGGGCCATTTTAATATAAGGATGATGGAGACACTGTTCTGGTTTTCCACTGAAGGGCCCAGAGCCAGATTGCTTCTTTAGAGAAATGAATTGAGCTCAGTGTCCCTCTACAGGAGACAGGAAGTTTACAGAACTAAACATAATGAGAACAAAACAGACACAGGTGCTACTGTTCATACAGAAATGATTAATGAGATGCAAGATCAGGATTTCCTTTAGAAAAATTGCCCAGGCCTGGTCTGAAATTACAGTAAGTTAACTCCTTACTATATTGTTCAGTATTTGCCTGGGGCCTGGTTTATTTCACATAAGACCTGCCTGGCAACTGTGTGTGTGTGTGTGTGTGTGTGTGTGTGTGTGTGTGTGTGTGTGTGTGTGTGTGTCTGTTTCTAATCTCTATTTATCCAGGGAAGGTTTGCTCAGCACTCAGGGTCTTTTTGAAGTAACACTCTGCTCCACATTTATATTGCTACTTTAAAACATTCACATAGAGATGTTTTCAAGAACAATTGTTGTAAGCTGTCATCTGCTGCACAGTCTCAATGAAGCAAATAGGGAATAAATAGCCAATAAATGCTCCAGGACATTTTCATATTTCATATGCAATTCTAGTTGTTTTTGCACAAGAGAGCACTTACCTTTTAATTTTTGCTCCCTGGGTACTCCCAGCTTGTCTGGCTGTCTCAAGTGGTGATTTTCTGAATTCAAATAAATTCAGAATGTGACATTATGCAATAACTGCAGTCACTTCAGGACAGGCCTGAAGGGAATGTGTTTTATTGGCTGGAACTGAGTGACAAAGCCAGTTTGATCTTAAAGCGTGTGGAGGAAAAAGTCATTAGGATTAAAGGACCAATCAGATGCTAATCATCTGATCGTGAGGGGACAAAATGGAGTCTTGTTTGCCTGTTACAGTCGAAGCTACACAAATAAAACAGGAAGGAGGAGGAAAAAATCTTCACATATCCACATACTGTATTATATGCACACACACACACACATACACACAGAGGCACGAACACACAAACAGCATGAGAGGGCAGGTGTACTAGATGCCCCGCTATGGCTGACTGACTAGCTGACTGGCAAGGTCACACAGATTTTGGATGAGTATACTGGGCTTCACTGAACCCAGCACAGACAGGGGAATGCACGTGCACACTTGCAAACACATACACACATTCCTGTGGGGATCTCACTCTCACTATCGCTCGTGCACACTCATAGACACACATTGTCATTTCTAGGCACAAATAAGCAAACACACACATAGCAACACACACACACACACACACACACACACAAATGCACAAGGGCAAAGAAGCCTCCATGATTAAATTGGTTTATTTAAGAGGGGGAAAGCAGGGTTGGCAGTCAGGGAGCAAAGGCAGATAGGGCGTAAATACATTTAAATGCATTTCTACGGTTAAGCATACATATGGAATGGGGGGGAGAACAAGTTAGATAAAAACCAATAAATTCTAGTTTTGAAGAATAGAAGCAGGATAACAGAAGCAGAGGAACTTATAGCAAGGCACCATGTGAAAACATTGATAAGGTGGGTAATGGAAAAATAAATAGTTGCAAGCACGCACAAAGAAATGCATATGTTTCATTTACTGTATACATGTACAGTATGAGTGCATGCTACCACACTCAAACGCATTAGCATCAACACACAAACAGACACACACAAATATGCATGCACAGTGACAGGGAGAGACAAGCTGGTGGTTAAGACTGGAGCGGTTCCCAACTGCCTATTTGACAGGCAGCTAAACCGCATTAGCAGAAACAATGGAGCACTCAATCTCTTTCACGTTCCCCGGAGAGTCCCAGAGAGGGGTACGGGGTGAGAGGAAGGAGATTTAGCCTAATATACAGTATGTGGGGATGCTGGGGCTTTGGCATGACCCTGTTTCTACACGCCTGTCTGTCAGCTGGTAATTGAGGAATAGCAAGGTGCCTGAGTCAGTGGATAAGTAATGATCTTCTTGGGTCATTGACCCCCGTCCATTATAGTTAATCTAATCTGAAAAATAAATAATGAAATTCACCTGTGAGGCAATCTTGGAGCGGACCAGCACTCATGCCAATGTGTCAGCACTCATACTAAGAAGTGTCGATTGCCTCCTTAAAACGCAGCAAAAGCCAGTTGATTCCCAAGGACCCGGCACAGCTGTTTTAAGTGCCTGACTGACCAAGGAATCATATTAAATAACTGTCTGCCTGCAAGCCTGCCTGCCAACTTGTGTGTATGTCAGTCTTCCTGTCTGCCTTTTAATCAGTATTAAAGTAATTGATTTTTTTGGGCTACTATGGGGCTGCAGAATAAACTGTAAGCACAACACTGACATTATCATTTTACAACGTTTATAAGGTTAACTTGTTGGCAAACAGCTGCCTATTTACACACCCAGCAAACACATAGCAATGTTAGCAAGCATTTGGAGGCAAGTATCTGGCAACTCGACTGATGTTGTCCAATATTTACCCTCCTTTTATGGTGTCCACCAACTACACACTGAGGGAAATACCAGTTTTTTTAGAAGCTGAATGCGCCAGTTAGTTGCTATACTGTGCCTGTCAGTGTTTATCAGAGCTTATTTGCTGGAAACAGCTGCCTGCTGTGGCTGAAAATGAGAGCAGTGAGAGTCAACCAAACAGTAAAGTTGTGGGCCATAAAATGAAAACAATCAACTGAAAGAAACTACTGTAGAGTTAAAGGTGCGGCGTGTAGAATTTAGTGGCATCTAGCAGAATAGACTGGCACAAATGGAATATAATATTCGAAGGTAGGTTTAATTAGTGCATAATCCCATGAAAATAGGAATTGTTGTGTTTTTGTTACCTTAGAATGGGCCCATCGTGTCTACATAGTACTGTAGATATAATGGGCTGCTATGAAATCCAGTATCTTCATTTTCGCCAGCCATCATCATATAATCACTGTTCATCCTTGTTTGTGGAATCAAACCAAAACGGCAGTAACATCTTACTCAGAAATGCACATTGTGCATCTGGTAGCTAATTAGCGACTATGTTTAATTTTTGCTAGCATTAAACCGGTAATCCTAGCAAGCACCTGGCAGGCACAAGAGAGCATTTTTAGGTAGTGTTCTTCAGCAGGTGGAAGTTTGAATCACCAGTTTACGGCTGCTTGCAAGTCTATTTCAAAGATTATATTTGGATGGCTGTTTTCTCTTGAACTACATATCAGTGAATGCTAACATTAGACCAGCCTGATCTAAATCTACACTTTGTTCGTCCCACTCGCATTTTATAATAAATGACACCCTACTATCTAAAGCACATAACAATTTAAGTTGATTCAAATATGCATCCAAGTTATATTGGTATCTTAGCTCAACCTCAAGCAGTAACTTGCTGCAAAGATACTCAGTTTGTTGCCAAGCTATTCTAAAACCTGAGAGATACCGTAATAGGTGATTTCCAGGCACTGTTGTTTACTCATACAAGTGTTACATGTTGTTTTCAGGGATTTCATTGTGATGATCCATGACAGGGGAACAGAGGAAAGCAATGCCTTAGAGGACAGGCAAGCTCACAATGAATCCTTGTCACCACTCTGCTGAAGAACTTAATGTCATCCCATAAAAGTAAGTTAGGTATTCCTCTTGTGTATAATGTTTATCTCCTCTCTTTCTCTCACTCTGTGCTCAGTTTTCATTCTTGTTCCATTCTGACTCAGTGAGCTGTGAGCCCGGAAGCCTGGATGCCAACCTTCTGCCAATTGAAACAGAGGACATGTGAAGGCATTACAGCTTGTGTTATCCAATCTGTTGGATAATCTGTTGGATGCAAGTGGTTTATTTGTGCTTTTATATTTTTATATTTTTAACAGTAGTTTGCAAAGCAGTTGTTGTTCAGACAAATGACTAAGTTTTGGTGTCAGCTTGTGGCATATCTAAAAACTTCTGAATAAATAATTAAGGGTTATGAGTTTTTAAATGTAAAACTGAGATGATCTCATTACCGGACCATTAAGACTGAAGACACATTGTCATTTACAGTAAATGCCTGCAATTTATAGTTTTCAGTTGTTTACTGTAACATTTAAAATAAGAAACTGTATTGATTACAATTGAGAATAGGAAAAAAGTGTCACAAACTCTGGCTTCAGGAAATAAAGCCAATCAATTCTCTTCAAATAAAGTGACAAAAATGGGTATTTGAAGAGAATTGATTGGCTGTAGTTCCTGTCGTCATTTGTTAAGCGTTTTGATTCGCTGAAGGTCTTCTGATTGTTTTTTCTCACCCTAATGGTGGAACATAATTATCAAATCACCATCAGATGTGTTACTAGGGTGTGGCCTATATAACATTACCAGTGTATGTGTCCTACTATGATTGTTGATCTTGAAGAAGAGGGCTGAAATGCCATCTGAGAAGAGAGATGAGAAATGCATATGGAGCCAGAGTGTGCAACGCTTTTTTGCTACTCTCAAGTCCACCTCCAGTGATCAGCACCTCACTACAACCCTTGCTGTGCGTTACTCTTCCATTATATATAGATTACAATAGCAACACTGTAAAAATACAGTATATTACTGCAGGTCTAGCTACAGTATCAAACTGTAAACCTCACATTCTACAGCAGAATACTGTAATAATTTTTAATTATTAGAGTAATTACGGTAAGTAAATTACAGTAGTGGCACTGTAAAAAAAAACGGTAAAATACTGGTGAATACAGCTGCCAGCAGTTTACTGTAATTTTACAGGGAAATTTGTTACAGTGTTGGTCCACATATGGCCCAACTTCAACTCAGTCCAGGACTGCAGAGCCTCTCATCAAAATGATATACGAGTCATGACGTCTCCCTCTCACTATATCTCTCCATCTCTCCATCTCTCTCTCTCTCTCTCTCTCTCTCTCTCTCTCTCTCTCTCTCTCTGTCTCATTGCCCAACACATTCCCATCTCCTATATTAGATAATGCACAGCCCACCATGTAAAGAGCAATAGATTATTCTATTCCTGGTGACAACAGAGGAGAAAGGGGGAGGGGAAGAGGATTATAAAGAGTAGAATGATGAGGAAGCTAATTTAAGCAGTTTGAAAATGCTGGAGAGAGAGAGGAAGGTGGAAAGGAGGGAGTTAAGGCTTAATGGAAATAAGTGTATGTGGTAAGGTGCCAACTGTCGGGTAGTTTTGAAATATGTTTATAGATGAGAGTTTCAGAACATGTATTTTGGGAAACAAAATGCCCCTTTGCTAATCCACTCTCCTCACCCCTACTACCTATGTAAATCTCTTCCCAGCATTAATGAACTATTATGACAAATACCAAGAGTATATTTATTGTGTTGACAGAGGCGGTGCTCCCTAGTCTCAGAGGGCCAGAGTGGGTTATACATCACCTTCTTTTTCACTCTTCTCTTCCTGCCTCTGTTTCTACTTGTAACTCTCTTCGTGTCCTGTTTAGCCAAATGGGGAATGACACACGTATCTCTCATCTTCTCCCACACAGTGAAGGGTCTGTGCGGCACTGTTACGTTCTGTGCAGTATATAGTTAGCAGAGCCTGTGGTGATGTATTGAGTGTAATGGCTAACAGCATTTGTTGAGATTAATTGATACTAATGGCTAACACAGTTAGTGGTGAGTGATGGCTGCTACGCTGCAGACAAACTGGAGGATTAGACACAAATCAAGTTGCAACTCGGCTCCCACTGCAGCAACACGCTCTGTCTGTTCTGTCATCTACAATGCAGTCTGGAGCAAAAAAGATCTGTGTGGGACCATAAAGCAGTACTTTGGCCACTCGTTAGATGTGAGCTTCACTTAAGGGGTTTGTCCTAAACTGTGACATCCAGTTTGACGACCTAGTTGCTAACAATGAATCACTGACATTCAAGAAAAGTTAACTGTTGGGCATTTCCTCTCTTGTCTGTCTTTAAGTAAGCAGCAGTTTGAAAAACAAACAAACAAACAGAAAAAAAGTTTCCTCTTGTAAGATTTGAAAAAGAAATCAGTCTCTTTGCAAAAATTAAGATGTGCAAACCTTGACATCTAGAACTGTCCAGAAAACCAAACAGGTGTTAGGCAGCTCCGACATCAACATTATGACAAGAAGTGATGTGAGTGATGGATATGCATATTGCAAGAGAGAGGAAGATGTAAGTGTAATCCATCTTAATCATGTCTATGCAAAATCCAAACAAGAGATGCATGATAACACCAAGCATAGAGCTATAGCTATAAAATATTTTTTCACCAGCTTAACTAAGAAGGAACTACCACTGAGTTGAGGGAACAGGGGCTATCGTCTAAAGTACATTTGCGGGAAATGATTTTTCTGAGATGTACTCACTTAGACTTTAATATGTGACAATTCCTTACATTCTCAAATATAGGAATGTCAGCAAAAACCATCCCAAAACACCTCTAATATGCAAGCCTCACTTTTACTCGACAGAACCTCAACATAAATTGACGATTCAGAATAACTTTGACAACTACATGTTGTTAAATGACCACCAAACCCACAAAAGCCTAACCGAGACAGCCTTCGTAGTGAAAAAAGAAATGAGAGCCTGCAGGTTGAATTGATTTTCTTCTTTCATATTATGACACACACTAATCCAGAGGGCATGCTGAGTAATAGCAGTTGTAGGTACATGTACACACACAAGAGTTTTGCTCCAAAATGAGATGCCAGCTATTTAAAGAAAGAAATCTGATATTGTACCTGCATGCATTTGCAGACAGGATGACGTTATGTGTATTTCAGAGTAAAATGATAATGTTTTTTTTTTCTTAACAGATAAACTATGTAGTATTTTGAGAGAAACCTCATCAGTTAGAGTAACATCATTGTTGCACAGTAGCATAAAATTGATCCTTCTTTCCTCTGCGTCTGCCTCCTGTTAATCACAGAATGTGATTTAACAACTATTTGAAAAGTACCCATCATTCCCCTCGGCCAGGATGACTCATCCAGTGTGACTGCCACTCCATCACGGTGGGCTGGCCCTAAAAAGGTTCCCTTCTTCCTCCAATCACTCTATCATTGCACCTCTTCACCTCCCTGCTCATAACTCATTCTCTGCGACGACACCCCCACTTCTGAACTGGACCACTAGTCTTGCTCCCCATCTCTTTCAATTTCCTGACTGACGGCTCCGACAGCATGAAGGGTAGCAGAGGAGTTACTCTGGCATGATTCCTCTACCTTGTTCTTCACTATACTTTAAACTTCCCCCTGTGATCAGATGCCCATCCACCCGCACACACACACACACACTTTTCCTCCCCAGGAGGGCTAAAATCCCATCATCCCTCCATGTCAGCATCACTGCTGCAAACCTCACTCCATTAGCATAATATTCCCATTCCCTTGCCGCCTCACTCCTCCTGTATCATACAAACTGCTCTGGGAATCATAGTGGGATATGCCCTGCTCACACCGACTCCACTTCTTCTGTGACTCTCTCTCTATTTGTTTTGCTGTCCCACTCTCACGCATACACTTATTCATTCTCTCTCTCTCTCTTTCTCTCGCTCTCTCTCTCTGTCTAGAGAGATACAATATATGAAGGAGATACAGAGTAATGGTGGGAGAGATGAAGTGTAACACCGTCTGTTTACATGGCTGACTGACTCAAACCACTTACTCCAATGATCTATAATGTGGTCATATCTTACCACTTTTACCCTAGATGTGATATGCACACGTACAAAATGTTCATTTTGTCTATTTATTTTTATTCTATTTAAATGACACTCAACACACCTTTTATAAATGCATGAATAATCTTGAGGCACAAAACACTTACCTTTAATAAAAGCACTGCCAGATTACCATCTGCAATGACCAGAAAAAGATGGAAATAATCGGCCGTGCTGGAGTGTCAGCTTGAGTTGGTGTAACGGCTGGAGGGCTGACCAGAGGAGTGTCCGGACCTTGCAGATTGTGTGTTGAAGCTTTGTAATTGCCTAAACTCCAGTAACTGCCTGCAGCACTTCATCTTAGTAACTGAGGTATATGACGTCTATGTGTAAAACTTCAAAAATAAAGAAAGAAACAAACAAAAAAAACAGTGAAAAAGAGTAGAAATATTGATTCGGAACAACTTGTAGTCTCTGTTGAAATATAACAAAGCTTCACTGAATGACCATAACTCAATAGCTCCTGCATAGGATCCACAGTTAAAGCCATAATTGATTATCTTCAGTGCAAGGCATTCACTTTGAAGCAGCTGCATATTGGGCTTGTATTAATAAGATACCATTGCCTCAGAACTGCTGGCTGGAACTTTTTTTTTTTGTTTTTCAGCAGCTTTTTTGTCCCATTGAAGCATCAGTACTCTTGTTTCTCGCCTTATTCTTTTACTACTTAGTGCAGCTGGTTGGAAAAAAAAATGCAGTCCATGTTAGATTTTGATAAGGTAATACTGACACCACTGAAGTGAAAAATTGCAGGCACTCCAAGCACATTGTAATGACCTGATAATATGGATAGGTGCATTGAGATGAATATTGCCTTTGATTTTTTCTTTTTTATGTCCAAATAAGGAAAGAAAACATACCTGGAAATATCAGATGACATGCTTTACCTGTTAAGATATTCATAAGGCATACCTTATCTAAATCGCATGTTGGGGAGGGGGGGGATTTTTGTGTCAGTCACAGTGTGTAAACAATTGATTCGATATAACCAGACGAGCAATTGGACACAACAGCAATGGGAAGAAGATGACAGAAGGAAGTGGGCCAAACATGCTGTTACAGTCAGTGACCTTGTAACTGTGTGACGTGTCTCAGTCTGTCTCTGTCTCCCTCTTAGACTGATTGATATGCTGCTGCCGCCTCACTGGGCTGATGAGAGTGATGGAGGACTTACTTAACTCCATCCAGGAAGGACAGGATGAAGGATACACTATGTCCTACAGTGCCTGAATGTCAACTGTGGGGTATTGTTGTGCTATATCGCCCTCAATTGGTGATATGGAGAACAGAGCAAAAGCTCCAAAATTAAGATTCCAGATATATAAGCACAACAGGAAATTGTATGATAATTGTTTTTATGATAGATTTCTCTCTGTGCTCATCTAGTATACACATATGCTTATTCATAACTTTCCTAAAAACTGCAGCAAGACTTTAAGCTGTTTGAAAATAAAGCCTGTAGCAGTGCTTCACAACCTCTATGGTGTGTGATGTCTTAAAACAAAGCCATATCTACTTGTTGCAACCACATGTTCCTATATATTTATACTGATTTTGGCCAGTTCACCAAAAAGTCCACCTGTTTTATTTTTCATTTCATTTCCAAGACTTAAAACATCAAACTATCCAGTAATTCACAAGAAAAAGGACAAAAATATAATTTAAAAAGCATAAATTTGTGTATGAGAATTTTTTTTAAAAAAAAATGCTTTTCACTCCTGTTAATGATCTTGTGAACCCTCATATTTATCCTGCAACCTCCTGGGAGCCACTACCAAATGGTGAGACATGACCAAACAAAGGCAGGATGCAGGCATACAAGGTCATCTACAAATGCTGAGCAAAGTGGAAAAGGGTTAATAAATGGATTGCCTGAGCCCATTTACAGTAGCAGGTTCATTAACATGTATGTGTGAATTCATGAGAGAGTTGTAGTAAGTTTATTTAGTGTAGATGTGATATTTCTTCTCACTTGTTTTGTATTCTTTACCAATCAGTAAAAGAAAAGTTTAAATTTTCTCAGATACAGTCAGACGGTGGTGGAAAGTAAATTTACCGTTGTACTTAAATGAGGAACTTGTAATTAACTTCCAAGGAGGCATTGCGTTGATGCACATGTATGTATGGCGCTTACTGTACGAAAATGCAATGGGGCCAGTAGATGGCAGCAAATTATTTAAAATCTTTTTTCTCAGCTGCCTACTTAACCAGCTACCTAACCAGACGGGGTATATTATCTCGTTTGATGCAAAAAAAAAAAAAAAAAAAAGAGGGGGGAGGTGGGGGGCAGTGCACGCCGACTTTTTGAATAGACAATAAATAGGGGATGTGTGCTTTACGGCCATCTCTCTGATTGGCTGAAACTTTTAGGTATTTTTTTTCTCTCACTGAACTTCCCCCTATAAAATCTATGATGAAGTGAAAACTTCAATCTTTTTGAAGTGCGCAACAGAGCCCAATTGATGGAATTACTGAATTGGAAGGGAAAAAAAATCAACTTTAACACTGGATTAATTTGTATGCTGGAATATAAATCCTAAAGTCAGATTTGGTGCTTTATTATTCCACATTTAATTTTTAAAACTCTGCTCAGCTTTGCTTTTGAGCTTTATAACGGTCTCAGAACCCCGGACAAGTCTAGTCTTTACGCAAAGTTTGCGCCATGGCGAACTCCTGTCTCCAATTGTGCGGCTGTCTCCTCAGCTGCCTCGGCTGGTTGTGCATCGTGATTGCGACAGCCACCAATGACTGGGTGAATATGTGCAAATACGGTTTGAACACCTGCAAAAAGATGGATGAGCTGGAAACCAAGGGACCCTGGGCGGACTGTGTCATTTCCACAGGACTCTACCACTGCGTCTCGCTAACTCAGATTCTGGATCTGCCAGGTAAACATTGTTTAGTGTATATCATTATCCAGTAGGACATCAGTTTTTCATGTTTAGACTTACATTTTAATTCATTCTGTTGTCTTAATGGATTCTGATATTATACAAATTTTATTAAAGCTTTTCTCTTTTCATATCTGTTTCTTTACAATGTAAATTTAGACCTAATTCCTCATTAATGATTCATCTTTTGACTTATCAAGAGTTATTAAATGTTGTTATTTATTCCCATTGATCATATAATATTACCCACAAACTTCCATATTATTTATATAATGATCATGTGTGTTTCATATGTGTTTCTAGCCTACATCCAGACAACTCGCGCCTTGATGATCACAGGTTCAATCCTGGGTCTCCCAGCAGTGGGAATGCTCCTCTTGTCCATGCCCTGCATCAGCCTGGGCAGCGAACCCCAAAGCTCCAAGAACAAACGCACTGTCCTGGGAGGAGTCCTCATACTCATAGTTGGTAAGAGATTCAACTTTATGTAATCCTCAACAATTTAGTGGAAAAAGACAGGTGTGGTCATGGTGTTCTGTGCTCACATACACACACCAACCTCACTGACTCTGACCTCTTTTAACCCCACCTCTGCATGCTCAATGCAGAGGATGTCGAACACGACTGTCTTCCTCCCTAGGGTGGACACATATACACACACTCACACACACACACTTATATGTTTCTTTTCCATTGAGCCCTTCCCCCAGATCCCATCACATTCCTCTCCTCCACCTACTCTCATCCACACCCTGCTTTTGTCCTGAACCACATGGAAACTCACTCCCTGAAATGCCCAATTTACTGTGCTCATAAATATTTGTCTGGTGCTGCAGTGTTTCCAACGCCTGTGTCCCTCAATTGAAATTGCAATACCTGAGACCATAATTCGATTTTTCCATTGTGCATGTTTTTCATAAGGAAAGTATTTCGTCTCCCTGAACCATAAAACATCATCCAATAACCGTTGCTTCCTCACAAAATACTTAAGCCCTGACTTTGTTAAAAAGATTTTCTGTTTTGTCATTGGGAATATTTTCAATCTGGGAGGATTTGTTTGAGTGTTTGCGTGCTTGATGGACAGCTGAATAAAAATCCACTTGCCATATTGCCTATCACTGCTTCCATACTGGCATAATAAACATCCCAACAACAATTAGTTTGAGTCCAGCTTTAATTATTTTTCTTCACTGTGTCCTCTGAAACACCAGACGGGAAGCTTTCAATCCACTCATTATTTGTGGCTTCAGTTTTCACTCATTCTGTTGCAGTATCTCAGTAAGTTCATTGGTGGTAAAATGATTTCACACTGTTGTTCTGCGTTAACTACTGCTGCATATTGGCAAGAAACCAACACATACTAGATGTATCGCTGTCAGCTGTACAGGGAATTCAATATTTGTGTAGGTCTTAGAGGAGGTTAAGCTAAGCTGCTCTTCTGTAGTTCAAGGCAAAGCTTATATAACAACATTAAGTCTCGCTGCTCACTAATATTATTCTACTCATTCTTTCATCTAGTCTGTCCTTCCCTCGTGTCCTGCATGTTAGTGGAATATAAAACGATAACGAAACTGCAACAGCATTATATTTGAAATGCTTGCTTAAAAATAAATTCTCAAAGTACTAACCTAGGGTAGGTGTATTAAAGCACTGGTTCATTGAAATGCTAAATCTTTTTTACTGCACTAAATGCATTTACTCACATAGTCTCAGACCTTTTGAGTCTTTACAGGAAGTGTCTAATCTTGTTTGTATTCATTCAGAATTTGTTCAGATGGACAAGGATGCATCCCTTGTATAGTTGCATTTACATTGACATAGGTAGATGTTTTGCACCATTTTGCATCCACAGTTTTAATATGTAATTTGGCATTCGAAGCCAGCCTTTTGTCATATATGTGAGTATTTAGGGTATTAAGTTCAGCAGCACCATTTTACATGCCCATTGTAATTACATGTTGAGTCTGCCTGTTTTTATATTACTTGTATGTGTGTAGAGTTTGCTTTTATCTGCACCATTTTATTATGTACTTTGCCATTCAACAAAGAGTTGTGAGGTGATACAAGATGCATGTTTGTCTATAATAACCAGCAGCACCGCTTTCCACCCCTCATTTAGTTATACTTTGAATCCGTCTGTTTTTTTCAATGTAACTTATTTATGTATGTATATATTTTGCTCTCAGTGGCACCATTTTATATTCTCAATATAATTGCATTTCTGTTTGTCTTCTCACAGCAATGTGTGGTATGGTGTCTACAGTGTGGTTTCCCATCGGGGCCCACCAGCAGCATGGCCTGATGTCGTTCGGCTTCTCCCTCTACACTGGCTGGGTGGGCACTATCTTCTCCCTGCTGAGTGGGTCTATGCTCACCTGTTGCTCTTCAGAGCCCTCGTCCCGCTCCTACCATGACAACAACCGCTTCTACTACTCCAAACAGGGAGGTGACAACCCATCAGCCACCACCTCTGCCAATCACGCAAAAAGTGCCCATGTCTGACATGGGATAGATTCTGAATCCCAAGTGGATGGGTAGCGGACTGTAGTATGTATATAGAGACAGATACACACAAGTACACACACTCAAATGTTCACATACAATTACAGTTACATGAAACCTTTACTGGAAGAGAAAGAGACACATGCACGCAATCATTCATGTTGGTTTATGTGCAGGAAAATACACAAATTCGTGAATGAGAAACAAACAGTTCACACATCCAAACACACAAAGACTGTTTTTGTTGGAGCTCCTTTTTAGCCAATGGATTGTTTTTGTATCGCAGAGCTCATCTTCCAGCCTCCTCATGTTGGGTGTGGTATGGACTCACCCCTTTGTTACATACAGCACAGCTCCTGAGCTGCCTGCACAGCAGCCCGAGGTCCTAATCACCATGGACTTGTGGACTGAGATATTGATCTTTTATATTACTTATATTTTTCTATGCAAATGCTCATAGAGCTAACGAATGCCTTTGTTAAAAAAAATGTGTTTTTTTTTTAAATCATATGAAATAATGATTTGTTATTTTAATAAGAGCAGGGTATGAAAGTGTTATGTTTGGAAATAAAAATGGGTTCACTAACATTGTTTCATTGTTTGTGTACATTGATTTTTCTTCGACTGTATTGTATAACTCTCTAGTGCATTTGCCTCTTCAGTGATAGATATGATTATAAAACATAGCACTGTTTTTCCTAGCCACTGCAGGATGGGAACATAAATTTCACTGGAAAGCTCTAGCCAGCAGTGTTCTAGACTGTATTAACACCAAATGGTGCACTCTATCATTCGTGGCAGAAAGTTATATCTTGTGGTATTTGTGTGCTCCTTTAGAGTCTCAGTATGTGCACTGACTTGGAAAAACTGATCAATTTAAAAGTACAAAAGCATTTTTCTGTGACTAATTTGCTTCTGTCTTAAGTTTGAATTACAAGTGAGTGATAAAAAAAAGCAGTTTATCCTGTAATTGTGGAATTATACATTTCCAATTAACATCTTCACATAGAATAGCTCTTAAACAGATCTGTAGCTTAAAGTGTTTTTACTGGTGCGTGCAAAAAAAAAATCAATGTTATGTAGATTAGCTTGTCTTTAAGGGATGTGACGACTTGAATGCTCAATATCTCAAAAGTGCTCTGAACACAGACAAAGTGATTCAGTATTATCCAACCAAAGGGAATTTGATATTTTCAACTCAGATCCTTGAGGAAGCAGTGTTAACTATGATTATTTATTGTTTCACTGATGTGCTTTTGTTTGATTTTCTATAATAAAGATAAAATGATTGAAACTGCCCTTTGTCTTGAGTTATGACTTCCTACTGTCACATTAAGTTGGTAAGATGTTCTCATCCCACACAACATTTAACTCTATGTTGGTTTGAACTTAAAATTTGACACTAATACACAACAGACAGAAAGTCAACATGAAATATGAAGTGTGTGTGTCTGTGTGTGCTGTACAGTATGGTAATCATTACCCCGGAAAACAAGCTGTCTGGGGCGCATACATAATATGGGCAAACATAAATTGCTACTAAATGTATCATATCCGTTGTGTCATTCAGTGACCTTGAGTTAGATCAGCATTCAAGCACAGAAGAGTCTGTCCTTACATGCACATAAACAGACACACAGTATCCAAAGAGAAAGATAATTATATTCAATGTGTGTGGGTGACTGTGTGCTTCACTGTCCATATCAAGGTCACTGAATCATATAATAGATATTACATGATACTTTGGAAAACAATAAGAGCTATCTCATCGTCCACAACTTATCTTCAAACACACATGCAGACATACACAATCATCTGTCCTATATGGATAATGATCTCCACTCAGCTACTGTTTTCCTTCTCATTATTCTGTCACTTTACAATATGTGTATTTCCTGGCACGCCTGTGTGTGCAGGTGTTTGTCTGTGTGTGATCATGTATTTGTGCGTTCCCTGAAATGTGATGCTTTTCCAGGCATCGGGCCATCCAGTCCACAGGAGACCAGTGGGCAACCAAGCTGTCCTCAAATGCTCAAAGAGGCAGTGTTATACTATACTATGCAAAAATATTGCCATCTAAACTATGTTGTTGAAAAGGTGGAAGTGTGAACAGAAGATGAAACGTTGAATTTCTGTTCTTGGCTATTCTCATAACATGCCTCATTACTCTGAGATATTCAATCCTTTCCAACAATAATTTCGTTTCGGTATTTAATTTTCTTTTCTTGTATATCCACTGTCCATCAACCTGGCTTGTCTATTTCTACTTCGGTTGAAATTTCCGATTAATTTCCCAGAATATCATTTAATGACACACCCAACAGAACAAGCATAAACTGTTCCTCTTCCGCTGTGTATTTCTATGTGGGTGGTGAGCAGTAATGTTACAGTACATACTGGGAGTTTTTCCAGTTCAGAGAGAGTCAAAACATAATGACCCGTGTCCGAATTGTGTTCTGGCTTTTTGAAGCTACATTGCTTGTGTAAGAATAGCTATTTCTGCCTTTTAAATGAAGGATTTCACACACAGTCTGATTGTTGATGTTTATGAAGAATGAAAAGTGTTCTCTGATTCTGAGTGAGAGACACTAAAACTGCTATTAACAATTGAATGTTGATTGATTCATTGAAATAGGTTCGAAATTTCCAGTTGGAGTGTGCTTCATATATCTCAAAGTGATATCATAAAGTATCATCTACAGTATGTTTCATCATATATGACATTTTGACTAGTTAATCACAAATTGAACGAAAGCAATGCATGGACCAGCAGATGTTTTTGTTTAAAGGGTTTTTGCAGAATAGGTTGTGCTAGAAGCTTAGCGGCAGTACTTGCTGGACTTTTGGGAAAGTTCTGGACCTTGGATGCTAACAGCTAACATGTTAGCTGGCTGGACACATCATGGATGTATTAAGAGAGCGGACTGTAGCTCAGAAAAGTGATTTTAAAATTTGTGACATCATCCCAGCGTAAGGTCTATGGGCGGAGTGGGAACTCGCGGTTGGGGCCAGCAACACAGAAGCAAACCCAGAAGCTTGAAAAACTTTTTCGGCTTATGCACCAGACAAGCAATGTTAATAGGCACCAACTTTGAGTCTGGTATCCGCTTCCTATAATCCATCCATGGAAAACATGCTGCACTAGTCAGTAACAACACCTCTCCATGCTAGCAGGCCCTGCAAGCTAGCTATCCTGGTCACCAACCGATCCGGGTTCATGCAAGACAACTAATAGCTTATGTTTACTTCCTGTTATCCTGTTCTCTGCTCTCTTCAAGGTCAGCACCATTAAGACGGGTAGCTGTGGGTCAACTGTGTAAATTGGAACATCAAAATTCAGTCGAGTTTAACTGAACCTGAAAGATTCACTTTGTCCCTTTAGGCAGAGGTATCGATTCCAGAGAGATGCATTTATTTTGCTCTAATTTTTTGCTGTTTGGTCTGATTTGCTTTAAGGTGTTTAAGAAAGATTTTTGGATACTACTATTAGCTTATCGGCCCAAAATGTACCTGAAACCATTTTTTTAGGAAACCAAGCCCCTCATTTTCTGGTAAAACACTGAACACATCTGGGTTTCTTCTTGCCCAAAATAGTGCATCATAACTTACAACCACGAATAATAGCACAGCATAATATGCATGCCACTTGTAATTAAGCATTAATTAACTCATGAGTGTCATTGAACATAATGTGTAGACAGTAGAAGGGACCTTTCAATAAATGAGCAAGTCTCTTATTGGTATTTGCAATAAATAACTTTCATTGTTGCATGGAAGCAATATCAACAACTCAGCAAAAACAGTGCACCCAGGAGCAAAATAACTACACATATGGAAGAAACCATTAAAAAATGAACATAAAAACAACAACATTATACAGATCTGTGCCAAAATATACAGAAGATAAAAGGAATATCTAGTGGTTGCAAGAGAAGCCAATCTCAACAAGTCCGACACACACTGACTGGACACTTGGCCACAGCGAACACAGAGCACAGGAAGAACATGGCGCGCCTTCTCCGAGACAAAATAAACAAATAGTAGCTGACTTTAAAAGCAATAGTGGCAATATTTCATTATGCTTGTAGTTTACCCTTTATAGAATTGTATTAAAATAGTTTCTGCATGTTTTCTGTAGTACTCTTACTCCTAAACCTTCTACTGTCCTATTGACGTCTAGAGCAACCATTTCAAAATCCTTCAAAGGAAAGGATTAAGGTTTATAAATGAACTTTATCATTCTAGAGTGTCTACGGTTGTTAAAAATATATTTTTAGCAGTTTCTCCCAGGCCTCCTTGTGATTAAACAAAAACACAGAAAGTGAAGGCCGATAACTCCACCCAGCTCTTTTGTGCACACCTACCCGAGGAGGGCCTGTGGATGGGAAACAGCTGTAGAAAAATACTTTTGTTTTCGTTCACTACTCCCTTCAATTTTGTACTTTTTGACTGCATCCATGCTGGATGAACGCTTCTGCTGTAGTCATCGGAGTCTAGGCTAACAATACTTTCAATTCTTTCAATCAAATACTTGGATTTTACAAATGATCATTGCACTGTTCACGAAAGTTACTGTGAAAAACAAAACAAAAAAAAATCAGTCTTTTTGTGATAAACCAAGTAGCTTATTAGCAGACCCCCCCAAGAAAAAAATGTTAGCTCTGTTGTATCTTAAGTGTTCACTTTGAAGAAACTACCGTCTCCTATATGTGAAAAGTAAACAAAGATTGTGGACTTTGGCTTGCAGAGGTTGTGATTGAGAAGAGGGATATACAGAAAGTAGGTATACTGTAAGTGGTTGAGGGAGGAACCGAGAGGAGTCACCTCCCCCCCTATAATCGTGTGTTGCTACATGTTCAACTCCCTTTTCAAACGGAGTCCTGGTTCCCATACCTGGGTGAGGAGATTACTGAATGAAATATATGTGAATATTTGAATTGAATCCAGCAAATAATCTCCTTTTAGCTCATAGAATGTATTTCTAATTTAACGTAATATTGAGTTGTGAAGTGTAAGAAAGGTTTAGCTTTGAATCTGAATAGAAATGCTAGCGGTGTGCAATCACTACAATACCGCTTAGCTTGATTCACTGGTAAGGTTCCTGAACAATGGTGTTGTTGAAGCTGAGTTTTCTTGTAATACACCTGTTAAATCCACTCAGAGCTCGGAGGTTCCCAGGTATAAGAACTAAGCCTGCGTTTGGTTTGGTTTAGTGTTCTATTATGTCTCGTTGCGATCAGTCACCACATGCAAGTACAACATTTACAGTCTGGGCCTTGTGCATGAGAGCATGCTACACATGCACCAGACGTTCACATTGAGGCGCAGGCGTAGACCACAAACACACATCACACACACACACACATACTGTACATGCACTCACGCACTCTTATGCATACACTCAGCGCAGATAATATAGTAAGTTGACTGTACAGTCCAGTGTCTGAGGCATGGCAACGCCTGAATTTGCCTTCGTGTTTTGGTTGATCTATGAACGCAAAGCGGTTGGATTCGTTTGGCTGAGTCGGGAGGTGATTTAGGTGGGTGAGGTGTTTTTGGCTGAATTGTACAACAGTGGATTACATGTTAGATGTGTGTGAGATACAGTGTGTAAATGGTTTAGGATGTGCTCTGTTTTTTTCTAACTCTTTCAGACAGAAGACTGATATTAGACAAATCTGCACAACCTCAGAATACCATAAATGCCAGCAATTGCCATAAAAACCTTTCACCAGACACAAAAACAAAACTCAGATTTTTTTACACATTTTTCCTTACTTTCCTTTCTCTCTATATATATATATATATATCTCCATACCACCAAAGATACAATCAGGAAATACTGAATCCTTTGTTATGTATTTTTTGTCCATATAGTCAAATTCAGATATACTGAATATAAAAATACTGGAATAAGCTTGAAAAGACCCATCATGGGTAAGCTTAAACTACCAAATTCCCAGAAACCTGTCCTAATCTTTAGCTACAGTCCAGGTTGGTCTGTGATGAGCACTCCAGTCTCTACATGAATGTCCATCCCCTCCAACCTCAACACCTTTAATTTCCTTCCCTCACTGGTATGCAGCAGAATTGTCCAATATCAGCATCATTCCTCGAGATACCAGGCATTATTTTGGGGGGTGGGTCGGTGGGTTTGTATCACAATAATTTTACCAGATGACACCAAAGGGGCTATTCCTACATGAGGGAAACTTTTTTTGTGAGTGTCACCAGATGTTACGGGAGCAGAGGTAGGGTGGGGGATTTTAGCGTGGCATCCTTAGATTTAGTGCATTAGACAAATAAGGCTTCCCAAGAAGGGACTGATGCAGCAACAGGGGGCACAAGGGAAAGGTACAAGGAGGACAATCAGGGCATACGGCAGCAGCTATTGCAGAAGTGCCCCCACCCTCAACATAATAACGCAACAGTATGCTATTTGGTGTATGCCAGAATCCCTTATAGTGCCATGAGTTCATACATTCTTAGTATGCAATCAAACCCTTAACCTTGGCAGCATTAGCTTACATGTCCTTCACATTGAGCTATACAGGACCATGATGGATTTGATTTGATTGGTTTTCACAATACCTTATTCAGGCGTGCAGCGACAGTGTAGGTAGCATGAAAAGACTGGGACTTCAACACAAGCTACATGCATAAAAAAACTGAAGAGATAAGGGCCACTAGGGTGGTTCACTCAGACTAGTTTGGGCCTGGGTTGGAACAGAACCACAGGGAGAGGAGTAAATGCCGGTGACAAATCAAAAGAGCGATAGCAGACACCCTGAGGTGAAACAGGAGCTAATGGATCTGCAGGCCATGAACAGATTGCTGTTTCAAATCCAGACTGAAAACCAATCCTGGCTCTATCACTTGTGACTTAAAGTGGTAACTCCCTGATGACATGGCCCCGTGGATATCAAGAGGAAAGTGAGGTGGCAAATAGATAGAGGAAGAGTTGGGCTGGAAGAGCAAACAAGTGGTGGAAGTAGAGGATGAAAAAATGTAGAGAAGAAAGTGGAAGAAGAGAAAAAAGCAAGTGAAGGGAGGGGAGAAGGAGAGAAATGGAAGAGGAGGGATTAGATTTCAGTTCACTTAGTTTTCAAACAACATTCCTAATAACTTTGTATTATTAGGATAATAACTTTGTATATGAATAACTTTGTAATCTTCTTGAACAATAAAGTAACTTTGAAGAAAATCAATCCTCTGATTTGAATGAACTGAAAAATGAATTCCCTTCCAACCTTGGTTAACAGCAAGAACTGCATCAATAAAGAAACAAGCACACAGAAAAGACTAAACAGAAAATGTGACGTTCATCACGATAGACCATGCAGGTTGTCAATTTGGATTCAACCTCTCTCTCTCTCTCCGTTACAACCTCTACTCTCTCCTTTTAGGTACACCGATGAGCTGACGAGTTTGTGTTCTATTGCACCGTGAGCTGCTTTGTTGCGGGTGGATGTTTTTGAGCTTCATGCTGGGGCAAAGAGTGGGAGGAACAGAAATCAAAACAAATACCTACACATATGCAGTAAAACAACCAGAAGAACACAATTTATATATCTACACACACAGACGTGAGAATCAATGTAAAAGGTGGAGTTTGATTGCACATACATCCTCACGTGTACACAGGCAAAATTAAAGTAGAAAACAGACATAATCCAAACACACATACAGTAGATGAAGGCACTATTGCAAGCAAAGTCCAAGTACTATTTGTGACAGAAAACATCAACACCCTTATCCCATTCCATTCTTGATCCCCTTGGGCTAGATGTTTGGGGTTAGGGCAAATATGTTAAAAAAGACGGAAAGCATTTGTTGAGTTTTAAGAAAGTTTTTTTGTGTTTTTTTATGAGCTCTTTTCCTGTCTGTTAGGAATAAAATGAACAGAGAAAGTCTGACCTGGACATAGGAAATAACTTGGGTTTGGCATGCTGTCATTTTACTTTCCTGTCTGTCTATGTTGAAACAGGAAGCGATGTGCTGAATCATCCCTCCATCATAACCTTCTCCTCTTCTGTATCCCGTAAATTCTACGATATAAACAGCTAAATGATTGCTACACAGTGTTGCATGGTTCACAAGTCTGTGAACTGCATTATATTTTATCTCTTGCTACGTCTGCACTCTCCTATCTGACCTCTCTCCGTGTGGGATGTGGACTCCAGTAAGTGAATAACAAGTGACTATGACAAGACACTCATGACCTTGACGTCCACTGCGTGAGTGGGGGAGCCAGGCGGGGCAGAGAAAGGTGAAAGAAAAGCCGTTCCACTGCCAAGAAACAATCTAGCCCAAGGGTTAGACATACAAACAGCTACCCACACACATGCAGGCATGCACACGCACACACACAATCATTCATGCACTCATACTACTGTTCCCCTCCCTTCCCCCAGGCAGCAGACAAGGCAGTACATTCAGGGTAACACAGAGTCAGTCCCTTCAGAAATCCATCGGATCCTCCTCTGCGAGGCCGTGATTGGCAACGGTCCTGCCTCCCCCTTTCGACGGTGTCCCGTCACTTTCCGGTTTTGCTTCTGGGGGCGGGGTGAGTCCCGACCCCCCCTCCGGCGCACCCCACGGGTCACTGGTAGGCGGGTAGAAATCATCGTCGAAGCCGCAGAAGCCTTCGTCCACACCTTGATCATAGCGCTGGTAAGTGGAGGCGTGCACCTCGTTCTCTCTGGCCGTGATCTCCAGCGTACTATTCCACATGCCATAGCCGAAGTAAATCAGCACACCTGTGGGGACACACAGATACATATCAAACGGATTCAAAAGCACAGAGAAAGAGTGTAAACTTTCTATCCACTGAAAAACAATCCATCCCACTCTGAGTGAGTCAGACGAACACAGCAATCCTACTCATACAGTAAAAATAAACACACAGATGTCTACCAGTGTCTATGCACTAACACAAAAAGCTATGCTCGACACTAGCCAGCATTAATTCTGCCTTAAAATAAGCAGCAAAAACAACAAAGACTTTAATAGCGAGATGAAATACATGCACAGTACATTGCATAAAGGCACACACACAGACAATATACAGATAAACAGATCGATATAAGTGAGGCAGGAAATAAAAGTGAAATGAGACTCTCTTCTTCTTCCATAAGAAAACAAAAAACAAAGTGAGTAACACAGTAGATGTTCCTGTCTGACTCTGCCAGTAGGACATGAGTCATTTCTAGAGTCATGAAATGTATCCCTTCATTATTTACAGTCAACTCAGTTAAGACATTGGTTGAGATTAAAATATGATGATTGACAGGATGTTAGAAATTAATCCTGTCTTGAAAATCAAAAACAACAACAAAAAAAAAACACAGAACCAAACTCTCATTCAGTAAGATGGTCGCTTACCCACGAGGCACCAGACTGAAAATCGTATCCAGGTGATGGCAGACAGTTTGAGCATGAGGTAGATGTTGACCAGCATGGCTGAAGCGGGTACGAAGGGCACACAGGGTGCCATGTAGGGCAGCCTCTTAGGGTTCTCTGGCTGCTGCAGGATGATGACGACGAGCAAGGCGATGAAGATGATGAAAAAGATTAATAGCAGCAAAGCCCACCAGCGACCCTCCCCAATATTGCTGGCTCCTGGAGGGAGAGGCATTGAGAAAAAAAGAAAGAATTAATAAATGAATTTATAGTTACACAATGCTGTAAATTCTTGTCTGAATTTGTTAAAGTGTTCTCACCAAAAATGATAAAAGAGCAGAAAGCAAAGATGGAGATGAAAAGGAGCAGCACACACACAGTGACAGTTTTCCCTGTGGCAGGAGTCGGCCTATCCATCTTTCCCGGGAGACCCAAGCGAATCCTCAGGGTGTAGTAGCGTGGCCCGATCAGCTTCTTCAATCGGCGTGACATCCCGCTCTCTGACTCTTCTGCTTCAATGCCAGTGGTCATATCCACTGTGCCATAATTTGGGTGGCTGGCAGTATAGGCGTTTTTATCCGGTTTGCCGATCAACATCTCGTTGTCACCCAGCGACGGCAGGTTTTTGGCTCCGCAGGTGTTTGTGGGCGGACCTCCATACTCGTCGGCTTCACTGGTTGGTGAGCAGGCGTCTTTCTCACATTCAGCCAGAACGCCTTCTTTCCTCTTGTTGTTCTGCTCCTCAGAGAGGAAGTTCACAAAGCCGTGGATGTCGCCCTCGGGTTGGTAACGTAACAGGAGCACACACAGACTCACCTACAACAGAGAGCGGAAGAATTAGTTAAGAATTGGTTTATTTACCTCAAGGCAGAAAGGCTTATGTCACAGAATATAAGAGAAGTGTAGTTGTATTGCATATAGCTCTTAAAGGTGCTTTTCGTTTAGTACTCACCAAAATTTTTGCTCTGGAGCAGACTTTTTTCACAATTTCTTACTTTCTTTCTAATGGAGTCTTAGTATTAGTTATGACCTTTTATTCATTCGTCAGTATCAGTGAGTCATTGATCTATATAAGCTGCTGGGCTATCAGTCGCCAAGTATTATCCAATTATATTACAGTAATGCAACCTGACAGACTATTACTTGGCTGACACCCTGCATGCCAACATCACTTGCTGCTGCAGCTTCCTCCATCCCCGTAACTTCCGGTTCATAGCGTTTGGCATTCTTCAATTAAAATCTATACGTTTGTGTCGACTAACATTACCCACCACTCACCAGGGTATAGGCCAGCAGGGTTCCTATGGACATCATCTCTATGAGATCTCTGAGGCTGACCAGGAGCGACAGCAGGGCAGCTAAAAAGCCTGACACCACACAGGCAACAGCAGGGGTCTCTGTGTAGGAGGACACATTGGCCAGGAACCTACATATGCACAAAGATGAGTAGATTAAGACATAGTAACATCCAGCTTGAGATGAAAAATGAACAATAATTAATAATAGCGTGGACTGACTTAAACAGCAGGCCGTCCCCAGCCATAGCATAGATGACCCTGGGCATGGGGAACAGGGAGCCCAGGAGGGAGACAGTGAGTCCAGCTATGGAGCCAACCGCCACGATATACTTTGCAAACATACAGCCATGCACGGCAAACATCTCCATCAGTGGGGCGTCTGCATCAATCTCATTGTATGGTACCATCAGGGTCAGGATCACAGAAACCTGGATGGAAGAGGGTTAAACACAAACAGTGTTTGAGTTGGTTGACTATTAAGAGCAATGCTTTAAGAGAAAAATATTAAAATAAAATAAAAATAGACATAAAATAGACATGATGTGAATAGCATACAAACATGTTCTATGAAACTTTACATTTTGATGATTACATTTTCAGAGTAGAACTGTTCAATTTTTTTGTTGCTTTATTTAAAGCCACTATGTTTAGAATTTAAGTCCTGAGTTTGGCGCTCCCCAGTGGTAGTATCTAATAAGACACTGGCACCAATGCAAACCAATACCCACCAATTTTCACAAGACAAGAATTGTCTATTTTTTCTACAAATAAAAACTCATAATAATCTAAATTATAACTTATAAAATATAACTTTGTGACAGCTAGCATGTTCAGCACACTGCACATTGCATCACATCCAAAATGTTCATTAGTCATGTTTCTCTCTCACTCTGCGTGTGTGTGTATGTGTGTGTGTTTTTGATCATCTGCGACTGATGTGTGAAATCATGCAGGGCCATCTGTCACAGATACTGTGCTGCAAAAGAGACGGATTTGCATGAACAGATTACAGAAATAGAAAGGAATGATAAAAAAGACTAACACTCACAGACAGAAAGACAGAGAGATCAGTTTTCCCATAGCTGCCCGGTGCCCTTAAACCCTTCGTTCAATCCGGGCACTGGCTGGTTGACTGTGCGTGAACCAGACAAAAGGGGACTATCCTAATCTAGAGGGAATCCTACAACTAATCCTGGTTGAACATCTTTGTTTAAGAGAGCATCTCACAACAACCCCCCCTTTGTCTCACTGTTAGCTTGTTCTCAGTTAACACATTCATGTGACTCCCTACTGCGATTGAATTTTCCTGAAAACCTTTATTAAATGTTTCACCCACACACCGCCACATTGAGTGAATCTGCTATGATGCCCACTTAAAAGCACTGGTGTGAGGAAAAAAAAACAGTCAGGGAGAGCGCTGAGTGAGAAACCTAACTATACTATTGGGGAGCAATTTTGAACAAAGCCACAGTGACAGTCTCTTACTGAGCGCACTGTAAAACCAATGTCACCATAATTAAAGTGATTCTAGATCTTGAACTTCAGCAACTAGATGATCCCGACGGGTGAGATAGATCAAAGGTGGAGTCAGATGGAGAGAGGGTGAGAAAAAAGACAGAGAGAGACAGAGAAAGATATTCGAAAAGACGTCGTTGAATTTTGAAGTTGATGCAATCTTTGCCCCAGGCAATGCCTAAAAATTCTCATTCCTGATAGGCCGCTGATACTCAGTACCCATAGCAACAGCCATCCACCATGAACGTGTCAAAGTAAAAAGTCTGGTAGGCTGCACGAGCAGAATACGTAAAGATGAGAGACGAGATATACACCCACACAGTTAGAGTGCAGGGGGAAGCATCTTGATGTTTGATCTTTCCATCTCTCTTTCAGACACTTTTCACACTTTGGGGTAACATTTCAGCATGTATTCATAAGTAAGTTGAACTGGAAGATAAGCCTCTATATGAGGGTGTGAAGATGAAGAACGATAAAGAGTAAAACAGATGCAGTCTTTTGTCATCTTAAAATTGAAATTAAGGATAAATCTCACAGTGGTGGCCAGTTGGAAACCACTGTCCTGGTCTTATTGATGATTAAGTTGCATTAAATGTTCAAAAACCTGCAGAGCCAATGCGATCACATTAATTCATTTTTCCAACATTGGAGTCAGTGAGTGTAGCCTTTATCTCACCTCACTGCCACACTGTGCACGCCAAAAACTTCAAATTAGCTTTAAAAAAATGTTTCTGTGTTCTGTTCAGTCACTGCAGCAGTTATACTTTGAGATATAAGATTACATGTTTTGCATTCTTAAATGTCCTCAAACCAGTTGTAACCTCTCAAAATGCTAATAAAAATATATATATAATTGAATTTGGTGGAAGCAAATAAAGTATTTAATGTTTGTGCATAGAATGGGTATGTGTCTTGTGTGTGTTATGGTCTCCAGGGTAACTCACGGAGACGTAAGCAGTGAGACAGGTGATGAGTGAGGCAGTGATGGCGTAGGGGATGGACGTGTTGGGACTCTTGGCCTCTTCTCCTGTTGTAGCAATGATGTCAAATCCAATAAAGGCGTAGAAACAGGTGGCTGCACCCTGCATCACCTGGAAAAGCAAGAGAAATGATGGCTTAAATAAAAGAAACAACCAGATGTGTGTGTGTTCACATGTGCATGTGTGTGTGTGCATACCCCAGACCAGCCAAAGGGCAGGAACCTCCCCTCGTCCCAGTTCTCTCCGTTGACGAAGAACAACCCGGCGATCATCATGAACACCCACACTATGAGGTTGATGACGTTCAACACGTTGTTGAAGCCCACAGAGTTCTTCACTCCCAAAGCCACAATCACTGTTACCAGCAGTGCAATCAGCAGCGCCAGCAGGTCCGGGTATGACTGCTCCCCTTTACCTAAAGGGTTAACACACACGGAGGTAAGGTGACCAGTGACAAAAGTCTTCCAAACACCTTGGTGATGGTGGGTGAAAAAACTTTACACACAAAAACAGAAATACAGACTAAGGCTACATCATTGTCTTTTGTCTTTTTTAGTTCTTCTTTTATTTTAATCTATTCGATTGCTTTTATTACATTTTTATATTGTTTGCGTGCATTAGTCTCAAATAGTTTTTACTCTTTACATTTGTTCTGTCTTATCAAAGCACTTTGAATTGCACTAACCTGCACGAAATGTGCTTTACAAATAAAGTTTGATTGAATGATTGATGAAGGCTATATCTAACAATTATTTTCATTATGTTTACATCTGTGCTAAACTAATTTTGGGTTTTGGGTAATTGATAAATAGATTAGTCTATAAAATTATGAAAAACACCCCACATTCTTCCAAAGCGTAATGTATCTAGGTGCTATAATAGAGAAAGGAAGCAAATCTTCACATTTCAGAAGCTGGAGCCATCAAATCTTTGTAGTTGCAATGAAAAAAGAAGTTGTTCACTGACAATCATAGTGATCAAGTAATTCATTAACTGATTAGGTTATTCAGCACTCCTATGAGCACTTTAATTAAGAAAAAAAATACTCATATGAATATGTTAAAGAGTTAGAAGTGACCATAAAGCGAACAATCTGTTAAGGATTCACGGGTGATTAGGGCTCTTGAATATTTTATGGCAATAGCGTTAGCAATATTTTGTTGAAAAATCCAAAAGGGCTTTCAAAGAATATCGACTCTCTTGGCAATTAAAGTGTTGGAAACACATTTATATTTGGTACACCAACAAAACAATTTTTGGCTGGTCCCTCGGCACAGTAAACAGCTTACAGATGAATTATTACAATTTAACCAAACTCAGAAATGCACACACCCAGTATTTATAAACACGCACAGGTTGGCACACACTCATACACAGAAAGTAAATGCATAATGAGACATATTTTGAGCTAAATTCCACTCTATCCAGGGAGTGTGGAGAAACGTTTTTTTTTTTTTTTCTTCAGCAGGAAAAGGAAACATTAATTTTCTATTATGGTGTGGAACAGCTGGCCATGCTGCCTGTCATGCGACCACTAACCCTGCTTTGTCAGTGGCCAGCAGGAAGGGCCTGATAGGGCGTTGTCACCCAGATAGACACAGCTGGCACACACGTCAGCCATAGTATTACACGCGATTAGTAGGTATTCCCTTCATGGTGGTGTTTGTGACCTGCAAAGCTGTGTTGCATGAATCAGTTCTTCTATAATGACATGATTTCCAAGATAATCAGTGAAAGATCATTTAGATGCTTCCTGGAAAAACCCTGGTGTGGCTTGGACCATTTCCCAGATCGTGTTACTATTCAGTTTTGTTTTGTTTTGGTTTTTTTTTTGGGAAAGATATGTTGTCATTCAAACATAAATGCCCATTTTGCCAATGTCACACAGAACATGCTCTGTGATACAGATGATATTATGCCCCTGTTACGTGTTGAGGATGTTATTGATGACAGTGCAAGACAACCTTACTACAACAGTTTATTAAATGTGCTTCTTTGGGTCATTATCATAGCTCTCATTCAACCTAGAAGAACTCAAGTTCAAGTCACCACAGCAAAGACTTCCTGAATTTGATGTTTAACTTGGCTGAGGACAGGGAGGGAAAATAATCATTTATCTGCAAAGATCATCAAAGTGAAAGTTTGTTGATTTTCTTTTCAGTTGAGTAACCAACTGTATGCAAGCAGGAAAAGCAAAAGAAAAACAGTAACTTTAAGTTTCTATTGACAATTGGTTTGGTTCCCCAGACCGCCCCCATTGTATCAGGGACAGCCAACAATGCATGTAAATCTCAAATTTTACTTAACCTTATTTTTAATCTAAATCCTGCAAATGACTTGACAGTCTTTCTAAGTAGCAACTAAGTAGCAACCATATCCTCATTTTCTTTAAATCTGAAGTTAAGCTACTGTTGCTCTCACAAGCGAACCCACATCCTTCCCTCACTTACCCAAACCATTGAGCGTTCCAATATGTGTAATCATAAAGTTGCTGATGCTGTGATTGGCCAGCGAGTCGGCCATGCTGCTGAGAGCCGACGCCCCCGCTGCCGTGCCAATCAGATACTCCAGAATCAAATTCCAGCCGATGAAGAATGCCACGCACTCGCCCACAGTCACGTAGCTGTAAGTGTAGGCCGAACCTGTGGTCTTAGGCACACGCACGCCAAACTCTGCATAACACACTCCTGCGGAACAATCAATATAGACACAGACATGCATATACACATATCAGTGATTTGATTGCATTAGCATCCAAGTTAAAAGGCTGAGTTGAAGGTATTGATAGGAGCATTAAGGTAGTACTTATATATCCCCTGAGTGCTTTTTATATTATAGCTTTGCCCCAATAATGTCTTTACCCTTGTAATAATTGCATGGTATTAAAAGGCTCTTCATATAATAAATCATATCAGTTTAATACTGATAAGAATGACAGTAAGCATTACACCGTGGCTTATTATATGCTATAGGTAGGCTTGTGTGTGTGTGTGAAAGAATGAGAGATAGTAAGAGAGTGTTTAAGAAGAGAAAAATAGTATCTGCATGAATGCGTGTATGTGCCTTCGCTCCTTTCTCACCTGACAGTATGGAGGCCACAGCGGCGATAATGAAGGACACAATGACCCCCGGACCAGCCATCTCCTTGGCAACCAGCCCAGAGACCACGTACATCCCTGTCCCGACACAGCTGCCCACACCAAGCGACACCAGGTCCACCGTAGACAGCACACGGGCCAGTCTGGTGCCGTGTGCACCAGTGCCTGTCATGGCCGAATCCAACATGGACTCCACAGGTTTGGTCCTCAGGACACGGGATGCAAAGGTGTTCCATGTCGAACGCCACTGTATCCTGCGAGGGTCCAGCTTCCCTGCTAGACCACTCATATTGACAGCTTAAGGTCAAGGGTTAGAGTCAAAAGGAAGAAAACTCACAAGGAGGAGTGGCAAGTTCCTACTGTACTGTCACTGTTTTCTTGTGCAAACAATGGTGTAGAGCACTCTGGAAGAAAGTTGTTCCTTATCCAGATGATGGAAGATTCAAAAGATTTGATTTTGTCTTGTCGCTTGTCCCTCCGTTTTCTGCTACCTCTCTCTCTTGTCCTGGTTCAGTGGAATTCCATCTGAGTTTTTCCCCACATGGTGAGAGAGAAAGCTACCTGAAAAACAAAAGGAAGATTTATTTTTGCAGCATTCCTCAGCACACTGCCTTCTGTTATTCTTTTGACACAATGCTTATTTTCGAGTACAAACGCCAAGACACAGGAGCCCAGCGGTGAATGTATTACATGTTCGTCCACAAATGAAGCGTACCTGAGTGAGGAAGCAGCTAATTAGCAGCCCTCTCCCAGTAGCCCTGTTGCTATAGTTGCCAAGCTCATTACTGAAGGCAACGGACGCTAAATCATTTTCTTTTGTTTGTAGTTGGAGAGAGAGCAATATGTGAAATCATATGTACATGCTTATATAATTAAATCTCTATCACACTGTTTGTGCGAAATTTCTTTGAACACACAGAGATTCAAACAGGGCTCTCATGATTTCATTGTGCTGATGTGTGCGATACCACTTCCTGTTGGTATTTAACATTTCCCAAGATGAGGAGAAATTACCAAAAAATAACCTCGACTGGCTCTGCTGCTGCTGCTTATGCCAGTATTAAGTGCTGGTACATCGAGGTTTATGAGACAAATCTATAAAAACTGCTTGTTAGCTTGATAATGTGATTAATTGTCACAGTACATATCTTGCTAACATTACAGTTACATGCATGTAAAATCAGTTGTACTGTGGTATTCTAATTACAGTACTATGAACATTTCTGAGATAGTTGTAATTTACTTGATATATTATTTTATGCTGCTTTATACTTTTACTCCATTATGTTTTAGAAGGAAATATTAAGATTGGTTCAAAGTTAAATTACAGGCCAGAAATTACACAATAATTACCCAGTAATTTGTCCAGTGCAAAAATAAAATCACAACCAATCTGTGTGGAAAAAAAGTCAGAAATTTAAAAAATATATGCTAATTGTTCACTAATAAATAAAAAATTGCAATTAATTGAACCGGTGGGGGACATTTTTCTACATATATTAATACTTTTTGATGCTATGAGAATATTGGTGATAACCGTTATATTTTACTTTATCTGGGATACTTTCACATTGTTGTATTCTTGTTCACAACTGTGTAGAATTATACTGCAATAGCAATGCAAAAAGCCACTGAAATGTTTCCCCATGTTTAGAAAATATGTCATCAACATGAAATTACAGTAAATCAATCAAAGATTACAAAAGCCCTGTATTTACAAAAGAAATGTGTGTGGAGCATATTGGTGAACACAAAAAACATAGCTATACGAATCTAAGCCAATCAGACAAAACAATTACAATCTTTTTGTGCAGAATAATTAAAACAATTATGTATTCTGTCATATTGCAGATGATTTATTATACTTGTCTAAAGCCTTTCAATGGCGGAGGTCATATGGGGAACAGTGAGTTGCTACTGAAAATAGAGCTATTATAGTCATCAATTGTAGTACAGTCCTTCTCTCTCCCTGAACAGCATTGAATTAACACTAACCATTCTACTGAAAAAACACATTCATACACAGCACACCCACATTTCCTCTATAATATGAACCACTCAAATGATAACTGCAATTACCCAGCTGTTTAACCAGAGAAGGCCGGGGCTACTATTGTTACTGCACTTAGTGGGTGTACAAGTATGTGCAGTGTTAGAAAATGCTCAAAAGGTGATTTTATTTGCATGTGATGTTAAGTGTTGGGTGAAGGATGGGCCCTTATCCCAACACAAGGCTGACTCACAAGTGTCTTGATTATACTGTAATCAGATCAAATTTCCAAATGTAATTGTAAAAGAATAGTTGTGACAGACGTGATATGTGATATGTGATAAACAGTAGTACACGTAAATGTAAAGTGCAAGTAGGTGTTGTCTACTCATCTGCAAGGATGTAACACAGCTGATAAACTTGGCTAAAGTCACACAATTTGAATTGGAATTAATTATTACTATAATTCTTAGTGTATATACTGTATATACATAATTTTAGGGGTTCCTCTTGCTATGTTTTCAGAATGGGAAAGGTGGAACTATACCATTCACACATAGTGGAGTCATCTAAAGTTTGACTTCAATGAAGGCAACATTCAGGCATAGTTTGGAATCTCCTGATCAAGGGAGAATGAACTTGACATGACCTACACAATATGCAAGCTTTGCAAGATGAAGTATGTTGGGAATACTACATACCTGACTGCTCACATCATACGCAGAGACATCACCCAGAGAGTAACATCATCTATGTCTAGTGAACACCAGCGCAAGCACTTAACACACCCTGCACCACTCTTCCTGCACAAAGCTTCCAGCCACCTTGTTCAAAGCCTGTTTCAGTGATGACCTGCCCCCATACAATGTTGTGGATTATGATGGGTTTCCATGGAGTGACTCCAGTCTCCACTTTTAAATTGAATCTAATTTTTACATTTTATAGTGATAACAGGTTATCATGATAAGAGGATCTCTCATGTTTGACGATTGCTTTGATTGTCAGATGGCTACTGGATTACAGTGCAATGATGAGATATTCAAAAAATCCTGCATGCCAATATGATGCATGTCTTCGGACCATGCCTATAAGTAACCATAATATCAACCTTAAACCAGAAATTGAATATCTATGAATAACTTCTCACACTATTGTTAAAAAGTGACAAACAAGGATACACACAAGCATGCACGATTTAAAGCACAAGGAAAGAAGTACACACGCAGAGAGCATCAACATTACTGATCAACACTTTCTCCTATGACCAGAGCATTAGCGTGTGCTTGTGTGTGTGTGTGTGTGTGTGTGTATGTGTGTGTATGTGGGTGGGTGTGTGTATGTGTGTGTGTGGGTGGGTGGGTGAGGACAGGAGAAGATGAACAGATTAGGAGAAATGGATGAGGAGGATGGGCAGACTGAAAAATAGCTAATCTGTTTTTCATTAGAGCACCAGACTTTGATCTTCTTGCTTGTCATGGCAGAGAAGGTTATGTGCAGCTTTCTCACTATGTGTGTGCATGTGTGTTTGTGTGTGTGTGTGTGTGTGTGTGTGTGTGTGTGTGTGTGTGTGTGTGTGTGTGTGTGTGTGTGTGTAATTAGCAGATAGACCTTAACAACTTTAATTAGAGACACTGATACCCACAAATCTCAACAAAGCTTTACCAAGTGACATTTTGGGACCAAGAGGTTCTGTTTGAGATGTGTGCTGTGTTTACACACACACACACACACACACACACACACACACACACACACACACACACACACACACACATACATACATACACACACTCACACACACACAGTCTTTCATCATTCCATATCACAAATCAAATCATCTAAGTGACTAGTTTTTTCAAAAACATCTGTTACAATTTAATATTCTCTGGCTAGTTTCATTGACAGTGGCCACCACCTGCCTAGAGTTGAGTGCATGCTATTTGAACAGACGTAGATCAACAAAACAGAGCTGCACAAAGCACTGTGGCAGCAGGTGTTCCATCTGCTCTGTGCTGGAAAACTGACTTCAGTTTAATAAAAGTCCTACCTTAAATAAAAGTTAGTCTAAGCAGAGCATTTAAGCTTTGTAGATACGGAGGCCAATGTGACACAGAAGACAAAGCATCATTTCATTTAAAAGAAAGAAGAATACTAGTAATGATATTACAACTATCATTTGCTCTATAAAAATAACTATATTTATATAGAACATTTGAAACATTGAAAACAATCTACAAGTGTGTTAACCATCATCTTTAATCAAGAGAAAACTAAGTATTTAATCATTTTATCATTCAACTGTATGTTTTAAATGTGACTTAAACAAGGATTAAACACTTGTGAGGTTATTCCAAAGTCAAGGCCCACTGATGGTCAAGTCTCAATCTCCTGTTTGTTGTTGTTGTTGTTGTTAGAAAGATTTCTCCAAAGGCTGTGAGCAGACTTTCCTATGACAGTTAGTGGGAAAGTTAGGCCATGGGCCGAGGAGCAAGTGAGACTTTGGTGCAAAAAGGAATGTTCAGTTACTGGCTATCGCTTGGCTGTTTGCCAAAAAAATACTTACAGCAAAACCATTTTTTAGGGTTTTGTCACTGCAGTTTGTTTGACAGGATATGCAGACCATGCTACCCATTCTGGGCTAATACGTAGCACTGGCTAGAACAGGTAGCACTAGGTACCCAAAGGGTATTCAAAAAAGTGACTCATTGAAATAACAGTGGCAAAAGAACAGCTACTCTATTGTCCTGTCACTCAAAGTGTGTGTCATGTAGGAAAATGATACAAAGTGGCCTTTCTATTGGCAAAATCCCCTAAAATCACAACTGGCTGATCTTACATTTCTATTGTATATTTATTTCAAGTCTGTGTTTTTATTTGATAGGAAGTGTTATGTATATATAGGTGAGAGAGCCAGGCAAGCTGTTTCCCTCTTCTTCCAGGCTTTACACAAGACTACAATAATCACCTCCTGTCGCACACAGATCTTATCTAACACTCAGCGAAAAGAAAACTGGCATATTTCCCAAACTGTCTAATTATTCCTTAAATATTTGCTCTTGCTGCAGCTGACAAAAAATGTACTTCTGCTGCTTGAAATTGATGCACAATGATCAGTACAATCAGCAGATTGGTCCAAATAAAACCAGACAATCAAGCTTATTTCACAGGCAATAATACATTCATTATACACTATGTATGCAGTGTCAGGTGGCACTTCTCTAACAGCATCTTCATGCTGCACTCCAATAACTCTGTGAACAAGGCGGAGACAGACACAGTGCTGTTTTCCTGTGACTTTATACTGAGCACAAACTAAAGTGCCTGTGGCAACGTTAGCTGCTGAATTATTTAATGGAGTGTGGGTGTATCCAATAAATTTTATATTTATTTAAACATGTAGCCACAGAATTCCTCATATTGCTTTTGCCATTTCATTACAAAGGGAAGAGCCATTGGAAATATAAGTGTTTATGTGAACAAAACAGCATGGACATAAAAATAATCCATGCGGCAAAGCTGTGAGTAAGAGAAAGATTTGTTTACAGCAGCGCTGTTTCACACAGACAAGCATTTTAATAGAATTTCAAGCCAAGATCTTTCTTTAATATTACAGGACTAAACAAACACCCATTATCTGCCCTGCCGGAGTGCTCCTGTTTATAGATCAATAGTTGAATCCTTGTCATCATAATCATCGCCACCACCTTTTAGCATCTTAGCATCAGTGTGTTTCCTCTCCAGATAAGCGAGCTGTCAAAACATCCATCCTTGTGTCTAATCATCCATGACTAAGCCTGTCTCCATGTCCGCCCCTGCCTGTGTCTAAATTACCGGATGAATAACCTGATTGAGCTTTCATTGCCTTTACAGTAAGAGCTGCATTGGTTTAATAAAGCTAAGAGCCCTTCTGATTCACTCAAAATCAATCTGGCAACGAGCCGGCCTTGCATGGCCCTGACCCCTCCAAAAACCAAACCTGGCAAGCGGCCCTGGCCCCATTCTGATGGCCCACAGACAGAACAGGAAGAAGCTTACTCATCGTTAAGTAGAATACCTGAGTCAGGGAAAACTCCCCACTTTGTGTATTTGTATTTTTCAATCAATCTCACTGTCTCTCTCTCACTGGTTCTGCCCTAATCTCTCTGTGTGTCTAGGAGTCTGTCTGTCTCTTCACCACTTTGGTCCAGACTGAAATATCTCAACAACTATAGGATGAATTAGCACAAAATTTTGTACAGACATTGATGGATTTCCATGAATTGTCCATTAATTTTTCCAATACTAAATGCTTGTTAAATTACTGCCATTCACATTATACCAGACAAACATTATGCCATCTTAATTAGGTAGGTATAGGAAAGTATAGATAGATAGATAGATAGATAGATAGATAGATAGATAGATAGATAGATAGATAGATAGATAGATAGATAGATAGATAGATAGATAGATAGATAGAAGAGGGCAAAAATGTGCTTGTGTCAATGAAGAAAAATGAATATGCATAATTCATGTATGTATGCATGGCTCTACTTCAGTGCCTCTCATTGTTAAGATTTATGAGGCCAGTCTCTATGGATTGTTACAGAGCCGTGCTTAGAGCACAGTCTACAGTCTAATATCTTCAACACAGTTATGCATTCCTATCAATCAGTATGACTTAATAGTATATCCATGCTCAATTAATCACAGCAACTTCTGTTTCCTTAGGCCTTATTTAAATGTAGTCTTATGTAAAACAAAAAAAAAGTAGATTTTTAATATTATGTTCTTTTAAGTCAACACCTGACAGCACAATGACTATGTGTAACTTTAAATTAACAAGATGACTCATCAAATTTATGACTGCAACTATTCAAATGAGTCTTTTTTTTCCAAAGTGAAATTAGATAATTAGATACAGGAAGCATTGATACAGTTGAGGAGTCTTACAGATATCAGCAGTAATTGGTGGATTGTAAAGTGGAGACATGGAGTCCTACTTTCATTTTCCTCTGCTTGACTGACTTTGTAGACTGTCTGGCTGACTCGATGCCTTGGCTGACTAGCCACAGTATCCCTATCTGACAAGCCTAATGAATTTGATTTCTCATTTGACACAAAAGAGAAATTGCCGCCTGCCAGGTTGATTTTGCTGCCTGACTCATCAGTCACACTTCACCTACCCCTGTCCATCTAAACTGTTCAGTTTAAACAAGAACTGTGATGTCCCCTTCAGTATCACTGAGCGAGCTGCCCAACTGGTTCAATAAGTTGGAGATTTACTAATGTCAAGCGATCTATGTGCACAACCTAGCATATACTGTATGTGCTAATTTAATTCTTTACTTTATCTATGAACCCTAATTCACTGTTAATTTCAGACAGGTGGAAGCACACAATAAATTTCACTCCACCTTGTTGAATGATGATGACAGAGATGCAGCCATCCATAAAGAGTAAACAAAGGAAGCTGTAAAGCAATGGCTATGGTATCATTAAACTAAGAAATGAGGAAATTTTGACATTGTATAACTATAAATTGCAGATTAATCACAGGTTGATGACTTGGGTTTACTGACTGTATATTATCCAGTTTATTGTTTGTTATAAAAATTACTGAAAGGAGTCATTGTTGAATGCCAGATCATAATATATGTTGCATACCAGATCATAATGTATGTGTTGGAAGGAGTAGCAGGTTAAGTGTGACTTATTGCACTCTTTAGAGAAGAACATTAGGTTTGACTTATCGCCCTGTTTAGGGAAGAACGCACCACTTACTGAGACAGACGCACAGCTGTCAAACAGAGAAGCTGACCGGGTCAGGAGAGAGCCAAAAGGTCTGCTTCCCTGAAATATTCATGACTTCAGCAAAAAAGCAGACACTTCTTAATTATGATATTGGAACAGTTGATGCACAGCCTGTATAGCCTATAAAAAGACCTACCTCACTCTGAGTGTTAGGTCTTCAACCCTGTAACCTGATTGCATTGTTGAACGCCTCCTTGTATCCAAGAATAAATGCCGGTTTGATTCTTTCGAATCCAGTCTCCTGATTTATTTAAAGGTATTTTTCTTCATCTATTTAGTGTCATGTCTCAGGTACAGACACTCTTGAAACCAGTACTAGACAACTATAAAGACCTAAAATAACAGCAATGTCCCTCTACTTCACTTAGTTGGCTGTCTGACCAGTTTGCTCATTTACTCACTGACTCATATTTTGGCTGATGAATCTGATGGTTTTGACTGTAAAGGTTAAACATGTTGATCAGTACTTGGAGGAAAGGCATAAGAAATGAGTAAACAGAATAAGTAATGCTGCCTGTTTGAGGTATGTCATCCCTATCTGTCAGAAGTTTCCAAGGTGGAAACTGTTGACGCTGCTTCCAGGGTACAAACAAATTGCTCTGCATGACTGACCTGTCAGCCAGCCAGGTTCATTCACAATTTGGCCTGCCGCATCCCCATCTATCTTAGCTCTAATGCAGCACAGTGGGAGCCTGAAGCTCAAAGAGCACTGGATCTGGCTCCAGACTGCAAGATAAATAAAAACAACAGTGTCACTCCCTCCGGCTCCCCGGCTAACCAGCCATATCGATGAAATCTCTGTCTGTGTAGCCTTAAGCGTTAAAAGACAACAGGGTCATTTCGCACACCCGGAGACTCACACCAGTTGTAGACAAACTTGATATCTGACAGTAAACCTCAACTGCAGACATTTAACCTTAAACCTGGCACTGGAACTCATTCTGGTAGCAGACGACTTCAGGGACATGCTGCTGACTAATTCTTCGACAAAGAACGCTAAACACTACGAAATATTGGTAACGTAATGGAAAGATAATGGAAAAAGGAAATATTACCAATGGTCACCAAAAAACATTTTCTCCCCACAGTATTGTCTCTATCGATCGATTTGCTAATCCTTCTGTGGGCAGCATTGTCCTCCTGTAGTGTCTGAGAAAGCTTTCTATATGGAATCACTGCACTAAAACATTTCTATGACCTTTTATGACAGACGGATCACAGAAAATGCATTTGTCAGAGACCATCAGAGCCACATGGACTACAGTATCTCTTTGCCATCACACCCTCTAACCTCTTCATTTCTTCTCCACTTTTTCTATATTGCCAGTCTAGCGGTCTGTTATTTTATATGGCTTGCCAACAAATGGATGCATGTTCAGACAGCCCTCTGTAAATTGATGATCCTTTTTATTTAATCGATTACATCTTCCCCCTTTTACCCTTTCTACATTCTCAAGTGTGTTTCCTTCCCTTCCCTCTCTGACAGACTTTGCTTCCGTTTTGCTCTTTCTCCGTCTCCTCTCAGATTTCGGCCTTGGAGTGCTTCACCATGGCAACTAAATGGATAATCTCCCTGAACTCTGGTGGCCATCAACACGTTTTTTTGGTCCAACAAGTCACCAAACTAAAAGCTTACTGCGCTCTTTTTCTTTTCTCCTGGGGTGTGATAGGATTTGGTGAATCATTTCTGATCGTCTCCTCTTGGATTCATGTGTGACAAATGCAGTTTATGGAAGCAGATATGTTATACCACTGTGATATTCAATGATATTTTGACTGACATATGCAAATGAAGCTTGTTATAAAGACAGTATTATGGCAGTTTTATTTGAGTTTAGATCATGTTTCATTCACTTACTTGAAAAAGTCTAGAAAACAATTATATATATAGTATATTTGTAATGATAGGGACCAACAATGTGCATTGTGTGTGGCAACAGGTCTTGATATTATTATATTAGTAACATAGAGATGTCATCCTAGCAGCTCTGTTTTGAGAATATCATACCAACTACTGTCCTGGGAGTCTGAGAGTTGCAGGATTGAAAGCCATTATTGTGCCAGCCGACTCTATAATGCTTATGATCATAATTTTGAAGAAACCAATATAATTCTTAAATAGGTGGTTTTTAAAACACTGGAGTGGAGCATAGGAGCAATTCCAGACAAAAGCATTTTGTTTCAGTGAAAGTAACAGCGGGTTCTATGAGCTGTAAGCTAAAGATCACGTTTCAAAATCAATTCCACAATATCAAAAGGGATAAAAAAGGATAATGACAGTATAGTTTGATGATTTTTTTCTTGTTGTTAATGACCATTTATGTGTTACTAATATCTGTTTTTCTAGAGGTTCTTGCCACACATGTCAGCCCTCAGATGCAGTGTTTACTGCTGCCTTGACTGAAGCAATACATCATGGTAAAAAAAAAAAACATGTCTGGTAGGTTTGTGGTAATATTACTTATAATATAATTATTATATTCAATGGGACTTTATTGTTTCCATGACTATACACTGCTAGATTTTTCTAGAGGAGATGAAGAGGCTAATACTGGGTTAGTTTTCCACTACCTCTTGTAGCTGTCTTTTTGAGGACCACTCTAAACTAAGGGCATCACTGAAATGAAACGAGGGAGGACTATTATGTGACATAGCCTTAAAGACATAGAATACATTTCTTCACAATCACTCCTATAGATTGGAGCTACTTTTGTGTATTTGAAAAACGCTTGGCTGTGCTCGTCAATGCAGCAGAAGTCTGTCTCTGTCTGCTATTCAAATGATTTGAGCCTGTGACTTTTGAAAAGTACAGCAAACCTTCAGTCAAGCAGACAGTGGTTGGTTCTAACAGTGGTTAATACATCAGTGAGTGCAGTTGTTTCATAGAAGGCAACAGGACAAACAAATTGCAGGTATTATCCTACCATTCATAAAAAAATCTCCTGCTCTTTAGAGACATCATTTTTCTGTGGCGTATCAGCTTAAAATGTGACAGCTTTCAGCTTTGCCAGTCTCTTACTATCAATATGATTACATGAAAATTGTTGCATCTCCTTGAGAGAGTGCTTAAGTTAAAAGAGAATAATGTGAAAGACAGAACAGACCATGTACGCAAAACTACAAATATACCTGTAGGGAAGCTACTGAAGCCGCAAATTTATAACAGAGATCAGATTACATTGTAATGATAATGATCAAGGCCGCCCACCTCCCGTACACTGGCCCTCCAGTCTCTTTCTCTTCCTCTCTTTTCTCTCTCTTACAGCCTGTGTTAAACCTGAAGTGTATGTGTGTGTGTGAGTGCGTGTGGGGGGGGGGGCCAACAGAGACAAAGAAAAGGACGTGTGTCTGTGTGTGAGGTTCTGATTATATTAGCCTTTATACGCAGGCAGGTTCACTGACGTCAGTGCTGAGCAACATCTGATGGAGAAAGGGTGGTGGGGGCCAGTCAGCCATTAATATAAAGGGTTTCTTTTGTGTGTGTATGTGTGTTTCTGCTGCATGAGTCACTCCTATATTTTACAGTAAGAGTATACTAATGATATGACTACACTGTATGTAAAACATTTATTGACCATAAAGAAATCTTCCAAACGGGCACATAAAGATCATCATCTCTCAGAGAAATACCCATTCTCTCGGGCTTCTGTCTCGTATCTATTACACATACACACAACTCGGCATCCATTATTCCTAATAAAGATGAATGAGAAGCCAGAGCCAGTAGAGTTTCATAAACCCTGCAGCTACACAGCAGGAGGGGGGGAGGGGGAATGTATTGACTGAAATTTCATACTACAACATATATGAACAATCGACATAGGTCTGTATGAGTTTACGACGACTATTCACATCACATGACGAAACAGTACCTATGTTGGCTGCCACAGTACATCATAATTCGTGAGGTACTATTTTTTGCCAGCTCTGTTACTTTCACCTGTTTATTAAACTTCAAAAGGAAGCTTTTTGGATGCTACATGTGTTAGGAAGTGTTTAAAAAGCTGTAATATTTAAAATGATATATTTTTCCGTTAATTCAGGAGCTTTATCAGAACCACCATAGTGTCTTCATGGAAGACACAGGTGTAAATATTAACAATAAAAAAATGGTTGGATTCAATTTAGCTGCTTTAAGTTTCAGGGACACTTGATTATTAGGAAGTCATCGTTAATGTTATTAGCGACACCTGCGCTTTTCCTGCAATGACGATAAAGTGGAAATGTTAGGGAAAAAGGCCTGTCGCTGAAAATATCACCTGCTCACAGTGAAAATATTCAGCCGATGTAAAGAACAAAAAAAAAGAAACTTCGGAAAGGTGAAAAGGCAGTTGTGAAAGTCGTACGCTCTGTCACTATTGAAGTACCCTCAAGCAAGTCTGTGCACCTCAAGCTGCTCCAGTGGTGTGGCCTTACATGTGACTCTGTCCTCTTGATGTGAGACCTGGAGGGGCTGCGTGTACGTGTGTGTGTGTGTGTGTGTGTGTGCATGTGTGAGGGATATGCAGACAGACAAACTGCAGTTACTAAATTTGCCAGTTATGTAATCATCTGCTTCTATTTCTCACTGTTGTTATTTTCACCCTCCTCTTCATTATCACATTCCTCTTCTTTCTCTTCACATATTGGCATCTGTTGTTTTAGCTACAACTGATTCTGACTAAACTCTATATTCTGTCCATTATATCTCGTTTATAAGCTATCTGGTTTTTATTTGGAGGAAGCTAAAATGTAATCTTGTGCGAATGCTTCCCTTGTGTACTTAGAAAGTCTTCATCGCCATATTGTGATAGTGTTTCTAAAGGGGTAATGCAAAAACCTTCACTATCTTTTTCTTGATTTTTGGCTATTTCCAGGAAGTTAAAAATTATTTTAAAAAATCAGGTGATCCAGCATGAAAATGTGTTTCAATATGATCAGCCAAGAAAGGAGCTGAATTCCCTACTGCGCTTTAAAAAGAAGTGTCACTCATATTCATTTTATACTATCAATAATCTTGTATTGACAATGTCATCAAACTGATCGTGGTGGTGAATATACCATTTTTTTCCCCGACAGCGCCCCCCCCCACAGTTGTATCATATAAACACAACCTCCATCTGAAAGTGAGCAAATTAAAGCTGAAATCGACTTTCTTTATTCCTGCACAGCTGTCTCTTGTGGTAAGTAATAGGCACCTGTTGAGCGCTGACAGGGCCATCAAACTCCAGAGTATTAGCGAGCGATCTGCTGATGACTGTTTTCAGCACCACGGACAGCACGTCATCACAACCAAGTATGAGAGATGAGAAAAAAAAAAAAAAAAAAAAGAATTAAGGAGGGGAAAAAGACCTTATGGCAGATAGAGGGAGAGAGAGAGAGATCTGACCATGTCATTAGGGATTAGCCCAGTTCCACAGCTTGAGGCTTTCAGTGTCTGAGTGCTCTTGTCCTCACATACACATGCATCCAGTAGCACAGCATGTTGCCTTGCTGTTTGTGTTCAAGCATGAGATAGATAGATAGATAGATAGATAGATAGATAGATAGATAGATAGATAGATTATAAATCATTATTGCTTCACAGATCAGAATGTGTGCCATAGCAAAGAGGCGGACAGGCTGTCATAAAAATCACCATATCAGATCAGATTCAGCCTGTACAACAAAAAGCTTATTGTAGCCTATATGCTCCTTTAAGGTATCATGAGGTTTGACCATTGCAAATAAACTCTATACCTTCACACTAGCATGGAAAAAGCCCTCTTTTTTCCCCTCTCCTGTCCCGAGCATGAAGACAATAATTCTCATCATGGCATCTTTGTTTCTCTCTTCTACCTCAGACACACCTAAACACAATCCAAGCAATAACCACATATGTTCTCACCTGCAAAAAAAAAAAAAAAAATACACTTCATTAAACGTCCCACCCTGCTTCAATCGGGTCCCAGCCGCCCCTCTGTCTTCCTGTACTCTCCTCTCGACCCTCCTGCTGCAGCCCTAGTCCGGTGGGAGAATCGACACCCGCCCTAAACTCTCCCTCTCTCTTTCTCTTTCCCTCTTTCTCACGCACAGACTCACACCGTTAAGGTGAAGTGTACATACAGGAAGGGACAATTCCCCGACATTTCCGTTCACTCCGCGGAGTCACCAAACACCACCTTTAAGAGGACGCACGATTTCCGACGCGTTATGCGCCATCGCTCGTGGAAAAAAAAAAGAGAGAGAAAAGAACAGCACAAAGGAAGACAACAAAACGATAGGAGGAGGAGTGAGTGAGGAGTAACTGAGGGAGATGGATAGAGGGGGGTTGATCTAGTTGAGAGATAACGAGGATTAGAGGAAGAGAAAAGTGGAGAAAAAGCACTCACTGTGTGCGCGGCCGGATTAAAGGATGCCCATGTCTGATGCTGCAGTCGATCACCAGCATCAGCAGCAGCATCTCCGGGCTGCTCGGTGCATCAGCGGGAGACAGCGCGGGAGGGAGTGAGGCAGGCAGAGAGGGAGGGAGGCAGAGGCTGGTGATGTAAAAAGCTTTAAATCATTCAGGAACCCGCTGCACGACATGTGACCGCCGACACGATGTATTTTTCATCCGGTTTGTTTCCTGATCACCCTCGACAGACTAGGAGAGACCAAACTGACCGGACGTTCTTGGTCCAACCCACCCCGTGATTTACACTGCTCCAACCCTGACACAGGAATTATCACCTGAACATGCCTGCAATATCACAGTTATTTCTGACTGTTGTGTAACTGTTTATACACCTTTCTGGATATAGGTCTATGTAGCTTAGGCTAGTTCATTTTTAATTTATTCTAAATCATATTTTATAGACTATAATTATTATACACGACTTTTTCGGTCTATATGGTCCTGCTGGGACTTTTGTAGTACATGAATCAGGGTTTTTTGGGGGTAGATATTTTTTGTTATTACATAATGCAATCCAAGAACACACCACAGAATTGATTTGGGCAAATACAAGAATATTGTATTTATTGGTCTGAATAAATATATACATATATGTAAATATTATTAGGAAATTATTAGAAAATTGCAAGTCGATCACACGTGTTATACACACGTCAAACATCATTCATTTAAAATGTCATTTCAACACAAATGTTACATACATGTAATTCCATTTGGTTTGCCCTCAGTCACCATGGTGGTTAAGGTGTTACGGACCACAGTTTTCTCTTTCACTTGTTTCACTCGAAAGGTTATTCTCCCACCTAACCCTGCCATTTGCCTGGTAATTGCTTTTACCGCCATGTAAGAGATCAATAGGTTGTAAAACTGACACACAGAGCTGCAGCAACAAATCATCTTCACCTATGCAAAGTGGATGGCACAGGTCTCTTCGGGCATGTCTGTCAAACAGAGTGATGTCAGTTTTCAGACAGCTATTAGATAAGCATGTGGCATTTTCCACGGATGCAATGACTCGAGGGCTTCTTGGAGCACCACATTGGTGTTTAATATCATGTGGGGAGAATGCATCGCTACAGTCAACCGTTCATTTCCAAAGGCAGTGGCAGTGAGAGTCGTGTAAAGGCCTGTTGCTAAATTATTAAGCCTGTGCTGGTCTCTGATCAAATATTCAGCAGAAGGCCATGTTATTTGCCATAGATAGCCTATTTATGTCATGTGCTTTGTGTGTGTGGGTGGGTGAGAAAGAGACAAAGACAGACAAAGACTGTGTATGTATGCATTTGCCTGCATGATCGGTATTACAAGTGAATACTTAGTGATCCAACTCACCCAGAGAAGCGCCATTTGTTTTGTTTCCGTGGGGGGTTTTGTGGCGAAACATATGCCCAAATGCTGCTCCATCAGAGGCTTATCCATCAGAGCGACAAACATGTCTAGAAGCAACATTGCTACATGTGTTTACTTATTCACTCTGACAGATCCGTGCCTTTACATCCAACATTTTCCAAAAATGTTTGATCTAAAAGCGCAACCTCTGGTAGACCATCCAAAGCCATTTTATCAAATTCCGCTCTAATGCTTTCACATGTTTATCCAAGCTGTGGGTAGTGGCAGCCATCTTTGTCGCGGATGAAAAACGAAGAGAAAAATGAAACGAAAAAAATGAAATAATCTACATTAAAAAAAAAACACAAAAGTAGAAACCAATCAGCGACTACCAACGCTTGAGACTTAAGACAATGCAGAAGTACCTTGAAGCAATGCCACCATGAGACGCTGGCTCCAATTGACTCCCATTCAAAAAGTGTCAACTTCTCTCTAGAATAGTCTTTTTTTTTTCTTTACACTGAATGGTCTTAATCACTAAATTCAGGCCCTCTCATAAGTGAGCTAGTGTTCATTTTGGAAATTATTGCTCTGTAAATAAGATTTGAAGACTTATAAACACCTCAGTATGTCCATATTTATATATAGTCTAGAAACATTTGAAAGAACTAGATGAAAATTCACATAAAAGATACCTTTTTTTGTTGCAGTAAGTGAAAGCACACGGCTAACTAGTCAAGTGAAATATATTCATTCATAAGTATATGTACATCTGCAATTGCTGCGCTTCCACTCTACTGTACACTGAGGTGCTTTGTACCATCATGGCTGCCGCTCTGTAGTTTTTTTTTTTTTCTAGCTAACACTCGCTGCTTTTTCCTCCACTGCTAAAATGTCAGCTACCCTGCAGTCCAGCTACTGTGTGAGTGTTGGAGTTTCAGTGTGTGTGTGTGAAGGAGAGATGACTCACTACCACTGAGCCCTGAGCAGTGAGACAGCTGTGAGACCTGAGTGTCATTACCCATAATTCAACACTGTTTGATGAGGTCACTAGCCTACAGCGCAGGAGTGACCCTTCATATCTGTCAGATCTTAACCTGTGGGTATGGACACACACACACACTCAGATTGGTTAGGGTCAATACCTCTACCACGTACGTATATGGAGGTGTGGTTCAACCACAAATGCAGCGCACTGCCTGTAAATGTGGATGGATGTGTCTGGGTGCACATTTAAGAATGCATGAGCATCAAAAAAAAAAAAAAGTGCTGCTACACATTTCTCTTTTGTATGTGTAAATCTAATAAATGTATTGAATCTCATATTTCCACTCTGCATCTAACCTGCCAGCTCATATCTCATTATAATAAATGTGTCGTATTCACACACTATCAAAACTCTATATCCAGTTCAATAGTCTCTCCTCCATCTATGTCAGCCTCCTTGGCTCCGCTGTAACAGGCATGTATTATTCAACACAATCTCCAGAAGTAGCCTTCCTCTCTTTCTGCTACTACCTCTGACACACTGATGGAAGGAGTAGCAGACAAAGATGGAGGAGAAAGGAGGAGAGCTGAGAAGGGGAGGGAAAGATAAAGAAGAGGGAGGACAGGAAGATCAGAGAGGATAGAGGAAGGGATTTAAAGATGAGGAGACAGTCAGTCACAGAGTGAGTCAAAGAGGGACAGACTGAGCAAAATTTTGGGTTGTGAAGTGGCCTCAAGGACACTCCAGTCCCGCCTGTCTTAACGCCCATGTGCCCTTCCTGTAACTGAGTGTGGGACTCAGTTTAGAATATAATGCCTAAAGACATACTCAATCTTTCATCCAATAATGGAATAAAGTAGCTTTTCCCATAAAAGGCTGCCAAGAGGAGTTCAAAACAGTCTTTTGGGTATTCTTGTTGTTGAAAGATAATGTGACTTGATCTAAATGTTGCTTCAGTAGCCTAAAAAAAAATCCAGGAAAAACATAAAAGTTTATTTTAATGATCTGATGCTAGATAGACATTACTTGTGATTAGGGTAATCTAAGTGTTTCAGATGTTATTTGTTAAATAAGCAAATAAGCAGCCAGTATCATTTACTGAAACACTTTCCTATTTAACTGAATTGATCCCTCAGATATTGCTGCATTGTCCCTGTGCTTGTTTACAGATACTGTATGTTGAAGAACTAAGTTTACTATATGATGCCATTGAAAGAGCCTTTAACAAACAACTGTCAGTTTGTTCATGGGAAGATAAAGGTTAAGGTGTAAAAATACACCACATTCCTTGTGCATGGTTCTTTAAAAATTGGGTTTCTCGGTGTGTTGTGCTGTCTGACCACCTCTTCTCAACTGACAACTGAACTGACAGCTAATCAAGCTAAAAACAAACCTTGTTCAGCCTCTGCGAATAAAACTTGACACAGTCTTGGTCTCTTAAAGGCAAAACCCAGAGAGGCTGACGTCGCTAATTGGCAGTGCTGTGAGTTAATGCCATGATTTCTCGAGTCTCTTTGAGGCACGCCGGGTCCCGTCCCATGATCCTCCGCAGCTCTTTTGAGGTCGGCCATTCCCACAGGTGTTTGTTCCATGGATGGGGTCATTAGCGACGGCATCCACTGGTGCCTCGGCTCATCAGCTGCACACCAACACACATAAACCCAATAAATAGCTTCTGTAGCACAGCAGGAACAGACAAACAACTCTGTACAGCTGGACCCAAACCAGCCTAATACTGTGTGTGTGTGTATGTGTGTCTGTGTGCAACCGTGTATATGTGTATAGATGGATGTCTATGCGTTTTGTGTCTGTGCGGTATCAGCATGTTTATATGGAGTGCATTTGTTCCAGAAGTGATTAACAGCATACTATACTTCCTCCTAAGGAGCAAGAGAGCTGGTTGCAACAGTGCATTTTAGTCTGACAAATGTCTCCCTGTATGGCCATAACTCAGCCAAGAGGAAACTGCCAAGCCTGTTCATTCCTTTAAATGTTAGAAAGGCAGAGGAATGACTGAGGTGTAGTATTTAGTAGTATGTAGTATTTAAAGGCAACAGAGTTAGCATCTTGAAAGTTCTTCTCATCTTTGTTTCCTGTTATTGAATGAGTGGGTTGAATAAGAATCATTACTACTTCCCTTTTTTCTCTCTTTCTCTTTTTACATTATCTACTGCAGTATCTGCCCTTGATTAACAGATTTTCCTCATTGCAGCTTCCCTGTTTCACATTCCTCTCACTTCCCTTTTGCTCCTCATCATTTTCCACCTCTCAGACCACACACACACAGACACAGACACACACACACTCCCTCTGACTGCGCTGTATTTGAACCCGGTGTATGAGAATAGATCTGAGATATCTTCATCTGTGTGTGTGTGTGTGTGTGTGTTTGTGTGTGTGCGTGTGTGTGTGTGTGTGCGTGTGTGCGTGTGCGGATGTCTGTGTATTATCTTGTGCCCATGAGGGTGTGTGAGGTCAGGCTCATTCTAATTGCCTTCAACATTCTGAAATGTAGATGATCTGTGATACCACAGACATCTACAGAGCACTCTGAGCGGGTAACCATGGTAACTGTGCATGTGTGAGTGTGTGCATGTGTGTGCGTGTGTGTGTTTGTATTGAAAGTCGTGCAGGTGTATATACATAAGTGTGTACAGTAAGTCAACTACTTGTTTGTCCATGTAATGATCCCTTCGCAAATTACATTATATTCACATTACATCTATTTTAATTTCCCACATAACTGTTAATTATTAACCCATATCAAATAAAGTGTATGTCTTTTAAAGATTAACACACACACACACACACACACACACACACAAACACAAATGCAGGTAAAAGAGATGAGAGTAATTATATACAGTATCTCTGTTGTGTGCTTCAGGTCATGAAATACATGCTGTCTCTGCTACAGATTTAATCAGCTCTACTGTTGCAGTCTTATCTGCAACAGTATCCATCTTAACAAGTCATTCAATCCTGTTCTTAGTCTTTTATGCATTTAAAAAATGACTTTATGTCATGTTAAGAGTTATGGCAGTTAATAAGTGGTATGGTGGTGTTTTACCCATGACCACAGGGTAGGGCTATTGGTGCCATGATTCAGAGTGTTGTGCAAATAATCATGGAGAACTTGTATATCAAGTTTCATTTTGTTAAACACAAAAGAATTGGTGATATATCATGTTATAGTGTTACTTTACTGTGTGTAGAATTATATTAAATGTTACACACTTGTGCAGTGTGGCTTTATGCATAACATTCCCAAATTGGTTGCAATCCAATTTAACACTGAAGAGTTCTGGCCCATTAAGGGCATCATCCACATCTTCAAAACCAATTACAGACAAACAGTAAGTGATACCCAGAAATGTACCCATAAGTTTTATCTGGGGTTATCTAAATATGGTATTTACCAAGTTTGGTGAAGATTAGATGAAGTGTGTGCTGACAGAAGCAGGCTCTATGCAGATCAGTTTATTATGAAGAGTTTTGTGTTTTCTGGGACACACCTGTCCTGTATCTAGCATTGTTAGCCCTGCCCTGCTCTGTGTTTCCCCACCACTGCACTGTATTATAAATAAACCATTGAAAACAATAGGGTCAATGCTTACATGTGGACTGTATATTTTGATAACCACATGGTTCTCATGGCAGGCTGAGACCTGTTGGACCTGCGGCACATGAGAACTGCATGAACCTTTTTTTACAATTATTTGCTGTTTTACTGTAAAATAAAGTTTTACCTGTGATGAAGCATTGCCAGAGTGTCAATGAAGGTGATAAGAGATAGACTCAGAGACTACCAAATGAAATCAAGCATAATCAAACTTACTTAAACACAGCTACACTGACATCCTCTTTCATTTCTGCTCTTTCTCAAATGAACAACTCTCCCCATAAATAGGCCCTCCGATCTATCTAGGCAGAATCATACTGCTATCAGGGGTGTCCTGTCCCTTATATCAACAACTGATGTATGAAAATGTCACTTGTATCAGTTAACATTGTTTACACACACATCAACCACAGCATAGTCCTCACCATAAACCAAAAATAAGTACAAATAACATAAACCAAACCAAACAAAACCAAACATTTAACTAAATAAAAAAAATCCCCCTATACTTTGCCTAACTCATGACATCACTGATGATGTCAGCAAGACCTTAAAATCAGGAAATGGTTCAGTGCCTCCCCCTTTTGTCTCTCTGGAAAGCATGGTGGGTGTATGGTAAGTTACAACTCAAGCTAATCTATAACTCAAGAAACTCAGTAGTTAAATCAATGAACGATAAATAATGACCGTAAATACTTTTTTTGTCTTAATTAAACCATAAATGCAAATGTAAATGTAACAAAACTATGCTGAACACAAACAAAACCCAAGATAGTATGTGATAGGCTAAACAAACAAATGACAAGTTTAGCAAGAAAGACAAAGTGTAATGGGGACAAAAATGGTGGTCTCACACACTTTTCCACAGCCTTAAAGGTTTGAAAACCTCTCAAATAAAACAATCCCAGAACTACTTTCCTCCGCTGGTCGTAAGATTTGATACTGAAATAGTCAAAACTCAACCTGAACCAGTAAATATTGAACTGTTACTATTGAACATACCGTATGTTTGCACGTTAAATCAGTCATATATTTGAAGTTAACTTACATCTGTTATCTTTCATCTTTCCTCTTCAGCTCAACTGGGAAATGAGCACTAAGGCTGCTTGAGCTTCAAAGAAATCTGAGTATGATGATATGCTGATTAATTTTCTTCCGATCAACTTTATCAACTAAACATTGAAGCTCTACTTCAAAACCTGCTCATATTACATTCCTGACATTTTTACTTGGCCATAAACTAATCAAATGTTCATATTCCAGTGTTTGTTGCACATCTGGGACCATAACACCTGACACACTAAGCAACTTACCATGCAAGTTCAAGGTACATTTTTAAGATTCAATCATTTAATTAATAACTATCCAGCCTGTAAGTGTAAATGAAAGCATAACTATAGGTATCACTGTCTGTATACATATGCATGTGTCATGTGTACTTATCCATGTATCACAGAGCATTCACTCCCACTGAGACCCGACTGCAGCTTCTCCATGACAGTGTAATTAATTTACAGCCAACTTATTATCGATATGAGGCTGACACTTTGCTCACGCAGCCATGCGAGAAAGGAAGAGAGAGAAGAGAAATGAGAAATGAGGGGAAAATAATTTTTAATACAGAATGGAGAGAGAGAAGTGTTTTAGTGTTTCTGTAGAACTTGCTGTAATTAAATAAAACTGCAGAGGATGATAGATCTGTGCTTCAGTATGTCTCTCTGTGACTGTGTGTGTGTTGTGTGATTATGTGTGTCCACTGCAGTCGTTGTTAAAAGCTAAAGTTTAAGTGCTCTGTCAGAGGGGAAACCGTAATTTACCCCCTCCTCCCCTCACCTCGAGGAAAAATTGACCATTCTGCTCTTGTGCACTCTTTATTTCTTTCCCTTAATGTTTTCCCTCAGTTTTGCTCTCTCTCTCTCTCTTCTCCACCTCACACACACACACATACAGATCACCATGGAGATGGAAGATAAAGGGAGGGTCTGTGTTCTGCTTTAAGATAATTAAGAAAAGAAAAAACACTGCTGGTGCCTCCTCATCTTTTCATCTGCGTATCTCTCTCTCTCTCTCTCTCTCTCTCTATTGCACCATTTCTTCTACCTCTTTTTATACTACGTCTTCATTACTGTCTGCACAAGTTTCAGTTGCCACGTTGTCATATTTGACATCATCGTTAAGTCTCTTTCCGCTCATCCCTCTTGTGCTGTGTCTGTCTCTTCATTGCATTTTCAGATTGCTGAGATAAAGATAGAAGCTGGTCACCCGTTAATGAAATCCACCCAAGGCCAGCCGTGACTCATTCAGTGTTTACCCTGGGTGATAACACAATGTCCTCTACTTCCCTCATGTGCACACACAAACACATGCGCACACCCATATATACACACAATTCTCTGTGATAGCAATTAGAGGAGGTAATAAGTTTGTCAGGGGTCAATTTACATATCTAATTTAGGTTAAAACCCTGCACTAACATTGTTTGTATTTCTTTTCAGCAACCAAGCGGGCATCTTTACACCTCAGAAGAGAAGAATGGTAATATGGCTTTAAATTAACTTTTTCATTCTTTCTGCCTCAACTGTCAGATATATAGTCATCTTTCTATCATTACACCCAAACATAAACAATAAATTCTGAAGGGATCTTCTGTTTATGTTTGTCTGAGATACCCATGTGTTATATTGCACAGAGAGAATACTGCCAAGTCTTCACTGCCAACATTAGATTTCAGGGGGATTTGAAGGAGGTTTTTTTTTTTTTGGAAGATTCAAGCAAATTTGTGTTACTGACACAACAGTGTTGCCACCACATTTCAGGTAAAGCTTCATTAATTTATATTTTTAAAAAGTTTTAACAATAATCAAAAATGAAAATCAAATTGCTACATGCAAAATGAAAGGCATCTCTCGTAGTGACAAACCCACAGAGCCTGCAGCTCCTCTTAGCTATTTAGTCTCTATAGATCACTGTTTTGGTTGTGCAACCAGCAAATTGTGCTCTTAACAACCCAATTTCCAGCAAGAAATCTTATAAAAAAATGTTTTTAAAGATATTTTCACCATATGCCACCTGCCCAGAGCCAAACATCAATGTTGGCAACTGGCCAGTCCATCTTTTTTTCTTTTGGTGGAGTACAAAATAGAACAAACTGAGGATTGTTGGGGTTTTTTTTGTCTATAAGGCCCTTAAAATTCCACTGTGCAACAAGCAATGTCCATGATATATTTATTATATGCACTGCTTTCATCCTTGGCCTCAACCAGCAGAGCGGTACCAGCTTATTTGCGTAGTCACTTTACAACAGCCTATTTCATATCCTGTGTGGAATAGTGCTGCAGATTGTGTGTGCTTCAGTGTGCATCCATGCACGCAGGTTATGTGTCTCATATCTTGTAGGGCAGCGTATTTCAATCCTGTACCTGGGGCACCCCTGCCCTGCATGTTTTAGAGGTTTCTCTGCTCCAACACACCTGATTCAAATGAATGAGTCATTATCAGGCTTCTGCAGACCTTGATGACGAGCTGATCATTTGAATCAGGTGTGTTGGAAGAGGGAAACATCTAAAATATGCAGGGCAGGGTTGCCCCAGGACCACAATCGAAATACACTACCACTGCTGGATTTGTTTACGTGCCCACAGTGCATGTGTTTACACTTCTTTGTAATTCTTTTCTTGTGAGGTCAAGTTAAAGAAGAGTGTTGAGGTATCAGCAGCTGCAAGTTCTCAGTTTGAATATGTATTTTGACTTAAGGATATGGGTTAAAACAATACATCCTTAAATCTGAATCAGCATATTTTAATCACAAGGGGAAAGAATAACTTCTTAGAGCAAGAATTCAATCAAGTTCTTCCAGTACTCGCACACTTAGCAGACACACAATAACATGGATATCCCATTTGGCCATCTGTTAAATGTTCTCTTATTGTGGTCCTATATTTGTTGGAATTCTGCTGCTTGGGCCCGCCAACTCCTGAGAAAACAATGTCAACTTTTCTCACTGCTCATTTCTTTACTTTGGCTCGTTGACAGATATATTAGGCATGTTTGCCAAATGTGGGTAGATATACAAATTTTCTTCATAAAAAAAACTTATTACATTTCATGCATAGGTGACTAAAGATATACTTCCAGCACTGAAAAATATACTAATTTTCATCATGGCCTCACATAAAAAGGGTCCGTTTGATACGTGTCTGTTTATACCTGTTTATGTAAATGCATGTGCTGTCGTGTTCTGTCTGTCAATAGCCATTAAACGTTTCTCTAAACCAACCAAGAGGTAAACAGATCAATTAAAGCAATCTTTATAACTTACTGCCTGTTCTATACATTATTGAGTACACGCAACAATTAAGATTGAGCTAGTTAACATGCACAGGGCACACACACACATACAGTCTCCATCACACATTTGAGATTTAGTATCCAGTTTATTAAAATGTGAATAAAATGATTGCATAAGCCTTTAGAAAAAGATCTCCCCCTCATTTCTCTTCAATAGTTTTTCTTTGCCTATTTTTCCTTGTCTTTCTTACGTTACTATCACTTTGTCTTTTCAAGGCTTCTCTCTCTCTTTGCCCTTTACTTCCATCATCTCAATATGACTGATGTAGCAGCCCGATGATTAACCGCTATGACAAAGATCAATCTGTATTGAAACTTTTTCTCTTTTTCTTTCTTGCCTACAACTCACACACACTCCATTTATTATACCCCGTTACTGTGTGTGTGTAAGTGCTCCTGGTCTTTGTAAATGTTTCTCTTTTTTTTTTTTTTTTTTTTTAAAGAAACAACAGTTAAAGCCATTAGAGATGAATCATTTATCTGTCACTTAAAAGACTCCTAACACCTGAGAGACTGGCTGTATCAGTAGCTAGTGGTTTTAGTAAGTTAAATCTTTCATATGCAAACTGAAACTTGGAGCAGCAAAGCAAAATCAAACAGATTTCTCTAGAAGTGATGTGTCATCTTGTTGGAGACCACACCGCTAAGTGATGTCATGCTGCTTTTCAGTGTTGTTATTTAAGGATAGAGATAAGCATGAAATCAGTGTAATCCCAACAATCACTTTCAGATGCTCCCTTTCGAGGCATGTTAGCATGCATCTTTTATCTTGATCTCGAGCACTCAGAGTCTGACAAAACCACACAAAATCAGGATTTTACACTTAACACCAATTCGGCACTTGGATTTGATCTCGTCAGCTCTTAAATCTTGCTGATTGATTGAAAAATGTGTTTTGTGTGCACACTAGCTTTGGCTTTAATTAAATTCTGGAGATGCAGCACTGTGGTCTTTTATTAAGGGGACAGAAAGATCTATACTTGGGAGAATATGTAAACGAATACCCTCAGTGATGAGTTGCCTATGAGCAGAGCAACTTAACCTCCAGTTGCTACAGTTGTTCAATATATCACTTTCTGTAAAGATTTGGTTTTATTACCCTGAAAATACTATAAAATAGATCATAAAAGGCAATAAAAAGGTTTGATTTTATGACATCTGTTCTCCTTAGACTAACAACGGTGCAGTATTGATTCAACATGCTCTATGTGTCTTTCCTCTGTTTGTGCTGCTGGTATTAGGTCATTCAGACACACAATGGGGAGCTAATAAGAGGTCTGCGACCTGAGCAAATATGCTAACACATCTGTATGGCTGCATATTCTAACCCTGCTTTATTTTAACCCCGTAAATTACAATTTGGTTGCGCTGGTTTTGAAACACTACATAGGTTTAACAAGGCTCAAGTACACAGAGAAACAATGACACAAAGAGAAAGGGCTCAACATCTGCCTCTCAGGCCAACATCCACTCCCCCAGCCAGGTGCAGGAGGACAAAACACAGAACTGTCAGGATCTCATTACAAAGAACAGAGGCACACAATGAACACCCATTTTCTTTATTTCTGTTTCACCCACTCGTGAGTATTTCTTTGCCAATTTTCTTTATTTCCTTCCTCTGATTTCATGTCATCTACCGTTTTATGTCCACTTTATACACCTCTGAATTATTAAACATGCACATACATTTTATGTCTGTGTGTTTTAAAACACAAAACGCATGCACACCAAGGCCCTCGGAGAGCTGAGTCCTATTTAACCACCTGGCCCAAAAAGGAACAACTGGTCAATCGGATTCCAGTGGTGCAAACTGGTCATGAATAAATGATGTTGTGGAGTCGTTTACTTGGAGATGAAGAAGCGTTTAAGGGGAGCAAATTACTACAACTCAAAGAGAAAAGGGAAAGGAAGAAAACTGGAGAATTTACTGCAAAGAAAACAGGAGCTGTGTACATTCTCTGTCTCAGTCAATGTTACTGTTATGTTATGTCCATTCATACTGAGCAAGGTGTCCAAGTTTTGGCTTCCTGTGGGGTGATGCAGCAGCTGCTCCTCACCACAGCTGTGTCATCCATTTTTATCTTCTTTAGCCTTGAAAGAGGGTGGAGGGGTGGCAGGGTGTGGGGGTCATCCTAACTGAACAGCAATTAGTGTTTAGTTCTGCTACACAGGAAGAAGACATTTGGGCCGTCCCTGAGGTCAAGGGAATGCACTGTGGAGGTCAAAATATAAATGTGAAGCAATTTAAAAAAAAAAGAGGCTCATTCTGAAAAGAAAAATGTTAAAGTAGGACAACATTTAATGAAATATTTTTAAAGGGCTGGTTTTATATGAGATGTCCAGACATAGTGGCCTTATATCACTATAAAGTGTGGTCAGCTTTTATTGAGTTTTACTTAACACAGATATTTTCCTCTTATGTTCTGCTTTTGCTACACATTACCATTTCTGTAATACATTTCTATAAATACAAATTCATCTACCAACACTGATTTACTGTATGACTTTATTCGAAGTTATATGTTTACTTGTTTGCAGTAGGCTATTTAATCAACAGTATCCTTAAAGATTTATATATTGGACAACATATTGTAAAACGAGCACCTTATTTAATTATATCTCTCAGAAGTGGCTATGAAGGGTCCCTGAGTGCTGATGAATCCACAGAGAATTATCACCTGACTCTGCAGTTACCCTCAGCTCCTCTGAACAGCATCTTTTAGTTCATTGTTTTGGTTTTCTGGCACTCAACTTTACCATTTTGGTTCATTTTCTTCACTCAATCGATGTTTTTGGCAGCAGCAGGCAGCAGTTTTTCAATAAAAAGCTTCATAATTGACTGTAGGCTACCTTGCCAGAATTACAAAGACATATAAAGTTAGCAACTAGCTAGTGAACATTGTGGAGGAATTAGCAGCAAAAAGAGACAGATATTTCCTTCATGTTGGTGGAGACGAAAAACAGTTGAAAAGAAAAGTGAATATTGGGGGATGTGGATTCAAAAGAATGTTGTTTCACCATATCAACTTAAAAGGTGATAATATGTCAGTGTTATGTTTACAGTGTCTTTCCACTGGCCCAAAGTGGCCAAAAAATCAGTAGTTGCTTGTGTGAAACAAGTGCAAAGTCCAATTTTGTAACTGTTCCTCTCAAAGCTGTGAAGAATTTGAAAGCAATACTGCACATCAGTAGGTTTTAAGTTTGAAAAGATTCACATATGTTTTGCAAAAGTGAAAAAAAAACGAAGAGTAAACCTTTATAACCGAGGCACTATTCCACTGAATTGAGTCCAGACCCAGTTGTGCTGTGGTTTCTTCAACATGGACACCAGTCTGACTAATCTAATAAGCCAGTGAATTCAACCGTTTCATTGGATTATACAGCAGGAAATGATTAACATATTGGGACATGGGGTCAAGTGACAGCAGTGTGCAGGAAATATCTCCTTTTCTCTCACAACCGGTGCAGGACTTGTGTGTGTGTGTGTGTGTGTGTGTGTGTAATGTACAGCTAGAGAAGCGGTGTTTGAGTGAGTCATATAGGCCTTGGAAGAACAGAAACACCACAGGGTGAACTTAGATCAAATCAGTCTTGAAATGGGCTCTATCTAAACCAAAACCAGATGACAAGGATCAGCTTACATTGATTGAGACATGATTTGCAGTTCAGTGCGCGAATGTCTCCATGCATTTGTGTATCTATCTGGGCTCTGTGCACACAAATATTGCTGTTTTTGGATAAAAAGTGCAGAATTCATTGTTTTTGTTTTTCATTTTCAGGAATGAAAGAAAGAAGTTATTTTATGATTGACACCCATCTTGGAAAACAAACAAGGATTCAGGTCACAACTCACACAGCACTCCAGTTTTAGGAAAGTCATTGCAGTTGCATGTTTTTTTTTTTCTTTCATGTTAACGGCTGCAGTAATATGCATGTGCATGTGTTCATATACAGTATACATGTGGATCCCACCTTTAGACAGCCTGAGGCCAGGAATAAAGCCAAAATATTGGGGAACGAAATCCCCCCAAGCCTCCAAGTTAGAAATATCTGCGGTGAATACCTTTGCATGAAATGCCTCCATGAAGTTCAATTCAAACCAATTACTGTTGCTAAGTCAACAATTCAAGGAAAACTAAGCCCGTAGAGTACATCCCCTGAGATGTTATCTGACCTCTCAGTTGAAAGGTCAACACAGACCAAGGAATGCATTGAGAGAGGGAGAGAGCTGGAAACAGAAGCAACTGTGTGTGCGTGTGCGCGAGTGCCCCTCCGCAACTGTGCGCACTTCTTGTGTATCTACAGCACACTGGTGTGTATATGTGTCTGTGTATGCGTGAAACTGTATCTCACAGTTACCATTTTGCTACAATAACAGCTCTATTTCTGATCTTTTGCATGCTGGACCAAATAGCTGCCTGATATACATCGTAAAAGCACTAGGGCCAGACTAGCACAACATACACCCTGCCAACATAACCACACACACTTCACACACACAGACAGAAATACACATGTATGAGCACACACCACAGGGAAAGAAAAAAAATGCATACTAACATCCATATACATGAGCTTTCAAAAAGAATATATTTGCACACTCTCTTTCAAAATACACACATACACTCATATATAATGCCGCAAAAAAAATTATTAAAACACACTTACATGGCCATGACACATTGAAACACACACACAGGCATAAAACAAAACCTGCCAAGTTTAGATGCTATCACCACTGCTGAGTGCTAGATTCCTCACACACACACACACACACACTCCTCAGACAAAGGAGCATTATTAAATGGCAGCAAACGCCTCATGACTGCTTATCAGGATCATGATATAATTCACTGTATTAAGTTAAATTAGTTGGCTGAATTATTCCTTTCTGTTGTGAGACCTCATACGGGAATCAAGCACAATGTATTTGATGCTGTTTCACCAGAGGTAACCTCAAAGGAAAATGTCATGGATGAAACACACCAATGGAATTTATACCGGTGGGTGGTAGGGAGCTGTAGTCTTGTGTACAGTTTGTGTTTTGCGGGTTGATTAATCACACTGTTTGTGCTTCTGTTTTTGTGGAGGATATTTAGTGTGTGTGTGTTTGCATTCATCACAGCCTATGGTACATACATTTCATTTGAATGTACGCAATAATGGTGCACACACACATGCTCTGTGAGAATATGCATGTGTGTGTGTGTGTGTGTATTCTTGAACTCAGTGCTGAGTGTGCGCATACCTGCCTGACTCAAAGCTGTGATGGTCCTGTCTGATTAGAAAGTAGTTGATTTATTTAAACTAGGGAAGGAAGTATAGTATTCATCTTACCAAAAATACAACTATACCCCCTCATTATGAATACCAGACCATAGAGAGGTGTTGGTTATCCATACACACGGAAATATATAAAAAATTCAACAGGGCTACACAATATTAAATAGCTATAATGCCATATATACTAGATATACACAGTTCTGTGCTGTACAGTATATATTTGTAACCGATTGAACTGCATATTTTATCACCGTAGGGCAGCAGCAATCTTTTAGATTAAGACCCAGAAATCTAATTTTCATATTTAACACCACCACAGTATGTGTCAATTTTTTTACACCTTTAAAATAAACAAATAAAGTTTTTGTTTGCAGAAAAATGAGTCAGTCCCAGGAAGAAAAAAAAGCAGTATTTATTTATATTGCTTTGGATCCAGTCATCACAGTATCTCTGGGTTGGATTAGGCAGTGCCAATCTTGATATAACAGTGGGTGACGCCAAAGTACATTTTAAAATCTTTGCTGGACAAAACAAGACTTATGGTAGCATTACAGTGGAATAAGAAATCTTGTAATTGGTCATAATTTATATTATCAGTTACATGCAATATATTAAATGGAGGGAATCCTTTACCAGCAAGGAACAAGATATGTGTGTAAAAAAAGAAAAGCATACAAAAATGTCCTCACATAAGAACACATAATATATGCAGAGAAAACTGCACATTTTTCATGATACATGTAGGTGTGTGAACAAAATTGCTATTTCTATGCTTTCAACTTAGCTGTCATTTTCTTATAATTCATGATCTGCCATTAAACCAAGTTTATATTTGCTCATATTGGCCTGTGGTGCAGCAAGGTAATCCGTCAACATTAACACTACTGCAAGATATTATGCAATACACAGTACAGTGGATCCTGCTGTTAAGGGCTCGCTGAGTATACACGTTTTAAAATCAATGTACTGTTATAGTTAAAGTGTGACTGATAGAGGACAGCGGGGGTTGTAAAAGGTGGAGAGTTTGGACGGTTTGAAGGACTGTGGAACAGATGGTGAGGATTTGATTAGGCGAAAGGTTTTGTTTTCATAAAGCAAACCAGAACTTGGTTCAAGCTGTCTACTACTGAGAGAAGAAAGAAAGAGAGAAAGAAAGAAAGAAAGAAAGAAAGAAAGAAAGAAAGAAAGAAAGAAAGAAAGAAAGAAAGAAAGAAAGAAAGAAAGAAAGAACACCTAAAGATTGAAAGAAAATAAAAAAGAAAAGAGAGAAGAAAGAAATGAACAAAAGAAAAGAGAGAAAAGAAAGAAGGAAGGAAAGAAAGGAAAGAAAGGAAAGAAAGAAAAGAAAGAAAGAAAGAAAGAAAGAAAGAAAGAAAGGAAAGGAAAGGAAAGGAAAGGAAAGGAAAGAAAGAAAGAAAGAAAGAAAGAAAGAAAGAAAGAAAGAAAGAAAAAACACCTAAAGATTGAAAGAAAAGAAAAGAGAAAAGAAAGAAATGATCAAAAGAAAAGAGAGAAAAGAAAAAAAGGAAAGGAAAGGAAAGGAAAGGAAAGGAAAGGAAAGGAAAGGAAAGGAAAGAAAGAATATGATGTTGGACATCTTCAAAGTCTCCAGGGAGTCATCATTCTATCTACTGATTAAAAAGAAGATATAGATCTGGGCCAAACCCATCCGCCACACCTCCGAACACACTCAGCATCCAAATGATGTGTTTGTTTGTGTGTATCTACCTCTTGATAAGTTTGTTATGTGAGGGATCGAATAACACAGCAAATCACCCCGAAGAACACTTCTAGGGACGTGTTTGCGCATACCTATGTATGTGTATGCATGAAAGACTGCACACACTGCGCACACACAACTGTTGTTGTATATGAAAATGAGTGCTCACAGGGAGGCCTTTGATCGTGTATAAAAGACAGCCAGACGTTGGGTAAGGAGAGAAGATGAACCGAGAGATGGATAACAAAGTAGAGGGATGGAGAGAGGGATAACAAAGAAAGTGAGATAGGGGCCAAAATAAGCAAGACCACTGGTGGATTCTATGATCTAACCGGCAACCACTGTGTGTGTGGGGGTTTGTGTGTGTGTGTGGTGGTGGTGTGGGGGGGGGGGGGGGGGGGGGGTCTCTCTGTCCCACTCTCTCTCTTTCTCTCTCATGTGTGCAGAGTACACAGTAGTGAAAAACATGTTTTGGATTTTGAGTGTTATGTTCATAGTGAGCATGTTGAGATAAGCACACACACCGCTCCACAAATAAAATCCCTTCAACGGACGCTCTGGAATGATCTCTGGGCTCCAAATCCTGACTCAGTGCAACATTATGTTCTTCAAACAAGGACTGTTTTTCATATTGGCGATGGTTTATGACCAGATTTCTTTCTGCTGTGTACCTTTCTGAAAAAGCACCTTTTGTGTTTTCTACACGTACGCGTTTCGGTTGGATTATACACACACATAACCAGCGGGATGTTGATGGCATGATTCTGGCACCACTGCTTGTTTGTTAGGGGCTTACAATAACAGAAAGTGAAAGGAGAGGTTCAATTTTTCAGTAACAGGATGGTTCTTTCTCGTCCTTAGGACACCTTGCCCCACTGACAATGTCGATGCCAGTGTCTGGGAAAACAAAATTAGGGGAAAAAAAATCATTGTATTTTGTAAGTCGCTGGCACCACTGGAAAGAGTGGCAAGAACAGAGAAAAACAACAATCCCTTTTTTCAGTCGATATTTTTCCCTCACATGAAATACATTCATTCCCTGACTCAGTGCTTGAATCCAAAAAGATGACACCTATAAATAATGTCTGCCACATTAGCTGACTTTTATCTTTTATTCCCCTTCAGACTCACCCTCATCAGTTGCATTGTTAGTTAGTTAGTAGCACAATCATTTTTCTATTTTTTATTTTCCATCTGTCTCTCAGAGTAATTTAAAGATGTATTACAAAAGCAGTTTTCTTTACAACCATATGATAAATGTCCTGGTGTATCCTACCGTCGATAAGCAATCTCTCGCTAAACTTTTTTTTCAGTGATCTTCTATTTGTTTGTGTTTACCGGTTTGATGCAAGATGTTAAATTTGTGAATCAACTCACAAAAACTATCCAGTATCAGGTAAAAGCTTCTTTTGAACTCCCCATTGCTGGCTTTGCATTTGCATTGCAACACTCAGCATCGACTTCAAACGTCCAGGCGGAAACTCAGCAAGATTCAGTTCTCAAAAACTGATACATGATCCACCCTGGCGGCTGTTTCCTTGGCGACTGACTGAAGAAATGTATTGAATGAATGAACTGTGTCCTACTAGACATTTTTCAGAATAGCACATGTAAAAACCCATTTAACCTAATATATATGCTTATTTGAATAAAAAAAAAACACTAGCTACAAAAGCATGTTTTACAGAGATTGATGAATATGGCAGACATCTTTTCCCTCTCATTCGAAAACAACTGCTACTGCATAACGTGAGATTTTAGGTCTTTTAAGTCTTTGGCAGATGCCTGAATGAGAGTGCAGCATTGTTGAATACAAATAAAAGTTAATATGCCTTACATATTTTCCTTTGGAGGATTTTTTTCTGACATACAAACTACTTTCCAATGAAAACACTTACACAGTATGTTCCCAAAGGGCAGAGAGATGAAAAGTCAGCAACAGCCCATAGAAATGTATTTTCAAACTTCCCTTTTTGCTTCCCAGCTGTGACATGTTTGATGTCTGTTAACTCAATTAGGTCTCTCACACACCACAAGTCAAGCTGCATGACATTCCCCTATCTCTCTCAATCCTGCTCTCACATCTCCGTTCTCTCTTTTATCCTCATACTCATACAGTCTTGGTCTCGCTAAATCCCTTCTACTGTCTGCTACACGATCTTTTCTCACGCTCACTCTCACCATTTAATTCACTGGGTGCTTTGTTTGCCCGACGTGAGAGCTCAATACACTGTCAGAGTGGAAGATAACTAAATTAACTGCAGCCATAGGGGCATTAAATAAGAACCCATATTCTTCATGCGGTATTGTTCTGTTTTTCACTCGACGCTTGCAGCTTAAGCTATAACCAAGCTCATCTCAACATATTAAAAGAGAACTTTCCATCTGTTGCATGTTTTTTTTCTCTTTCTTACTTTTTCCAGCTATCTTTAATTCTTAATTTCAATTACCGGACTCAACAACAACAAACATATATTTGTGCATTGTGTGTGTGTGTTACATCAAATTTATGCCTACCCATAAACTGTATATAAAGATGGACGTGAGGACATAATGATTGGTTGAATTATTGATTGAGAGGCTGACAGAGCCAGCATCTAGCGGCCATTGGTGACATTGCACTTTAATGTACTTTCATTGGTTTCAAGTCGTGGTAGCTGCTGTTTGTTCCAACCCTGTTCCCACATCTGTAGTTTTCCAGCTCTGTGGGAAAAAGGCAAAGTGACATAGACCTCATCAGGAGAGTGACCTGTAAATATGTGTGTATGTGTGTGTGTGTGTGTGTCTTAAATTATGATAACACCCTCCTTAATGTTTATTATTGAACGCAGAGAAGGAGAGGCTGCTTGGTGACCCACAGTTCAGGAAGAGACACACACTCTACCGATGTTTATTATTGGATGCAGACAGATTGGCAGCTCAACAATAGAGGGGGCAGAGAGCAGCTTTCCAATCAATGTGTGACTTCCACCTTTCCCATTGCGAGCACATTGCGATGACACTTGGTAGATTAGCATGCTGGGGATTGCGTGCAAGCTCACATACACACACACATACACAAAGAGCAAAAAAAAGAGGCAAGTCTGGGTCATCAATAAGGCTTCTTGTGTTGGATATTTCCTTTCAGAGAACAATGCCCTGTCCCTGGTTTGATAGAAACAAGTTGTACCAACCTCCTCCCTCCATGTTTTCATGAGGCTGGCAAAACATGAGTAAAATATTTCCAATAAGAGGACAGGACAGGAGAGGACATGGATATGGTTTGCATTGATTTTCCATACCGATCAATAAACAAGCCTTTGCTTTGATGTTGTCACTTGGCAAAACAAATATAATCCTCTGACAACACTCATAATGCTGAACATAAATGCTCACACTGCCTCAGCTTCATCAATAATGCATCAGTAATCAAATTCAAAGTCGTAAAGGATAGACATCATATATTTAGCTTTGTTTGTGGAGTGCAAACACACACACACAGACCAGCACACACACACAATTACACAAAGATGAGGGATGGGGCAGCTCCCTTTTAAGTGTAGATTTATGTGGTTGTATTTTGGTCAGAGCCCTTAGTCTTCTCGCTGCCACGGCAACAGGCTTTTGGAAACAGTGATTCAGTACAGCTCTAAGGATGATCCAGCCTATCACACAGCCAACTCCCATACACATGCACTGAAACGCACACTCATCATTGTACTCGCACGAACAATAAGTAGATGTACCACGTCAGCTAGGAGGCCGGTGACTGTGCAACACCTGCATGGAATTGTAATGAAGATGATTATGTTGGAAGGTACAGCAACCATTGTCTGTGATAAATGGGGGAAGACAAACATTTCTTAGGTTACAGGCTCAGCCAACCAAAAGCTGATTGAACAGACTAACGTTCTCATCTCAGTTCTGTCAAGTGAAAACTCTGAATTTCCTGTGCCTCTTTTTTAGTACTTGCCCACTGTGGCTCATTTCACACTTTGCACCACATTTCTTGTCTCTACCATCCTCCAGGAAAAAAAAAAGTAGGTGCCAGCTTCACCCCAGTTTGCCACTTAAAGTCATTAATGCAGCAAAAAGCATGCTCCCTCACTGGCTTCCCACCAATTAACACACAGGCAAAGTTGTCTTATACCAGTGTCAAATAATACAACTGATTTATTTTTCCAACAGCAAAATTCTTAAATGGTTTTGGCAGACAAAGGATGTCGTCCTGCCAACAGGCGCATCAGAGCAGAAAATGCTTATATATGAAAGCGGTCACAAACTATGTATTTTATCATTTAATTTGAAGGACTTATTGGCGTTCCATGTTGCTGAGTCTTTGCCTTATACCCCCACACTCTAGATCATTTCCTTCAAATCTTCAAATTGTCTTAACGTGTCCACTATTTATTGTCCTTTTCAGCCCTATGTTTTTCTTCTATATAGTATATCACGTGTGCACACTTTATCGCCCCCAATTTTCCCATTTAGGAAAGACTGACCTGAAATCATAGCTTAAGGGATAACTGCAGAACCTGTACATTATTACTCGCGCAGGTAAATATTTAGACTTATTAAAGGGATAGTGGGGTTTTTTAACTTCACAGGGATTGGCATCTCTTGGGAAAACGGACTTTTCACCGTGACAGGTGCTTCCCAGATGTGAAGAGTTGTATAGTAGTGTTACTAGAAGGTTTGAAAGGAAAAGAGGACATGAAAGAAACTGAGGGCATTAGAAAAGACAATGAGGCAGAGTATGAGGGATTTAGCAAGATAACAACAAAAAGAAGGAAAGGATTATTAGCATCATGTACGGTGATGAAAGAGATAAGTGAAAGTCAAGGCAGAATAGGGGCAAAATAGGTTAGAAGAGGGGCAGGTAAATTCAAAAGATTGTTATAAAAATGTACATTGACTGGTTTTGTTTTGTAATATGCGAAATGAGTTATTAAAACTTCAGCGTTTCTTATTTATATATATGACCATTATGTGACTTATATGACCATTTAGAGATTAAGAAACTATGAGGATTTGTGATTGTGATTTGTGAAGAAAATTCTTATATTTAAAGTTTTATATATAACCAAAATGAAAACTATACGACTATATTATACTACCACTACTGTGTCTGCAACGAAGAGAGTACCATAAAGTTCTGCCAACTGTTTATTCAAATAATAACAGATGGGCGCATGTTTGTTGGTGTGCTGCACATGGTGACTAAGAAGTGATCTTTGACCACTTCCTAGACATTGTGGCACCACCTGCTGTACAGAAAGAGTGCATACATGCCCACCATTCTATAAATAACCTGTTCAACCAGCTTCTATGCTAGGACTAACATACTGAGATTCAGAAAAGATGAACCTCTCTTCTTCAGTCTCTTGTTAGTACACTTTTTTTTCACATTTCATTTGAATGTGGTCTCAAATGCCTGAATGTGGTGGGTTAAGGTTAAGGTTACAGTCACAAAATAGTTGAAAAAAAAAATTCAATTAAAACATTTTAAAGTACAGTGTTGCCTAGGAGATGCATTTGTGATTCCTTTCACATATGGTCTTGGTTGTGGACACTCACGTACACACATATACACAATCGCACATGCATACAACAGGAACGTCAAAGCATCACGTTGAAAACAGCTTGTTCTGCTTTACCATGATGTCACTAACGTCAATCTCCTCTTCCCGCTCTTTGAGGTCAATAACACGCATGCAAGCGCGCACACACACAAACACACTGTCTCACTGGGAGTCACTGTCAGGTTTATCCGCTCCCTACAGTGGCCCAGCCTATCCCACAACCCCCAGGGGCTGTAACCTGTGATCCAGGAGAATTGTACTCTGGGTAACGCTGTTTTCATAACCGCTCCCAGTCTTCAGTCCACAAACACACAGAACCACAGAACATATGTACCACATTACACACTCATTTACTCACTCATGCACACGGCACACATATACACAAACTCATCAAACGGTAACTTAAAACTTCAATTCAAAACGAGTCTTACACACTTCAAAAGCTCCTCATGTTACGTCCAGAATTGAAACTGGTCCTTGTAATCGCAGTAATACAAGTAGGCACATAGACATACACACACACACACAAACCAACCACCTGATACCCGTACATACCAATATTCAGTCTGGGCAGTAAAGCTGTCTGAGGAGACAAATGCTCCAAAATACCTAACAGTGCGTTATGTAATAGATCAGTTTGTGTCTGTGTATGTGTCTGTGCGTATCATGAAGTTACTTTTGAATCTCTTCATCATCGCTCCTCATAGTTTAATTCAGTTCAACCGCAGTACAAGCTTCAAGTCGATAATTATTTTAAGTGGATGACTGCGCAGTGTTAGTCACCGCTGTTTCACTTCCTCTATCAGTAGTACGCCTGTTTACTCGTGACATTCTCCATCAGAGATGAGACAAAACATGAGTGAGCTGTTTCACAAACAGCCCGCAGAAAAAAAACAAGGACTTGATAAAAACACACACTGGCAAAGTGGCTCTCCGGCTTTGTCCTTGAAATTGTTTTCACGGCACTACGAACAGTTGATATTTATGTAAGAAATCACACTCACACACATGTATACGCAGGCTGGAACTGAGGCTGTTCTCAGGGCATTGAAACAATTTTATTTTTGGATCAAACAAATATAACACAGCTTTTTCTTCACATCAGTTTTGCAGGGCAGGAGCCTTCTCATCACTGCCAACATAATTTCAGTATTAATTATTTCTCTGTATTCATTACTCCTCTTGATTTACGTCTTCCTCAGACGCATGGACTTGAACACAAACACACATATTCCACATACAGTAAATAGGCGTCAACACGTGCACATTTTCATACACTTTCTACGTGGGAGGGAACAAACCTGAGACTCTAAGGTCTCAGGACAATAAATCAGATCAAATTATTATTTGTTTCCAGTGGTTTCCGCTTACATAACCTGTCCCATGGTCAGCAGTTTTGTGCCTGGAAATGGTGGGAGGAGAGCCGACAGACACCTGTTTATTAGTATGATAGCATCGCCTCAGCATTCCTTCACCACTCCCATAACCTTCCAGCCTCATCTGCCTCAATACTTCAGCATGAGTAATAAGACAAACTTAGAACAAGAATCCTGACAATGGTTGCTGACATTGAATATTTTGAGATAACATAAGATGAGATAAACATTTGTCACAGCAACAGAATGACAGTATAGATGTGCACGGCAGATATTTAAAAAAAACCAACAAGATAACTATATTTATTATGACCATACTATACACAAAACAAAGCATGAACAAACAGAGATAAATGGTACTATATACATCAACATAAAAATGACAAAAAATTCACTTAAACAAAATTGAACTTAAGGGAATGGAATCATGGGGTGGGTAAAATGTCTTTTGTCTACAGATAGCAGTGGTAGCAGCAGCCATTATTACTGTTACTTTCATCATGTTTCTCATTTTTCATTCATGTTTTTTTTTTACCATCTTTGATCTTCCATATAACCAGCTAATGTTGGTAATATAAGAACAGGGTCTTTAAAGGAGACATTTTTATATTCATGACAAATCGGAGCTGGGTGGGCCCATTCAATCAGTGTCAACTGTTCTATGACTCACATAAAATAAGCTGATAAACTAAATCCTTTTCTAAACTTAAAGCATGTTTTGAAAGGTGAAACAGAAGCGAGGTTATGCCTCTCAAGATAAGGCTGGTTGTTGAAAATAAACAGTTTGTCAGGCATGTGTATCCTTCTGGACTATGTATTCCAGCTGCTATGAAAAAATGTTCAGTGAAGCATAATAGTGTGGCATTTTAGTTTTGTTCAAGTTGTGTCTTCATTCCTGGACCAAAACAGGCAACAGCTTGCCAAAGTCATCAGGCACAAACAAGCATAGCCAAGTGTAGCTAAGGTCATCCTCCAATTTGTGAGAAAAATAAGATATCTACAGTACTTAGTTATGACAGTGTCATGAATTCACATCTGCAAGTCTTTCCCACTTCCAAGGTATACAATCTTTCAGTAAGAGATCAGGTTGGTCTCAATTTCATCTTGATACCAAAACTGTGTTTTGACTGATTTGTGCTCTCTCTTTTTGGAGTCATTTCAATCTGTACAGAATGATTTCAAAGTCATGAGGTTTTTCTTTTTTCTACGAGTGACTGTAGAATTCTGAGTCATCTGTAACAATCTTGTTAAAGTGATGATTGAAAGATTAAGTAATTTCTCATTCCAAAATACTGAATAATGACTTTCCAGTCACACTGTAATGGGAGTAAAATTAAGTTATGTAAACGGATTGCTGTGTTTATATTAACTATGAGAAGTTACACTCATCTGGTTTGAATAATGACCTGCCCCAACCCACCGCACATCAGCTCTTCTTTACGGTCATCTCCCCACCTCCAGCTGGAGTCAACCTCCAGATGTTGGACACAACCTTTCAACATTCCAACTACTGGTCTACTTACTGCTCTTACAAATATACACACATACGTTGTAGGTCACACACACACACATGCATACACACGCACACACACCCAAGGAAGTTCAAAGCTGTGCCAGAGGGGAGCGGTTGGCCAGAAACAACATACTGTATTTGACCAGAGGTCTGTTAGAGGCTACAGCCTGAAGTACTCAACCTCCATTCATCCAGATACACAGATGATCCATAACCATAAAGTATCAATGTTGCATTTTATCTTTGTTACTGTAAACTGTCACACAGTATTTAACATTGTTTCATTTAGCTCAATAAGCCCATACGTATTGATTTTAATTTACATTTCATTCTTATTATTCCACTTTATTAAGCAGTTAATGCAGCATTAATCTACTTTTTCATAATAACAATGTATCAAATGAGACAATGTGTAATATGAGAGGAATCGCTCATTTATAGCAGTTCTATATCAAGTTTCAGTTTATTGCTCTAAGTAAGTAAGTAAAATGTATTTATTATAGCACTTTTCACAGAGCCATGTGGCCATTAACTGCTTCAAAAGAATAAAATTGTTAAAAATAAGACCATAAAACAGTAAAAAAACAAACAATCAATAAAACATAAAAATATGCTCTAAAAGCCCCTTGCTGTATACTACCTGCTCAGCAAACATAAACAGTTAGCGACTAGCTGGTGAACTTAATGGAGCATTTAGCGGCTAAAGAACCAGATATTTCTCTCAGAAGTAGTTAGAGACCTAAATCAAAGATAAAATAGAGTAAATATTGGACTTACACTCATTAGTCCAGAAAAATAACTCAAAATGAATGATAATGTTGCAGGTGCAACAGTCGCCTAAGGCGCCAAATGAGTTTAACATTTTTCTGGTGGTTTCTTTCTTAACAATTGCTTATTTACAGCTTTTGGAAATATGCACTCGTTCCCCCTTCTTGACATGAGCTACTTCAGGCAATGCCACCAAACACTCATTGAATGCCACATTTACCCCCACCTGTCTTTTGTCAGGATGACTGGGAGGACTTTGTCTGAGCTGAAGGTACCATTGTTGTACTTTATTTTCAAGATTTCTTTTTCTAGGACTGGAGGTACTATTGTTGCACTTTTGAAGGGACTACTATCCCCCCAAATACAATCTTGCCTAGGGCACCAACATAGTCAAGGTTGACACTGAATTGCTGTGTAAATAACTTTGCTAATAAACATACCAATTTAAAAAGTGACAATATATCAGTGATGTATTCACAGCTTGTTTCCTCTGCCCCCAAATGGCCAGAAAACAATTACTGCAATTGAGTGTAATGAATGTAAGTAACACTATTATCTAATAAGTCATCCAGCCTCATTAATGTCATGAAATTATTGCATGCATGTTGATTTTCATTACAATTATAATAGTGTTCATCACACTTCTTTAGGCTGTACGGTTATCATAATAGAATAGTGATTATATAATGATGTACATTTGCGGCTAAAATAGCCCAGTGTCTCTAAAAGATGTCATATAGTTTTACAATATTTACCCACTATCCAGCTAGGTTCAGTTCTTTTAGAGTTCAATATACATAATTCTACATTCTTTTATTGTTCAAGAGCACAAGCAGATTTTTTTTTCTGTCAAACTCTAAAATATCAAAAACCAGTCCAGTCTAGATTGTATTCCAGCTAGCTTAGTCACGAATTCTTCCAGGGAAAGTTTTCTTGTCAAAGATAAGAGGGTCCTCCCAGCAGTGTGAGTGAACAAAAGGTTGTAAGCTAAAATAGAAAGTACATGCTGTGAGCCCAATTCTCAGATGAACACATCTGTTAGCATAACTCTTTGTAAAGAAAGAACACTCCCCTGTCCTTCTGGTCTTCATCACAGTCTCATACAAATGTGCACATACAAAGACTCACACAAAGACAGACATGCACAGCATCCCTGCTTCTTGAACCAGAATGTCCACACTGTAGTAATTAAGTCCCAAAGTGAAAAATGAGATGATGTCTCCAGTAGCCCATAGTTGCTACCGATATCAATTTATCAGTATAAGTTCATAAAAATGATCTCATTTGGACTGATCTTGATCTTAAATAGTGTGTGAACTAATGTGCAATCCATACAAAACATAAGTCTGAACCAAAGTGGTGGACCAACCAACTGACATTGCCATCACTATAGAGCCACACCGCTGACATGGCCAAAAAAAAAACAAAACCCTGAAGGATACACATTCACATGTATCTCCAAAAACAAACACCACACAGGTACAGAGTCTTTCCCTACTGCTCCTCACTCGGTGGGATCAAGCACATGAAAGGAGGACAAAACGCCTCCTTCTGTCCTCCAACAGTCATCCAAATCCTGTCAGAGGCTGAGATGAAGTGCTCTTTCTCTCCATATTTAACTTCAAAATCTGGATTCAATAACTCCACACAGATCTTCAAAAAACACCTAAGCACCCCCCGAGCAGACACACACATGTACATAAAACTCATACATGTAGGGTACACACATGGATATTCAATCATACACATACACTAGGCACACACTAAGAAATAAATAAGGAACACAGACCTGTATTTGAAGCATTTGTACACATATAAAAGCCCACGTTTCACTATTTGAAAATGTTTTCAACCTCCTTTTATTCTCTTTTACCTAATTTCATTCTGGACTGGTTATTGTCTCACCTAAATTAGGTACCCATAACTGTAGGCTATTTAAATAATCTATATTTCTGTAGGATAATGATAAGAGTTTGTTTCGCATATCTCTTTCAGACATGTAGTCATGGCGGTGAGTAGCTGCTCTGCTGTGTCTTCTGTGACTGTTCACAAGGATTTATGTCTGTGCTTTGACATTGAGATTTAGCACTATAATAAATGTCAGCTATTTATGTTATATTAACACCTTTTTTCATACATACCTTCCCTCTATAATATTCCTATAAGGACTTCTAAACATATAATAGAATAGAGTGAATATACAATGGACCTAATACTAATAAAGTACCAGTATTAATAATGTGATAAATGCAGTTACATGTGGGATTGATAGGAAACAGCAGGGTAGTGTAGTCCCTCTTAACACACACACACACACACACACACACACACACAGTTGAACACATACAGTTTCAATAAAAGCACACAGTTCACACAAATGCTTTGATCTCTTCTCTCTCTCCATCTCATGCTGTTTCGAGACATAGGTCCCGCAGTTACATAATGGCCCTATACACTTGGCCCTACCCCAGTGTTGACATATGTAGACTATGTGTGTGTTTGAAATAGTGTTTTCCCTGGCTTACAAGAAAAGCCCTCTAGTCTGTAACTCTATCAAATCTCTAATCATTCCAAACCGTTTCTTCTCCTCCAAACATTAGCCAGGAATCCAGCCGCTTCCCTGTCTGGATAAACACGTTTGGAGCAGTATGGAATGGCTCATAAAACCACCACCAATCCTCTCCGCAATGCCTGCTTCAGTGTCCTGCACCAAGTCTTGAAAGAGTTCAGCCAATTCCAGTAAAACACTCTCAGAGGAAAGAAGCACTAGAGGTTTCTCTGCAATGGCCGTGGAGAGGTCTTAATGGGTTTTGGAGTCTGCAGGGACTGCAAAGTTAAGCCGTGGGGTGGATTCAGTGGAGTGAATGGGAGAGCAAGAGAACATGTATGTAACTTGGGGAGTGCTGTGGATGCAATGTTTACTCTAAAACATATTGTGTATATTTGCATGTGAGCATCATTTATCAGGTTGAAATCAGGCATGCTACATATTTCTTTTAAATCAATCTTCTTGTGGTTTTACTTTTCCATCCTGAGGGCTGAGACGAGGTGGTCATGGCCTTGTTTAAAAAGAGGCACTTTGATTATTGAGACTTTCTAAACAGAGGAACTGTGTCAATCATGATTCATTAGGCTCATAGGCTCATTGATGCCATAGCATGCGCACAACTTTCTAAACTACTTTCACCGCCACCGCCACTATCATTCGGACTTACACATGAGCTACCACAAATACAAACAGAGGAGCAATGTAAGGACAGACTTCAGCAAATCTCAGCTATCAAATGTGATGCTTCACTGCCACCTACTGTGCAGTTGTGTTAGGAATGGCAAGATTTCTTTGGTGGAGAGCAGTTCCAACGAAAACGGTTCACAGTGAGGTCTGTGACTTTGCCAAAGGAGTGATAGTGGTGGTATGAAGGCTACATATTTTGTGGCTGACAGAGTTCAACACAGTGCAACTCAAGAAAACACAAGCAAGAGGACACACACACACACAAGCAAATAGACGAATGTGCATGAATTTTCAGTTGTCAGTGTTTTGTTGTGAGACACTACACAGACACTGTAAAGGGCATCATACAGTAAAATAAATACACACAAATGAACTAGACAAAGTATGCAGAGCACAAACTTACTATTTGACATCCCAGTTTTTACACTTTTTTTTGATAAACACAGCAACATGAAATATCACACAAATAGACTCATGAGACAGGTGTTTTGTCTCAGAGACTCAAATACTGTGTTGTTTTCAATGATAACTATTCTCATTACAGTGTACTAGAATAGCAAATACGCCAGACTTTTGCATAATGGTCAAATCCAGGGCAAAAACAAACTACAGTGGATATACAGTAAACAGAGCCACTACACTATTGTACAGTCACATCAATAGAAAGTATATTGCTGCCACCACAAAAAATGGCTCGGATTCTTGTTATAATGTGAAATATTTTCATATATTTTACTGTTATTATGACATATTTTCCTGCTGTTACTAGATAGTGAATTATTGTTTTTTGTGAGAAACATTTCTTGTGATAACAACATATCAATTTGTTATATCAAAAAAATGTTCTCGTTATTTTAGAAAAATTAACCTCGTCGTCTGAAAGGTTTCTTGCTTCAACATGATTGGTTTGTTTCTATAATGACAAAAAGATCACTGCATTGGGACACTGTAGCCTAGAGCAAGCATACAACATGACTGATCAATCATATAAATGGCAATATGATTTTATGTTTTATGTAGGCTGATTTCATATTGTTCTGTGCACACATGCATAACTATGGAATTGGTTTCAGATTAGATCACTGTCAGCTACCGGGCTTCAAGCGTTTTCCTGAAAAAGGGAGTCAAAACTGGATGAACTCTCCCCCACATAAAGATGTTAACTGAATGTCACTCAGTGTGAGACACTTCTATTCAATAGTCTCCCATGAATACTATATGCAACTGCCGTATTTCTGATACTTAAGAATGCTGTATAGCAAGTGCAGAAATATTTATTACTGTGGCTTAACATGACAATTAAAAAAGTGCACAATTGCATACCTGAAATGCTTTAAAATCACAAAGCTTACAGCTAGAGTCTCTCAACACTGATGATAGTGGTCTGACTGGATCTCACTGGCTCATTTGAGCAGAATGGATTTGAACACAACTAGAAATTCCTGAGAAGCTTGTTAGACTGGACTGTGGAGGCTGATGGTAAATACAGGAGGGGATAGGATGGAAGAGCATCATGTACAATAGCTGACACTACTGGAAGGCCTTATATACTATATCTTGAGTACATATTCACTGTGAAGAAGTAATTAGAGCCTTTATAAGAGATTTCACCCGATAAATTCAAATTTATGTGAATACTATTCAAGCATCATTTTTTCTTGTCTGTCTGTTTGTTTTTGGTTTATACTATGTCTGTTCTTTTGTGTCCATCTGCAACAAGGTTCCAGTGTCCTGACAACATGTAGCGAAGTTTAAGCTGAACGCCAAGCAACCCTCATTGATTTCTTCAGCAAACATGCTCACAGTCTCAATCTCTCAGTCACAATCTTTTTCTTGACTGCACATGGGGAAGTTACTGTAACTGCTGTCAGGCTCTTGTGCTTTAATGTTCTAGTTATTTTGGTGCAGGTGGTAAACAAACACTTAAAAGGCTAGATTCTCAACTTTTGGAGTCTCTCTCTTAAAATAACGACAGTTCAGGTTATCAGGGTAGAGTTTACTCAATATATCCCTCTGAACACAAACTGAATGAGATCTTTATTCATGCTCATGTCATTTTGCCCAGTTGGTATTAATTTCTAACTACTGCAAATGAATACAGGACGGGAGGTCACTAATATCGTCTTTAGGCTATCTGTAAAAGAGGCACTTCTCTTTCACTTAATTCACATTCATTTGCAACACAACATGAAACTTCTGCTTGTAATTATTCTTCTTGCATATTTCAGTGGGACTATCTTAGTGCAAGTGACAGTGTTTTCTTTTGGCATGAGGAGAAAAGAAGACAGAAGAAGTTGTTCTTGTAGCCAGTAACATCTGAAAGAACTTTATTTTGCCTACACATTAAAAACAGAAAGACAGTCGTGATTTTTGAAGATAGCAGCCATACATTAGATAGAAGAGAGTAGAGAGGAGCTTAAGTCCTTTTACAATGCATCTTTATGCTCCAGAAGAAACTCAATGTCAGATTTCCCCTGGAAACTGTTATGATCAGACATTAATGGGTGAAAAAGACACCTGTGCCAAGCTGGAGAAGTGCACTAGAGTCCCTTCCCCAGTAAACATCAGGAACATACAGTATTACAAGACTGAGTAATTCATACATTCCCTGTTTTTAACATAATTTACTGTACCCGTGGTCTAAACATTCAAATTAAACACTGTTCCTTGTAGTTAAGGAGAGAAATATCTCATGAGAGGTGCCAGATAGGAATATGAAAAACAAAAAAAAAAGAAAATTATTATCCAATATCATGTTTCTGAGACAAAAGAATCAAAATAAAAACAATGCTAATAATCTCATTTATTGTTGTGACAGCTGATGGCGTTAAAGTAACACATCTAACACTCCATTTAGTGCCCTGAGAAAATCTGCCCTCATGACACAGACCTCAGACATTCTGTGGCTGTACTGCTAGCAGACTGATCCTAGACCAGTATGTGAAGCTAACATTAACAGGGCCATCTCCCCAACAGTGTAAACATTTTCTCAGAGGGAATCAGAGGAATTCCCCCACCCCGCTCCACATGGTCTCCACATGAGGGACAACTTTTAGATAGCGAAAAAAAACAAAAAAAACAGTATCATGCTACATATTAGAGGCTAGAGTAGTTAATAATTAAAGAAAACTGAGGGTAGGAAAGGACTCCATTCTCATGCTTCTCACCTTAGTTATAGAGACATGTAACAGGGTACAAATATGGCTTATGAAGACTGCTGTCTTCTGTTGGGGCTGTGGAGATGGAGTGAGACCCAATTTAGCAGAGAAACTTCATATCATCAGTACTGAATTGCACTATCTGATATTCATAAATGAAAACTAAGGATTAGGATAATTTTGGAAATCTAGACGAATGTTTAAGGAAACTGTATACTAGAAACAAATTATTATTGTTTTCGCAGGCACAATGGCATGTTTGCAACCAAAATAATGACAGAGCACAACACTACAATGTGTGTTGGCTCACTGAGCAAACATCTGTAGAGCCTTGTTACTACCCCATGGCTGAAATTTGCACAAGACAGGTTGTTTTCCACATTTTCTTTTTGGCCCATTTCTCTTTGCGAATAAGAAACTCAGGTTGAGGTGTATCCAACAGAACTTAACATGTAATTATTCAGGGAACAACATGGAACAAGGGGGGAATAATTTTAAAAAAGAAGAAGATCCACACTACAACAGTGTACTACTATAGTGTCTTGATAAAAGTAAAGAATACTTTAGGTGGACTGAAGACAGTAATCATGTAACAGACTGGCTGCCGTTGTACAAAAGGACAACTTGACAGGTGAGCACAATACCTTCCAATGTCATCGTTACAATCAGTGCACTTACATGCACTTCAGTAACTGGATTATTGTCAGCTTTTTGCAGTAACCTGATGTCATGACATCATGTAAACACGTTCCTTACTGCAGGTAAGGATTTCAGCTGGAGAAATCTGATTTCTGGACAATGTATACACTTAACTGGGTTTCTAACAAGAGCACAGGCACACTAACAAGACTTCGAATAGGAAAGTTATTGCTGTGCAGAAGGCGGAAAGATCATATAACTTGTAGTGCATTCTTGCGGCCAAAGTCCAAAGTCAGACGAAAACTTACATTAAAATAAGTCTAAAGTATTTTCCACAGCTGAACAGCAGGTTACATGTACATTTTTTAACACATGCACTCTTGAAAGACTGGCTTCTTCCCTAACGGATCGGCTTTCACTGCATCATCAGTCCAAATGTTCAGATTAGAAAAAAAAAAAAGAAACAAAAAACACTCAGGCTGCAGCACTTAATATACATCGCTAATACGCTTAAACTATTCCTCTCAGTTTAAATTTACGGTAGGAGGTAGAATGAAAACTGACCAGCTGCATGTAAATGCAGGTTGAACAGTAACCATGTTAAAAGACCAGTGTGTAGGATTTGGTGGCATCTAGGGGTGAGGTTGCAGCCCCGATCCTTCCCTTTCAAGCTTGTAAGAGAAGCTATGGCGGCTGCGAAACTCATGAAAAACATGAACGGCCCTCTCCAAAGCCAAAGTGTTTGGTTTGTTCGTTCTGGGCTGCTGCTGTAGAAAAATACCAGCGCAACACGACGGGCTCCCTTTGTAGATATAAAGGGCTCATTTTAAGGTAACGAAAACGCAACTATTCTTATTTTCAGGTGATTATACACTAATTAAAAAAAACATATTTATGAGTATTATATTCAATTTCTGCTAATAAAAATCCTCCTTAACCGTACACACTGGTCCTTTAATGCAGTGCATTTTAACACATTCTGATTTTCTGCCATAATGTGATGTCTCCCAGTAAGATTTCGGTGTAAATGTAAACAAAACTAACATCAGCAATTTAGCATGAGCCACAATCTTTGTACAGTGCAAACTCTGCACAAAACCCTAAAAAATCCCATTAAATTGCAAACAAACCAGCCACCCCTAAATTTACTTTCTACAAATTACTCGCCCTTCACGCCTCCACCAACAACCCAGAATACAGACCAACAGTAATCCTCATCTATCCTGTTCTTGGGCACCAATGTCAACTATCACGAGACTTTGATAACCCACAGCACAACTACCATCTACATTTGGCTGCATTATACAGGACTTAATATGGTTTCTACTATTGCGTGCCAAAAAAGCCGCCGTTATTTTTAGCGTTGTGATGATGTAAAATTTGTTTTGAATAAAGTTTAATTGTTGAAATTGAGCTTCGAGATTGTTTTAAGATAATAATAATAAAGCTATTTAGTGTTTTGTTCTCTCAAAATCCTTTTCTATACATTTGTCAGCTCATAAAAAGGCCTCAAGTGAAAAGGAAGAAGTTTTTATAGCATAGAAGAGAAAATGGACCCACTTATCCACCCCTGTCCAGGACTGTTTTGCTTCAGAACAGCAGAGACAAGAGAGTTCACATGAATTCATGGATGCTGAGGCATGTGTATACGCCAATTTTTAAATGTAATATAACTGCAAATAAGTTAATTGTCAAAGGCAGAAAGGCATATTTCGGCTATCAATGAAGTTAGTGTCTTTAGGTTCTCTGAATTAGAGAATTAAGAGTACAATAGAGCTGGAGCTGGCTTGAAGTGTAATATCAGCTAGCGGAGCTAAAGCTATATTAAGAAAGAGTTGAAGTTAAAGGCAAGGTAGAGCACCTCAACCGTAAATGATCCTTTTGTTCACAACCAACTGAAAAACTACACATTCCATTCAGACAAAATGGTAAATATGAATGATTTAAAAAAAAAAAGGAATTTAAAAATAAAAACATATTACCCATTCTGTAAGAGGAATGTTATGGATTGCTGGAATATTGGTATCCATTTGCAATAGTAAAGCTGTGATGGCTAAGGGTGGATAACTTCATTGATTGAAGAGAATGCCAGTCAGCCCTGAGCCCCGAGCTACAGTTGCAGAAGCTGACCCAGTCCAGTTTCCAGATTTCAGTTGACCAGCGGGGAAACTGGTGGAGACGCGAGGTGAAGGCCAGTAGCTTTGGTGAAGCTTCAAAACCATTACGGAAGATAGGAGCGTGAGGTCTCCAGCGTGGTCCTCGACTTTTTTAAGTCAGGACCTTGAGGCCGACTACCTGCTCTTCATCCAAAGCTTTCAACACGGTAGCCTGAAAAGGGAAGAGAAAAATAAGATCAGCTATTAACGTCTTCATTTGAATGTATACTAACATTTTCTGCAACTTACTTTAAAAAAAAAAAAAAAAAAAAAAAAGATTAAGAGTGCCTAGGGCTGTCACATGTCCCAGTGAAAGCAGGGGACACTGTCTAGAGAAGCTATCTGAAGTGAAAATGTACATTATTCCTGAATATTACATGTTCATCTGCAATTTTCTGTAGTTGTCCCAGTAATACTCATGTTTTAATGCTGTTCTTCATTGTTTGTGATGTGAAAACGTCAGAGAAATAAAAAAAAAAAAAAGCTTGTGTCCTGGAATTAGTTCAGTCCTAAAATCTAAACGCACTGCAGAGCATCTCTCCTGCCAGCTGCTGACAGCGCTGCCGGCCAGAGAATCGATTACACCGGACAGTTTAGGAGGAGACAGCAAAGACACTGGTACGTGTATGTTTAAACAAGCGTTTAAGCGACTTTGCTGCAATTAACACCGGAGCCGAGAGCGTCAGAGCATGGAGCAGGAAACACAGTCGCTCTGCATCACACTTCCATCATCTCACACCAATTAAAGTTGAAAGAGCAATGGCCAATGGGGAAACTCCTACACGGCCTATATACAGTAGTCAATCATGATTCACAGCAAGCATAAAGTTATGAATTAAGAAAATCTTTTGATCCTTGTGGCAGCTGCGGGACACGGTACATGTTGAAATAAATATCTTAACATAGCAAATTTCCGGGTATTTATTATATGAGTAGATAAAAAAACAACACATGAAACAATAATGAACAAACGGTTGTTCCAGTTCAGCCACTACCAGTTATGAGATCTTCTACATCATCCCACAGAAACTCACCACAAACTGTTCTCCATCACTGAACTTCTTCTCCATTTCTTTGCCCAAGTCACCCGGTGGCAGTCTAAGATCTTCTCTGGTTTCTCCATTGTCATCCATCAGGGCCAAGAAACCATCTGAGACATCAAGTACCTAAATATGCGATTGGGCAAAGAATGCAGAGAAATGTTTAACGACTTGAGTGTAGCTACTCAACAGCCACTACCAGTACAAAAGTTTAATTTGTAAGTCCTAACTGAGCACCCATCACACTATATCAAGACTGTATAACCCTTTTCACACACTTTGTATGCTATTAAAAGCAAAAAAGTAAGTGGTTAACATGAGTCAAAATTTAAGTTAGGTTGAATGCTTGTTTAATAATCACAAGGTGCAATAACTGTTTTCCGGATGAAGAAAATACACTGGATGTGAGAGACAGAAGAAAAAAATGCAAAGAGAAAATACAAAAGAAAACTGTCAACTGAAGCTGTCAGTATTCTTCAACACAAGTGCTTATTGGACAGCTTCGGAAACGCCCCCACTTTTCTGACATTGGAACTGGGGCTTCACCACGCCGTCATGTGCAACTGTTCAGAACAGGTATAAACACTTTTGCCTTCTGATAATGTCTTAGTTAAAGTGAAAGACATTCATTTTCAGATATATTTATGCTGCCATACAGTGCAGCTGATACGTCGCGGCTTCTATGTTTTTGCAGCTTGTTCCACAAAACTGATCAAAATTATGTTCCTGGTAGCCGAGGGGACTAAAGGTCAGGTAACGCTTGAAAAGAACGAGTTTTACGTGACGGCAGACCACTTCAGAGGGCAAAAATGTCAATAGTTCTGAACTGCCACATTCTTAGGAGGGGTGAAAAGCCAGCTGTCATCGAGAGGGGTGAAACGCAATTCTTGTTCAAAATTTTTTTTTTTTGAAAAATGCTGATTTTGCCAGTGAAACTTATTTCTTTGAGGACCAAGACCAAGATGCATGTTTAAATGCCTTCACAACATGAATAATGAAAGTCAGGAAAATATGAGAGATTAGCTGCAATACTGGAAGAGAATTGATAAATAGCTTTTACTGGATGTGGCTTAGCCATTTATTTGTCCATTTAACCAATGCTGGTGTATTCACCAGCCCAATACAAGCTGACACATGCATCAATGCTATGTATAGCATATTAAAGTTTTTGAGCTGCACTTATGTTATATGCATAGGATTAGTATGTGTCATATATGTAAGGCCTATTGAAGAGAAATGGTCCCACAAAAAAAAAAAACTGACAAATGTTGATAAGAAAAAAAAAACAGCAGGCATTCAGTTGAATAAAACTGACCCCAAAAGGTCAGTTTCAGAAGGCCAACCTTCATTTTCTTGTGTTTTTAGAGAATCACTGTCCCAAAGGTGGCCTGCAATCAGGAAAGAAGAGACTGCTTGTTGGCCAAGTCAAAACCTGTTCAACCAGTTCAAAACCTGTAACTACTAAAGAGACAGCTCAGCTTTAACATGTGTGACACACCCATTTAGCAACGGAGAAAGCGTTTTTTTCCCCCCTCACATCACGCTTTTTCATTAAGTTCAGATATTTTAAAATCCCACATATTATGGGGAAGAATTGATGCACTTGGTCTCAAGTTTCTAAAGAAAAAAACAGCAGAAACACCCAATACTGCCCAGGAAAACGATTACTGGCTTCCAGGACCAACTTGTCAACTCACTTAACACCCAGTATTCATTGCAAATGCTACCCTAGGTTTTACCAAGACATCCAACAGGGACATCTCACCTGGTAGTCTTTCCTTGAGACATGTGGGACATCCATGTTATGTGTAGATGGGCAAATATCTTCATACTTCTTCTGGGTAAAGATGTCAAGTCCTGTAAGGTGAACCTGGGAAAACACTGTTACTGATTAAAAGTGGCCACAAGCAAGTAAGCATTGCTGGTTACTTGCAAAACTGGAAAATGTCAGGCTAAATCACAAAAATGCCTGAAGCTCTGCATTCCAAATGATGCATAAGGACGTTTTTACCTTAGCATGCCCATGCTTGCCAGTCTTGGAGGTAGTCATTTCCACAATCTTGCAGGGACGTCCTTTTAGCATGACAAAGCCGTTCTTCCTCAATGCAGAGCACTGCATGGGGAATGTTGAAGAGGCCCCAGAGTCCCCGGTGGTGAAATCATCATCTGCCATGATGGACCACGGGCTGTTCTATGTCACCCAGATGAGAAAAAGAAAACAAGAAAATGTGACGATAGCAGCATTACCTATAAGGATGCTTGGTATTAAGAATATAAAAGGAGCAAATTTCCAGATTTCTGTTGTGAGATGGTGAGCAAATATTTGTAACAGTAAATAATGAACATAGGTTACAGTTGTCAGAACGGTGCTGAACACCCTGTATCCTTTCTCTACAAGCAAGTCCACAGTGGTTAAAGCTGCAACTGCTCTAAAAAGCAACGAAATGAAATCAACTATCATTGGCTTTGCTTCACATAGTCGAGGTTAAAATATAGCTTTCCACGTTCCCTAAAAGACTCCAAATTTCTGGTGATCCAAATTTGCTCCAACTTTAAAATTCATTAGTCACTCTTGTGTACAATCAATTGTCCAGGGTGCTGCAAACGAACCTCACTGGGCGAGTAGCTGGAAAGCGAAGAAGCTGGCGTTAGTTGCTAACATGTCAAATCTGATTGCGGACCGTGCTAATGCCTTGTCAAAATTTAGCACGACGACACTAGCCTTGCAACCGTGTAAAAATCACAAACGAGTCCTACGTGTTAGCTACCTGCTTAGTTTCTTTGCCTTCAGAAAAGTGATGTAAACAATGGCTCAATGTAGCGTTACAGTGGCTTCACAGCTAGAAGTTAGGTCAGAAAGTAAGGAAACGCCGTTAAGAAGCCATTTTACGTGGCAGCTGGGCCAGATGCATCTTACCCGGTGGCTTAAAAATAGTTAGGTGGCTTCGGGTTCCCACTCCGTTAAGTGCCTGTCATCGTTAGCCAAGTTAGCTCGACCCACACCCATTGACAGTTGACTGACGTTGCTGCTGCTAACATTAGCTTAAGTGCTGTGCTAACTTCTGTCTCACCAAACCTCGTCTCACTTCTTCCCAGTCAACGTTACTGATTAACTACTTGAGACGACGAACGCCTCCACACTTGGTAAGGCGTCAGTACACCACAAAGCAATACGTTACTATGAATAAATGGTCAAAAACGTTACTTATAAGCCCCTGCGTTTAGCTTACCTTGTGTCTTGCTTAGACCGAAAAAAGAAAAATCACTTCGCATGCGTAAAAGCTTCTGTACCGCAGGAGGAGCAGAGAGCGCAGGTGTGGGCTCCGGTGACGATTTTGCGTAGGGAGGAGGAGGGGGGAAAGGGTGTCATGGATCTGTCTGTATGGGACAACCCATGCACACTTGTCCATTACTGTTCATTTACATTGTATTTTTGTTCGTACTTTGTAGTGATGTCAATGAAATACTGACGTTCAGACTTACAAGAAGTACATTTATGACATGGTGTGATTACATTATGTTAACATTTAAAGGCAGTGAAGGGAAAAGTAGAAATACTGTAGTCTAAAGATACTCCAGTACAAGTCATAGTCATGAATTCAAAATGTTATTTAAGTAAAAGTACAGACGCATTATTAGCAAAATGTACTTAAAGTATCAAAAATAAAATTAAAACAAAAATATGCAGACTGGCTTCTTGTATTTCATGGTAATAGTGCTGCATCATATAGTGTAGCATATGTGTAGCATATGTTTACATACAATACAATTTATTTGTGTAGCAAATTTTTAATGCAGCTAAAAGTGCATAGTGAATTTTTAAAGAAAAAACAGCACACAATTTAAACAACAGTTATATATTCATATGTTATTTACTTGGAGTGGTTTCAGACAGGAACTGAAAAGTTATGGACAATATATGGACCATTTCTTGGACAAAATGGATTAATATTTTATTTTGGGGAGACCTTTGTTTGTTTTTGACCCTCTTGGTGAGGGAGCTGCTTTGTGTTTGTCTGAGTGATTGTCTGTTTATTTCAATTTTTGAAATGGAGTCAAGTTTTACTTTATACATAAAATTACAGACAAGCGTTTCATTCTCAAAGCTTCTTTTTATATATGCCATCAGATCACAAAACAGCTGTAACAGAAAATGCAAATGGAACAGTGATTAATAATTTTAGGCTACTATATTGTATTGTAATGATGCAAAATACTGTACCTTGAGAGAGAGAGAGATTTAAGTAGTGGTTATCATGTGATGTATTTCTCGTATAAATTATATGTGACACAAATATGATTCTCAAACTGAGTGTCATTCAGCACCTGTTCTACATCATCAACATGCTGTGTCTATTTTAAACTTAGCTCCTTGCTGTGCAAAATGAGACAGTTGACTGTATGTATGTTATTCAGCCTTTGATTAACAGTAAGTTTATGTTCTTGTACTTTTATCTGAGCCAGTGTTAAGACAAATCATAGTTATGTAGTTTTCTATGTCCCTTTAATGTGCTGATTTGAAAAGCTTTTAGAGAACAGTGTTGTTTGTTCTTTAATTAAATGTGATAGGAATGTCCACGCATGTATGCTGTCATTCTGTCATATATGGTTGAGAAGAAATCTAATTCCTAGACTAGTTGGGCCCTTTAGCCTTGTTTTGTTCCTTCTTAGAGTTGTTCACTAACCTTTAGCTATGGGTATTTTTGAGTCTGTACATGGGTGCTTAAGAAATGACTGAGTATCAAATCACCACACAGAGAAAAGGTCATTCTGGGTGGTATACTCTCTCTCTCTCAGAAATATGATGCATTGTACTTCTGGTTGTATTATTTCATTACTTTATTGATTAAATTGTTTCAAAACCTGACAATGCTCTCTTCGTGTGTTTATTGAGTGATCAAGCAATTCTCCACTACAAACCTATTGAAAGGGGTTCTTGTTTTTACAGTTGAAGATGAGGTACTGTGAGTTTTCTGTGTTTCCAGGTGTTAGCTGGTTAACTGATGGCTGTTCAGCTCAGAGCAAAAATGTCGTGTTTACTGGGAGGAGCCGAAACAGCCAACTTGTAATTTATGTTATGTTCGTTCTGGTGCGTTTCTGAGGGATGCATGAGAGGGACCATTTCTCTGGGTAAATAGACCTGTCTGAAAACACAATAAATTTCCTCTTGTGTCAGTTAAAGTTTCGCCACCACCTGTTTGCCTTCTGCTCTCCCTCATTGTGGATTATAGATATTAGACACTCATTATTATTCCAAACAGAGTATTTTTTATAATCTTGCAACATGTCTGGAGATTATCTTTAATAATTGTACAGTATTTCAAGACAGAAAAAGGTAATGCCACAGATAAATAACATCAATATGAGGTAACCAAATGTCACAAATGAGTACAACAGACACTTGTAGTAATATCAAAAGTAATATTTAAATAATTTCACTTTAGGGTTCTGCAAATATAAATACTTTTTCATTTCTTGGCTCACCAATTCCATAGTTATATTTTTATTGATAACCAACCAGTCACAATTCTGAAATAAAGCATTATATTTAAGTTAGAGTTATAAGATATTTAAGAAATCTGAATCCTTTTGAAACACTGCAGTGTTCAGTGACATCCTAATGTTCACAACCTGTACCTAAAACCTGACATATCTAATATATTCAATGTTAATTAAGTGTATCTGGCACATTCAATTATCATCTGTCAGCTGTGCTTCACAAACTTACTCCAAATAGTGGAGGTCCTGATTCAGAACTATTAAAATGATCAGATTAAAATGTTAACATGATATGAATCAAAGTTTAGCTGTGAGATTCTTAAATTGATGTAAGATAATGAGAGTCTCCACTCTGTGAAACTACAAAACACACAGTCCACTTGCAGGCTTGGAGCTAAATGCTAGATGTTAAACTTGTAGTGTCAAAGTTTTGCCTCCCCCCTCTGGCAGTGAGAGTAGTTAAATAGTCTGGTTAGCAGGGCTAAACTAGAAGTCATTTTTTGTTTCCCAGGGTGGCAGAGTCATGACCTATCCTATACTGCCTCTGATTGGCTAGTAGTCCTTGCCTTCGTTGATTGGGTTGGTTAGGTTTAGGCATGAGGAGTGAGATTGGTTGAGGTTAGGGTAGGAATATCGGTAAGCCAATCAGGGTAAGCAGGTCATGACGTCACCATCCTGGGAAAAAAATATATTGTAAACTGTCTCTGGTGCACATGCTCTATGGGTGCCCTTGCAAACCAATCATTGCTGTTTGACGTAAAATGCATCACTACCATTGTGGAAAAGTCGCCCCAGGCACAAGATTTAAAAACTTATCTTTAAAAACTTTATCTGGTCGTGATAAACGTATTAATTGTATTTATTTGTTTATTTATTTTTTGTTAGCGACACGATATTGAGTTAGCATAAAATACTCATTTACATCAGAAGTCCCTAAGCAGGTAACCAGAAACATGCAAATACAAATATACAAATGCACAGGTAGAAAAAGACTTGCTTGCTTAGAGCCACTGTTTAAAATGAGTTTTAAAAGTGGGATATATGGGGCACTCCCTTCATTGCAAGTAGTAAGCCATTCCAATATTTAATCCCCTTTACTGACAGTGCTGCATGTCCAAGTACTAGCACTCATTTACAATATTGTATGTAAGTATTGCAGTGTTGTTTTTTCGGTAGCAGCCACACATATTTATGTTATGAAAAAATACTGTCATGTTTTCTTTGTCTGTAAGTAATTCTTGTAATACTAAAGGACATACACACACAAAAACTGTTTTCTCAAGCATCTGTAGATGTTTTGAGCCGCTCCAGTTCAGTATTGTCTATGGGAGTCCGTGCCTCCGTGTTTGTTCGTCCCTTCTTGAATTCAGCAGCAATCTCCTTAAATGTTTTACCCTTGGTCTCAGGCACACAGCGATAAACAAACACGGTGGAGCAAAGAAGAATCACAGCAAACAGGATGAACACATAACTGTCCAACAAATCCTGAAAAATGAAAAGTAAAAACAGGAAAATCAGGAGGAACAGTGTGTCTGATGTGGGAATGAAGCAAAGCCACATGTCAACCCCCATGCAAGTTATGTTACACAAACATACAGTATATATTGTGTCCCTTTTGCTTACCTGTATATATGGAAATGTCATGCCTATGATGAAGTTGCTGGTCCAGTTGCAGCAGCCAGCAAGAGCGATGGCTGCCGGCCGAGGTCCCTGACTGAACAGTTCAGCCACTATGAACCATGGAATAGGACCAGGACCAATCTCAAAGAAACTTACGAAAAGAAAGATAGCCGCCATGCTGACATAGCTCATCCATGAGTAGTCATTCTGAAAGAAAGAGTACATCAGTCAAGAGCCCTGAGCTCAAAACATGTTGCATTTCCATCTGCATGCTGTCAAGACACTTTCATGTTCATCTTGGACATTTTGAACTTTTGAGAGAATGAACTTTAATGCTCAAAAGACAAACAATTGTATGGGATTGTGGTACATGATGACAACTGAACTAACTCCATGACAACTGAAAAAAATCTTCAGAAAAAGCTACTGTAGTAAGTACCATCAGCTTCCTTTTTCTTGCAAACTATTCATTCAAAGGTCAAGAATGATCTTTCACACTAATGCTAAATTGCTGCATAGATTTTTTTAGTGTGAGCAACACAACATTGGGCACATTTAGAAAGAATGAAGCAACAAAAATACAGGTTGTAGAGAACAAAGTAAAAAAGTTTAGCTTAAATGAATAATTCTTGGCTGGGAGATTTTACTTCCTGAGGTCTGCAGCAACCAGTGGAAATTGCGGGAGGTCACTTATCCCGGCCAAGAAAGCACATAATCTCCACAATGTGCCAGTTTTACACATTGGTTTTGGAACGGATTGAATAAACAAGATATAACATGTTAATTGCTGAGATTAGGTATGTATTGTCGGATTTTGTTACCTTTGGACAGAGCCAAGCTAGCAGATTTCCCCTGTTTCCAGTCTTTGTGCTAAAGCTAAACAAACCAGCTGATGAATGCAGTTTCATATTAAATGAAAAGATACAAGAGAAGTATCAGTCCTCTCTTGACGGGAAAGTGAAAAAACATGTTCAAAATGTTTAACTATTCCATTAAGATGCTGACAGACTAAAGTTCTGAAGCCTGATTGGACAAACCTGGAAAAGGAGGCCCACTGTCATGGCAATGGCACAGATGCACATCCCTCCTAGACCAACCACAGTCAGAGTACGCCTACCAGCTTTGTCCACTAGTGCAACCTGGAACATACGGTAAAAAAAGGAATGTGTGTAGAAAAAAATAAGATGTGCATGTTCATGGTTATGTGTGTGCATGTGTGTGTTTTGCATCTGCCTGCATGTGCATGTAGCTACTCACAGACACCAGAGTGAAGATAGTGTTGATGACCCCGACTCCTATAGTGGCATAGACTGGCTGTTCAACTCCAGCCCGAGCAAAGATAGACGTAGAGTAATAAAAGATCTTAAAGACAAAACAAACACAGATTTTTTCCATGTTACTTAGTTTGAGTGACATTTAAGTAAATACAGTCATACAATAGAGCAATATCCATTTTGCCAACATAGAAAGAAAGGGAAAGATTTTTGATTTTTTGAAGATACTGCTAATGTTCATATGTGCTCTGACAATGAGACCATCATTTTCATCTAATCATGACAAAATAATAATAATCAAATACTTTCAATCAATTAATTAAAATCCGAATGAGAGGCAGAATTGAAATAAATGTTACACTCACAGCATTGATGCCAGAAAACTGTTGGGAGAGATGCATCATGAGGGCAACAAAGAGCTGCTGTCTGTACACAGAGGAGCAGATCTTGGAGAGAATAGAAAACAGTAAAATATTGTCACTGCAGTTGTGTTTGAAGCCCACAACTAGAATACACATACATTTTTGTTAAACTTTTGACCAGATGTTAAGTGCATTTCTTATCCAGTCTTTCCTGTCACTCAGCTTTGTTATAAACTGTTATATTAACTAGCTTTACAACTAGAAAATGCATGCAATTTCCAACAACATCATGTGTCCATCCAAATTCCATTTCCTATGGGAAACATGGAACAGAGGGGACTCCATCTGCAACCTTTTTATAGTAGGTTATAACAAATTGTATTCATCAGCAAGAGAGAGAGACTTTCAGTGGTCTCAGACCTTTGGACTCTACTGTATTTAACATTAACTATCAGCGAGTCATTACAAAGCATCATGACAGTGCACTTTGGTTGCTGTTTAAATTGAACAGGAGGAGGAACGTTATGTATCAGCCCTATTATAATTATAGTGTAATGAGAGTGTTTTGATGGCACTAGAGGTTTCAAACATAATATTAACTATTGTATAACTATTGTATTCTCCAAACCCATAGTTCTCTTCACATTTGTTGCTGAAAAAGTTGAAGTAAAATTCATAGAATATAAGCTGACCATATTTCTGTATAGAGACCTACCAAAGAAAGGATAGAGATCCTGGGCTCCTTGTCTGCCTCTTCTTTCTCTTTTCTCATCTCCTCCAGATCAGAAGTTGCATCATATGCCCCCTTTAGGCGATATAGACCTGCAACCACACACAGAGCAAGAGTCTACATATAAATGACTAATTTGCAATTTTGAGATCCTTTACTTAAGAAAACATAGCAACAATGTGAAAAATAATGTAATAATACTGTATTACAAGTACAATCCTTGCATATTATCAGCACATATCATGTGTATATATTTCTGAGTGAATTTTGACAGAAAGAGATGATGGAGACAAAGAGCTGCTGTGTATAACGCTTACTTTTTTTAGCCTCTTGCTCCTTGCCCAGATGAATATAAAGGTACCGTGGACTCTCGGGGCACAGAGGCAGCAGCATTGATTGCAATAAAGCCGGAGCCCCAGACAGACCAAGCAAGAGGGGCCACATGTCATCATTACCAAGTATAAAGTCCAAGCCTATTACCTACACTCACATCCACACACAAACACACACATACATGGTTTAGGTTATATGTTTTGAGTGTAATCAAAAGGAGATGCAGCTGTGAATGTGTGAATGGGTGTGTGCATCTCACCTGGCTGATTAGGATGCCAATAACAATAGCCAGCTGGTGTAATGTTCCCAGAGCCCCTCTGTAAGCCTTGGGTGCGATCTCTCCAATGTACATTGGAACTAGCCCACATGTCAATCCTGACACACAACACACATTATGAGACTAATTGACTTAAATGCACAATATGTACTTATATCTCTTATATCTGTAGATCCAGACATTCGGTAGGTTTCTACCGGGAGCTGAATTATCCACAAAGCTGTTTCACCTAAAAAATCAATGTTTTTCCAACGATATTCTGCAAGCACAGGACTTCCTGGGGGGCTGTTAGTCGAGCTGCTGCTAATGCTGCCAACATTTGCCCAGTTTCTTTCTCTGATAACTTAAGATCCAGATGTCCAATGACTAAAATCCTTCATCCGCCTATAAGATACAGCTAACGGCCAAAATGTATCACAGAAATGTGGATTAAAACTGAATTAAAGTAAATTTGTAACAGTTTCTGTTGAATAACCACAACATCGATGTATTATCTTGTATGCGTGTAAGTTACTCTTTGGTAGACGCCATTGTAGTGAACCACAGAACCGATGCATGCATCCTGTGCCCTATACTCTTTGTTAGGGGCAGTATAACTCCATTGACAGGTGACCAAATGAAAGGTTCGTTACTTTGATTAAAATTACAGATTTCTCTGGGTTTGAAAACTATTGGAAACATTTTGGATAATGTAAGTACATAACTCAACAAAATGTATAATGTAGATCTAGTTGTTTTTAGACATTTTAATGCAGAATAATTATATATTATAGCTTTAAAACCATAACTAACTGCCATAGTTCCATGTGCAATTTGGGAACCCCTGATCATTTTCTCTTATATATGAAACACTTTGCTTTCAATATGACCCTTAATTAGTAAAATAATTCAATTTATAACTATACCTAACTTACCAATATGTGAATACACAGTGTAATGTGTATTTATCATTATGAATGTTGGTCTATCTGTTTTATATATTTTTAAAAATGTATCAAAGCAATTGATAACAAGTACAGTTTGCCTCATCTATTATATCTCATGAACATTGGGATTTCCAACTAGATTATCTGAGTATGAATTGAAGGTTGCAACAGTGGCTTTACTGTACCACAGTAAAATCCCATAACAGCCCGCCCTGCGATGACCATGAAGTGAGGTTTCCACATCCTGCAAAGACCCATCAGCAGTCCAGCAGCTATAGCCAGAACATTGACCATTAACATGCCCTTTATCCTGCAAGACAGAAAGAGATGTGACAGATGGTGATACAGAGAGACAGATGAGCCATAAGGGCATGTATACTGTTCCATGGCATTATTCCATATTGATCCTGGTTTAACCTCAACTTTTAAATTATTTTCCTACTACCCCTATCTCTCCTTTCATAAATCTCTTACCTGCCTCTCAGGTCTCCCACAAATCCCACCAGGAAAGAGGATATCATGCCACCAATGGAAAAGATTGCTACCGAAAATGACCAATACATGACCACGGCAGGGTGTTGTCCTGCCTCTAAGAACTCTTCTTCTGTACTGTTTCCTGACAGCACAGGATCCTCTTCTGGCCACACCCCCAATGCTCGTCCATAATGCTTCTCAATGACCTATGACATGGAGATTTTTTTCATTAGCACAAAGTACATAATAAACATGGCTGCTCACTGAGAGACACGGACCAAATGGCACTCACAAAACAATAAATGTGATTTAGAATAAACAAATGTTCAATGTATGACATTCAGTAATGATAAAGTTCTTACACTGGATTAAATGTAACTTTGTCAATTGAAAATAAAATAAATATAAGAGGCAATTGGAAAGCTTAAACACTGTCACTCTCGTACTGTGATACTACTGAAACACTTTAAGTGACACATTTGGTGTTCATTGCCTCAAGTGAATCATAGTCCATCAACAATGTCATATAATCGGTTGTGGACTGTGTATTTCCCTACAACCAATCTCTGTAATTTCAGAATATCCATATGTTTATGTCTGTTTTGAAAAAAAAATCCCTGCCATGTCTTTGCAGTGGCTTACAAAGTCCTCTAGGCGGACACCATTATATGAACACACTTGAGGTTGCAGTTAGTATGCTGGTGTTTCTTCTTAACATGACATCTAACAGCAATTTGACAAAAGGACAACGTTGATTTCTTTTTAGTATACTGCAGCTTAATAACTCATCCAGCGGTGGAGTGCATGATGTTTACATGGGCTCACTCCACCAAATGGTAACAATTTAAGAACTGTCTAATGGTGGTGAAGTGCTTTGACAGCCATAGCAGATCCTGCTTGAGAGATGCAGGGCATATCAATTGACATTACACCCATTTATTTATAGGAAACGGCCAGCCATGGCTCAGTGAAGAATGGGAGATTTGCATCTGTTATGTTTTCTGTCCTGAACAATGTCTATGTAAGGGCCAACCTCAATTCTATTCAGAAATGGCTGTTAATGGAAAGGGAAGCCTTGCCCATTAGGAACTGGTACAGCTCCACACAGTCTGAGATGTAATCCACAATGGGTCCAATGAAGGCAGATCTAACCACCAATGCTGGTCTGTATAGGGAGAAGGCCCAGTAAAAGAACAGAACAGAACTGGACAAGAGGATGTCCTCATTGGGTGAGAATATAGTGGTCTTTCAGCAGGGAATGAGCTGAAATTACAATTTACAATTTAAAATGTCATTCAACATATGCCTCTATCCAAAGTAACATACATCTGAGAACTGAGCAGTGAGTGGGAGGGAGCATACACCTGAATGAGGAGTTGTTTTAGTTGCTATTTTCTAAGTGAGTGAGCCAGTGGAGGGATATGAACAGCAGGTGACATGCTATTTTGGGGTGGTTGAAGACCAAATGTGCCATTGTGTTTTGGGTCATCTGCAGAGGTTTGAATGTACATGCGGGGAGGCCTGCCAGTAAGGAATTGCAGTAGTCAATACATGATATTATGAGAGAGTGTAGCAGGAGTTGTGCTGCATGTTGAGACAGGTAGGGTCTGATCTTCCTGATGTTATACAGGACAAATTGACATGACTGCGCAATTGAGGTCACGTGAGCCTTAAAGGTTAGTTGGTCATTGATCGTGACACCCAAATTGCGTGCAGACTTTGTGGGTACGAGTTGGATTGATTTGAACTGGATGCTGACATCTTGCTGTGTAAAGGGAATGGCTGGGATGACAAGGAGCTTGGTCTTAGAGAGGTTAAGTTGAAGGTGGCATTCTTTCATCAATGCCAATATATATTGGCAAGGCATGACGAGATCCATGCCAAGGCTGGAGAGAAGGGAGAAGGGAACCAAACAGCGCTGTGTGGATTGGACACGTCTCCCCTCCAAGATACTCTAGAATATTTCTCTGAGAGGTAGGACATGAACAAGCGTAGGGCAGATCCTGAGATACCAAGCTCAGTGAGCGTGGAGAGGAGAGGAGGATTTGTTAAGTTAAGTTAAGTAAGTTAAAGGTTGCGTTCTTTCATCCATGCCAATATATATCAGCAAGACATGACAAGATCCATGCCAAGGCTGTGCGGTCTTTTGGTGGGAACGACAGGAAGAGCTGGGTATCGTCAGCATAGCAATGGTATGAGAAACCATGGGAGCAGATCATTGTGCCAAGTGAGGTGGTGTATATTGAGAAGAGAAGGGAACCAAGCAGCGCTGTGCAGATTGGACATGTCTCCCCTGGATTAAGTATAGGTTTTTTAGTAGTGGGGTGAGGTGAGCTTGCTTAAAGCATCAACACTGATACCAACATTGCCAGCACCTTCCCTTAGAGAAACATTGGCACCGGGTGCATTCTCATATTGCCTATCCCACAAGATGTGTTTGGTGAAGAAGCATTCAAAGTAGCATTCAAGCAGAGTTTCAGTTCTTAGTTGGCAACAAAAAAAAGACTGTGGTAAAAACTGTTTCTCAAGATGCAGAGAAAAGGTTGGTCTGTTTCTTGATTTCTCAGATTGTTCTAATGTTGTCTCCATTGCTGCAGAAAAGTAATTACATGTGTCTTGTCTTTTAGGGCAAATGACCATAGGGTGGAGTAAGCTTATCTTGACTGGCTAACTATATATGAGGCAATTTGATGGCTGCGTAGGGGAGTGAAGGCTGTGTTAAAGTACCTTCTGAGGTGCATTGATGACTCCCAGACTGTAACCATACTGCAGGGACCCCAGAGCTGCTGTGAACACAGCCACAGCCAGTGTGCCCGTTAGCTGCTGCAAGGATAATTGATGTAATAAGGACACACACATGTATGCATGAACAACAAACACATTATTTAACATGAACATGCACACAAGCAAGAACATGAGTATATATCTAGTCAAATGGCTGTGCTCACATAGTATACAGATTCATAAATAAAAGTGCAAATAGAAATGCAGAAAACAACTTTAACTACATTATCAATAGATTAATTACTACTTCCTACTACTTTCTTACTTTTATAAGGATTGCCTTTGTAACTGAGTTACAAAAGTTAAAATAATAATGCTTTATAAATTAATTGGGATTTATCTCAATGTGGCAGACAAATTGGAATTTATGATGCCAATACCCTTTGCAAACTGAAAAGGACTGCAAAGGACAGATTACACAAATCATGTTTTCATTAAAAAAGTACTTATTTCCTCAAGACGGCGGTTTGCAGATGTTGCTTGTATGATTTAAAATAAAGAGGAAGAATACATAACTATTTAATGAGTTATGAGTAAAGAATGTATTTGTCAAGAATTCTCTTACCTTTCCCGACTCCATAACGGGTCCAGAGTGTAAACCAGTCCTCAGCCAGGGAGATAAGTAATCATCAGTGAAAGCAGGATCACGCAGTGTCCACTCACTAATCGACAAACACATGCATGCACACATGCACATGGATGCACGCTCACACACACACACACACAGGCAAACACACCTACAGTACTGACAGAATTGTTGAACATAAATGAAGCTGCGGCCTTATTTTCCTCTATATACAAATACGTACATTATTCATATGGGAGAGAAGTGATAAAATAAAAATCACAGTGACAAAATGTTGAGCCAATCAGGAATCGATTTTGGAAAACATTGGTTTCAGGATCATATGAGTGGTGTAACATACTGGTGCACTATGGATAATGATATTGTGTATATTACAATCAATAATAGAATGCAAAATTACCACCAACTAGAAAACAACAAGCTTCATCTAAGCACCTTTTGCTGCTCAGATCCAGCCCTGTTGTTTGAAAGTAATAGTAACATATGGGCACCACTCTCTATCTCTTTCTCTCCCTCTCCCTCTCACATGCACGCGCAGTTAATGATATACTGGGGGGGAACAAAGTCTGAGGGTCGAAGCTGATACAAATGTGCACAACTTGCAAAACAGACATCCACAAAAAACGCAACTCCAGAAAGACAGGATAATGCTCTAGTTTCATTTATTTCTCTCTTACAGCATCTCTTTTACAAAACAAATAAATCCCAAAACAGGACATTAGTAATGCTCTTTCAAAATAAAGAAAACAGGAAATAAACAGAATAAAGAATACAGTGGTTTTGTCTTTGAAAGGAGAGTCCTCAGTGTTATGACCATCAGCATTTCCAATGGGAAGAGTGAATTAATGGACAAACATAGTATTAATGCCCCATTCACACTTAATCATTAATCATACACACAGATGCATGCACGCGCACACACACACAGGGAAGACAGTGGTTTCTTCAGCTCGGCTCTTTATTGCTAAAATGTTAGCCTGCTCCCCCTAACAGAGATCAGTGAACCTAACTTAGAGCTGCACAGGAACAACTACTCAATGCAAGTGTAAAAAGTCCTCGGAAATATAACAGAAACCAATTGAACAGAAAGAAACTCGATTTAGATGATGATTACATCATTGGGGAACGTGTATTCTTTTGTGTCATCTTAACTTTGTTCACTCTAGGCCAACACTGTCAAGCCTACAGTATACCCACCAAAAAAATAAACTAATCTGCATTATATTGTTCTCCAACATGGATGAGTATGCATGGACTAGTCCACCCTCAGTAGTGTTATAAATTGAATGTATTAATTATTGAGCTGTACTAAATATGTATGAAATTGTAAGATTTTATCATACCATGTTCAGTTACTCCTTTCAAAGAATAAATCAAGTCTCAGCTTTGTTAATGTACATCTCCATTAGGAGAGACAAATAACATCAACTATGTGTTAAAGTTAGATCATAACACAAAGAAAACTGTGTAAAGTGAGCCTTTAGGCAATATAAATTTTAATAATAATATCAGTGATAATCTTTTGGCCTCCATTTTAGTTTTGCTTACATCATGCTAGGCACCGTATGAACAGTTAGGAGCCAAAATCAGAAGAACCAATCACACAGGAGCATGATTCAAAAAGGACACCACAGCTTTCAACAATGAGTGCTTTCACATGCACACAGTATTCGGGGTACTAGCACATATCCTGTTGAGGTCAAATTCAGGATAGGGTGTTAATCTGGATCTTTATGCCGCTGTGCTCACGAATAGCCAGACCATTCTGAATATTACTGTGTCAAAGGAAACAGAAACATACTCCAAAAATCAACCACTAATATTGCCTATTTTTCAAATGCATGGTGTTTCGATACACCAACTCATACTAAGAAGATAATATCATAAATCTGCATGTAAACACACTCAAAGTTTGCTTTGATCGCATTAAGGTCAGAGTTCACGCACAGAGACTGGATTACTCTTTTTCTAGACATCGACTTCAATGTCGCACTTTGATTCGAACTTGATTTGAATGGGATTCATTTCAACATCAAGTGAAACACACACACACACACACACACACACTCACACTGACACACACTCACACTGACACACATGTGCTGTACAATTCATCAAGCTTCAAGACTGACTGACTCCAAACTGTTACACAGAAAAGTAAAGGAACAGAAATAAACATATATCTAATGAACAGAATGACACTCTCATTCTTCATTGTAATATTACAGTATATCTGATGCAGCACCTTCAGAATTTAAAGACGTTAAGAGTAAAGAGGGGTGTGATGATGATGATGATGATGATGATGGTGGTGGTGGTTGACAGGAGGAGGGAAACAGAAAGAAAGGAGACAGAATGGACCAGTGATTTCGTTTTAAAGGGACACAGACATCATGTTTGCATACTGTTACAACCTGCCTATGACAGCAGAGTGTCTCTATCAGCAAAAATGCGATCGAACACTACATCACAATTCAGTCTACTCGGAGCCTGAAATAATGGCAAGAGGAGGAAGTAGAGGAGGAGGAGGAGGGGAGTGACGGAGGAGAAAGAAAATCAATCAGGTCACCGCCAACATCCTGAGTAGATTTGTCATCCCTCAGCTACCCTCCCTGCACTGTCATATTCAGAAGTATATATTTAAATTTAGATGAAATCATATTCGTCTATTCTTCCTCCAGCCTGTGCGGTGTAGTTCTCAGGGAATAGGCCCACACATGGTGGCTAGGAAGGGAGAGAAATGGAGCACGTGGATGTCAACGGACTGAAAAAAGTGATGACTAGATGGAAGGAAGGAGCAGAGGCTTGGCGATAAAGAAGGGGGGGGACAACAAGGAAGAGGAGACAGAGGGAGGCAGGTGTAAAGTGCAGCTCTTAATTTGTTGAACACTTGAATGCACTGGTCCTTGCAGAGAGAATAGAAAAAGACAGACAAAAAGGGAAAAGAGTAACAGACAGGGAAAGAGAAAGAGGAAGGAAGAGAATATTTGGAAAGTCAGTGGCACCAGTTTGCCAGTCAGTTGAGTAACGATGGCTTCTGCATGACCTGATATAATCTAGGGTAACATGTCTCTTCATTTAGAACAGGTCGTTGTTGTTGTTGTTGTTGTTGTTGTTTTTCTCTACAATAACTTTGACTTTTTTTTCTACACCTTTTTAGTCTCTCCAAGTGTTAAAGAGTTCACTTGTGGCCACTCGTCGATCGGGTTCATTTGTGAGATGTGCCGTGGGCCATGTTGGGCTGGCCAATGGGAGAGTGAGGCAGAGTGAACAATTGCACGGAGGAGTCATCACCAGTTCATCATAGAGTTTCTGTTGAGTGTCATGAAGAAAACTTGGCTGCTACCTCCTGAACGCACCGATGCAAAGAATACCTAGAGAGAGAGAATTTAACAAACAGACTTTTAGAAAAACATATTCTCATTGTTAAAATGATAATTTCTCAGTAACTACAGAACACTAATAATTATCATTTACAAAATGTTATTTTTGTAAATAATGGGTCAAAGTAAATATTGCAGTCAATTCAGGTTATTATGTTCATGCATTATTTTATAATATGCACTGGATGTGGAAACTGTGCATTTGAAGTGTTTATTTATTTGTATTTTTTTCTGTGTGCATTTGGGTATGTATAACCAAGTTGTACTATACATATTACATACATATTTTCTTTCTTTTTTATAAGATCTATGCAAATCATACCAAATTTAATGCTCACAATCAATGTTTTAAATCATCTGATGGTCTTCTCATATAATCTCTAATAATCTTGCTTTTAATTTGACAAGCTTACATTATTAATTTCTAGTTGACATTGTGCTTGTATGTGATGTTGTTGTTGTTGTTGTTGTGATGATGTTATATGTTTTATTTTTAAAGGGACAGCAGATGAAAATTAGCTTTAACACTAACTCTGCTGCAATACATCAAATGTTAACATTTATGTTTTTAAAACTGTACATTGTCCCAATAAAATACAATACAACAACTTATGTGTCCACAAAAAGCATTGCTGCAATCAAGGCCAATTCAAAGTCAAGAGCATTGTTTTAATTTTATGTGATTTTTACTCAAGCATGACATGAGCATCAAAGAAAAGAGCACATAATCTGATTGTGTTTTACCTTGTCGTTCCGCTCACAGAGGAACTTGAGTCTCTGGGCTCTCTTGTGCATAAAGACTCCATCCAGATGACCCGTCTCCACAGAGCGGATCTCTATGGCTTTCTCACCCCAGCCCATAATCTGATTAGAATGGATATAGGCTGGAAAAGAGGAAAAAACACAGAGGAAATGATATACACTCCTTCAACTTTATTCAACTTGTACTTTTATAAAACCTATAAAACCAATTGCCTACAACAAAAATAAATAACAGAGTTAATAATTAAACACTTTCATACTTTTTTGATAGATTTTGATAGAAGAAATTGTTCATTTCTTTTTGAGGTTTTAACAAATATCATATGATACAATAATGAAATGTTGTATTTTATTATTGGGTAATTCTCTGGGTTTTTGAGGTCAGGGTCGACTACAGACACGCACCGCTGCAGCTTGAGGACATTTCAGGAGGGATTTTTGCTGACATTGAACATTCATGGTACTTTCAACAAAAAAAGATCTTAAAGCAGGCTCCATAAACCAAGGTACAATGTACAGTAGAGTCCACGTGATCAGAAAGTGTAATATCACTGACTGCCACACGAGGGCACTACAATACAAGACATTAAATGGTATTTTCTATTGAAACAGAGCTCACGTGCACCAGCTGGTCTCTCTCTTACTTCCTCTCTCGTTATCTCCTTGTTTCGTACTCCCTCATTTTTCCTTTTACACTCACTATTAATCAGCTTTATCCATTTTTCCTCTCTTTCTCAACTTTTTTATACCCTCACTTCCCCTCCCCCGCCTTTCTTGTTCCTGCTAAGAACTTCTGGAAGCCTTCCTGTGAAGGCTGATGTTATAAACTGATTTCTGAATGTAATTAAACCTTACATGAACCCCCATAAGCTCAGTTCTCAGAAACCTCACAACACTTTTGATCTACATTGCAAAACACTAACAAGCAAATCTTCTTAACTCCAAGTTTCGTGAGTTTTAAATTACATTTTTGATCTGATTATTTCTCTATAATGTCTAAAAGATTCGGGTGTAGATAAAAACTATTTAAATCAACAGAGCACAAACATTAATACTCAAGTGAGTGTAACATACCAACAGAGGTAGGCATCTCTCCCCACTGTAGCACCACGTCCTTGGTGATTCGACCATAGGTGTTGACGTAGACGCCCTCGTCCTCGTAACACAGCAGCATTTCCATCCCATCAGTTTTAGGGAGCACCACGATGGCATGGGGTGTCACCTGGCTCTGGATCTAATGCAGACACAGATGCACACACGCAAACATTTCAGAGGCTTTAATTAAATCTGTCAAATTTAATCATAATTTACAGTACGCTCAAATATTATAATAGAGGTTTCATCATGGGCATTGAACGCAACAGAATTTGGCTAGCTGTCAAGCTTTTTTTTTCTGTAATCCTCTAAGAGCAAGTTTGTTGACTTTGACGAGGCTGCCAAATATCAGGAGCATCAATACCACAAAAAGGTTGAACTCAGGTTTGTTGGCTGAGAAGCCTTGTTCTGTATAATAAGTGAATGGACAAACAACATAGCACATTCTCTGCGATCTTAATTAACATAAACAACACCAGAAGAGTTGGGAACACTAACCAGCACACAAACAAACAGTTAACGCTTGAATCTGTACATTTTACTTTAAGTGTAGCACCCGGGATACAACCCACTATATTTGTGAAAGCAGGTTATTATGAGGTACAAAACTACACTTCAGGAGGACGACAAGGGATTATAACAGTACAACAAATGAGTGAGAAGGTAGTGAAAAAACTCATCTTAACCCACAAGAAACTGCATTTTACACAAGAATTCTGCAGAAATGATTGCCACACTTCTGCTTACTCTGACCATGTAAAGGAAGTAAGCTACATCAGATAAGTCATTTATATCCAAAAATGGAAGCACTGTAACCTCACAACACCACTCTGAGTACATCATACTGTGGTGGCGTTGCTGGTTAGAATTTTGTAAGGTGAAAAAATATATCAATACATTAAATATAGTCAAATTAAGTTTAATTTTGCAATTCTGTGTTGTGGCTCCAGCATGAACCTTGTGTTGGCTGCTTGGGGGTAAGATGAATTTCTTCATGCAAACCTAGCTCTAACTAAGTTATCTATTAATCTCTAAACTAATGAACTGTACTACACATAGACACATGGAGTTCTGCTGTGCATCTACTATGGGGTTTTACTAAAAAAAAATCTATTGTCCTAGTCTAAATGGTGGATGGCAGGATGTCACCTTTAGCTGTTTCGCACACTGAAAGAGAAGTTGGCAGGGAAGGAGAGAGAAAGGAAGTGTGGATGAAAGGCGGAAACAGAAAAGACAATCACCTCAGAGGTCAAGAATATTCCTGTGAAATTAATACCTATTACACAGCATAACCTTGGTCACCCGAGTTGAACACACCCTAGGCTACGTTTGCGTGTTCTAACATCTGCACTCAGAGGTTTATGTTTACTGAAATATTGCCACTAAATCAAGAATTTTGGCTGAACTGCATTTGAACCTAATTTGAGTAAAAGCATGCGATTAGTGAAGCCACCACGGAACAAACTAATCTGCATGCAAGTACCAGGACTGATTTGCATTCAAGCACGCAACTGGACAAACACTGACAGGCTACCTAGCTATGATGAGTGACTGACTGACTGCCTACATGTCTGCCTGCATGGGGCCGTGGTAAAAAAGAAGAATGCTAAAAGAATAAGCTGCCTTTTCCTGCCAGTAATGCTCTGTGGGGGACTTTTTCTGCAAAAGGTAATTTTGTGGCAGCTTTGTGTTCCGTTATGTAATTTCAGGTACATTCTGTGTACCTAACATAGATAAGCCTTTTTTTACCAAACTACAAAAAAACATAATACAAAGAGGTCAAACTGCCATTGATCTTTTTTTCTCACACAACAGTAAATCAATCAAAGAGGTAATTTGTCAAAAGAAGTCATTGTATTCTTTGATGCTAATCCTCATGTGTCCTTTGTGAGTCACTGCTGACTTTAGCAGGGCAGGAGATCCACAGGTACAATGGACTGAGCATGAAGGATATCAAAAAAATAACTAAAATTTTCCCTCTATTGTGCCTTACATCTTGTGTGTAGGCTTAAGAAATTATACTTCACTGAAGATTTACAAAGGATTCACACACACACACACACACACACACACACACACACACACACACACATATATATATATATATATACAAGCAAAAGCCCTGTACTTACATGTGAGGGGATGTAGATGTCGTAGGGGTTGCCTGAGTCCACGTCGATGACATGGAAGCCCACACTGGAGCCATAGATGACCTTTAATCTCTGACCTTCCTCCACCGTAAGGTCAACCAGCTGGGGACGGTGCTGCAGCTCAGTGAATGACTGATGGCAAGACAGGGGAAGGAGGAGAGAAAGAGCGCAAGCAGGGTAAGAGAAAGGAGAAGGTATCGACATTCAGCAATAGAGGGAGATGACGTGGAGTAAAGTGAGTAGCGTGAGAAAGGAAACAAATGACAAAATGATTGATCAAACCAATGATGAAATGATGAAAAACTTTAAAGGCTCATAGTCATATATGTATATTAACTATGCATTTATACATGTGAATGAATGAATGTATGTGACGGTTAATGTGTGTATGTTTTGGTTTGCACTTCTGTACCTTAAAGGCCATGAACTTGTGGTAAGGTTTGGGAGCCCAGGCATAGATTTCCACAGAGGTCTTCAGAGCAATCACCAGGAACTTAATCCTCTCGTATTTAACTAGAAACATGACAAAGACCAACACACATGTTAAGCATAAAAAGCCAAAATATCAGCCTGTACATATGTGATCCAAATGAGTTACTTCATCATTCATACACACACACACATACACACACACTTACCAACTTTATAATGCACACAGCCCTCCAGTTCCCCAACTGTTATCCAACCCTGCTTCTTCTCTACTTCCGGGTCGTTGTGTAATATTCTGTTCCTCAGCCAGGACAAGTAGTAGACACGCAATTTATTCTTTTTCCCTAAGAGAGGAGGGACAAAGGTAGAAAGAGAAATGAGATCAAATTTACTGGAATAGAGATATAACCCCAAAATAAATTGGATTCCTTTTTGGGTTCCTATTAAAAAGTACACAATGGAAGCTGATCTGGCCATTGTGACTGACCTAGATGACTTCAGATGTGTATTTTGAGAGGAGCAGAAGAAGCACAAGCATGTTATGAGCTGAAATCTGCATTTCTGTGAGGTAAACAGCACTCTGCTTTCTCATGTGTGAGCTGGTATGTTAAATCAATCACTTGCACTTGTGTGCCAATATGTATGTTAGACCAACCAGATATGGTGACTAGCACATTGAGCCCCTCCAGCACATCCATTTGTAGGAAACGCCGCCTGGTGATCAGGTTATACACTTTTCCTTGTCCACTTCGGTCAAGCAGCATTAGACCGTTCTCCGTCCCCACCAGAAGGTTCACACCTGAACATACACAAACATGCAAGAGTCAGAGACACATACAGATACACAAAAAGACATGACATGACAAGAGGTGTTCTGTTTTTTTTAAGCAAGATGAATTATGTACCCCAGAGCGCAGCACACAGGATCTCAGAATTGAAGCGTTTCTTGTATTTGCGGATCTCTGGTGTGTCACTGTGGGGTCTGATGTTTGTAGGGTTGACGTTGACCACAGAGATCTTTCTGGCTTCATTTAGTCTGGCTTGCTCCTGCCTCAGCAGTTCATTTGCAAACATGGCTGGGATACCACAGAAGAAGAGAGAGAGAGAGAGAGAGAGATGGAGAATAAGTGAAACATAAACATGATTTGTTGTTTGACAACTGTGCAGACACTACAGGTGCCAAACAAATTAGCACAGTTAGCTTTCCTACTAATGATGCTCTGGATTGACTAACTGACAAATAATCGCCTCTTGTTTGCAATAAAAATGTTCTGTCTGAATACATGAAATGTGTGATCAAAGCTTTTCCATGCTTGCTTTCCTTACCTGCTGCTGAGTTCTCATTATCATCGTCACTCGGAGAGGTTTGATAGACACGTGGATCGACAAATGGGGTGAAGGATGCTTTGGACCCTCCCAAACCAAACTGTAAGACAGAAAACATGAGCGATTACTTTATAGCAGTCTACATATACTGTATAGACATAAACATACCATCCAGAGTAGCCGAAATCTATACCAAGATAATTTTAGTATCATCAATTTAGTTTTTTCTTATTTCACAGATATAAAAATCCATCATATCAGGATGTAAAAATGGACTTATCTGATCAGGATAACTAGGAAAAAGGCTGAATTTGTTTTCAATCCAGTGATTTCTTTGTTCTATGTGAAGTTAGATGATTTGTTGCATTAACTCAAGTTGTGTTTTATTTACAGCACTACATGCAGGATTTGGGTGTGTGTATGTGTTTCTGACCTCAGCCATGTCGCCAAGTTCCTGCAAGGCTGTGGGTGTGGCTGAGGGAGAGTTGCTCTGCTGCACCAGGTCGGGGAGGTTACCATGGTTACTGTGATTGCTGAACCCGTTGCTCTCTGTATGACCACCTCTCCTCCTCTCCTCTGCCTGGAAGTTGAGAGTTGATAACACGAAGGGAAGAGAAGAAGAAAAAAAAAGAGATAAAGACAGCAATGAAGAAGCAAAATGTACCCAGTTTGATGGTAGAATATGAACAAAAACAGTATTTTCTCTGTTAATTTAGATTCTTTTATCTCTGAACTCATGTGGCTCGTGTGTGTGTGTGCACATTCATCACCTCTCTCATCACCAGAGTGCCGTCCTTGGAACTATTATAGGCATCTCCCAGAGAGTCCTCTGTCAGCCCTCCGTACGACTCACTGCTGCTCTGCACTGCTGGCCTGCAGCACACACACACACAGACACACATCAAAAACACACATAGACCAGATCATTTACAAAGCATTTCTGCCAAAACTATACTGACAAGCTACTGGCGTGGCGCATATTTCAAAGACATGCATATCCCATCACAAATGAACACTGACAGGTCCAGCTTGAAAAAAAAAAAAAAAAAAACCCAAAAAAAACAAACCACAGTGAGAGAAGGAAAAATAACTTACATGATGCGGGGGATGTCGCTAACAGCAACTGTCCCATCATGCCCCACCGTCTCCCCATCCTCATCGCTGCTCTCTGATTCTTCGCTGGAAGACGAGTAGTCTGTCACCTTTGTCAGAAGGCAAGATGTAAAAACAAAAATGCAATCGTGAAATTAAGAGAATTGGTGAGAAACCCTCTGAGAATAGAACACTGAGATAAGAAGAGGGACTTATTACCCTTCAGTGCGCATGTGGACTTATGTGGACACACATTTTCAAAATCTCAGTGTTCAGACAGCGGAGAGGAATAATTATTCAAATTGAGTTAGGTCTCACAAAATTGTAAAGAGTGCAGTTAGAGCGTAGTCTGTGTGATTTGTGGTCCTAATCTAACTTCTTCCTTCTCTGGCTGTGTTGGCAACACTGTCAGCCGAATAAATGTCAGAGCTCATAATCCTTTGTCTATATTCTATGTTGTATATATTCTTATTGTTGCACTGATAATGCATTTTGTGTGTTTATACCTAGATGGTAATAAACCTATCTATCTCAGTTGCTCAGTAGTCTGTCACATGATCCTTCTGGTCCATTTGTGGTCCTTGTGGTCCAGATCAGTTGCTCAGCGTTGCCAACATGGCCAGAGAAGGGAGAAGGTGGATCAGGACAACAAAGACCGCTCCACAGACCAGTCACTAACTGGTCCGGACCACTAGCTTCAGCGCTCCCTAGTGGTAGTAACCAGTAATCTGTGTTAGCGACCATGGTCAGTGGACAGACTACTGAATTGGCTAAAAGTCCCTCTCATTTTCAGTTACGTCAGAGGCTATCATGACTATGCAGGTGGGTTAACTAGTTATGCAAGTTATTCATATTCTTTTAGAAGTTCACAGGCAAAAATACATTGTTACTATTTATACTGCTGCAGTTCTCTGGAACAGTGATAAAGGATCTCTAAACAGAAAAGCATACCTTGAAAACGAAACAAAGATATGTTCTTTTTATAGTCAATCATGAGTGTGTTTGTTTTGTCTTGCAAACTTTTTTTTAAAAACCATTCTTGCCTGAGACAATGATCTGTCACCCTGCCATTGTCACAACAGCTTTTGTAACAAAGCTTTTACTGTGGTTTTATTGTGCTTTTTATTCTCAGCTACCTTAATTGCAGGCAATCAACGGGTGATTGCAGTCTTGTATTTACCTTTATTATTGCCAACAATTAAATTAAATGATCATCTCTCAGTATTATAAATGTCACCTTACCTTGACTGGAGGTCTGCTCCCCTCCTCTACCCTCAGTTCTCTGAGTTCCTTAGCCAATGCACTTAGGTCCTGCAGAAAGAGACAGAAGAGAAGAGGACAAAGTCATTTAGTACATCTGTTCTTTATATCGCTCTCATAACCTGAGGAGTGAGAGACCAAATCACATACACGGATGAGGGGAGCATAGAGGGGGCAAAGAGTATGACAAACCATCAGCATCATGACAGGAGGACAACTGATTTGTTGCCACACAAACATCCGGGGCTATAAAACATGGGTGTCCTGGAACAAGAGTGCTTATCTGAGGCCACTTCGTTTTTTTTTTTTGATTAGCAACAGTAAAATTATTTTTCTGACCTGAGAAGTGATCACAGATCAGCACTTTTATTCACTCGAGAGCAAATATGATATACACGAGTCATAAGTAGAGAGAAGAAGAAGTAATCAGGCTTGTTGTACTACAGGAGCGCAGCATCAATCTGCACCCCATCTACTACCAATCATCCCCATGCCAGCAGGCCCGTTGTTACTCCCTCCCCATTCAACCCAGCTGATGGATCAGACCAAATCATGCAGACGGGGGGAGGACCGTCATACACGGTAGGCTTACCAGCTCCTCCTGACCCGTAACCGTGACAACAGAGAAACAGGAAAAGAGATTCAGAGACTACTCAGGTGTTTGGCAGTACAGGTTACACACACCTGCACACACACACACACACACACACACACACACACACACACAGATCACACAACACATGCATGTCTACACACAAACCCTAAAAAGCACACGTCCGCATACACTCTTTCAGGTATGTGTGTAGAAGCACACATGCACTGCCGTCGCCACGACACCCTGATATTTACAAGTTCAAAAAAGGAAGAGAAAAGTCATCTTCTTGTGAAGCCAGCTAACTCCACCATGCCAACGTGGGGAAAGAGAGGCTCTGAAGATCGAGGCAAAGGAAAAACCGGGGTAAAGGAAAAGGGGACTCAAGTGTTACTAACCTCATCTATGGCTTTCTTATAGCTCTGAAGAATGGAAGGAGAAAGAGAAAGAGGCAGAGAAAGAAAGAACCAGATGAATAGCAGAAAAAAAAGAAGATGGGGCCTGTAGAGGAATCCCAGAGAGGAGATTGCTCCCATAGAAAGTTAATGTGTGTGTGTGTGTGTCTGTTGTGTGACTCACTGCAGGTCTGCTGGGTCTGGCTGATTCACGACCCTCCTCCTGTTTAGGCTTTGCCTCCTGATTGGCTCCCGGAGGGGATCCTTCCTGCTTGGTTTGACCTATCAAACCAAACAAGGACGTAAGTACACATTTGACCTACATACATAAAGAATCCTCATATAAGGATCGCCAAAAACGTTTATTTAAAAAAAAAGATATCAGTTTAAAAAAAAACAGGTTCCAAAGCTGTTTGGTTAAAAGGATTGATCTAAATTTGTTCAAACACGTCGTGAAAATTTTGATACCAGTTTGTCGACCTGATTGCAAAATAACCGTAACATCTGACAAACATGAAGGGAAACCTGCCCAACCGTACTTCAACCTCCGCCTCTCACTGCGCCATGTGTTTGTCAGGGGCAGATCCATGCATATCTTAGATATCCCTCTGGCTCGTTGTTTGACACATTGCTCTACGCCTCTCTCTATCTGCCTCTCTCATTTCCTCTCTTCTATCTCTCTGGAGCCCAAGAGTAACAGGGCACATCAGACAGGTTGATCAGAGCAGAACTGCAACTGACAATGTCCCGCTGATAGCCTCTGAAACACGATGGAACTCTGCGAGTGCATGTGTATGTGTGGTTTCCCATTTGCATACTGTATACACATTGCTTCCATGCAAATGTGTCCACTAGTTGATGCTTGCTTTCATTTTATGTGCGTGCACAAGTTGTGAGTGCATGCGTTCATACCTCTCCTCTCGGCTGAGCCTCCTTGAGATGAAGGGGAGGAGGATGATGACGAGTTGGAAGAAGTTCTTTGCAGCATGGCGTCCAGAGAGAGCTCTGAGCGCCGTAGGTCTGGGTTACTAAAAAAAGGATGAAAATCTTTTTACTCATTTCCCAGTTGTTTATTGTTAAAAAAAGATGCATAAAATACAGATGTATGAGTTGTAAAATTGTAAAGTTTTAATGCACCTGAGATAATCTTAGGCATCTTCTGCAAGGTAAAAACAGAATTGATGGAGGTTCTGCTAAACAATGTTGAATTTTATCTAATTTAAAACCTAGAGAAGTCTTAAGTAACACTACATATCAGCAGTTTTTTGTAATAACATAAATATACCATAAAAATTCAGTGATTTTTTAAAAAAGCACTAAAAAGAATTATTATAAGTAAAAAAAAAATCAAAAACTATCAAACAGTTCTGCTTAAATATGTTATGTGGATCAAATGGGACTATAAAGCTGACTTCAGATATTTAACTTAGACTTCAGAGGTGCACAGTGTGCTAATATGAGCTTTACCTAGCTCGTATGAGCTGAGAACCAGTGCGAGGGCCCAGACCCACTCCTCCATTAGGAGAGTTCTTCCTGACCAGGGCGGGGGAGATGGAAGTGGTCCTTTGGGGGACCTGAACACAAAAACACAAAGAAGATCACCACAACTAGTTGAGCTTGACTTTAATCCCATAACGCTTGTATCCAGAATGTTTTAAAGTAATATATCATTAATATAGTTGTGTGGTTGTATGGTAAAACACAAAGACCAGCATGGTGGGTGGTGACACTAACTGCTCTGCTACTGAGTAATATCGATCAACTTGTAGTTTTACACCTGTCCTGGTTAACAATGTCAACAAAGCCAACATTAAAATAAAGCCAATGTGTGGCAAGTGATGCATTTTAAGTAATGTATGTATTTTCATGATTCAAAGTCGACAGCTTGAACCCAGCAGCATTTTGAAGAATTAAAATGTTATTTGCATTATGAGGGCCGTTTTTTATCTTGGTGCTTTTGATGAAAATAGCATGTTTACATACAACCATAACTATTTTAAAGCATGCAAATGCATACTATACTACAATAAAAAAACATGATTAAAACTATAGGAAAATGTAGTAGCATAGAAAATGTTATAGTGAATACAAATTTCATTGCAGCATATAAATAATATTGAGATCCAAAACAATAACAATACTTTTCATAGAAAGTTAAAACATTAAATAAACAATATATAATAAAATATTTGTAATGCACAACAAATCTATACATCATCAGTGACTGTGTGTCTTTTTGATTCTCTGACCTTGGGTGGGATATCTTCCTCTCTCAGCCAGGCAGTTCTATCCCGATCCTTGTCCCTGTCTCGTTCCCGATCTCGTTCCCGATCTCGTTCCCGATCTCGCTCCCTATCTCGTTCCCTATCTCGTTCCCGCTCCTCCCTGCCAGAGCGCAGCGGTTGGGGTGTGGGTGTGTCAGAGGTGGGGTCTGAGTTCTGGCGGGGCATCTCAGGCCTGGGGGAACCCACGCTGACGCCCTCACTAAGAGCTGAACCCGTCTGGTCTTGCAGTGACTGAGAGCCAGACATGGAGCTGGAGTGGGTTTTCACTGGAACCAGGTGAGCCATCTGTGGGAGGGAGAGAGACAGAGGAAGAGGAAGAGATGAAGGGAGCGAGTCGGGTGTATGGGAGCAGGTTGAGGTTGGTGGGGACAGTGATATGAAAGTAGGGTGGAAAGAGGGATCAAAGGGAGAAGAGAGAGATGGAACAGGGAACAGGAAAATTAAAAGAGAGAGGAAGAAAGTAGAAAGGATGTATGGAAAAAGTAGAAAAACCGAGAAAGCAGATGGTCGGATGAAGAACGAAAGGATGGAGAAACAGAAGAAGATCAAAAGGTAGAAGTAAAGAATAAAGAAATGGGAACAATATGATAGAGGAGAATGAAGGGAATGAAAAATGGTACAGCAGAAGAGAGGGAGGGGATAAGAGACAGTTAACAGAATAGGGAAAGACAGTAGATGCATTATGAAATGAGAGAAAAGGTGAAAATGGAAATTCGTAGGGAAAGAAAGGACAACAGCAGAAAGTGGATTGAGATGAAAAAAGAGGGAAGTGGGCAGTAAGGAGGGAGACAGATATATGAGAGAGTTAGATTGACTGTTATAAAGACATGAAGAGACATGAACTTTTTTTTTTTTTTTTTTTTTTTAAGGGGGTATAATGAACAAAAGAGGTCTGTGTTTTTTTGTGTTTGCAAATTCCGCTCACTAGTAAACACATCAATCACTCACATGCCTTCTTTTGCACACACAAACACACACACACACCTGTGGTTCGATGGAACGGTGGATGGGTGGGGTGCGGGCGGGCTGCATGCCCCCGCTGCTGAAGGACTCTGAGCGGGGAGGGAGGGAGGGGTCGGAGATGCGGTTGGACAATTTGTGTTGCAGCGCTGGAGAGCTCTGTCTGTTCAGCTTAGATCGTTCCTCCACCTGGGACAGGTCACATACCACTGTCATTCACAGCCAAACACGCAGAACAACTAATCACCGCACTTGTATACCACTCTGGGTTATCGACACCCCAAGCGCCCCTGCAAGCCACCAGACGACCTGAACATCACTTAACTCTGTGGGACAATAATAACAATTGTATGTAACTGACCTGAACGAAGATTGATGATTGTGTAAGAAAGCGATACGTATGTTTTTTTTTTACTTCTTTTTGTTTTGGTATCCTATTTCTAGTACTGTTTTAGTGTTCATGTTTTGCATGTAATAACCTGCCTTAACCGTCTCCTTCATATATTGTTGTAAACAAATCCAAAAGCGTGAACTGAATATCGAAAATCTAGACTGGCAGGTTTATGGGTGCCAATTTGGCACACAGTGTCTTGACTGTTTCCTACACTTAAGTTGTTTGTGCATGTATATATCCATGTCCCACATACAGTTGAGGAGTAAGAGCATCTGATGGCTATGCATGAAAGGTCAAGAATTATCCCTAATCTCCTTTAGCAGACACCGCATTCAAACCATAATCAAGGATTTGAGCACATGCGAAGGTGTGCGCTGATAGCGTGTGCACACCTGCGAGACCATGTTTGATTGTTTGTACGGGTATAGAGTTTGAATGGCTGTTTTTCACTGACTTGTGGGAGTGTGTATGTGCCCCGTCGATGACAACACATACCAAATATCTGTGTGTGAGGAAGGCAGAAGGCTCCTCTCGCCAGTGTAATCAGATTATCAGATTATCTGCTGTGCAGTAACAGAGGCCTCCGAGGAATGCTCCCAGTAACCAAATCACACTTTTCCACTCTAAACAATCTACTCAATGATCCATAGATGGTTAAGTCATGGCTCAGCAGGGCATAATGTCAACGTCCCCCCAGGTAAACATGCGTGTGCAATGAGAACTATCCCCTTTGGAGGCTTTCTGTAATTCCACATGAGCTCATAATCTAGTGGGATTATTCAAGATTATGACCTGGGTCAGAACAACTATGCAATACTGTGTCATTCCTCAAATCTTTGCTAGTTGCCTGCTAGGGAGTCAACTACGATGAGGCAACTGGTGATGTAAACTCAAAACAAAAAAAAATATCTACAGTATAGTGGCAGAGAAGAGACATATCATGTCATTCATTTGGAATAAAAGGAAGCTACACAAATATAGAGGGATAGTAGTTGACTACAGAGAACTAATGGAAAAGAAACATATACAGAGATTCAGGAGAGGTACTGCTGTGATCAAAGTCAGGTCACTAGAGTTTGATCTGTAGAGGCAGTCGGAGGTTAGGATGAACTTCAACTGACCTACAAAAGAGATAGTTTACTATTAAGAGAAAAATCTCCTCACAGAAGAAAAACCTTTTGGATGGTGCTGCTTATATCTCCAAATTCTGTGTATGAGTTGTTTTCGGTTTTGCTCCTACCACCCAAAAGCTCTTTCCTACTATGGTAGAGATTTTAAGAGGGAAAACAGAGCATTGAAAGAAGTTAATTTCGACCACTGCTGCATCTACACTAAGAAAGGACAAGGAAAAAGACAAATGAAAGTAGTCGGAGGAGAGAGAGCGCATCCTCTGAGGATCCAGATTTGCTGGAAGGATCCCACCACCACTTGGCCAGCACCCATCACCGAGCTGAGAGATCATTGACTGGTTAACTGACCTAAAAGAGAGCTGGGTTGGGTGAGTTTCCCAGATGACATCGTCACCAGTATGTCTAGGAGCCGGCTCGTCACGGTGCATTGTGGGGCATTAGATGATAAGAGTGACTTGGGGGCTGGCGCAGTGGGGGAATTGAGGTCAGGTTGTAGAAACTATGCTACCAAGGGATCAGGGTGATGATAAACTGTCCCTGAATACTGTCCTCTCTTCTCTGGATCTCAGTCCCAGTGGAGAATATTTTCCATACAAATTAATACAATTCCAGTATATGTGCTTTAGCATGTATGTACAGTTTATATGCATGTTCTTGTACTTCTATCTTTGTGGGGGTTAATTCGATTTTTAGAACTTGAGACGGTGGATACTTTTCAGACGAGTAAATTAATAATTAAGTTCAGTTTAAGAGGTGGTGTCAGTTTTGATTTATGGCTAGATGGGCATGTTTTTTGGGCTACAATTTTGCGTTTAAAGGGTGACTACATCTGCATTTTTTTTTCAGGCTGTTTGAACAGAAATGCCCCCAGCCATCAGCAAAAAGCAGTGACTTCCTCTGTGGCTACTGGCTAGGCAGGCTAGGTGGTATATATCGTTTATATGCAGTAATGTCACATCCACCATCAGGTCATGTGGGAAAAAGTTTTTAGAAGGGCTTGGGAAAATGGCATTTTAATGCTAAAACTTATATACTTCGAAATTTGAATTGTAGGATTCAAATACATATAGAACACTACTGAGAAGCCACAGAATGATATAAAAACCTTAAAAAAACTAAAAATAATGGAATCGCCCTTTAAAGATTAGATTCTAAATAATTAATTTCTAATTTGCCCTTTTGTTAGTTACAGTAAATGTTTCATCACTTGTCAAGTTGACATTTGAATTAGGAGCTACAAAAGAAATACTTGTAGCAAAACCTTCATTCCTTCCTTCAACCAGTACTAAATGCAACACAAAAATGTGTTGAGATGGTTAAGTTTAGGGTTGGGCGCGAGGAAATGCATTATTTCTATCACAAATATAGAAGTACAAATATATATATGTGTGTGTTTATGTGTGTGTGTTTGTGTGTATGTCTGTGTTCCTATATACATGTGCTTTGGAGAGAGGTCTAGCACTCTGCAGATCTGATGCGGATCTGGGTCTGGGATCCAAAGGGAGAGCCATAGGGTGAGCAGTGAGGAGTACAATCAGGTGAGATTCGGTTGGGAAAGGGGGTCCTGCCGGGCAACCGGATTTGGGTGCGGAAATTTGATCCGTAGGCCATGTTGTAAGGAGAGAATGTAGGGGAAAGGGTACTGGGGGTGGATGGGGAGGTTGAGGGTGAGGTTTGTGGAGAGGTGCGAGGAGAAAGGCACAACCAAGTAGCTGGAGTGCTTTGAGGGTTGGAAACCAAGCAGTTAGTGGAACTACTACTCATTAGATTGCCTACAGCCAGGCTCTGTGTGACCTTGTCTCCTGGGGCAGAAGTGCTAAGGTTACACATAGAGGAGCTACCTCTTACTCCATCCTGCATCCTGCCTCCAAATCTCTCATTCCTTCTGTCCCTATCAGTGTGACAAAGGAACTGATTGTTACCAGGGACTTCGAGGAAATTACAACTTGCGGAGGCAGGTGAGTAGGAGCTCCTCTGGCTTGGTAGGGCAGAGCGGAGAGCATTTTCAGGGAAGGATCGAGAGAAGGGGTCATCGGAGTCACATGGTGTGAACTCCAAGTCCGAGGGCACCATAATGCTCTCGTGGCTGACGGCTGGCCTCATCTCTTTCCTCCACCCTCCCTGATATGCTGGTTCTATATCTACATCTATTCTTAAGTAAGGTGAGTGCGACCTGGCACGTTCATGGCCACTAACCAGTTTGATTTCAGGGATGAGCCCAGAGTTAGATCCAGACTGATGTTTCCGGACCTGTCCTGGGGACTTAGGATGAGACTGGGGGGACTTAAGTTGTGGGTCTGGAGACAACAGCCCCTGAATGGCAGCCTGATTGGGGGCAGAGAGAGGCCTGTCTCTAGGCTTCTCTTTCTGGTTACCGGGCCCCAGAGGATAAGGGTTGGGTACTGGATTAGACTGACTGATTGGCCCTTGACTTGAACGCTCTTTCTGGCTCTTACTAGGTCCCTTACTAGGCCCCTGGCCAGCAGCCTGTTTAGGTTCCCGGGTGGGCCCCGGGCTGCGGCCCCTCTGACTGAGTTTCTGAGCCCTAAACTCTCGGACTTGCTGACTTATCTCCTGCTTCAGCCCCGGATCTAACGGCTCCGCAGGGTCTAGTGAAATTTGGATATGGTGGAGGTGGGTGGAGAGGAGCTGGGCAGCATGGGACGGGGTTCGTCTAGGGGCCTGAGCTCTGGGTTGGCCATGGGAGGCAGAGGATGAAGCTGGTTGGTTGAATGACTGGTGATGTCGTAGGTGAGAGCGGGGTGGGTTACCGTGAGCATGCTGCTGCTTCGGGACCTAGGAGTCAGAGTCAGAGGAGTTTGAGCAACAAAACTAACACACACACACAAAGGAGACATCACAGCATGATTATCAAAGCAGCAGCGTTAATTCTCAGGCTCTAAAAATATGTTTATGAGTGGGACCCCCCACCATTCTCCTCCCACTTTCTTCACAGGACTGCTGTTTCGAGTAAGACCTGTTGAATAAATTCTTAAGAAGGCCACAGGGTGTGTATAACATACATTAGGGCTGGAAAGCACATGCCGCACTCCAAGAATGGTGATTTCACATTTTGGAAAGAAACTCGTCACATATTCATATCTGCATGCATGTCTTTGTACGTCCGTTGTGCATGTTGTGACTTACCTCTTTAGCCCAGGCAGGCTTGTCAGTAGGATTGATGACGTCTTTGTAATGGTAAAGCTGTTTCTTCTCTGCTTGCCTTCCTTCCTGCTGCTGCTGCTGCTGCTGTTGCTGTTGCTGTTGTTGTTGCTGCTGCTGCTGCTGTAGAGACACCAGGTAGGCTCTCTCCTGCTGGAGCTGCCTCTGTAGCCGCTCTGCCTGCCGCTGCTCCTCTACCTGCTTACGCTTGTACTCCTGGGGGGAGAAAAGGAAGAGGCAGTATGGGAAAGAGGAAAGAGGTGAACGACAGGAATGAGAAAACAGGAAGGAAATGAGAGCGGGGAAAAAAAAGATTAAGAGGAAGGCAGAGAGGGTTAGCAAGAGGGATGACAAAAGTGGAGAAAGAGAAAGAGGGAGACAGAGATCAGCATCAGAACAGGCGAGTTATTATGATGTCATTTCAACCCACTGAATGATTGGCAGTGAGAAAATAGTAGTTGCAAATCATTCTTAGTATCTTTTAAAATTTGCCAGATATGTGGGTGCTTTAGGATAACTTGCAAGTAGTGACAAGTGAAACTTATTGTGTAATTTGCTAGAAGCTACACGTTTTGGTTCGTTTTGTGTGTATTTGCAAGTACTGTCACCAATGCCAAATTCGGGTCATGCATTCACAAACGAACCGACAAACACAAATACTGACAAATGGGATCACATAGATGGAACAAGAGCACACCTTTCACGATTAAAATCACAATTTGGAGGCTAATAATGGATAACGGAGGCTGGTATATTATCAGACATGAGGATTTGGCATGAGACAAGGGAGAGGAAGATAGGTACTGAAGGGAGGGATCGAGGCAGGAAGGATGGCAGTATGAAGGACACATCCCTGGGTTTCTGTGCTTGGACTCAGTTTAGTTTATGGAGCTTTGCATGGATTGGATCTCAAAAGTTTCCCTTTAAGGTGGAAAATGTCTCTTTAAATAGGATGCAAAGAGCAGTGGACAAATACTACGAGACATAATGTGATTTCTTACACTAATAAAACACAAAGCTGTTACCCTAGACAAGACTGGGAGCGCTCTGTGGAAAACAACGGTCTTATTTTCTCCTGGATGTTCTCACTTTGTGTGAGCCAACATGATTGAGGCAGAAGAAACCGTTTTTTCTCCACCCTCTGGGGAACTCTCTGAGATCCAGCCAAATAAATTTCTGCACATGCAATCACTGATGTCGAGATATCAAAGACAAGATTAGACATGAGCAATACATTATTTTGGGATCATGTTTCTTCAAGCATTGGTAGTTAACAGGTTGAGTGAATCAAGACTGTGGATTTCCTCATAGTTCCTCTGTACAACCGCCTCTCAGGTGCATGCAGTGAGGATAGGGGACCACACAGCACAGTTGGGGAGCAGTAGTAGTACGTGGGAGGTCTATGGTTACCAGCAGTAACGCCTGTTCCTGTAGTAGTTGCTGCTGGAGAATCTCTAACTGCCTCTGTTCCTCTTCCAGCTGTCTACGGATATACTCCTGAGCAGCGTGTAGGCACAAGGACATAGGAGTCGATTGAGAGAGAAAAATCAGGAAATCTGAGCATCCAAATAAAGACAGTGTGAGAAAGACAAGAGACAAGAGAAGGAGAAATAGAAAAGATAATCTCCCGAGATGGCTGCGAACGAGGAGAGAAGATGAAAGTCAGTAGCTAGAGGAAGAGAAGGAGACCGTATTCCCGAACAATTGTAATATGTTACAAAGGAAATAATGATGAAGAGACGTAGAAAAAAATAAGATTTGAGGATATCTTTCCAAAACACTTGAAACAAGTAACAAAGCGTGGGAAGAGAGCAACAGTGTTGAGCAGGACAGACAAAAAAAAAAAAAAAAAACACAAACGAGACCAGCAGTAAGTTCAATGAAAGGACAAGGGGGAAAAAAAATGTTAAAAGAAAGTTGGAAAGCTGTGCAGCTTCTGGATCTGTTTATTTAATTCAGGGAATCAGCTTATTAGCTTTAAAGCCAACTCATAGTCCAACTCATCTTTTTGCAATATTGGCAACATTTAAGATGCCGCAAATAAAATATTGCATTATTGATTATCATGATGTCCAAGAGATGGACATAATCAGAGAGGAGGAAGTAGTGTTTAGGTCTGTGCATGCAAGATCTATGAGCAGAGGGGAAAGATTAAATCAGATTAAAATTGAGTTCTGTGTGTCTGAAACTATAAACCCTGTCTCAACAGAAAATATAATCTCTGAGGTACCGAGGTAAACAGAGTGACTCAGAAAAGGCAGGAAGAAAAGACAGAAAGTAGGCTAATTTAAGGACTGTGGACTTGAGTTTCACTTGTTTGCGTCATTATGTTGCATATATCTGTAGTGCCGTACTACCTGTCTACATATCTGTATCTGAATAGAATCTAACAGCAAGCGTATGAACCTGTTCTCTCTCCGCATGCCTCCTCTCCTCCTCTCTGCGGAGCTGTTCCATTTCCTCGTAGCGCCTCCTCTGTTCCCTCTCATGCTGTTTCCTCAGCTCGCGCTCTCGCTGTTGCTGCTGTCGGGAGAATAGAAGCGCGAGAAGGACAGAACCTCAATCAGATTGCACATTTTCAATTTCCACGGAAACTCAGAAATCAAATCGATTTATTACATTTGACACTTTCTGTAGCGGGTCTCAGCTTAGACTAACTTTATTGAGTAAAGGGAGAAATCTTGATAGTACATTCACACAGGACACAAATGCACAAAACACTTTCATATTCGCACAAACACACGCTCACAGACACACACTTGGCCAAGAGCGGAGGGGTCATGTCAGTTGAGTTGAGTCATGGTGCTTAGCCGTGCGTTGGGAGGCAAACCCTGGTGGGAACCCGGAGAGAGCGCACAGATTATGGGCTAAGGATTTCCTTCTGTAAGCCTGCTCTCTGGAACTAAGAGAGGGACACTGGGGAAAGGCTGTGTATGTACATGTGTGCGTATGTCTCCGTACTGTTCTCTCTCTCTTTGCTGCAGCCTCAACCAAATGGTGAATTTAAGGTTTTGTTAGTTAGAATTGGGACCAATTATGGCTGCAAATATTTCTTGAAGTGTTTCAAAGGCGAGAGAGAGAGAGGAGAGCCAAATTATATGGAGTTCAAATTGCCTAGTAGTCATTTTCTGTGACTACAAATGTGCCCTAAAATGACCCTATCTGGTGTAATCCCAATAGGTTAAACTGGGCTATCCATACTGAAATCAAACATATTCACGTACGCTTCCTATGTTTCACCATTCATCAAGGTCAAAGGTCACAGTTAAAGCCTCCCCTTTAACTTCTTCCTGCTTACTTCCTCCAGCCGCTTCCTCTGCTCCTTCTGCTCCTCGATGCGTTTCTGTCTTTCAGCCAACAGTAAGCGCTTGTGCTCCTCGTTCTGCTGCTGCTCCAGCTGCTGCCGCCGCTGTGCCTCCGAGCGCTCCTTATTGGCCAGCTGGAGGCGCAGGAAGTCCCGCCTCAGGGTTGACTCGCCGGGGATGTTGATGATAGAGCTGCACACAGACCAATGAGAGTGAGTGATTGAGTGAATTGGTGAAGGGATGTCAAACATGTTTCTGGAAAAAAGTTGCAAAGTATGTGTTTATGTGGACATTTGTAAAGACACTGACCTTGGTTCGCCCATGTCTCTTTCTTCATCCTCCTCTTCGCTGCCACTGTACTCGTACTCCGTCTCATCTTGATGGAAAGAGAAAGTAGAAAATAAAGTAAGGATAAAAGTGAGTGAGGTGATAACCAGCAGTGAGCAAAACCATTCTACTTTACATCGAACATTTTTTCACATGAGCTACCTTTGCTCATTACTACACCGCTCACGATTTCGGCATTCCCAGATCCTCACTCCTTCAAGGCACTTTCTTTTAGCCGCTTTGAATAGGAGTATAAATTGTCATTTTACTGTGTGTAGCGAGGTGGAGAACATTAGCTCAGAGCTCTTTCAGTCAAACGGTGCCTTAAAGCAGAATGGAAGCAGAAGAGGCCCGGCTCTTCCCGAGACACATCCGCATTGGACCTGTCCTCTGAATGTGATAGAAGTGACGGCTGCAGAAAGCCACCCATCTCGACAATGACAAGACATTTCTATGCATCATCGCCGAGTCCGCCCTGCAGTATGTTGTTTCTTGAAGCGGCTAATGTGGTTCTCACTGGCACAGTCCTGTGTGCGGGTGTCAGTCTATCACTCAGATCGAGTGTGTTTGTGTCGCTCTCTGTCACTCTTATTTCCCGCACTGCTGAAATCTACGAATGTGATGTTACACGTGTGTCACAGTTTGTGTTAGCGTGTACGTCTGAAAGGGTCTTACATCGCACTCTCGCGGCTGTATTTCTTCAACAAAGTGCTTGTTGCTTGTGTGTATTTCCGTGAGAGAGCATTTCAGCTACACACTGAATGTAATGGGTGTATAATGCGTTGTTCTTATTGGGTTTTTGGGGCTAATCCAAAGAAACATTTTGAGTGAGAACCACTAATCATCTATCAAGCGTAACCACTTGACGAAACTGTCGCTCCACCCGCCATGTGCGCATGAATCTACTGGACGCGTTTAAATCCGTATGTGCACATGTCTACAGCACACGTTCTTCCTCACCCCTCTCTCCTCTCTTCTTCTTGGTGCGGTCAATGTGGTCCTTCAGCTGGATGCGGACCTGCCTCTCATTAGGAAGGTCTCTGATGAAAGGGTGTTTGAGGAGCTGCTCTGTGCTGGGTCTCTGGCTGTGGCTCTTCACCAGACAGCTCTCTATGAACGACTGGAACTTCTTCGACCTGAAACCACACACACACACACACACACACACACACACACACACACAAAAAAAAAAAATTAAAAACTCACAGTAAATGTGTGTATACAATACATATTGTATTGAGTAACAAATGTTCAATGAATGGATAAATAAAGCTTTTTTTTTCTTTTTTTTTTGTTACAGAAATTGAGCATTTAACATATGATGATACTTATTCGCATAAGGATACATTGAGCAACATTTAACTCATTCTAGTCTTTTGTTGACATTTTAAAGAGAAAATTCTTTAAAAATACCATCATAGATTTTTTTGGCTGTATTTATCCATCCATCCATTGCTCAGTAGTCTTATTTCCAATCCAGTATATTTCTGGACTGGTTTTCCTGCTTTTAATAGTGATAGAAAACATACACAGAAAGCACACTCACCATTTCTTTGACTTGAGTCTGGGAGCAGGGTTGCGTGGAATAAGGAAGAGGGCTCTCATGGGGTGCATGTCACACAGCGCTAAAGATTCACATATCAGATACCAAACAAGGATGAGTTAGGGTGAATGTTTCTAGGTACTAAATATTATCATGGCATATAGTCAAAGCCAGCTGGAATTAGCCCTCACCTGATCAATATAAGCTGTCGATACTGATAACAATCCGTGTGTTACATACATACAAACACACACCTACAGTATGAGTTCTTATCGAACGCCTATGCTGGTTATCCATCTTACTGGAGAATGTAGCCAAAATGGGTAGTTACTGCTATAACATTTAGTTATTCAGGGGCTTTAATATTCAAACTTCACAAACTCATCTCAGCTAAAAATGTTAAATAAAAGAAAAGACACTTAGAGACATAAATGTTTTGGATCGATTATTACCTGGCCTTCATTTTATGTGTGCAAGGTGTGCAGTTTTCACCAATTGCTGGCCAGAAGCACACACTCTGTTCTTTTTTCCCAAATGGAAGAGTTTTTCAAACGGGTATAAAAATAAAACAAGGATAGGACGGAACAACCTTGAAAAAAAAACTGAATCATGTCCTTCAGGTTTACCATGATTAATGACCAACTGTAGCTTGGGCAACTTTACACTGAGGAGTAGCTTTTTTACTTAACCATAATTAATAGGAGGAAGGAAAAAAAAAACCTTGCTGCCTCCAATTGCAACCACTATGTGCCAGCACCTCTAGGATTAAGAAAATAAACAGACAACCAATTATATATGAGTTCCTTGGTCTTCATTAAAAATATGGCTAAAGATGAGTTGTATTGGCCCGATCTGCCTCTGATTATTGTGACCTACTGTAGCAGCACTAAGAAATGATGTGTTGCAGAGAATGTAGGTTGACATGTAGGTTATTGACTGATTACGTACGTGGTGCTCCTTCAGCCATCTCTATTGCTGTGATCCCCAATGACCATAAATCACTCTGCAGTGAAACAATGAGACACAGTGCGTAAATACTCAAGGCGATCAAGAAAAGGCATGAAATATCTTCAGAGGGGGAAGGAGGTTGACGAAGCACCTTGAAGTCGTACGTGGCGTCCGGGTTCTCGTCGCAGGCGATGACCTCTGGTGCCATCCAATATGGCGTCCCGATAAATGTGTTCCTCCTTCCTACTGTTCTGTCCAACTGGGCCGAAACACCAAAGTCCACTACCGGGCAAATGCACAAACACACACAAAGTATATGTCAGGGCATAGTGTGTAGCGTTAGTGTGTAGCGTATTTTAAGGTGTGTTTGTTTATGTGTGTGGGCTTTAGTGAATTCCATAATGGACTCTACACACGAATGAATTGCCTGAGCTTGCCCAATTTACAGACACACATAAGTCTTATAATTCCCACTGAGCTTTAGGGAAGGAACTGAAAAAAAAACAGCCTCTTCCTCAGAAATCTGCACCATATCATAAACAATGGCACCGAGAGATGAGTAGGCTTTACTCAGCATAAAAGAATGAAAAGCCTCACAAACACACGCAAACACACACTCACGCAAACACACACACACACCTCTGAGCCATCTGAAACTTTATACCTCCTACTGGCCTCGCAATCCTAAAGCCTTTTTGTTAAGCAGGGTAAGATGACAGACTGACCTAGTTTGACCTCTGCATTCTCAGTCAGCAGGACGTTCTGTCCCTTGATGTCTCTGTGGATGACCTTGTGCTGATGGAGATGAGTCAGACCCTGCAGACATCGACACAGACACACGGTGAAGGACAGCCACTGCAGCAATGAGCAATGTCAAGATTACCGTTATTACTAAATATAAAGAGCTCATTTCCGAAAGGAAGTACCCTCGAGCAGAACTAGCAGCTCCACAGTAGCTGCTGTGTAGCTGACCTTGACCTCTGACCAAGCAAAAAGATCTTTCCTTGCCATGTGTTTTGCAACAGCATTTGGTAGTAGTAGTTTTTTATAGAGGTAGAAGTGGTAGCAAAAGTATTTACATGACATTTTTGGAGTGAAAAAACACCATTTGAAGAACATTATTTAGTATTGAACATGATTTACTATTCCTAACATAAGTACAATCAACCAACCAACTATTCTTTAAAAAGGGAATAAAAGTAAAATATTCATTTTGGACATTTGGCAATTTATGTACTAATTATTACTTGAATGTAGCCTCTTATATGGATTGTAAACTGATGGAAATTAAAGGTAAAACACTGAGAAATAGGAGACAGTTGAGAGACAGAGGCTGTAAAAAGGGTTAAAGGAACATAGGGAAGACGGGAAGACATAGAGAAAGGACTTAAAAATAGAGAAAATCAGAAGACAGCCAAAAGGGAAGAAGAGAGCGGGTCAAACAGAGACAAAATGCAAAGAGACAGAGAGAAAGAAAAGAAGAGGAAGACCAAATCAGAGCAGGGCGAGAGAGAGAGAGTAGAGAGCACGAAATAAGACGAGTGATGTGGGGTGAGAAAAGAAATAAAAGTGGATCAAAGGAAATTGTTGCCTCAGTTCAGAGCGGCACGGTGTATAACTGACAATATGTAGTGATGTTGCTGCTCCCTGTTTGAGGCTTTTAGCCCTCAGCACAAAAAAATATACAATAAAAGCATAGGAAAGATGGGAGTGGGAGAATGAGTAAGATTTCCAAGGAAGATCTGATTCATGGCTTCAATACGATGCATAAGCTTAAAACAAATCATGGGCCAGAATGAAACATCAGTCAACTGTGAAGCTGTTGTCCTGAGCTCAACCTGACAGCTTGTTTTGACTTGTCAAATGTCTGAAGTTTGTTTTTCCCTCCATGGTTATTTGTAGATTGGAATGCTTGAGCTAAAGACTACATGTACAGTTCTAACTCTTTCTGGCCACTGCTAAATTTCCAGTGCTTGGGAATATTATTCTTCATAAATCAAGTCTGTTCATTCTTCAGCAGCATTTACTTAAATAAAAAAAAAAAGGGAGAAAATGTTTTCTTGTGAAAAGCAACTATGAATGTTCACACCAGCTGTGTTTTTTTTCCCCCCCATTCTTTTCAAATCATTCAAGTAACCACTGACTGCTGGTTCAGTCTAGGCCGAAATGATTCAACAGTGATTTCTATAGAAGTTTGAGGTCTGACTTGGTAACGTGTCCACTTACCCTGAGAATCTCTCGACAGATGTAAGCAGTCCACTCCTCTTTCAGCGAGTTGCCCTTGGTGTTCTTGATCAAGTCTGTCACTGAGCCAGCTCCGCAGAACTCCATGACCAGCTGCACACATACAAGGTTGATTATCGACTGTTCTGCAAAAATCAAGCGGTCAGATCTAGGATGTGTTCCAGACAAGCCAGCAACTCCTCTTGTGATAACTAGTGTATCTCACTTGTTTATTTATGTACTTTGTGAAATTCTTTTCCGCTGAACTATAAAATATCTTTACTCAGCTAAAAATATCAGCCGCTCTGATAATTTTATCAGCCTCAAAACTCTGGTGCTGGCCAATCTCAACAAAGCACCAATAGTCACAATGTCTCTTGGATATATTCATTTTTATAGACCAGCACTGACGCATGTGCGCTGAATAAAAAAGCGCTCTCTTCAACATGGTCGACATCATAAAGTATACACACAGTATAATAACATTACTGTAACTGCATTAGTAATAAAGACAGAACAGTATCTGGCAATACACACAGACATGAACAACACACAAATGCAGACAGCCGTGTAACACTCTTTCTCTATCACACTTTCCAAACGCACACACTGCAGAGACCACAGAAATTACTGGCATTAACTGACTCAACAGGAACATGAGATCACATGAATGAATCAAGTCCTTCTCTTGACCCAAACACAATGTGTCCATTTTGTCCATCCCTCTTCCTCTCCTCTCCTCTCCTCTCCTCTCCTCTCCTCTCCTCTCTTCTCTTCTCTTCTCCTCTCCTCTCCTCTCTTCTCTTCTCTTCTCCTCTCCTCTCCCTCTCCTCTCCTCTCTCCTCTATCCCTGCATTATATCCGTGGATATCAGCGGCCAAAAGTTCAGCTGGTCAGTCCTGGCTTTGCTTCAAGCCCTCTTCATCATCACTCTGGATTACATAGAGAGAGGAAGTTGGCGAGTAATAGCCGAACCTCTCTCATCCAGGCTTTGCACGTGTACTCAGACACACGCAAAGACAAAAGGAACACACTCATACATGCATAAAAATGAAGGGGACACATGTAAAGCATACAAGCATAAAATGCGTCGTCATGTTACTCACATCCACACACACACACACACACACACACAGGGAAAACAGGCAGCTGTTGAGTCAGGGGGAATTATGCAGGCAGTAGATCTAGCTGCTGTGTGAATATGTGCATGTGTTTGTGTGTGTGTGTGTCTTCTCATTGTTGTGTGATGAATTCTACAGGATCAGAGAAGAGAGAGCTCCCTTAGATCGTGTTAACACATGATTTATTGCAACAGCCAGCCAGCCAGCCGCACACTTATTCATATCCTTTCAAACACACACACACGCACACACACACTAAGTATATATGCATATTCCAGTGAACACAAATCTACAGTCGCTGCATGCATGAACAAACTACAAACTGGCTTCTCTAACCTAATGTAGCAGTGAAAAATGAAACTTTTACAGAGATGACAACCATCTTCTCTTCCTGTATCACTCACAGTTTCATACACACGAACACGTGCAAAACGCAAACACACGAATGATGCCGTACCCATAGCTGGTCATCTATGCCGGGAGGGTTTTTCTTGATGAAAGCTCCGTAGTAGGTGGCGATGTTCCGATGGTGGCTGTACTTCTTCAGCATGTTAATTTCTGCTTTAATCTCCTCTTCCTCATCCTGAGACGAGCACAAACAAACACACACAGAAAAAGAGAAAAATCAACAAGCATATTACCGCAACCTCTATTTGTGACCTCTCAAACATGTTAATGGGGCGCGGTGATAGAGAAAAACGGATCGGGCTGCTGATGGATTTTCATTTTGAATTTGTTTACATCCTGGAAAGAACGCAGCGGGATTCTAAATGATCTTATAACAGCATTGCTTTTTATTTATTCGTATTTTAGGGGGTTACCGCCACAAAGCCAAAAGCAATTGTTTGAAACAAGTTGCTACGGTAGCAGTTAGTTACTTCAAAATATAATTTCTTATTAATTATCCAATGTCAGGAAAATTTGCTGTGATTACTTCAATTTAGGGCTCAATGTCTCAGAAAACAAAGACACTTGTTTTACTAAGCTGATTTTGTACAATATCGGCTCGTTTAGTAAGCAATTCTCTTGTTTGCCCTCATTCATTAATACAGTCGTTAATTTTTTATTGTGTTTAAGCAGATTTATTAAGCGGTCACACACAGTTTTGTTTATTTATTCATTACTTCTCTTTCGATTTGGTCACTCATTAATCGTCACATACCTTCCAGAACATGTTCATTCATTTATGCTCATATTCATTCATCTATTTTTTAAAAAATTTTTCGATTCATATTTATTTATTCATTCATAAGTTCCATTGTTGCTCCATTCCTGCAGACCTTCATTGTTTTGCTGGCAGCTGAGTGCTGACAGCGAGGCGTAGGGTGAGAGGATCTCTAAATATAGCTGAGATTCCCTCCTGCTTTACAGACACGCCTGAGACCACACTGCTGTCCTAATACCTCCAGCTAATATTACCATGGCAATAGGCCTGTCCTCATTTCCTCTCTGCCACATCACACACACACGCAAACGTGCACGCACGCACACACACGCCAGCACTGACTCATCGCTCATAATTAGATGACATGGTCGACAGTGGTATAATCACTTGAGATGATTTGCTGTGGGTAGGTATGTGCGTGTGTGTGAGTGCTGTACTATATGTGTATGTGTGTGTGTGTGTGTGTGTGTGTATCTTACCCCAGTGACATCCATGACCTTGATGGCTGCCAGCTGCCCGGTCTTAACATGGCGACCCTGGAGAAAGGAAAGGAAAGGAGGAGGACGGAGACACAAGGAGACAAAAAAAGACAGAGCAGAGAAGACGGTAAGACATAAGAAAGAAGACAAGAAAAATGCGAATGTCTTTGAAAGAAACCATTTCCAGTTTTCTCAAGGAATTGCACATGCACAGTTGAAGCGTACACCTTTCGCTTTCAGTCAAACATCACAACGCATTAGACAGATTACAAATGTGTAATCTGCCTAAATGTAAAGGGTCATCCCACCAAAATCCAAAACAATGGATTTTGGTGGGATGGACAGGAGAGGACTATTATCCCCAGATGAACTGACTGGTCTTTTTTTTTTTTTTTTACTATTTTTGGGGCATTTATGCCGCACTTAAAATCTGCACTCAAAACTGGAATGTTGTGGTTCATGGTCAGTGCCATATACCAAGTGCCCCAATCGACAGCTCTTTAAATACAAGGAATACCAGCAGAGAACTCTATTACTAATATTTTCTATTGCAGTTAAAGGTTTATTTACATCAATTAATCTTGTAGGCAGGAAACTACTTCAGCTATGATAAACTGTTAAATATACAAAATGCTAATTTTCATTTTAAGTCTTTTTTTTTTTTAGCTTTGTATGGGAATAAGATTCACATCTACTGTATGTGGTCAAAACTTATGAATTGCAGGCTTTAAGTAGTTGGAAGCAGAGAGCAACAGAAAATGATAATATGGTGTCCCTGACAAGTGACCCTGACCAGATTCAAATCAAGCACTTGACAGTACGCATTATGCATTAGACTTCTGGGTCAACAGGACACCCTTGTATATCACAGTGATTTGACTTGCACTTGCACCATCCGTCCAATCAGTGTGACTCTAAAAATCTCAGATAGCAATTTAATAAAAAGACAGCTGACAGTGTCTGAGATACAACAAAAGAGTTGAAGAGACAAACAGATACCAAACCACAGACCCGGCTGTGTTGTGTAATATTGAGGCTAGGCAGATGCCTGGGGGGGGGAGCGATGGTGAGGAGCTGGGAGATTGGAAGCTGAGGGGCGAATGGAAGGCCTAAGTGGTTCGTTTGCAACAGAGCATCTGTGGCTGTGATTAGCTAATGAAGCTAACAGGGCTAGAGACTCTAAAACCACTGACGGCTATTACTTCCACCTGTCTGGACTGAACTGATTAGCATGTTACAGTCTGAGAAGAACAGCTTAGCAGCAGTGGCACAAACAAGCAAATACATACACACATGGGCAAGGACTCAAAACAAGGGCAGGACTGTTTTCCTGGTGGAATTGTTATAAACCAGATGGCATTAAGGGTCTGGCACTAAAGCGCCTCCTGAGGGCTTTAATCGAAGGGCCGTTCTGATAATGAGTGCTAGAGCTTAAACAGAGGCAAAGAATGCTACAGTTACAGTGCCATATTATGGCTAAACATCAGTACTGTTATTGCTTTGCAATTCATTCAAGAGTGATTTTACAATTGCAGAACAGGCTCTGCAGCATGCCACCAGTCATTAATCATTCTCACCGCTTCACATTCTATTTTCATGTCATTTTAACAGATCAATTGTACCCACAGGCTAACCAAAACTCACTTTACTTGATTAAAAGCTTGTGAGCTAGTGGGAGGTTATTCGATATATATATATACAGCTATTAACAGCAAAATAATGTAGGCAGCTGAATTGCTTACTTTTTCTGTTTCACCTACATTTTACAGAGTAGAAAAATTGGTCAGCGGTCGACATAATGATGTGATAATGATGTTTTTAGTCATGAGGTCAGCTGGTGTTAAGGCTAGGGGTCAAAGTCCAAATTTAAAATCAATGTAATGAGTCGTTTATAAAGACATCCATTTAGAAAAAGAAGAAGAAAAAATACAAGTTCATTATTCACTTATCATTTTGTGAACAGACTTAGCGCTGTTACCAGAAACAAAACTGTTCATTTGGTGGGTTCCCACAAGATGACTGGCAATATGTTAACATCAGCTCAGGTCCCTGAATGACTTAACAATCATGAGAACTTAAACTTCTCATTAAACTGCTCTTCTGGAATTAAATAAAAACTTTCAAACTCACTGATTTATTGCTAAAAGAAAGTTAGGGTTTTAATATGATAATTCATTGTGTCACAATCCAGAATCGCACAATGCAAACTGAACGCTCTCTCTCTCTCCCTCTCTCTCTCTCTCTTTCACACACACACACATGCATGCATATACACACACACAGTCCAGATTCTGTGAGAGTAAAAGAGCTGGAAAGATTGAACAGGGATTTCTCATTAGGATCAGACTGCCCCAATTCCACAAGCACAAGGACTGGCTTTGTTAGAGACCAACAAAGGAATTACAGCCACTTACAAACCAGTAACTCAGACACACACACACATACATGCAGACACATACACACACACACACAAAATACAAAAAGATCTCCCTTTTTTCCACTACTCACACAGACAGAAGAACTCTTGCAAACGCCCACACATGTGCACACAGAGAGAGAGAGAGAGAGAATGATTGAGGGAGTGGAAGAGTGACTAAAAGAGCGAGAGAGAGAGAGAGAATGTGTCACATAGATTTTGGACATGGATATCATCAGAAGTGGATAAAGATTCATTACTCTGAGCCACCTGACAGCCTCCCTCCCCTCCATCTCTCCTTCCCTCCTGGAGCAGTAATGTCACCCAGCCTTATTAAATGACCAAGTGTGAAAGGAGCAACAGAGAGGAATTAGCACTGTCAGTTCATCTTCATCTCTCACTCTTTCTTTGTCCTCCCACGGTTCATTTATTTGCAAATTCAAAAGACGGGCTTCGGTTTTGGTCTTGGTTATGTGAATGTCAACTACAATAGTATTTTCAACAGCAGTCGAGAGGGGAATATGTGCGACAATGATATCGAAACAATTCGGAATCGAGACAATGAATTATTCCATTAATTTTCATCAACATCAACATTCATCAAACTGTAATGTCCAGCTTATCAAATGTTAGAATTCGGTATTATTTTCTTTTTCATAATATTGCAGATTATATCTGTTTGGGGTTTGGTTAGTCAAAACAAGCAATTTGAAGACATTATCTTAAGCTCTGGGAACTCGTGAGGGGCGTTTTCCACTGTCCCGCAGTAAAAACAGAATAAAGCAAATAACAGTAAGCTATCCAATGTTTGGAAAAATAACTGATAAATTAAACAAATACTTATTGGCTTTCTCGCTGCGAATAAGGAGATTGCTCGATAAGGAGATTGATACCGTTCTTGTGCACTTACTTATGAAGCTGGAGCCAGGATGTGGTTATCTTAGCTTAGCATAATATTTACAGTTTGTCATTTGGCAGACGCTAAAGTGACTTACAAGCGAGGCGAGACAATCAAGCGTTAGAGGACTTAAAAGGCCACGCTACGAATTCTGAAGAGGCGTAGGGAGACGGAGCGCAAGACAGAAATTCACTTTTCTTTGTTGTAATTAACGACTGTAAGTAGACATAAGAAATACCATGAACTTAGCCTAAAAAGACTTGACATGGGGGGGAAACAGCAACCCTAGCAACACCTGCAGGTTGACATTTTTGGCTTTTAGTGAAATATCTTAACAACTATTGGATGGATTGGCACGAAATTTGGTACAGATCTCCGTTTCCCCCTGCTAAACTAATCTAACTGGCTGTTGGCTCCACCTCTGTATTTAATTTACAGGTTATTCTCAGTTAACTCTCATCAAGAAAGCAAATTTCCTAAAATGATTGCCTTAATCACAAATAAAGTATTATTGGTTACAGCCTGAATAATGACAAATAATTGAAAAAAAAAAGAATATCACACAGTATTAAAATTGTTCTGTCATCTTTCCTTCTCTCTCTCTCTCTCTCACAGAGATGAACCACTCTCTCCCTGAGCCGTCCCATTCACAACGAGTAGCTTTGAGCTTCACAGGCCTGTTCATCCCTTCCTCCACTCGTTTGTTGACTGCTTTGCCTCTCTGACCTAGATCTGCAGTTTCTCTCTCTCTCTCTCTCCCTCCGCCTCTCTCTCTCTCTCTCTCCCTTTCTCTTATCCCACTGATTCTCTCTCTCATTATCTAACCCTCTTAACTTCTCACAATCTCCTCTTTATGCCTTTCATTATTCCTCCCTCTAGATGTCTCGCTTACTTTTGCTCTCCCTGTCTCTTGTATTTTCTGTCTTTCTCTCTCTCTCTCTCATGCCTCACAGCTCAGACCAGCGGCCTGTGAAAAACGGGTTCTACATGGACATGACTGAGCTGAGCACTAATGCCTGCGAAACAGCATTCGGCTCAGAGCTCGACGAGCAAATATGACACAAACCGAGGACTCCCTGCAACCCTTTCACTTTGTGTCTGCTAATGCATCAAGCGCCTTCTGGTAACCACAATGCACTGACATGGGCCTGAGTGCCTCCTCGAAACAAAACAAACACGCATACTGTATATACATACGCGCATAAATGCTTTCATCTAATACTTCCTAACTGTCATAATACCGAGTACGCTGCGCATTGACGTCAAAATGACATTTCAAATGAGGAAATTAGTTTGTCAATTTTTCCCCTTCTTTAATCCTTTGGGTGGAGGTATGTTTTTTTTTTTTTTTTTTTTACCAAATATGATAGCAAAACATGTCACTCACACACACACCCGACTCCAAATACAGCCATAAGGAGCTTCGGTGCTGCCAGGCCAGGTGTATTTGAGCGATAACAGACAAAATTGACTACGTTTGTTCCGCTTGGATGACCATGCTGTGATGGAGACAGCAAACTGATACCAAACTGATCTCCAATCAGCCTTCGGGCGGCCGCATCATCACGGAGGAGTCATTACTTGGCGTCATCCCCTGCAGGAGTATGCTTCCTTAAAACAGGGTCATTTACACCCGTTTAGTATAAATGTTTAAAAATATATTTCCTTTTTTAGAGTATGCCGCCTTGAGTGATTTGATTTTTTTTTTTTTTTTTTTTTTTAAATCACACAATTAAATCTGAGAAAAGACAAGAGATTCCTCTTCGGATATTTGCTCAGCTGTTAATTTGTTCATTCAGCTGTGATGTCTCAGAGACAGCTGAGAAGATGCAAACAAGATTTTGTGTGCAATGATGCTTCTCGCCAGCATTTTCACAACTATGATTTCATCACTTAGATGCGAAGATTATACGAAATGAGAGGAATGCACAGGAGGTGGACTCAATAACACAAACAGCTGCTCGCTTTAATGCAATTAAACAAAAATACCCTTGAAATAAATATGAGCGTTATAAAGCTTTTAATCTTCATGTTTTTTTTGTTTTTCATGTTTGAATGTTTAACAGTGTCATTAAAGTGTTGATTCAGCTCTAAAATGGAAGTTGGGGCTCAAGCTACAGATGTGTTTCATTATCAATTCATCTGTCAATTACTTTTTTTGATTGATTTCACAATTGTCTTGTCTATAAGATGTCCAAAAATGCTCCACACTTCATCCAAGGTTCCTTGTTTTGTTTGATCACCTTTTTCAGCACGTTATAAAAATCCTCAATTTTGCAACTGTATAATCCCACACTAATTCAAACGACCACTCATCATGTTGTCTATATATGTTCTATGCTGTACTGAAACTGTCTTGTGACACGATGACACAGAATATGATTTCAGATCCGATGATGTGCAGTGCTGATTCATCTCTCCTCTCAGCTGTCCCCCTTCCATGTGCCGCATGCAGGAGGGAGGTGTCAGAATGACACAAAGTGCACCTATTCCAGTAATTATCATCAACACTTAATAATTTTGATTAATGGCACCTGCCAAGTGAAAGTAAAGTCTAAGGGGAAGGGTATTTGGTATGATGTGTGTCTTGCTATGGAAAAGCAGAAGTTGTGTGTGTGTGTGTGAGTCTCTTTTACAATTTGTCTGCTGCTATATGTCCAGGGGAACAAACACACACACACACACACACACACACACACATACACACACAAGCCCTGCAGGCTGCAGAGGGAAGCATCTCTTCATCATTCTCAGCTTGCAGTCTCAGTTAGGCAGGACCAACATGCTAACCACTGCTTCAATATAGCCTGCTGGTGGATATCAGGCTTCTGTGTGTGTGTATGTGTGTGTGTCTGTGTGTGTGTGTGAGCGAGAAAGAAATGCTTTTACACAGTGTGTGTGCATTTTGTTTGTTGGTGTGCGCATCCATGCCCTTGCCAAGTCAATTACACAGACCCCCCCTCTCGGACACATTTACTATGCAGGACACTTCCTGTCGTAGCCTAGCAACAGTCTTGGCTGGCCAGAGTACAGTGTGCACGACACTTAAACACACACACACACACACACGCAGAAAGAAAGGAGAATAAAGGGAGTAAGAGACTATTGTCCTGATAGGGGAGAGTTGTTGTTTAAAAGAGGAGATGAAGGTGGGGTGAGGAGAGGAGGGTGGAAGAAGGAAGTGATTCAGTAATAAGGGAGAGGATGAGCGTTCAGACTACTTCACTGAGTGCTGAATTTCACAGTGCATCTGTCCTCTGTGCATGCTCGCTGTGTGGCCAAGCTGCAAGGTCAGAAGAAACCATCCAAATTTTACTTTTAAATGACTGTCTCGTGGTTCCAATTTGATCCTTATTTGACTTTCCTTTGCACAAAACCAAAAGTTTAAACACCCATAACTATGGTTATGCATGTTTTAGCCCATTAACTACAAATCTCATTACTTGGCATGATTTTCAAAAGCCTACCATAATTAAGATTGATTTTCCTACTTTCCAGGGAGCCCTTGGTTTCATTCATTTCCCTATGATTAAAAATTAACTCAGACACATGGAACCTACTTATGTTAGCCAGTCAATCATAATAATCATCTTGCTGTCATTATTGATTAGTTTGTTGGGTTTTTTTTTTTTTTTTGTCAGTTTTTTTTTTGTCATCATAGTGATGCAGTTGCAAGCAGAGCCATTTTGGGAACCTGCTACCTGTCAGTGTGTTTGAGGACACTGCGACATCTGAGAGGTTGGCTGCCAAAACAGGAAGTCTTTTAATAAAAGCAACATCCAAATTCAAATGATCCTTTCAATGCTTGTTATCATTTGTCACCTAGGTTTAATTCTCTGACAATTTGGCTCACCTCAATGCAACGCTTTTTGACATCTGACTCTGAGTTAATGAACTGCAACATTGGCTTTGGTCCCTTAACTCTCTGTTTGAATTTTTGCAGGATAGAAACCCTAAAAGCACAAAAGTCAAAAGTCAAAATTTTCAGGACTCATTTCTCATTCATTATGAAGAAACCAGCCACATTATGCAACCAGGAAGTTCACTTGCATCAGTCTTCATGTCACTTGTTCGCTAATGACCCAGACAAAAGACAAAAACAAACATACACATATATGAACAACCATATACACACACACACACACTAATACACACACACTCACCAATGGACTAACAGACTGTGATGCCAACTCTTTGTTAAAAGGAAGTGGGTCACACCCTAATCCTAATCTGTGCCGTCGTGGTAATCCACACATACACACACAAACAGACACCGGCATCAAGCAAGAATCCGCTGAATGGCATCTAAGTATGCTCTCCTGGCATAGGGCCTGTTGGCATGGTAACGGTATCACAGGGGAGAAGTGTGCTATGGGATGTGGCCCCGGGATTTCACTCTATACATTTTTTTTCTTTCTGTCTGTTTCTCTCTGACAAGGAAATTCTAGAGGGAGATTACACACTGCTGTCACACACACACACACACACACATACATAAATACATAGATAACACACACCAAACTGTATTTCAACTGTGTTAGGGTTGAAGAATTCAGACAAGCGGTGTTGCAGTCTGTACCCTAGTATCAACAACCACTGGTTCTAGTCTGTAGGCTTACAATCCCAGCATGCCCAGCAGCAGGTGCCAGAACTGCAATGCCGAATTAAAGCCACTTTCAGCAAACAAACGTTACCAACACAGTTCTGCTCCAAGGATCCCAAAGAAATAAGGGAAGCAATACTCCGAGACACACCTCATTGCAGTTCAAACACCTGCAATCATTCCGCATTCGCACGTGCTCACACACACACACACAGACACACACACACCAATGCATGCAGACAAGTGCCCACAAACAAATGCAAGCGCACACACTGTTGTGGAATCAGTGAGGCAGTAAATAAAAGTGACAAAGGCCTCCATTCCAATCTACTACTGCACTGCCCTGGAAATATAGAAGAGCCCCGAGGCTGCTCACACACTCACACATGAGAGAGAAGAGACACAAATTGAGACAGGAAGAGATTTAAAAGGGAGAGAAGATATAACGAGAGCTAGTGAAGATGAGGGAAAGGTATACAAGCGGGGAGCTTGTGGGAAAAGGAGGTAGTAAAGAAAGAGAGACGGAGGAGATGAAAGAAAGAAGAAAAAGATGAGAGGAAGAAAGACGAGCGCAATGATCTGTAGAATAGTCCAGAGGGCTTTTATTGACAGCTGAGGGGAGGGGTAGGTAGTTACAGAAAAGAGAAGCTGAATTTTGCGACAGACAGCGGGCATGTGTTGATTCCACTCTGAATGAAACGGTGTTATCAGCTAAAGCCTACTGAAACAATAATCTATCAAGTCTGAAATACAGCTCATTAACCTGCCTGCTTTCAGTACAAAAAAACAAGCTAATTAACAAGCCAGTGGACGCACAAATATTTGGGGAAAACTGACTAATCTGGGGGTCAGGGAAAGGATTAACGGTTTAAAGTAAGAGATATCAAAAGTCTACAAACAGGCAAACGCACAAATTCGATCATAAGCAACAAAAGCTCATCTGTCAGTCGTCATGGAGGTGGATGGAGGGTGCCAGAAAATGAAGAGACAGGGCAGATACTGTACGCAAAGCCAAAGTAAGTCCATCCCTATCTTTATACAGTCTATGGTCCATCCTCATGACAAGAAATATGGTCAGTTTAATGTTATATATGTAAAAAGGGATCTGTGGGGCTTGTGTATGTGTTTCTGTTTATGTATAGAAAACAGTAAAAGCTTGTCCTCATCACAATATATCCTTTGATGTGATGGAAATAAATCAACCCTAACAGGATAACCACTCGCTGGATGAACATGTGTGTGTGTGTGTCTAAAGCTTATTTATGTTAGGCATTTGAGGCTGACACAGATTAAATGAAACACAAACTCAACATAGATATAAAGACATGTACCGTAGCCTACACATTTTTATTTTATTTTATTTTTTTTAGCTGAAATCCATCTAAACAGCTGTGTGACCCCCTCTCAAACCATCACAAAGTATATCCACAGGCTAACATATAGCCTAATTGAGTCACTAACTCATTTACACCGGTTAACTCACAAATGCATTCACTGACTAATTCATTCAGTTAGCCACTGACCCCACTCACTTATCTCTCATTTCAAATCAAACCGCCTAATGTCTTTAGAGTCACGACAGAAAGATACAAATGCCCCCCCACCCCCCTCCCCGCCTCCCTGACATTACAACATCTGCAGAACAAGCAGGCACAGAACTGGAGGAAGAGAGAGTGAGAGTTGAAGAGTGTGCATGACTGAGGGAACACTACAAAAGGAGGTGCAGGAAAAAGAGGAGGAGGAGGAGGAGGAGGAGGGTTGCGGCGTGGAGGCAAAGCGGCAGGTTCAGCACATCGGCATCACGCTCCGGCGGCTCTGGAGGTCAAACAAACAGCCGAGCTGATTTACTGTACGGAGCGGAGGTGAGCGAGGGAGAAGCGGAGGAGAGAGAGAGAGAGAAAGAGAGAGAGAGAAATAGCTGAGTGAGGGCACGGGGAAGGAGAGCGTGGTAAGGACATAAAAGATGAATATGAGAAGTTGTTCAGATGGGAGAGAGCAAGGGTAGAAAATGAAAATGAAGAGCTAAAGGCTGTAAAAAGAACACATTCATAGGGAAAAAAAGGAGAGATCAGAGGCAATAAAGAATAATAGAGAGAGTCAGGGCTGGTATAGGTTATTGATTTAACTATTGATGGGCGGCAGTTCTAACTGTGGGAATAAAACCTTGGCTAAATAGCTCTTTACAGTGCACACTGTCAATTGAAGAGAGGGGAATCCGACTGGAAAACATACAGAAGAGGGGAGAACGAGAGAGAGAGAGAGAGAGAGAGAGAGAGAGAGAGAGGCAGACAAAGAGAGAATGAGAGATTGTTATTGACATCAGGCATGGCTAATTGACCCTGGTCTGGGTGGCAGTAGTGCATTGTGGGTAAGTGGGGCGTGTGGCCTTGGGGAAGACAAAGCGAGGATGTAGGCTAATGAACACACTGCCAGGTGTGCGTGTGAGCGTGTGTGTGTGTCTGTGTGTCACTGTACACGGGCAGAACGAGCACATCTGCTGTTCCCACGGAAACAAGCAACATCCACCTCAGTCACGGTTCACATTTCATTCATAAGGACTCCAGAGATTGAAGTGTGTGTGCGTGTGTGTGAGTGAGTGTGTGTAGACAAACTGGAGAGGAGCAATGACATAGTCTCAAACTGTAAACAACTGAAACAACGTCTACACCGGGGAAATACAGTAGTTATATGGCAACAGGCATACACACACACACACACACACATATCCATTTATTCTACACATGAACACAAATGATACCCGAGCCTTACAGTCTGCAGACACGCCCAGCTGAGACCTTCTGACAGCATCCCCATTAGCACTAAGGCTACCGTGTAGAACTACATTCTTTATTCATTGACATACGTCAGCCCCTTACCACACTAACTGCAATTTACCGATACAGCAAGCATGACTAGTTTATACATTTTTTAGGGAAGGCTGCTGTGAATGAGTAATGTTCTCCCCTTGTACAAGAACAAGAGTGAGACTCAGAAACCAAAATTTGGGCATTCTGGTGAATTTTTTAAGTTAACAGTCATGGCACAAAAGTTGTATCTGCGCTCAGTGGAACAGAAAAGAACATCCACTGTACTCAAATGATTATGATCATCATTGCCATCATCATACGGGAAAGTTTTAGTCCTACGTGATCAACTTTCACTGCTTTTGATATTATATTATTAAGAGATTATTCATTTAAAGGAAAAAAAAGTGACAATAAATGAGTCATGACAGCATTGCATGACGGCCTGTTCCAGTCTGTTACATCTCAATCTGCATAGTACCAGTCTAATCAAGTTCTGTTTTTTTCTCCAGTGTCAAATAATAGAAGGTTGAAACCAAAATAAACAATGCCCTTATCCCAACAAGTTCAGTATTGTGCAACCAAAATCTGATATTCCTTGAACACAGACTTCCATTGTTTGGGCAAAATCAGAAAAAAACAAACAAACAGATGAGTGCACCTTTGCAGCAACACAACTTATTCTTTCATTACAAGGAACATGGGCACTGTAGTTTTATTTTGAACAAATCGCACAAACACTATCCTGCTGCCATAAATACTTAGCAGCACACCTGCTGGTCAACAAATACACTATTTACTCCTGTATGAGCAATGTTTTCTAAAAAACTACCATTCCCAGTTGTTTTGGGAATTTCTCATCCTTTATCAAGATGACAGTATATACACAGTATATTCTTGATGTGTTTTTTTCCCTCTTTTTCCCTTTTTTTTCATTGGAAACAAATGGGATTGGGTCTGGGGGAAGAGAGATGGATGAACACATTGTTAGTTTTAGTCTTTTTAGTCAAATGAAACATGTAATATACTGTAGGTGTTGCGTCATTTTATGCTGTCAGATGTTTCACTGTTTTTCGAAATCTGCTAACTGCTTATTAACAAATCCAAGTGCACCTATTGCTATTTTTAACCAATTAAAAAGGACCAGTGTGTAGAATTTAGTGGCAATTAGCAAAAAACTGAATACCCCTCCCCTTCAAAGCGTGTAGGAGAAGATACTGTGGCCATTAAAACTCGTGAAAAACACAAAAGAACCTCTCTTGAGCCAGTGTTTGGTTTGTCTGTTCTGGGCTACTGTAGAAACATGGAGGTGCAACATGGCGAGCTCCGTGGAAGAGGACCCACTCCCTATGTAGCTATGAGGGGCTCCTTCTAAGCTAACAAAAACACAACAATTCTTAGTTTCAGGTGATTAAACGCTAATTAAAACATACTTATGAATATTATATTCCATTTCTGCCTATAGATCCCCCTAAATCTATCTACACTATGGTCCTTCAGCAAATGAATACATAAAATAGGATAGAGTGATGACTAACCCAGCTGGAAGCCTCTGGTTTTCCAGTTAGTCTATTGATTTCCATTGATTTTTGTTTTTTTTTTAATTTATCAATCAATAAATCATCAATCAATCCTTTTGTTGGTAGTAGCAAGTGGCCGATGCAGGACAGTTTGGGTTTATATCAACCTTTTAATCAAAAAAATAAGTTCAATTAAAACAGAATTAAATATTATGTACAGATTAGGAAATAACATACTCTAACATACTAAAATGTAATGTGACCACTGATTTGTCAAGTTGCCATTTTAGTATAATCTATCATTGACTACTTTCAAAGAGAAACACACTGTATATGCTTGCTTGCTTGATCTTCTTTCCTGCTGTGAAACACTAGCTGGAGGAGTTCAGAACATCAAACAAAGAGGAATAAATGAAGTCACTCTATCTTCCTTCCTTTTCAGAGTCTCTTATGCCAGGCTTTCACACTTCATGCTGCTTCTCTGAGGTGTGTGTGTGTGTGTGTGTGTGTGTGTGTGTGTGTGTTTGTGTGTGCCTGGCGTTCAAATGTGTATGTGTGGTGGTGGTGTTGCGGGCATACAGAGAGAAAAATCTCCCACAGTCCTTTGCGGCGTGACTTCCAGCAGATAAGGAAGATAAAATAACTTTGAAGTTTTATGCGGTTCTTAAGAGGGCAGGCGAGGCAGGAGAAGGAGAGGGTGGGCCTGGATGCAAAACAGACAGGGACACTGCAGGTAAAAACAAGAAACATAGACATAGACACAGAGAAATAAAGAAAGAAAGAAAGAAACAGGTGCGGGTTGGTTAATAAGATGAAGCAATGAGTCCTCATTCCGTTTGTTTACATCCAGAGAACCTGATTGCCACAGTAACAAGATTATCATGACATCACAAGACACGAGGTCATAGCTGCACATGACTCCGTTCTGCTTTGCGCCGTCTCATCTGTTCATCAATTTTAACGATAACAGAAACTCATGATAAGAAGAAATCTTGCTTGTCTTGTTCTGAACCGTGCACACCACCTTCACTCCTGACTACATGAAACACACATACGCAGTGACATGAGTTTATGTCACCACTTACATGCTCCTTGAAGCCCATGTTCACAAACATATCTTTTTACACACGCGCATCAGTGGAGTAAATGGAAACCACAGAGCTGCTCTTTGTACTGAGTTGCTGTCACAGTGGGTGAGCATATAAAAGCCCATACGGCCCAGGTCCCCAACCATCGCTTTTGCTCTGCTGTGTGTGTGTGTGTGTGTGTGTATGTGTGTGTCAGAGTGACTGGTGAATATTTTAAGAGTGCGGAGCACTTTGCCTGAGGAGGAGTGGATGTGTTCTGTCATCAGAAAGAAAAAGATTGGTCGCCTCCTCTCCTCTCCTCTTTCTCCTGCTCCTTTGCTGCATGGAGACAGCACAGTCATGGAGTGAAACTATGTGAAATGTGAAAACAGCACACACACACACACACACACACACACACACACACACACACAAATTCATGCAAACACCGGAAATGTTTTGTTGCTGCCAAAGCCGAGGAGACAAGTCGATGAGACCATGGGCTGAATGTGTCATCGTTCACGTGTTTGTGCATGTGTGTGTGAACGTGTGTGTCCGTGCCACATTTGTGTTCTTGTGACCAATATATGATTAGTTACCCTCTAAACTTGTCCTTGCACCCATCAAGGAGAAAAATGACTTCTCCCGCGGGAATGACGAGGAGCTGTGATTAATCAATTAACCAATCAATAAGCCTGTCAGTCAATAAGTCGTCCTGTCAGTCAGCCAGGGAGCATTTCGGCAAGTGGCTGCCCAGGGATAGTCCCCATTCCCGCCCGACTGTGGCATTATGTGTGATAAGGAGTGCTTCCTCAATTCGGAGAACTGCAATTCCCACAAGCCCCATCAAATATTCACACCCATAAGAAAGAAAGGGAGAAGGGGAGAGGGGGGGCAGTAGGGGAACAGAAGCGTGATGAAATAAAAAAAAGAGAGAGGGAAAGAGAGCTGGAGGGATGAGAGTGGAGGAGAGAAACGTGGCAAAATAAAGAGAGGAAATACCAATGAGGGAGCGGACAGAGGGAGTTGATGAGAAAGAGAGTGACAACAGTAGGAGAGAAAAAGGGAGAGAGAGCTGAAGGAGGAAACAGAGAGAGAGAGAGTGGAAGATGGAGAGGGAGGAAAGTGGAGAGAGAATGTGTTTAATTATTCAGCATTACCCGTGTTCTCTATTTATGGCCCTTTTAGAGCAGCCAGTAGAAGCTATATATACACGCGTACTGTAGGCACAGGCTGCTCCCTTAAGTACAGCTCAACAGGGAAGTTTTAACCCAAAAAAAAAAAAAAGAATGGGGTTACCAGAGGAAGAACGTGATTACATATTGATAAGAGAAATGTGCAGCGGCAAAGGATAAAGAAGTGGAAGGGATGAATAGACGGAGGAGGAAAAACAGGGAAACAGAACTGCCATGGAGACGTAAGATGAGAAAGGGAGAAAGAGAGAGAGAGAAACTGAAGTCAGGCTAAAATTATCTTTTCGCTGCGGCTACTCGTCTATCACCGTTCTTGGCCAAACTATTTCTTGCTGACAAGGAAACTGCAACAAAAAACAACAACCTCCTGGAACAACTTTTCAAGATTTTTTTTTTTTTTTTTAATTGAGATGAGATTTTGGGTGTGCATGAGAGGGGGAAAAAAATGAGAGAGGGAAGAGCACCACAGAGCAGATCTGTATCATTTAACTAGATGGGCTAATGGAATTGTTGATAAACCTGTTATCTCTTACTCACAGACATGCAGAACTGTAGCTGCACAGCACATTATTGGCCCTCCATCACCAATAACATAAAACACTGTGCTGGCCATTACTATCACACGCATATACACACACACACAAAAGGATGCATGCATGGGTACGCATAAACCTACATATCTCTAGCTTCATTACACATAGTCCACCGTGTCAAATGCACTGCAGCAGAATGCAGTGGACTGGTTTGAGAGTCCTGTTTTTGCTGCAGGGAAAACACCGAAGTATCCCATTTCTGCTCCTTGTTTTGACGTGTTTTCATATTATAATCCCATTGAAAAGCTTAAATCTCCCAAATCATGATTGCTTTGCAAATGTCGTGTTTGTTAGCTTTTAACCGACGCATTTTTTTTCACTTCCAACTAGCTAATTAAAGTTTTAATAAGCTAAAAGTAGCCTGAATCTGCCTATCCACAGAAATAAATAGTCATTCATTTCAGTGAAATTAATACCTTTGTATCTCATATGTATCATGCATAAATTTCCCAACAAACTCACCAAGGAACAAATTAAAAAGATTAAATAAAGAATGTATAAAAGATAGATTGTAAATTCTGAAGTTGTCTGTTCATTCTTCCCTTTCGCAAAGAGCTACAGCAAACATTGGTGTGAAAGAAAATATCAAGGCACAACTCGTTAAGTTGCAGTGTATGATCACAGATACATTGGAGAAAAACTGGCTCCTGGCCACTGAGCAAATTGAATTTATTTTTAGAATCACAGCAAGGAGTAAAAATCATATTTACAGCCCATCCAACTTTCATCTTTACATCTGAGTGAAAATTCAAAGTCCACCTGTGTTCACTCGATTCATTGATTCTGACTGGAATACCGGAGTCCAGAGGTATATATGATATTCTTATATTTTATATAACAAGTGTCTAGAATGGTTCAGAGAGAGCCAGAGCAATTCTAGTTCACTAATACCAGGCAGACTGAAGGTCAATTTATCTTCTCTATCTGTTACAGAAAGATTCACCTGCTCACAAGAAGTTGATCCTCTTCAGGCTGCTTACCTAGAGAGGGGTTCTCAACCGCATAAGGAATTTAAAATAGATGGCATTTTTGCTCAAATGACTCCGCTCCTTATCTGTATGTATGAGTCACATTTTTTTCCAGTTCACATCTGTGTCTATTTGTGTAGTACTTAAGGGGCAATTTGAGCACTACAAAGCATTTTCTGCATGTTTTCTGCTTTCTGTTTGTGCTATTATTTAAGAGTGATCTTTATATTAGGGCTGCAAGTAGTGATTATTTTTTACTAATGATTCATAAGTGATCTTGTTAGAAAAAATTAGTCTATAAGTGTCAGACAATAGTGAAAAATGCCTTTAAAAAACCCTATTGCTCAATATGACACCTTCAAATTTGCTTTTATCTGTACAACAGTGCAAAACCACCCATAAATAAATCTGTGTGAATTTTCTGTTTCTTGATTGATTAACTCACTTATCATTTTCATGCTACTTATAATTAAAAAGATGAAATGAAAAGTTTCCTTGCATATTTCCATATATATAGTGAGCATTTGGCCCACAAAGCTCATTAAAATATCTTGGACACATTCAAAAAAGTCATAGGTGTAAACCAGAAAATCGTACAAATGTACCCTGTGTGTCTGAGCTGCCCAGTAGTAAGAAGTAATAGTATGAACTTCACTATTGACTCCATTTAGTATTATACACTGTTTGACACCCAATCAGAAACCAGTGTGGATCAGCTGTATGGGCTACAGGCCCAACATGCAGCTGCTGTTGCCATAGGCATTCTGTGGCTCTGTAATGTATAGGAACAGACTGGCTGAATGTCAGCCAGTAAATGAGCCGTGACTTTCACCAAGACAGCACAGTCAGCAATAAATGGATACACATAACTCTCCTGTTCTCCATTCCTTTTGTGTTTTTTCCTCCCCTCTGTCCCACTCGCTCACTCACTCACTCACTCTCACACACACACATACACAAATTATTTCTCGGAGAGTGAAGAGTCATGCCCGACCTCCGCCTGACCTTTCATCTGGTCCAATCTGCTGTAAGAACAGCTCCTCTCCATCACCACCTGACCTTGAATCACTGCTCCGTTGGACACACTCTAACACGCACAAGATACATGCACTCACAAGGGGCCTTCACATGTCTATGTCTTTAGATATTTGAACAAACATGTGTTTATTCAACCCATAGGTGACTGAACAAAAGTGCCACAGGCTCCTGTAGAGTGGCAGGATGAGAGGCAGCAACATCAGGAAAAGGAAGCGAGGACTGGGGAGAGACGGGCCGTCATGGAGGGAAGAGGAAGTTCAGACAATGACATGGATGGAAAAACTGTGTTTGAACGACAGCGGGAAACAGCTGAGTCCAGCTGACAGTAAAAACCTCAAACCACAGTGATGTCACAACAGTAACCAATTAAGCACTTCTCATTCCCCTTAAAGATTTTAATCTAGTCTCTTTTCTCTCTAATCTAAAATTGTTGGTGTATAGAAAGACATGTAAATACAACATGAAAAGGGAGAAAAGGAAAACAAAGGAGTAAAGGAACTTCTCCTAAAATCACTTTAAACGTGTCCCAGTTTCTGTTTCTCTTCTCTGCATTTAAGTCTCTTTTTACATTCGCTCCATTTCTCTCAAGCTTGTGCGCTGCTTTTATCTCCCGTCTTCTCTGTTTCCTTCAGTCACAATGCATATTTCTGTTCTTTGTAACATACACTTCTGGTGAATACGTAAGCACTGATGATGGGATTATGGGTTATGGAAGAATGCTATCAGAAAGATGGATATCAGTCCATGTGCATATCTTACCTTGTACACTTGCCCATATGTGCCATTTCCCACAAGCTCAACCAACTCAAAGATGCCAGCAGGATCCTAGAAAGACAAATGAAACATGATGAGATTATGAACAAGAGAACTAATTTCAATTCATACATTCAACTCAAAATAACATTAAAAAAAAACTTTCAGTGTACGTTGAATCAGATTTAGACAGTTATCAAGTATTATAAAGCATGACATGTAAATTTCTTAGCCATCCTGGCGGCGTGGCTCGAGGAAAGGCGAAGTTGGATGGTCGCCTAGACACTTCGGTCCAGACTGAAATGTGCCAACAACTTTTGGATGTACTGTCATGAAATTCTGTTCGAACGTTCATGTTCCAGTGAAATATCTATACATCTACTACATTAATTAGCTTTGTTCCCAGATGATGTCTCCTCATAGGCTGAGGCGGTATCAAGGTATTATGGTATAGCAGGGTATTTAGAAATTATGATTTTCAATACTGTCAAAAAGACACACTCCTCTAAACAATTACATGTTCACACCAGATATTCTCATAGAGTGTCGTGTTATGGATTGTTTGTAGCCTTAATGTTGCTAAGCTAGAGAGTGTTTTAAAGTCTGTTTACAGTGAGTGTGTTAGAGTTAGTCACCACTGAAGTGTTTCGTTATTCTAGTTTAACCTGCAGGAGTTCTGAAGGCTTGTGTTTTCTGCCAAGGAGGAAATAAATTAATGACAAATGATAACAAGTACAAAGTGTACAAAGCAGAGTAGGTAACTATACTATGATGTGAGTTATATTTAAAAAGTATTTTTCCAAATAAAGGCGTTGGCAAAGGGAGGGTCATCTTATAATCAGGGTTGCCTTACATTCCAGCTAATAGGGTATTTAAGAATCAGTTATTTTATAACATCTGAAGTTACTGGAACCGCATACCCCAGTGAAATGTCAGGAAGGTATGAAGGTATGAAAAAATAGATAACGCCCAAGTTCCTAATGACTCTGGTAGAGCTTCAACAATTAGTTGATTAATCAATCGGCACCTGAATAACTCGTTTAGGTACTTTTTGTAATATGCCAGAATTCTCTCATTTCAGCTTCTCAAACCAGAGGATTTGATGCTTATCTTTGTCAAAGTGAAAGTAAGTGGGTTTTGGATTGGACAAAATGCAAAAGTCCAAAATTTTATGACTAACTTCCTGCAGTACCAATGAAATTCCCACCCAGCTGCTTTGTTATTCTGTCAGTGTTAATTAGCAAATGCTAGCATGCTAACACTCTACACTAAGATGGTGAACATGGTAAACATTATACATCCTAAACATCCTAACCATCAGCATGTTCACGTTGATGTTATGAGCATGTTAGCATTCTGATGTTAGAGCTTAACTCAAAGCACCACCGAAGTACAGCCTCACAGAGCAGCTAGAATGGCTGTAGCCTCTCAGTCTTGTTATCGATATTACAACAGGGAACACATGCATTTTTAACTGTAATTGTGGGAGTTGAACCTCTAACCCAGTCGGTACTGAAGTGTTGCTCAACCAACTGAGCACTACAAGTGTTGACACATTGGTCTGAAATGCAGTGCTGGATTGTTTTAGGCCTGTGTCCAGACTAGCTAATCATTTAAACCAACAGTCGCTAGGTTGCCAACACAGAACTCAACACATCTCTGACACAGAGCAGCTCGAATAGAGCATAAAACTCACTGACCCCACACACACACATACACAGAGAGAGACACACACACACACACACCTCCCCCTTCTACTCTGCCGCATGTTGCTACGGCATTCCAACAATAGCTGGTATTCACCCTCTCCTTCCTTCTCTCTCTCTTTCACACTCTCTTTGCTCCACCAGCTTCTGTTCTCCAACCAGCGTTGTCCAGGACAAGTCTTTCTTTACAACGCTTCTCTCATTCCATCAGAGTCCCAGAACCACTGAGGCGTTTTACCAGCTTCTGTTAAGTATCTTTTCATCCAGCGTGTCCTTGCCCTTTAAAAGTTTTGTAAACTTTACATACCCTTTTTTTTTTTTTTTTTGTCACAGTCGCAACTCTCTTCAGCTTTGTACCTTGTTCTTTCAGCCAAAGATGTCAGAAGAGATGTTAGAGCTAGTCTTGGGAAAATTCATATCCACACTGTCTGTCAATGTGCAATATCAGCACTCTCGCAACTCTCACTACACGGTGCTTGTAATGTCAATTGCCTCGGACATAAAGCCAGTTGTACTGGGTCAGATACAAATATACCAATAACCAAAGTCATTTTTCATCCCTTTTTCCCCAGTTTGAATGATGCTTATAAATGATTTTGATGGAAGTACAACGCGTCTTCGGATGAGCCAAAGAAGGTGTTTTAAAGATGAGATCTTCGACTGGGGCAGAGCTAGAGGCTTATTTCGCTGCTGATTCACTGAAATAAACCGCGCCATTGTGTAGATCTACACTGGGACTCACGCAAAGCTGGAGAACAGATGATATTACACGATACCCACTTTTCACAGACTATTCCCCTCTCAATAAAGCATCTTTTTATTTCCGTTCTGAAAAGCCACACACGCACTCTATTTCCATCCCCGTCTCTCCTCTAGCCTCATCACATCTCTCTCCTTCGTCTTTCGTACACAGTCTGTCCTGTTTTTTTTTTTTTCCATCTGTCTCTTTGTTGCTTTCTCTTTCTCGCTTTCATCTCAGTTGAACTTTCAGATAATTTTGCTGTCATAACATGCACCCATAGAGATGGAAATTACCCAAATGTGCATTTCAGGCCTTAAAGTTCAATACTGTGTACCTGCTCAAGGTGTCTGTGAGTGTACATTTTAATACTGTATCCTTGTTTACTTCCTCTCTTTCCTTCTGTTTTTCCTCCCTTTCACAGTCTCTCTTTATCCCTCTCTCCCTCGCTCTGTCTCTATATGTTATATTCTGCGGTCTCAGCAGACCTGTCAACCTGTCATCTGTTTCTGAAGACAGGGCCTTGTGCTTTTCTTGCTCTCTCCTTCCTTTTCCTGTCGTTTTCTTTCCACCCCTTCTCTCTCTGTTGTGTGCAGCAAACACAAAGGCACACAAATGCACTTTCCCCTCACACGCACACACAGGCACACGCGCAAAAAAGGCAGACAAACTCATTCTCTCGCACTCCGTCTCAAGTACATCCTCCCGCTGTCTCGCTCTCTCGCACTCTCATAACCACACACACACACACACACACACACTCACCTACTGTGCCAAAAACACACTCCCACACGAGTGCTAGTGTTCAAATGTTCTAACGAGTATGAGTGGGCATGAAAATGAAGAGTGTGTGTCTAACTAAACGCTTGTGTATGTGCGAAGGAGAGTCAAAGAGAGAGCGATTGCGAGCCGCTTTCAGCAGTGCAGACAGCAGCATCCAGTAGTGTGGTGGCTGTTTGCATTGCCATCAGGTCTTGAGCTTATGCAGGTAGATTTTTTTCCTCCCTTCACTTCTTTTGTCTCTCTCCAAGTGTGTGTGTGTGTGTTGTGTGCGTGTGTGCGTGTGTGTGTGTTTGGCAGCTGTGTGAATTAAGTCTCAGAGCTGCATACAAACTTCTGACAGGAACTCCCAAGTCACATTCAAGGATGCACTCTCTTTCTCTTTTCACACAACAGAACCATACACATAATATCAAAGTATGCACACACACACACACACACACACACACAAATGCATATGTATATACTGTAGGCACCACAAGCACTGGACATGCATGTGGAGCTTCCCTCTCTGCCACGCACAGCATACAGAATGAGTGCTGTGGCTAGAGAAACAGAGCGTTTTTGCTGCTCCAGTTCATACATGTCCTTAGGCTTGCTGATAAAAATATAGCACGATATCATTCATATTTTATAGGCCACTTGCAGAATGAGCTCTCAGCGTGCGCCGGGCTTTGTCAGCGTGTCTGCATTTGTGCTTATGTGTGTGCACGCCTGTGTATCAGTGGTTTAGAGTTCCCCATGACTGGAGCAATCCCCCCCCCCCCACCCCCCTTTCTCATTTTGTGCTCCTGCTGAGAATTTAACAGCGTCACATGACTGCCACATGACCTCACTGGTGGCCGATGAATCACTATCGTGTATCTGTGTGAAGCTGCTGAAAAACAGAAGCATGTTCATTATAGTTTGTTAAACAACATAAATGTGATGACAGGAGGAGAAATGACTATCAGTCATTTGGGAGGTGATGTATGGTAAAAAAACAAAACAGAACAAAAAAACAGACCAACTCAGACACTTGTGCAAGATGCATCATCATATGATGACAGTGCAGGTTTTTGTCTAGGGTTTTTTTTTTTTAATTTGAACACTAATTTTGGACATTATTTCATAACAGACATCAGACATCTGAGAATTTTCCAAACCCACAAAGGACCATGACTTCCCTTAATTTCGGTGAGAATGTTTTTTAAAGACAAGTTTGACTTGCAAGGCTTTCACACAACAACAGCAGTGTTGCGTATTAGTGTCTTTAAGATAGGGAACCATTTGTCCATCCTCACTTATCTAGAAGTGTGAAAAAGAGCAACATTATCTTGCAACATTCAAAGCGTGACATTTAATAGTCAGACAGTTGATCTCCATTGTAGTCCCCCCCCCCCCCCCCCCCCCCCACACACACACACACACACTCCTAGTAAAACATAGAACAAGAACAAGATTTCTTCTGACATTCCTGAACATTCACACGTAAAAAAAAAAATCTGCAAAAAAAAAGTCTTTTTCCTCTTTTGCTTCATTTATGGCTTATTCTTTTGCCATTTTTCCTGGACATAGAAGGGTTTTGTGCAAAAGTACGATTTAACTTTGGACACTGAGATGAATACAGCACTGAATTCACTCTTTTCTCTAAACAGGAGGTCTTGGTCCATGAGAGGCACAGGCCATTAGAAATAATGGCTTTTAGAGTGCAGGGCTGTAGTTCTTGTGAAAGCCACTTTACAACATGTGTGAGGAATTCTACTGACTGCATTCATATTTTCATTCCTCAACCTAACCTTAATCCTCTTCGCTACATTCCTAACCCTAACTCTTACCTAACCAAAAGCTAATCCTGGTGCTATTCTGCATTAAAAATCCAACTCAGTGAGCTTTACGGCTGGTAAATAAAGGCATGAACACATTCAGTCTGATCACCAAAACCACATTCAAAGACGATAACGGATTATCACCACATTGCACAAAAATATATTTGTTCTTCGCCACACTGGACCGCAACTGCTATAAGTGAGAAGTTGAAAGTGCACCTTTGTGCATCAACAAAGCAAGGAGAAATGACTCATCTCCTGATCAACACTACAATGATTATATGCGCATAGCTCTCTCTAATCTAGTCTCTTGTCTAATCTCACTATTATGTTACAAGTCAATGTGACCATTTCAGCGTTGAATTACAGAAACACTGTTTAATTCCGTCAAACTTTTCCTCATGTGCATGTAATGTGAGAAACACCTGTGAATCTACTTTTGTTTCGTCGTCTCTGGCTACCGCTCAACTTTCTGATCTGTTGTGCCAATTCATACCAAAACTGATATCACGCACATATGGTTGGTGCCAGAGCCACTCCTCTTACATTTTATCAGGCAAATCTTTGAACTGAAGCGCATAAAACCACACCTGATGACTAATGAATGTATTCTTATCTAATCATTTTTACTTTATACTTAAATATACTCAACAGCTCACTGTAACCTGCATATCAGTGAGAGTTTTATTACCAGAGAAATGATATTTATTTGCCATAAAGGGCTTGGCACGAGATATCTATAAATTATGTTTTTTCTTATCAGTTAAAGTCCAAACGTTTTTATCAAAGTCTATCATATGAACACAAATATAAACGTGATAAAGCGCAAGATGGATAGAGAGGCTGTTTGTCTGAATGTACTCCGTGAGGTAAAAACACCAACTGTACAATAAGTGAAAATTAGATTTCCACTAAAACGGAAATACATCAGCGAAGACGTGGGAGCTCTAATCTGCAAGGGTGCACAGTGGCAGAAAATTACTAAAGAGATAAACTAAAATGTCAAAACAAACTTCACTCACTACAGTCAAAAGCACAAGCAACTTTGTATTCATGAAAAATCTTGTGACATTATATAACAGTATCTACAGTATCTATGTTGATACTACTACCTACTGCCTGTCTCTATGTGTATACAAACAGAATGATTTTGTTGATTGTTCAGTCTTTGAATGAAGTCTTCAAATTACTGATTTTATCTGACCAAACGTCCAAAACCAAACACAAAACAGAGCAGTAAATCCTCACATTTGAAAGGATGGAACTCGCAAATGTTTGGTGTTTTGTTTGAGGAATTACTTATCGATTATCAAAGTATGTGATGATTTATTTTCCTTTGCCCGAAGTGAGTAATCGACTATTTCAACACGAGCGTAATTTTAGTTAGCCTCAAAAGGTAAGTAATATCTATTCACAAATGAAAAAGGTTTGCACCCACCACATCACTACAATTCTGCGCCAGTCATTCAATCAACATCCTGTCCGTAAAAAGAAGGCAAAGTGGTGGATTCTCCAAACATTTTCAGCACAGAGGAGTTATGACCCAGACCTGGGATAGAGGACTAATGACACTGCAGTTCCCCTCTGCTCTACCAAGTGTTTTACTGTCTTTCAGCTCATTGTTTTGGTTTTATGGGCCACTGTTTGATTTACTCTCATCGCTCTCATTAAGCTCGTTTCCAACAGGCATCTGTTTTCAACAAAAAGACTCAACTGCATATTGATTGCCCAGCACCAAGCCACAAAACAGACAAAGTCAGCCGCTAGCTAGTGAACATAGTGGAGCATTTAGCGGCTAAATTACCAAGCTTTTCCCTCAGAAGTTGGTGGAGAGGAAAACTGAGCTGAAAGAAGAGTTAATATTGGACTGATAGTCATCAGGTGACCAAAAAACACAACTCAAAATGAATGCTACTGTTGCCCTGTGTCTGGTGGATATTATAAATAGGCAACTTTTTGCCAATTCACCATATCTGCATAAACAGTGGCAGAAGCAGAAGCAGTATGTTAATGATGTGTTTAGACATAGTTTATACCTTACAAAACATTAATCGTCTTTGCACTATAAAATGCCCAACTATTTAATGCATTAGAACAAAAAATAGAAAAAAAAAGTATTTATAAAGCTAATAATTTGTTATTTAAAACTCACCCTGACTGTTTCTTTCATATAGGCCTACTCTGTATCTATAGTATATCTATGCTTCAGTGTGCTAGACTATACAGCCAGGTGAGTGCTGTTAGTGTCTATAGAAAGTGAATTACAGAGAAGTGAGGTGGATTGAATTAGAGACCCTAAGAGGATGATAGGAGTCATGCTGGGGCCAGGTCTGCCTCTTATAAAACCACTTACACTTAACAACACAGCTCACCAATGCTTGCTTTTACAAGGAAGATGCTATGGAAGCCTAATTCCCAGTACATCTCACCCAGACCATTAACAGGAGTCAACTCTTAATCACAGATTTACAGCCTGCCAGAGACGATACACGCTGCAGAGTTTGTTCTGCGATGCTAATGAACCCATCCGCTCCTCGCTTCTCGCATTCCATCCGTCTCTGCCAACTTGTCATCTCACACCTTCTCCTGTCATCTTTCCGTCCATCCTTCCATCCCCCTCATCATTCATCTTTTCTTCGCAATTTTTTTTTTTCGTCTGACGCTCTCTCCCTGTGTCGTTTCAATTAATCTTGCTTTCCTTGCTGCCCCGCACCGAGGAAGTCAAACACAGCAGAGGGATTCATCTCCTACTATGGACTTGTTTACATGCGCATGATTCCTTCAAGCACTTAAGATCAAGTGTGTGTGTACACTATGCATGTGTTTGAGTATGAGAGGAAAGGAAAAGGACGACAGTGTGCTGCAGAGAGTGTGCATGTTGTGCATGCTCATTTTTTAATATATAGTTAAATGTCTTTACAGAAAGATGATGCATATTTATTATAGTTTTAAAAAGTTATAATCTGGAAGATCATAGCTTTTGCTTTGTGATTGCTTGTTTCTCTTTGGCATCATCTTTTCTGATAAGCAAATACTGCTGTGCTGTTTTTGCACAGCACTTCTAAGAAAATTTGAATGTCAAAGTGTGACAGTGTTATGTCTGTTTCCTTGAATTGCACTTCCTTTGCCTGCTCAAAAGCTGTGCTTACACTAACTGGTGTTTTCGCTGGAAACATAAACTTCATAACTTCCTGCGCATGAGAGTCTATTCCCAGGATAACCTGCCCTTAACCTTAACACTGAGAACAGCAACTCTTTCCTGGACTTGGTATTGGCTGAATTGCTCCTTTCCTAAATCAGCTGATGATAGCAAGTAGAGGGAAAGAACATGTCAGTGATAACTAATATAATGTGGTATATTTTCGTGCATATATCTTAGTGCTCGTGTAAGTATAGCAGAGAATTAAAGACTTGATGTGGCTCCATCAGTGACTTGGGGGGGAAAAAATAGGTCAACTTGAAGCAGGCAGGCAGAGTGGAAAGGAGGGTGGGAGGGAGAGGGGCATTTCTCAGTGACAGACTGCCATACAGTATATAGACTATTCATGAATAAGCTCTGTGTAAGCCTTGGGCACTGCTGTGGCCCCGTTACTATGGCGTCCGTGGTGAAGGGCCGAGGAATGTGGCCTTACTGGGCAACAGGGATGAAGAGGGAGGGAGGGAGATCTGGAGAGGGGTCTTTGCCTCGGACTACTTTAGTCACTGGTCACATCTCCACCTTTTAGCCCAAGTGCAGCCTTTGTCACTTTCTTCCTCTTCTCTCTCTGCTCTCTCTGTCTTTCGCTGTCCCTCTAAATCTCTCTAAGCTCCATTCATCTTCACACGTCCCGTTTCTCCCTCTGAATCCATCGCTTTCTCCCGCTGTGTCTTTCCCTGACCATGTCACCATCCCTTCATCCTCACCTGCTCTCTCTTTCATCTCAGATCTCACACCTGAGTCCCTGCACAGCACATTAGTCTAGTGCCAGTGTGTGTGTTTCTGTGTCTGTGTGCGGTGCTGTGGCTATACTTCCTGCTGGTTTACCATCTGTTGCTCTCGTCAGCTGACTGCACGAACCCGTGCTTCTGACGCCTATGACCTGCATGTTTGAGCGCCTGCCCGTTTCACTTTAGATAAAAACCACTGTCTGTATAAAAGAAAAACCACAATGTTTCGGCTTCTTCTGTTCTCTCGGTTGACATTCTGAGTCACGGCGAGAGCAGGGAAACAGCAGTGACATCTCTGAGCCTGCCTCCTACTCTGGCCTTTCCCGCTTGAGTGAAACATGCGGCGTCTATACAGGTGCAGCCGAGGCTGATGTGCGACAACGGCAAATGTCGCAGAAAGTCGATGAAGCATGGGGAAGAGAGGAAGAGAAAACAACAGAGAAAGTGCAGAGACAGCAATCACGAGAGTCCACTCCACTTCCCACTCAGTTCTCTCTGTGATTTTCTATATCACTGCGTGTGTATGTGTCTGTGAGATGGTCATTGTGCCTAAGAGTAACCCAGTGCCCCACCCCCCACCCCCATCGCCCCCACACACATTGACACACAAACACAATCCCCCCCATCATCACCACCAATGCCAGTATTATAATGACGCCCCCCCCGACCCCCTCTCCCATCCCTCCTCCCCACCTCATCATCGTCAGAGCCAGCTGACCTACTTCCTGTCTAGCCAGTTCAGTGGTTGACTGTACACTCATCTGAGTGTGTGTGTGTGTCTTATCATGATAAGTCAAAACACACAATGAAAAGACGGAAAAATATGAGGGGGAGCAGTACAGATAAAATCATAAAGAGACAGAGGTAGCGATTAAACAATAATGGGAGTGTACGCTGTAAACAGACGAGTCCAGTCCAGGCATGTCTTGCTTTCCTGAGAACCTCTATGGTCAACCGTGTTTATCTTGAGAGTCATGTTGTTATCATGGAAAAATAAATCCCCTAGCAGCTGGGATTTCCATTTGCTGTAGCGAGAGAATAAAATGACATTTCTATGGAATATCTTACTCAAACTCTTCATATCATAAAATATATTACCTTTTACTTAAATCTACTTACGGGTTCGAGTTGGAAAACATATTTTAGTCCACACTATCTGACAGTATCATATGTTATTTTGGCTTGTTGCAACTCTTCATTAAGGCTGTATGACGTTTACAATGGGTGAAACATTCAAAGTTATTTGAGTTTAAAGGTTATAATTACTGGTCAGTGGCTCATCACGGGGGTTAAAGGTCCTATATGTTTCCTCTATCTACGATTTTATGTTACTACCTTAGCCAAAGGAATCTATGAGTGTGCACATACAAGTGTCAAACGATCACTAATGATGAGACTGCTTCATATTCAGATGGTCTCACATACACGCATACTTCTAGACACACAACCATGCCACGTAAATGCAAATGTGTGCGAGCATGTGCGCTCGTGTCCTTGTAGCCGTTTTCTGAGTCACGGTGAGAGACATGCGCTCGAGATCACGCCTCTGAAGGAACAGGACATGCATGGGCTGACTCCCAATAATGTACAAACACTTCCCTCCTCTTCATCTCCTCTCTGTCTGTCTGTCTCATTCTCGCTCCCCTACCTCTCTTTCTTTCATGTTCACCTTTCCGCTCTACCTCCCCCCCCTCCCTCCCTCCAGTGGAAATGCAACTACAGTACATAAATGAAAACCCTAAAAGTAATGTTTGTAGGCTACACATCACTCACCTCCTCTGTGAACATTACTATTCATGCAGGGGAGGTGGGCAGCGAGATAATGGTAAGAGACAGAGCGGCTGGCGGATAGACAGTGAAGTGCATTCAGTCAGTCAGACAGACAGACAAGATGCTGGAAAAACAGGCGACAAAATTGATGGAGAAAAAGAGATGAACGGCATGCGGGTTAGATGGCTTAACAGTTGTCATTTAATCAGGGAACAGATAAGCAAAACACAAAGAGAAAGGGACAAGCAAAGACAGAATGATGACACTGAAAGAAACTGGACATGCAGGCGCAATCAAGCGCAGAAGGAAACAGGTGAATATAGGCAGGCAGACAACAACTGCATTGTGTGTGTGTGTGTGCGCGCGCACGCATGTGTGTGTGTGTGAGAGATGTGGTTTTGTCGTTCAGAGCGTGAACAGTAGCAAACAGGTCTTTAGCTGAAGCCCTTTTCTCATGTGCGGCATCTCTTACTTGTGTGCAGCTGACTATCAGCCTGGCAGACACCCACACATTAGAAGCACGCACACACACACACACACACACACACACTCACACACACTCAGAATAACACACATCATGCCCAGTGAAGCGAAAACATGGGTATCCACGCATAAACACAAGCGCAGAAGGGCTGTTTGTGTGTATGTCTGTGCGTGTGTGTGCGTGTGTGTTATGGTTTGCAGCACACACTGGATGAACAAAAGAATTGGCTATTGCAGCATGCAAGGCTTCAGCTTTGATGGAGAACAGTCTACACTGACTACAGGTAGGTTAGCACTCGCAGACTCACGCACACCAACACACAACCAGCATTAAAAACAGCAAGAGGGGAAACTAGTTTATCACTACGGTGGGGTCGGTGGGGTGGGAATTCTGTAAAAGATTAGGGGCTAAAAACAAGGGACAAGCTCTCTAACACTTAAGCCTGGACAATCAGTGTGTGAGAGAAATAGGTTAAATTCCACTACTGTCTGAATCAAGGCTGATGGGCCTATAATAGGTTGGCCCAGTGAAAAATAGATACACAAACACCCCTATCCAGGTCAGCAGAATCCCAGCAACAACCTCAATTCAGCATCACTCACTCTCTCTCTCTCTCTCTCTCTGTCACACACACACCATCAACATTCCTGTTACTGACATGAATGGAGATATGGCATCAGCAGCGCGAGCCAGATGTCATATTAGTTAAGGTCTATATATAATTTGATCTATAATTTGACACATTGTGACGGCCTGACTGCCCGTCTCCCACACATCCGCCTCTTGCAGCCTCCTCCTCTGCTCTCCAGCCGGTTGCTATTCAGGGAGCGCTGTCAGGTGCAAGAGAACCAGAAACGCGCGCGCGCGCGCACGCACGACACGCACACACAGCAGTTTGTTTTCAGATGAGGTTATATTTAAATCTTTAAAAAATTAAATTAAATTAAATTAAAAAAAAAAAAAAAAAAAAGTAAGTCACATCATCTCACCCTCAAAGCTGAGAGGTCGATTTCATCCAGACTCCGAGCTGGAGAGTCACTCGCCATGATGGAGGGCACAAAAAGCCGCTCTCAGTTGCCTGGTATCCTAAAACGGCCGTTTGCCGTCACGACTGTGTGGTCCTCTGCTGCTCAGAGTCTACTGTCCCCTCTCTCTCTCTCTCTCTCTCTCTCTCTCTCTCGCTCTCTCTCTCTCCTACACAGTGATGTCTCAGCGACCGACAAAATAATAACAGTCCTCTTCTGGTCGGCAGCGGGACGTGCCTCGGACCGGGAGCGCAAAAGCTAGAGCGCGGGGAGGATGGGAAGCAAGGGCGCCGTGCACATCGGTGTCTCCTGGTCCATGTTTGCGGGATGTAGACGGGTTACGAGGAGGAAGGTGAGAGAGCCGTGAAGAGTGTGCGTTGCCGTTAGTGCTTGTCTTTGGGTCGCTGCTGTGACAGCCAGTGGATATACAGAGGGAGGGAGAGGGAAGGGCACTGCCTACTGCCTCAGCAAACCACGCCTGTTACTGGGCGGGGTTTGGTGAGGCAGCAGGAGGGACCCCCAAACTTTTTTCTTGCTAACTGAATTATGAAGTAGAGCAGTATCCTTTTGCATGTTGTGTGAAGTAGATATGACGATATGGGGACATCTGTTTTGCCTGTGAGATGAGATCAAAAATAATACTTGCAAAATCTCACTGGCACAGTCGAAATAGGAAAATGACATGAAGTTTTATGGTTGTATTGTGTTGTTTGATGTAGTAAGATGTCTTAAAGCGGTACTCCAATTATTTATTATCGCACTTCCACTTACATTTAGTGTCTTTATAATATACATATAGTGTATATTAAAAAGAATGGTCAAAATTGGAGTAACAGAGCGTGAAATATCCTGATTTTTGGTCCCATGAGAAGATCTAAAAGAAACTGGATCTTCTATTTCTGATACTGTAACTCCATAGATTCTTTCAGCAAACCAATCCGTGGCTTTTAATTGCTCTCATCTTCCATACTCCACGCTCACAGCATAAATAATGCAGGTTTTCTGTCAAATATTTGAACTGGAGCCTAACTCAAGATGAATCTGATGGCTTCGGATCCATTTTCACACACTGAGTGGAAGTCCTTTGATGAGTCAGTTGAAGTTCATACGTAAAATCAGTGTAGCGTCCCTTTAGAAGTTTCCAATCTGACAGACTAGACATCATTAAGCACAGTGACATTCCTGTCTTCACGTTGGATGAGTAAATGACAGTTGACAAGAGTAAAAAAAAACAATGATTGGAAACATATTCTGAGAGGAAGCTTTTTGAGGATTCCTGGATTCATAATCTTACTTAAGGAACCACTAAAGCTGCCTAAACGCAAGCAATCAGTATACATATATTATGAGTGTCCTGTTTCAGATTATGCATCTGGCATTTGGAGGTTCTGTGACTATATGAACTATATAAACATTATTTTAAAGCACCTTTCAAAGAGTTACAAGGTGCTGTACAAGGCAAACAACTGAGAGTAAGAAAATAAAATAGAATGAAATAAAGTAAAATAAAAGTTCAACAACACGTAATATCGATATAAAAACAATTAAACCCTAAAAACGTCACAGAGGGCAGACACAGACGTCAGATACAATAATAAAACCTGTGAAAACAAGACAGAGACAGAGCAATCACACATTACAAGATAAAGTGCTTACGAAACAGGTGAGTTTTCAAGATTAAAACTGTGGCCAGACTCTGCATTTGTTATCACTAGGGTGGGGGCCATAACTGTGAAAGCACAGTCACCCTTGGTCAGAGCTATTCAGTCGTTTTTGGGAGTTCATAAACTTATACCAGCTTTGGCGATTAGCGGTGATATTGGATAGGAACTTTCTTATGTCAAACATAAATTTGAGATGATTCAAGTTTGGAAGTTTGAGTCAGACTCGTGAATATGCCTGACCAGGGGCTCACTGAAAGAGACATTGAGACATTCTGCATGGACAGCCCTGGATTAGTGAGGTGAAATCCTTGTTTTGTATGATTGAGCCTATTTTTATTTTCCAAAAAGAGATTATGGTGTACTATTCATGATGATATAAAAACAAAACAATTCAGGTGAAACTGAAGACAAATTCTAATAAGTTGTTTTTTTTCCGATGAATGATTGATTGATGATGAATGAAGGGAGTCTTTTGTTCTTTGTACTTTCTTGTGAGTCCTTGTGGTCTGGGAACTTGCATGTGCATGATATACTGACTAGCTAATCACCTGAAAGGAAAAAATGTCATAGTTTGTTTTGCACATTGGAAATCTGATTGCAACAGTTTTCTTTGGAATATCTACTTGACAGATATTAAAGAACAGACCTGCTTGAGCAACTCTATTCTCAGGTGTAGTTTATTGTCTTAGGAATTTCCCTTTTGACTTCCGGGTCCTCCTTAAGTTTCCCCTTGTTGCTGACTAATGGTACAATTAGTCATTTCAGTCCAGTCCATTTACCATTCACCATGTTACACATTTTAAAAATGCATCAGACTTGTGATTTATAACACTAGGGTAAAAATAGCACTACAGTTCCTGTAGTAACCTTGGTTATTTTATGTAAAACCTCATTTAATGGGAATCGGTGGTTTCATGCTTAAAATTGTCTATTGTATGCACTACAATTTAAGCAGCAAAATACAATACCACCTTTCTACTAATTTATAATTCTAACACTTGTTTGATAAAAACAGTGGGTTTATTTATTTACCCTAACTCTCAGTGTAGTGCTTCATATTCCCATTTCTATCTACTGTGGACTTGAAAACATCTCCTACAGTTAGCACAGTATGTGCCTCTCACACAGTTGTTGATTTGCATTGATTATATTCATATCACAGAGTATAAGACGCACATAAGATCTGATTTTCTAAGAAAAAAAGAGAAAAGCTTAACTTTGACAACACCCAAGATTCTTAACTTGTTTCCCCGAGATGCAACTAAAGTAAACAAGAACATCTCCATGCTAATTTTACAAATAAAAAAAAAATATGTTATTATATTAAAATATAATTAAAATAATTGAAATGATAAATGAAACTGTTGTTTCAGTCAGCAGTCATTGTTGAATACCATCTTTGTTTGACTCAACAGTCAAGAACTTGGGAAACAGGTTAAACATCTTCATTGTCTAATAAACGCAAACCTTTTTGTTAACATGCAGATGACAAACAACTTGTCTTTAAAATAGTTAAATTTGTATTTGTCTTTTAGAAAGATGTGTAGATATGGGACTCATTCCCGTGAGAACCAACAACTTGGTGTTACCTTGCGTTATGGCAAGCTCCAATCACACGTTATGACGTGACTACTGTCATTGTTTTCAATGGAAAAAACTGAAATTCCTTAGATAATTTTATTTATAGACATTTAAATTATGAGTTACATTGTGTTAAATGTACAGATAGAAATTAGAAATATACTTTCAACTGTACAAAAAAGGTATTGTACATAAACAGTGGAAGCTAGAGCAGATAAACTGAAGATTCAGGGGTAAATACAAGTGACAGAAAAGAAACAGAGCTAGATGGTTATGCAGAAGAAACAGTGGCTTAATTACAAATCCACAACCATCCGTACAACTGTGCCATACATTTAAAAACTAATGTTTACAGAAAGTTACATGATTTCTATTCCATAAATAATACATTGACAAATACAACAAGGGTAAACTGTACGGGGTGTGTTGTCAAAAGTATTGGAAGTGGAAGTTTTTCTTCTTTATAAAAACAAAGTCCATGGTCTTTACAAACAGTATCACTTCAGCCAACATTTTTGAATGTCCTGGTCCCATTCAAGAAATCAATACTTCATAATCAGATCCTATACAATGCAGTTATTGTCTGCTTGTGTATAAAAATAAATCACAGGTTGAGTGTGTGACGTGGACACCAAAGAACAATTGAAAGGTTCATGGCCATTTCATGAGAAAAAAGTTCTGGCGGGATTTTTGCCAAACGAAACCATTTATACTGCTGATGGGTTAGATTCCACTCTAGGGCATCTCCATCACCTGCCTTAATCATTTAGTAATCAGAGAGAGTAATCAAAGACCTTTAAGCCATCATTTGCTGTAACATGTTATGTGTTCATCAAAAATGAATAAGAATAATTAAAGTTAGGAGTGGTTCTTTGACTTCACATTAAAGGGAGTCGGTGATGAAATATACTGTGACATATATTAAAAAATGAAAACAAAATCAGTCAACACAAAGTCCATACATTCTCACCTACAAAATACATCAGTTGCCTGATGGGTCACCTTCCACAAGAATCCTGACAATCCCCAAGTTGAAAAGTTGAATTAATTTCATAAGAGGGAGCAGCCTCTTCTCAGAAATATGCTGAAATACAGACCTTCTTTTTTTTTTCTTTTTATAAAAACGCTTCAACAACACAAAAAAAAAACAACAAAAAAACAATTGGAACTGCCTGGAAACAGGAAACAAGCTATTTTAAACTGGATGTTTACATGAAAGATTTTCCATTAGCATCAGTTGCATACTATATGGAAAATCTAGTTTTTATAATTATTAACATTGTTTCGACAACCGAACCCAGAGAAACCACTGGGAGAGCTGACAGTCTAATCTCAGACTGTACGCATGCTGCACTTTTAAGAAACTAGCACCATCTGTTGAGCAAAGAGGAAATTACTTCTCAGAATTTACAGGCAGATTGTCTCATCCAGCCTTTAATGTTGGCCACTGGCACTAACATTTTTCCACTCCCTAATTATTTTCAGTTCACACGTTCTATACATATATGACAAACTGAGCTAAATCAGCTTTTGTACCTGTCCACAATGTTGACTTTGATTCAGCTTGATTTCAGCAATATGTAAGGGTTAAATTCCATGTCTTATTATCACAAAACACTTTTGACAGTTTTTCAGAGCAGAGGTGTGATTGGTACATGCGTCATGGCAATCATGTTAACAAAATTTGAGCATAGTTATTAAATCATGCACCACTGTTGAACCAGTTTACAGTATATCGTCTGTGTTGCATGTACCACAGTGAAGAGCAAGCACGTGTTTTAGATTTGTTGTACAGAAACAATACAAAGATACATCTTAGATAACTAGCATTTAAACTCAGTGAATTTCTCTGAAGCAGCACATACACAGGCTAAACAACTCATAAATAACCTACATAGCACAAATGCACCTTACGAGCGTACATCACAATCTCACTAAATCACATGCATCACCATCTCTCTCTTTTGTTACATCTTTAACCTGGAGTTTAATATTGTTGTTGAAAACTTTTACTTCTGCCTCGTCATGGTCCCATACAAATCCCTGCTGTCTTTCGAGCTTTTCCTGCAGTCCAAAAGAATAAGTGTCCAGAGCTGAGTTTGATTCCCAAAACCTCCACGTCCATGTGCCTGTTCATCTCCACAGTTAGAATGCAGTCATTGTTGTTGTCCTCAAATGTAATGTCTATGTGTTCTTCATACATACAAAAACGTAGTGCTTATTTTGACACGCTGTAACTACTGCTTAGTGTTGTTCAGTAGCAACAGATTTAAAAGATTTGTCAATGCTCAGCAGTTTATCAACCCAGAGGAGAGCTGTAAACCTACCTCTCATCTCTGGATTATGTAAATCAAAGGCAATCTCTTGCAAATCCAATATCACACATTCACTGACGATCACAATCCAGAAACTTAACTGAAAAAACAGTTAACTGAAAAAAAGTTTGGATGTGTAAGTAGATGGCAGTGGGTTTCACATCCTTTATGTCCAGATCTCAGTTGGGACCATGGCCTCTTTTGTTCCAACAGAGGGCATGAGGTTATGCTCAGACAGGAAGTCCAGAGGAAACTGGACCAGGAAGCCTCGGATTTTGCGTAGCTCCTCTTGAGCACGTGGCAGGTCACTCTGGGCCAAACCTGGTTTGGATTGGTACTGCTCGAGCTCAGACATGTTCCTCACCAGGGACGAAGGAAGGCAGCGAAATACCTGCAAGAAAAGAGACATTTGTACTGCAAACATACTGCTGTGTTCAAGTGAAACTCTAGTTTTTAGCCACTCTAATGTCGTGGCTCTTGGGGTGGCAGTGTAACTGTCTGTCCATTACCTGAGTTTAGACTGAAATATATTATCTACTATTTTGCCATGATATTGAATACCAACTAGCTTGGCAAGGTTTAGCTTTGATCTTCAGTTCAAAGTATAGCTGAGGCTAAATATAGCTGAGGCTGTTGAAAGTTGAACCACGTTTCAAAAAATAGAGCCTAGCTTGACAAACTGAGATTGAGATGTCACAAAAAGGCCACTTTACAAGGGTAAAATTTTACATTTAAGTAACATCATGGCCATACATTTTAGACCTCAGTAGCTGTGAGAATGTAAGGCTGTGAGAGTCTAAGGATAGTGTTTCCATTGTGTAATGACAATTATAGCCTCAAGGGAGTGCTAGCATTGGTATGTAGATTATTAGTCTTGTAGAATTTATATGATTGTGAGTGAAAAATTAAAGAGTATTTCAACTTAACCGTATGCCAGACTCTTTGGAGAATCATAACTTTGCTTTCCCACATTTATCAGCTAATATTATACCAGCTCACACATTTTTAAAAATAGATCTGTAAATGAAGTTTGATCTGCTAAAATGTTTTACCTCCATGTAACACACGTGTTCATTTTTCAACCTACAGTAATTGTCCCCATGTAAAGATTAACCATCATGTTCACACTACCTTCTCATAAATGGTGGCATTGCGGCCAGCTGTGGTCATCCACACTTCCTTGTAGAAGCGATCACTGATGGGGTCAGACAGGTCAATGCTGGTGTCTGTGTGACCTCCAAGAATTGTTCTGTTCAGAAAGAAAAAGAGACAAATATTGCTTTGATTGTAGAATTTGACTGGAAATGTTTCCATTCCATGAAGTCACTTCTTCAAAAGGTCATGTTTTTTTCCCCCCATCATGCACCTGAAGCATTCCAGGCGCAGCTGAAGCGCGTAGGGTCCAGCTTCAAATTCCTGCCCGTCCATCACAGAAGCAACCTTTTCGGAATCCTCAATAATCACTGCAACTTCACTGTCGCGCTTACCCAGCATGCTTCTGTCGTTGATGTTAGCAGAACCTGAAACAAACACACAAAGCAACGGATGAACATTAAATCTCTGCATTTATTTGTCCTTCTGGCGTGGGCGTTACCTCTTAGTCATGCTATAAATAGATAGTAATTAAATCTGGAAAACAATAGAGTCAGAGAGAATTTTCAGCCATTTTTTGTGTGTTGATTGTTGTCGAGGTACTGTGTGAGTTGTGAGCTGCACTTTATGAGCCAGCAGGTGGCACAAGAGAGCTATGTTGCAACTCAAATGTGTATGTGTTTGTTGTAGCAGCACATATGGTGAGAGAAAAAGAAAGCCAGAGTTTTAGAACACAAGAAAAGAGACAGAAGGTGAGAGAGCAGATCGGAGACAGACTAACCGATGATGACTATGTTGTCGTCAGCGATGAGCATCTTGCTGTGGACATAGATGAGCTCTGTGACCAGGCGTCCCTCCAGCTCACAGTGAGTCCGCAGACCAGTGAAGGAGATGTAGTTCATCCATTGGTCGTCCACTGGGAAACAGAGAAGATTGGAACATTAGCATTTTTCCAACTCCACCCTTAATATCACCAAAACAACTGATGTGATAGTTTATTTTTGTACTTACTCTCCTTTTTCAGCTGGGAGATGATAGAGTATTCTCCTCTGATCATTGTTCTTGAAAGAAAGGGGTCAAAAATTCATCAAAAAGCACACACAGATATGAATACTAATGATATTTCCACATGTTCTTCTGCTTTCTCATTTCCCTTCACTCTTCCTCTTTCAATATAAAATTCAAGTGGCATGGTTTACCTGTAGTTGAAGTGCATGACAGCCTGGAGGGCGTTCCCTCCTCCTGTGGTGATGTCCCCCTCGAAACCAGGAAGCAGTGGGGTGACCACATACACACGGTACTTTTTACCCTCCCTGAAAGCAAAAATACATCAATTACATCGAGACACATGAAGACTAACAGTGTTAAATGCTGAAAAACTGTGAAAAGCAGAAGTGGAAGGCCAGAAAAGAGGTTTAAATAAAAGGGAAGTACTTGTGTGCTCTGATGATCCTTTCGATGATAGCATCTCCGATCTTGTTATAGACCGTCCTGTTGTCTGCACAGCTGATGAAGAACTGGTTCTGAGCAGACAGAAAATCAGAATTCTTATCTCTCTCACTTGTTCTTCAAGTACAATGTAAAATTTTTATATTACAGAGTAATGAAGCTTTTCATTTCACAATGAGCTAGTCAGTAAATACACTTGCACTGACAAAATAATTACACACATCAAAGCCAGTCTCAATGGAAGTATCTCATTACTGATATACATGAGCTGTTTTCCCCCAAAACTGACTGGTGCTATGAAATAAACCTCTCATAACAACTTCATATTACAGTGAAACTTTACTTTTATTCTCACATCCTGTTCTCACTGCATGTTTACCTCTATGTAGATGTAGTGTTTGCTCCTGGCGATGACTTGGATGTAGGCATTATGGATAGACTCCTCATGGTACTTTATGCCTGCTGACCAGTCAGCTGCTGACCGCAACACCTTATACGTAAAGACATAAGATTATTATAGCAGTACTTTTAAAAAGTGGCAGCATCTTGCACCCATTTCATGACAGTTATACCCTTATGATGTGTGTGGTTAGTCTTCACCAATACAGTGTATATCAACAAGAGCCAAATGTAGGAAAATTTAGTAACAAAGTGATTCCAAAGTCATTTTTATATATTTCAAACTGCATCCTTCTTGGAACACCTGCTATTTTATACTTTTAAATCTTGCACAGACAAAAGGCTGGCTCAACAGACATAGTAAAGCAGCAGTTTTTCATAAGTCATACAGCTTGGTTAAAGCATACATCTGTTTAATTCTACTTACTATGGTAAATGTTTAGTGTAAATAATTATGTACAGACATTAACTTTGCTGCAAATAAAAAGGCTATGTAATGTCAAAAGGACAAAAATACAGAAAAAAGTAATAAATCCAAATTGAGTTGTACAACATCTTTAAAGAGGTGTCAGTTCAAAAACACAATAGACTTATGATAGGATCCTCCTGCACTTCTTGTTTTAGTCAAGCATTTCACTCAAGAGTCAGTTCCTTTCAGCTAAAAAGTCTCAAGTGTCAATCGCAAGTTCAATCTTTTGTAGTTACGTAACATTTTGGCCCATTGGAGAGTTTTTCAATGCTCATTCTCTTTTATCTCTTTCCAGCGGTGCTTGCAGACGTGCAGGAAAGTGGGAGTTTGTACTGTGTGTGTTCTCTATAATTTTCTACCAGTGGTTCCTTTTAGGTTTGTTTCATGGTTGGCTTTTTCCCCGCCGTTTGTGATTTTGTATAATTGCAAATACAAAACCCCCCAATTTTGTTGTTTTGCAAATGCAAGTAGGTAAAAAATGGTACATGATGTGCTCTCTTACCTGCACTTTGGCATTAACACAATCAGGGACTTGGTATCTGAGCTCACTGGCACTGGAGTGAGACTTGGGCAGCAGGAATGGATAAGACAAAGAGCGATACTTTGGCTTCATGATCTGTAGGAGAGGTAATTGGAGAGAGCGGGGAATGAGATGAGAGGAGTCACCGAGAAGAGTAATGGAAAAGAGTAAAAACAGAAAAACAAGAGAGGAAAGACTGGTGCCATGGAAAGCATTAGTGTGCGGATTAAGGTATTTCCACTGTTCAAGCCAGACTATGATTTAGCCAGGTTAGTGTTAATTGCCCTGTTTATAAATGCATGTGTGAATGGGTGCAGTGAGGCTGTGGTGAGCAAAAAAGCAGACAACCTTCAGTCAATAATTATCTTATGCCAATAAATTCCAGCAAGCTGTCAGTAAAAATTAAATAGATTTACAACTCATTCAGTTACAGTTTGCTATTAATTTCTTCAAGTAAAAATATGAGTAAGCATTAGAGATAGTAATAAAGAAATTGAGATAACATCACTTTGAAAAGGTGGTTAAATATTACCAACAATAAAAATTCAGATTAAATGAGTTTAGCGAGTTTGATCTGGCATTACATCCCTGTATGTGTTTGTTCATTAAAATACGTCACAGTGCCTTAGTGAAGTTCCAGCGCTGGATGAAGTGTCTGGCCACATCCCGGGCAGCTCTGCCATGAACCACTGAGGCGATGTCATGCCAAGGCATTCTGGGAGTGGTGTACCTGTCGATAAAGTCTGCACAGAGCAGAAGGAAGCCAGTGAGGATAAGAAAAGGGTGGACATTACAAAACAGTGGCAGGAAAGAGATGAAAGAGAGGACACAGAGGAATAAAAAGATCCAGTAGGACAAGATGAAAAAAGCATGGAAAGATATAGAAGGAGAAAAGATGGAAGATTTTGGTGAAGAAGGGAGGAGAAAAAAAACAGTTCCAGTCCACATTAGTTTTCCAGGCAACTGTTTGTTTCCATCAAAATTGTGTCACAGGAAAAAATCATGAGTCCAGGATTAATGTTAAGTAGGGGTTTGTGTGCTGAAAAGAACTTTGGACCTAGCAGTAAGAGCAACTTTTTAAAACAAGTTTGTGTGTGAGTGTGTGCAACAGACCGTCGAAAGGCTTTTCGAGCTGAATCCAGTCCCTGTAGACAAAGTTGCAGTAATCTTTTCCATGCCAAAAGCGAGTGTTGCCCTGTAATTCTCCAACACCTGTCTTCAGGCTTCGCACTGAACCACTCCCTACAAACACAACCACACACAGAGCATTATTATTTTGAAAATTATGGGGTTTTTTTGTGTTTAAGCATAATTTACACATCTCTCCTTATACTGCTAATGCTTCCCACACAGAAATGTAACAATATCAGCCTTAACTCATCTTTCAACATTCTCAATCTTATTCTCTCATTTTCACTCTCTTTCATCCCACCTGCACTGTCGACACTGCTGACGCTATCCGCCTGCTGCAGAGTGTGTTTGTGCAGGTGCCTGTACAGACTGAAGCGAGACTTCCTACTGCGACCAATTCCCTTCAGCTTGGGCAAGTCCACTGGATCGTTGGGTGGGGTGCCTCGTCCATTGCTCTGGGAGATGCCATCAACGGAGGACACACCCTTACTGGATGGAGTGTTGGTGGAGCCGGCCTGGCGTTCATGAAAACAAAAGAGGACACACTCTGAGTTGTGAATTTATTAGACATGTTCACGTGTTTCAATCAAGGTACCAAGAACCCTTTGAAGAACTCAGTTCTTCTCCCTGCATTTCCACTGGAGGGAGCAGGGTCTAAATTAAGCCCCAGGGAGATTGTTTTAACCACCTAAAATGTCTCTGCTTGAGGGGTGGGTGGGAGGGGAGTGGAGTAGTACTTTTCAGGGGCTTTGGGGGTGGGTTTTGCAAGGATGACTGTCACCGATTGGTCAAACACACACAGCATGGCTGTTTCAACTTATGTGCCACCTCATTCACAAAACAAGGAAGTATGGTACTCAAGTATTGATTTAGGACCAGTTTAGTTTGAGGTGACGACATTTCTCTTTGTTTGTTGACTTTAAAAGTAAAGTAAGGCATTGTTGTCGGCTCCCTGACTTGTTTTAAAGAAAGGGTGAAAAAAGAGAATGAGTGCTAGTGAGGTAAGAGCTTCAGCGAGCGAGACAGTGAGTGACTGGAGAGAGAGAGAGAGAGAGCAGCAGTAGGGAAAACAAAGCAGTAAATCAGAGAAATAAAACATTTTCTGACTGTTTCATAGCGATTACATTCTAAAGCAATAAAACCATCCAACACTCAACAGATATTATACTGGGGAGACAGACGCTCAAGTTTCAGTTTCATTTTCCTCTTTTGCATTTCTGCTTTTCATTCATTCATTCATTCATTCATTCATTCATTCATTCATTCATTAGCCTACATCCAATTCATGTAAATTCAAAGAACAGGACAAATCTACGTTGTTATTTCCTCATGTGTTAATACTGCGTCTCAAACGCTGCCATCATTTTTTAAATTGCTCATGGGTCTAATTTGCATGATCTACCTAGTTCCTCAGTTGCGGTGGAAACGCAAACAGGACTGCACCACAGGGACTTTAAGTTCCAAGTTTAGTCCCTGAGATTAGTTCCCCTGGTTCCAAAGTACCGGGAACTTTCGGTCGAAAAGGTTTAGGTACACCCACAGCAGCTAAAACTAACGCAGTCTGTTACAACAGCCAGGTTATAGGTTACTTTTCAGCTTTTGTTGAAACTGTGGTTGATTCAGCTTTGTCCTAATTTTGGTAGGTGTCAATTGTGGTTATGTTGAATTGCACTGCATTATACTGAGAATTGTTACTACTATTACTTCTGTGCACATTGATAAAAACAAAATAGGACAGGCTAATAAGGGCAGGTTAAAAAGACAATGAAGCGTAGTTTACTGTGTGCATGTGTTTGAGTCTTGATTACCCAGAACTGATCAATGCTCCTCCCAAAATCTAGCAGCTACTCAGGGTTAACTCCACTGCCAAAACATGAGCATGGATGTGCATCAATTTTTTTATACGCAATCTTGGATTATGATAAGGTTGCGTTAAAAAAAAAAAATAATGATATTCTTGAGGAACTATTAATTATTATTGGGATGTATCATTTGAGGACAATGAATATTCACAGGATATTTTATGGAAGTATGGCCATTAATGTCTTAAGCACAAAATTTTACAAAGGTTGTTGTGCTTAAAGAGAGTTTATGTACAGGGTTCACCCTCATGGAGTGAAGAGCATGAAGTAGCACATTTGAAGACAGATTTTAATGGAAATATTATGACATTTTGAGTTTTTTGAGAATAAAGCTCAGGGTTTACCAAAACATAAGAATGTATTCTCGGGGGACATAAATATGTGTTTTGGGCCATGTCATACACCAAAGTGTTAATTTAGACCTAATGGTGGTGAGAGTCAACCTTCAATGCATCATTAGGCCCTGCTGGGAAATTGAAATATTAAACTTGTGCATTTAGAAGATGGATTAAGCTTTTATTGGATTAAGAGGAAGGAAATACTTATATTGGATTTCCTTGCTGGTAGTTTAGAGTGCTGATGTTGTTGGACATGAGGATGTACAAGTGTGTGTTTGTATGTGTCATTAAATTAAAGAATTCTAAGTAGCAAAAGTTGTTGTGTAAGAGTTTATGTGCATAAACAGTCACCACAGGATGCTGCTGAGGGTACATGCAGTCCTACTTCTTCATTCCCTCTTGTACCACTGTGTGAGTGTGTATGAAATCATTTTCTCCTTTTTCACTGCTCTCCTCCTTTTCCTCATATTTGAACTATTTGTCAGATGATAAGCACCATTATTGCCTATAACTACAAACTGTGGACAGGACATTTGTGTGTGTGTGTGTGTGTGTGTGTGTGTGTGTGTGTGTGTTGCGTTGTGTCTGACCAGCTCCAGGGCCACAGAACGTGTCACACTGCCAACATCCGTCAGCCGATGCTCTCTGTCATCCCAGCGACCGTACGCGAGGTCAATCCCACCAACAAAGGCCACTGATTGGTCGATGACGACGATCTTCTCATGATGTGCCCACAGATAGACGGAGGAAGAGACATGGTCTGGATGACGCATCACCTGTACCACAAACACATGAAGCACAGCACACATGCATTTAACAATACAGGAACAGTATATAAAGTCAGACATTAAAAGCAAAGGGCACAGATAACAAGCATACTGCACCCTCTTTCTACCCATAATCCTTCAGTTACCTTAATGTTGGGGTGCAGGTGCATGAGGGTCCTCTTGCTGTAGCCCGAGTTAATGCCCAGGGCGAGCTCCACCTCCTTGTATAACATCACAAAGATCCGCACTCCCTGTTGCTGTGGACAGACAGAAAAGTATTGTAAAAAACATACTTCTTGCGTTCACACCTGCAAGCTGCCCAGTACAGTACTGATCAGCTCCAGAGGAGGGTTTGCTCAAGAGCACCTCAGTGGTGGTAATAAAGGAGGGGCAGGTGCTGCTGTTTCACTTTCCCCACCCGGAATTATCCTGTCAGTCCAGGGTTTGAACCGACAACCTTCTGGTCACAAGCTAATGTCTTCTCATGAGTACAGAGTCTACAGTCCTCAATCTATGCCTCTATGGGTCATCTTGCTGCCATAATATTGGCAATTTAGTGCAGACTTACTGCTTTGCGTTTAAGGATACAGTCCAGCCTCCATCTGTTGCCCTCCACCACAGGTCTCTTCAGGAAGATCTCTGGACTCAACCTGAGCATAGGACACAGAAACAGACACAGAGAAAGGCACTGAGAGGCAGAAGTAGATGAAGAGACAAATTCTCCTTTCACGCATTAACAATAAAAAAAAACATTAAAAGCAGAAGGAAATGAATGTTTACATTCATCCATCACAGCTACTGACACATTTTATATACTCATTTTATATACACATGACAGACATGACATAATGATATATTCTCATGAGTCACTCACTTTGGCATCCTGAGCTTACTTTGGCATTCTGAGCTTACACGTCTACAATGCCACTGCCTCACATTACACAGGCTGACACTTCATTGGGCTGCCACAGACCATAAGCCCAGTGATTACTGCCTTGGAACACAGGGATTTCAGCCACGTCAAACAGTTGCACATTAGGCTCTGAGGCACCATAAACTACTATGTTTGAAATTGCACTGACAAAATTTTTTATAATTGTGGCAGTAGAAACAAATACAGTGTGTATTCCCCACTAGAAAACTTCATACAAATGATAAGAGAAGATCTGAAAGGCAGAACAGTGATTAAATGGAACTTCAGATGAAATACAGACAAGGAAAAGTTTCCTAACTTTGCAAAGCAGTTGAGCCGGTTATTGATTAGATTAGATTTGCATCTTTGCTATACAGTTTGCCTGGTTACTGTACCCTCAGAGTGCAATAAAGTGTAGAGCACAGGAGTGACTGTCATTTGAAAACATGAGATAAATTAGATTTTTCTTTGTTTTCAAGAGAAACTGTGTTGCTTCATTTTTTTTTGTACATGTTGTACATGTGTGAAACAACACACACATTAGAAAACAGTGCAGGGTGCTCTTTCAGACATCTGATACAGTAGGTCAGATAATGAGTTATCCCATGAGGATCACATGTAAAAAAAAAAAAGAAAAGTGGAGTAAAATAAGAAGAGACACAAGCAGACAAAGGGGGGTGTAGCGGAAGTGTAAATGGATCCAGGGACTGTATCCTTCTGTCAGTGTATTTCTATTCTGGGTGTGTGGATGAGGCTGTAATTAGAGCATGAACCATTGCATGGCCTGCCTGTGAGACAGACTTGTGGGTAATACATAATGTAATGTGTAACAGCGTGTGTTACACTAACTAGGTATCAGAGAGTCATTGTTGTCTGCTCTTTTTTTTGGCAACAAGAACTGTGGATGGTCTGTGTAGTTTATCAAACTACTGAGGTAAGCCAATATAACTCTTCTCTATTATGTTCAGCTAACGCATGATACGATTTTTAGAGCATTGCCTACCATGGTACAATTAAATACTGCTGAATAGTTTATCCATCTTACCATTTGAAAAAGGACTGTGGCATTATTACAGGTGCAAGTGCAAAGTACATAAAAATAGATGTGAAAAGGTTGATTCTGAAATACTAAATCACACATAATATGACATATCTTGTAACCACTGCAACAACCATAACCTAATCTACCAAAAAGAGGCCACAATGTTCTGTGCACTTCGTGTTTTAGAGTTTACACAATTAGTCAGAAGCCAGCTACGGTGTGGTATGCTGTTACTGTTCCCTATTGGTTGAGTCCACTAATAGCAACACACTGTGTGTTTTTATGCTGTTTTGCCTGCAGGATTCTGTCAGGTGTAGAGAAAGTTGAGGCTGTACTGGATGTTGCAGTGTTGTTTTTTGTTCATCAGTTCTTCATTAGACATAATAGGTGAGTCAAGACATCATTTAATATGAAATGTTATTTGATAAGGGTCACATGAGACATGACAAAAGATACTTGCATTGAATATATACTAAACCAACTGTGAAAAAAGTCGTTAGGTTCAAGTGTGAATTGAAACTACAGATACTGTTGCTCTTGTGTTGATGTGTGGTGTGTGTCGATCTGTAAGTGTGAGTGTGTACAAGTGTAGAGAGATGGCAAGTGGTATCTCAGGTCCAACCCATCAGTCATTTTATATTATATCCTTTCTCTGTTTGCTTTTTCTTTTCTTTTTTTCCCTTTTAATATTTTTCTTTTTTATTTACTTTACAAAATATCACTTTGGCTGACCCATGACCTTTGAATGGAGTTGGCTATAGGTGTTGCAATGTTGAAGGAAGACACTGGGTTGTTTTTACTTGTTTCTCACACTTAAGTATGACAGCAGTCACACCTCCACCAGGATATCTTTGACATGCAGGCTATACACGGCAACTCACCACCAGTCAGTGATAAAGATTTCCTCGTTTGCCTCCTCCAAAGCATCAGCAACATCCTCCATGTAATTCTTTCCATTCACATACCTGCAAAGTAAAATTACAGTTACAATGGTGTGCCCTTTGAAATCAGTCATCACTTTCACATTTGCTTGAGTAGACGTGCGCAAACATGCGCGTACAGTGTTTCAGTTTCAATGTACAGTCAATTAATGACGTGCCATTTTAGAGCACACTATCACAGCTTGGGTTACAACTACCGCAGAACCACAAGTAAGTCATTAGCAGACTGAGAAAAACAACACAAAAAACAAGAGCAATAAGAGGGGATTGAAATGTATTTGTCTGTTCAGTTCCCTGACTTTCTTACCTTACAGGCTACACCCATAGCTGTGTCATCATGACATAACCGTTCTTTAAACACTCTCTTTTTCCATTAGCTCACAGGCCCACACGTCTTTCCCTCAGGCTCCATGCTGAGTACAAACGTAATGACGCTACCACACGGACAATTCAATATCACAGAATCTGCGTGGTTAAGGGAAGAGACTTCAAAACTTCTCTCCCAATGCAGTTACCATTTGGCAGGGATGTTTTCCTCCTCCTGTGCAAATGATCCAAAGCGGTGATCTCGGAGGAAAGCCTTCCCATGACTCCTCACAAAGCTTTCGATGCTCTGACCCCACCAGCGGGCATGTCTGTAGCTGCTGCACTTAAACACTAATGTCCTGCAAGGAGAATGTACACAGACACAAACCCAGACCCAATGATTAATGCCTGATCTCAAACACAGAGACACATATGGTGTTCTTATGGGCTAAAGGCCTGAACAACATTGGTTCCAAAACATGACGCAGTTATGTGACTTTTAGTCTCATTTATCTTAGCTGAAAATGCCGCTGAATAGTTTATCAAAGCTGAGCAATCATTTCTGAATTAAGATAAACCTTCGGTCAGGAGTGTTTAAAAGGAAAGAAACCAATCCACCCTGTAACACCAGACTATTAGCGACCAATTTAGGCAATGTACTGTAGCTGTAATTTTCTGATCTCACTGGTGATTTTTGAGTCATGCTGCAGCATAGCTCCAGGGATGGCAATGTTGGTCTATTGGTCTGTCCCTTTTGTCTGGGCTGACAGTCATGGTCCCCAGAGAATTATTTCATTGTGCCTTTGGTGATCTCCTGTCTTTGTCAGTAGCACCACTAGCCAGTCAAAGTATTCTCTTATCCAGTGAAATATCAAGCAAGATCTACTGGATGGATTGCCATGAAATTTGGTACAGATATTCATGTGCCATTCAGGATGAAATGTAATACCTTTGGGGATCCCCTGATTTTTTATCTTGCATAGCATCAGGTCAAAATTAAATTAAATTGTCCAACACTTTGGTTTATGATCGGTTATCTGAAAAAGTAATGACATTCCCATTGACCTCAGTTGTACTTTGTGGCTAATTAGCAAATATTAGCATGCTAACAAGCTAATCTGCAATGGTGAACATGGTAGACATTTTACATGCTAAACATCAGCATGTCGTCATTATCAGTGTGAGTATACTAGCATGCTGATGTTAGAATCAGGCTCAAAGCACTGCTGTGCCTATAATGAAGCTTTACAGCTGCTAGCATGGCTGTGGGCTCTTAGTATTGTTTATGTTTTTTATCTTTATTTTTAACATTTGTTGAGCTTTTCAGCACAAGTTGCATGGAAAAATATATTTTTAACTACCTATAACCATCGGTATGTGATAAACATCTGGTTTTGGTTCCAGACCAGGGGTTGGCATGCCACAATCGTACAAGGAAAAGTTAAGACACTAACTTTCTGTGTGGTTGTAAATCTGAATGAAATACAATACATTTTCAATAAAAGGGAGATATTTAACATTTTCTCCATCCCTGCTACGGCTGCCTACACATTAAAACTCACAACGGAAGCAACAGGTATGCCTGTTCTCTGTGGGTTGTGGGGGTTGTATTTTTCTCTTATTGAAGAAAATCACTGTTTAAGGACTGAATGAGGCAGATTGAGAGAAAATATTCTACCCCATCAAAAAATAACCCTCTGGAATACATTTTAACATCATAAACTGATTTTTTTTAGCAGAATAAGCCAGTCTAAGGGAGAATTTCCTATTTGCTTAACTCTCTCTCTCATACACACACACACACACACACACAAACAAATATATAACCTGGATAGGCTATCGACCCTGACTCCATGTTTGGTCTCTGTGTCTTTGGAGTCCATCTTGATGCTGAACTCTTTGTCCACCAGCAAGACGAAGGAGATGGCCCCTGAGTCTGGCTTCATATACAGCAGGAATGAGTCCTTCACCACCAGCCAGCTACACAAAGCACAATATATCTGTCATCATCATCATCATCATCACTGTCATCATGAAGATTTTGAGTGTCTACTTTATGTAAACTTCTGTAGATCTCTATTGATTTTGGACCATTTCTTAAGGGTGTGGGAAGAAAACCATCACGGAGAGGTAGGTGGCTGGGCTGAACGTTTCAAACGTGTGGGATTTTTTTGTGTTGTCTTCAGAAAATAACAATAAAACACTGCTCACATAATAATTTGGCTGTGATAAAGAGAAGGAAAGAAGAAACAAACAAACAGATGAAGAGAGACGAGGTGGTGCGTGTCAATGAAGCCGGGTTGGAGATACGAAGATACTAAGATGTTTGAAAAAGTACAAACATAAATAAACACAAAAGAGAGCCAAAAATACCTCTTATTAAAATGCTATCATTATTATGTTTTTAATTTTCAATGAACAGTGACTTAACTTTTTCTCTTTTTTTCCCACAGTTTTTTTAACACCCACACTCTGACAGCTTCAAGCCAGAAATTTGAGTCTGGGAATGTGTAATTTCTTTTGTACGTAACATTCATCACACCCACATCTTTAGACATGTTTGCCAGTTTAAAAAAAAAAAAAAAAGATATTTATTGAAAAAAGAAGAGAGGGGAAATGCAAGTCCTTCTTCCTCTGTGTTATAGTATATATATAACTACAGTATTGTCAAAGAGAGACAAAGAGAGCAACAGACAAAGACAGAGGTAACCACACACCGTTTGGACCAGCGGTAGCAGGCCTGGCTGTGACCACAGCAGTTCATGCCAGGGATACGATGTCCACCTGAACGCTTATAAATCATCCCTTCCCTGGAACAGACACAACAAAACAGTAAAAGGATAAGACAACACATTTTTGTGAGGTTTGTTGACAATAAGAAAAATATATCACAGCCTTTATACTTTAAATATGTTGTGAAAAATGGGATATAAGGAAAGTATATTCTGTAAAATTTGTAAATAATCATACTCAAAAAAAGCATTTTTTTTTTCATCCTGATCTCAGATTTCAGCTCAAGCGCTTCACTCTGCTGTTAACTGTTAACGGCTTCCCCGCCTGAGACAAGACTGACGTAACAGTTTTTACAGAAAAGGGATACAAAGAGGAGAAAATACTCACAGTCCTTTGGGTCCCAAGTCATGAATGAAAGACAGCTGGCTGATGTCAATGAACTCCATCTGAGAATAGACAAGAGACAATAAAAGGCGTCACATGACAATTGTAAACACACACCAAAAAAAAAAAAGTGGTACATAAACATAAACACATGACTGTGGGCAGGCAATTATTACGGCCACACATACTGTCAACCTGGAGAGAATTCAGCTCATCTGAAATTATCTTAACATGTATTGTCACCTCAAATATAAACTTTAATGTGTCAGACAGTATTATTATGTCAGCACAGGACTGGCACTATGCTGTGGTTAAACATAGTGTCAACCTGTTTCAAGGCCCCACCCACCATAAGCGTATAATGAAGAGAACATAATCATTTCTTTATTGGTCCAAATATAAGACTCCCAATTTTGAATAAAGTATTTGGATACAGTGTAGAAGAAGAGAATCAACAGAAATAACAATGCTGTTTTAAAGAAACTATCTGTAACACAAGATATAATATATGCCCTTTTGTATATCTAATGTCCACATTTTTTTATTCCTTGCATTCAGTAGTCATCAGGCCTTTAGCACATATGAGTAACATACAATCAGCAGCAATAATATCCTTAAATTCCTTGACTGTGTCAACATAAAGCAGGAACCGTGTTATGGGTAAACACAGATTAAGTATCTGTGTCAACACTCAATGTTCCACCATAAGGTTAGAGCATGGAATAAGATGGAAAACGCTGCTAATTATGTTTACTTTAAAATTGCATCTCTGGTGCCTAACTGACATGAGTCGTTTGGTTCATATCCGGAGAAATTCCCAATACACACAAAATTAGTATAAATGTTAATTTCTAGATTGGCAGGCAGTCATTTTGAGGTTATGTTTACGTGAGGCATTGCAAAGCTTAGTAGGATTACTCACCGTATGGTGATATTTGCGGTACATAGCCATCCTCAGTAGCTTGTTCAAATAGTCTTCTAATTGTCTCTGCAGAAACACATACACTACATTTTGGCCACTGTGAGTATTTTAATGACACTTCCATGCACGCACACACACACACGCACACACACAAAAGCATACACACACAGTGAGAGAGTGTTTTAGAGGATACATGTGTTGACAAGGAGGTAAGTGCCATGGCAACAAGTGAGTGCCAGGAGAGCTCCTTGCCATAAAGTGAATATATGACAAAAGTGGATTTTCCAGCAGAGAAAACAAAAGCTTCAAACACAACGCTGTGACATACCCTCCTGCTGGAAACCTGTTCGTCTCGCACCAGCTCATCACCTCCTCCCCTGGGCAGGGAGGGCATCTCCCTCACCTCACTTTTCCTCACTGTTCTCCTCCTCACTGTGTGGCTGAGAAAGACAGGAGGGGAAACCGAGAGTTTTCATTCAGCTCAAGCTGTTTAAAGATGCTTTTCCAGAGAGAGAGAGAGAGAGAGAGAGATTGTGTATGTGTGTTCACAAAGTCCCACAGTGCAACAGTTTGATGGCTTGTGGATAGAAGCTGTCTCTGAGCCTGCTGGATCTGGCTCTAATGCTTCTATACCGCTTGCCTGATGGTAAAAGAACAGAATTTCCTGTGTACCTTCCAGCGGGGCATGCAAATATAAAAGCTTGAATTAGATGACAGCACGCTGACTCGGTGTTGTGTTATGTCGGCCAGGAATACGGAGCGGCAAAATTGACAAAAATCATATGAAAAACAGTGTCACTTTATATTTGAATAAAAAGGACAACCACCCAAAATGAAATGAAAATACACCCTTCTGTGAGAGACATAGTAAAATAAAGTCAACAACACAGACAAAGAGAGGGAAAGAGAGAGTAAAACCAAAGTAAATAATATTAAAATCCAAAGAGAAACATTCCATTGTTTTCAAGAGGGCACATGACCAGAGAAAAATAGAGATAGAGACAGAGAGGGAGGGAAAGAAAGGGGGAGATAGAAAGGTGCATTTGAGGACATGAAGATCAAATTGTTCATTTAAGACTTGGTTTGAGGTGAAGGTTTATGTCTCCATGGAAAGAATGTGCAATGTGACAAAAACAAGCATGTGTATGTGTTTGTGTTGGTAGTGTTTGTACATACGCACTTCTGCGTGGAAGTGTGAATCTGGATGTGTGTGTGTGTGAAGGTGCCAACCTGCGTGACGGCAGCGGTATCCTCATGAGGGTCTTGTATGTCCTCAGCTCTCTGTGCAGCTCCATGAAATGTTTCTCCTTTCTCTTCACCATCCAGGTGAACTCACCGTGCTTCAGCTCAATCTTAAACACCGCTGGCAGAGACTACACACACACACACACACACACACACACAGGTGAAACATCAGAAATGAATGTTAAGGTTAAGATTAGAATAATTTTAATTGCTTACTACTAACTGGTTACTTAGAAAATATTTAAATTCAAGTCTATAAAAACTGCATAAGAATTGTGACTAAAACTAATTCTAGTGATTCATAATAACAATTAACATATTTTAATTTAAAGCATTCATATATTCTAAATGAAACCTTGCAAAATATATTGAAATAAATAAACAAAAATAATAAATGTTAATGTATTCTGGAAATCTTTCATTGAGCAACATGAAAGAGGGAAAGTGTGAAATACTTTGTTTTTGTGATTGTCTAATCTGTGCAGTACCTTGTTGACACTCCTGTGATGAGACAGGTTGAAGCGGTCCTGAGCAGTGGTGAATCTCTCCACCTCCAGGATTCGTGCAGTAATGGGCACAGTGGGCAGGTAGACCTTAGCACTGGCCTCCTTAAAGCCAACTGTGTTGTACACGGCTGAAAACGGGATACGAGTGTCCCCTAGGAAGAGAGAGAGAGAGGCGGTTGTTGTTCAGTTTGCGCATGTAGGAGTTTCTCAGGCTGGTTTGGAGGCGAGGAGGCTGCATCACTGAAAAGTCAGCCTTTGTTCAAGATTTTTTTTTTTTATGCATTGCTGGTTTGCAGCGTTAGCTCAAATGTTCCTGTTTATTCTCTGGTAAACTTTGCGAGATCCAAATTATGTAAAGGAAAAAGTGACCCTCGGACTCTTGCACTGCTTAGATACCATTTTGGAGGCTCACTCTCACTTAGCTGTTCTCAATTCCCTACATTTCCCAGAAACCCTGGGTACAACCCTAAGAGGACAGCATGAACTTATTGCTCTGGGTTTACAGGGACATGAACAGATGTTCCATCAAGTTCAGTATCTTGAGGAGTTTCTCTAAACTGTTTATCACTGGAATAAGTGGGTGATTTGTTCAGTTTTAACTGGCCCTTGAAATATATTCTTCAAATATGTTGTTTTCAAAATCACAACTACTGTACAGTATGTGTTTATATCACTCCGGGTTGTTTATTTTGTTTTTTCATGTAGTTTATTTTAGGTACTACTTGAGGGAAATGATGGTGAAATCATAATATTTAATACAGAAAGACAACGGGCAAACACAAACACACCTACGTAGTTTCCATCATCAACCTCCTCTCCCTCCTCTATGTCCAGCTCTCTGGTATCCAAGCTCTCAACAAGGTCGGCCATCTTGATGCCGTCGTGTTCGTCCGAGACCACTTCAGAAACTTCCGACTTCACCAGGTTGAGGTTACTGGTAGTGAGCTCAGCTTTACTGACCATGCTTAGCAGTTAAGCCCCTGAGCAGGGCTCGCCTACAGGAGAGGAGAGGAGAGGAGAGGAGAGGAGAGGAGAGGAGAGGAGAGGAGAGGAGAGGAGAGGAGAGGAGAGGAGAGGAGAGGAGAGGAGAGGAGAGATGATCATTTTGAAATCAGAAAAACTTGACATTGTAGTCATGTTCTGCCGAATAAATCGAAGTTTGAGAGTTTCTGGGTTTTCATGTTCTTGTTCACATTGTAAGTATATGACCATTTCCTGAGTGTACACACAGTCCCACAGAGAGGGACTGCCATTTGGCTTCCAGTGATCATACTGACCACAACTTGTTACAAAACCGTGCTGTTTTAACATAGAAGTCCCATAAGGACCCACAAGAATGCAGGCCCTTTGACAAAGATAGGCAAAAGAGACGCAGCTGCAATCCCAGATGAGCCCCCATTTTTATGTTATGGCTGGCTCAAACACTGAACATAATAAAGGACACAATGCCAGTAGAAGTTTAATACATATGAGTTTATTAAAGTAAATTAATTTAAATGACTGAATAATTGATGACCAGATACCTAGCACCACAAAGGTGCTGCTGCAGCCGGATGGAGAGAGAGAGACTTCTGGTTTGTGGACTGTTGAGATTTTATTTCGTTTAGTGTTTCAGTATTTTGACTATTTATAGTTTGTATTTAGTGTCTTGGTTGTATTTTTTACCAATAAATTCCATGGTTTGGGTATTTTAAAAATATGTTGTTTTTTTTTAACTTTGGATAAATGGTGATGTGGTGTACTATACTTGTACTATAGGGCCAGCTAAGGGTGGGGCGTAACACATGTTAGAGGGTCACGTGTGGACAGCATTCTAGAGAAAGCAGCACTAGGATGGGAATGTGTAAAATGAGACATTATTGATTAATCTGCCAATTATTTTATCATTTTGAATACAAAATGTCAGAAAATAGTGAAAAATGCCGTTATAATTTTGTAGAGGCCATGGTAACATCTTAAAAAGTCTTGTTTTGTCTGATCAACAGTCCAAAACCCAAAGATATTAAAGTTCATGTAAAGATAAATCAGAGATTTCTTTCTAAAAACACACATTAGAAAGTAATTGCTATAAATACATGAAAAGACTGAACTATTGAATTGTGGAGTTAGAGTGTTTTTCACCATTTCTGTGTTCATATTTTTTTGGGCGGGCCTGAAATGGGGACTTGATGATGTAAAGGGGTTAACAGCATGACCCCTGCCCCACTATATAAACAGTACAGCGCACATACTCAGATATTATTTTTACACCGAATAGTTTTACAAACTTTCACTGGACACAACTTGGATTCACTTCGGATAATTCAGATTCAGCTGTTACTGGTGAATGGGGCCATTTTGGCTTAATGTTAGGAGTTATTTTTAACCCAGCTGAAGCATCCTATGACGGGAGGAGCCGCTAATGGCTTCAGCTTCAGCACCGGCTGTTCTGCTGGGAGGATGGGAGGAGTCAACGGATGTGGCGCCAGCCTCCGCCAACACCGGCCTCCGCCAACACCGGCCTCCGCCCCCAGCTTCAGTACAGTGCAGCTGGGAGATCCCTGGCCAGAGGGAGAGCAATTGCCAAGCAGCACTTCATCAAAATAGCACAGTGTGAGAGGCAATTGCTCCAAGAGTGACAGCCACAATGAAGCTGCCATGGACTTTTCAGCAGAGAAGAGTGATGTTTGGCGCCAAACTCCACTGACAAAAACGACAATTTAACACCATGATGATTGATGATGTATTTCTTGTTTACTGGTCATTTAAGTTACATTTTTACTGAAATAAGTCCACATTTACCTACAAAATATGTGCAGAATTAAACAGTGTCTCCTAAAATTATTTTATTATAGCTCTTAAAAATAAAGCTTCTAAAGCTTTATTTTTAAAATATCTGTGGATTACTTTTTACAACTACAGCTAAGTATCAGTAACGGACAACAAAAACACAGATAGATGAAGTAGAAGTGAAAGTAACTCACTTACTCCAATATTTCATATAGCTGGGCTATGATCTGGTGATTGTGCCATACCTAGTATGAGTAATTGTCATTTTAAAATTAAGTAATCCCCTTGTGCTCTCTATGAAATTATCACTTTTTTTCTGTTTTTTTTATTATTAGTTTATTTGTCAGGGACGATGCAAAAAAAACATTCTAACCATTTAAAACAACATGACACAGATGCATTGCATATAGGATTTCTAGCCAAGGCTAATTTGCAACCCCTCCCCCTTATGTTTATGCACCAATCACAAACTGTTATGTTGATGAGTATTCTTGCCATAAAATAAAATAAAAATCTGATGTTTCTGCAGAAACATTTGCCATTTTCTTTAAAGGATGAAGAAAACAATCATGCTGAAATACAGCCCTAAAATCAGGAAAAAAAACAGTGTGTATGTTATATTCTCTCCAATATTACATCAGACAGGACTGCAGCCTTAATTGCTTGTTTCTTGAATCCAAAAGTGATGTTGAGAATAAATTATTTTCTGACCAATACATGTTGCACCAATGATTGAGGTGCTGAGGACAGAGACAGAGGAGTTTTGAGAATGGGCATTCCCTTCAACTGCGGTGTGCCAAGATTAAGTTGTTCTCTCTATGAAAGGGGGGTTAAAAGGGTTCAATTCAGGTTGTGACCAAGTCAGATTGGATTATTTTAGTGATTCAGAGAATTATTTTGTGCTTCTGCACTGCAACTCAGCAGTACTGAGGTCATATACTCATAACCCCACCCAGATTTCCAGTGCAGCAAATTTACAGTAAAACTAACCTTGTTTGGGAATTATTGCTGCTTGGATAAAATGTGTATAGCACAAACTGCCCTCTCTTGCTGTTAGTGACTTCAGGGGAGTATTTATCAGCACACATCCACTCACATGTACACATCCCTGAGAGCTAACCTACTTAAATCCAGTTAATGACCAACTACTTGCCTGACTGGGAATCAGTGTTTCATTACTGACACACACAGTGAATGACATAAAGGAACCAACTGACACCCTCCACCCCACCCAAATCAAACATGTCATCCTGAGTTTAATGACTTGTTACGTGCAGATGAGCTCATTTGTCACTTCTTCATGTTCCTCTGTCTTTCATTTACTGTGTCGCCCTCTGGGTATGGGTCAGTGTCTCATACACTGCAAATACACTGCAGTAACAACAACAACTATAGGACAGAGACTATTATTTCAATTTTAAACCGATTTCTCAATTTATTTCCCTTTTTTTTTTATCATTTTGTTGATCTTTATCTGCATTAATATAAGGTCTGAAAGCATTTTCAAAGGAGAATTAGCATTAAATCATCTACATTATCTCAGTCATCTTTGTCACACAGACATGCAAGTTTATAAGACATATTTCAAATAAGAGGGAAAGTTACTGTATTACTAAATCTTTTCCAAACACAAGTTGACTTACAGCATGTTAATGCACAGTTGTTACAGACATGCTCGCACACACACACACACACAAATCCTAGGATGTGCACAGTATCGCCCCAGTTTCATTATACAGGCAGCTTCACCAGAGTGTATCTGATGAGCGTTTTATTAGGATCAAGCAGTCATTTATTCATCTACCCGGATCTTCTGGTCTTATGATTCTTATTACATATTCTGGTCAGTAAAGTCTCCACTTTCCCAAAACTAACAGTATGTTTTCTCTTTGACTGAGGTTTGAAAACATATCTATCATGACAGCGTCTTAAAATATTACTCCGACCATCTGTTGACAATTTCGCCGACTGCACCCATGGGAGTATGTGCTGGTGATGGAAAATGTTAATGATATGATTCACTGTGTAAGATGTGGTGTAAGACATCATCATGCTGAGTAAGACCTTGCAAAACAAGGCCTTTAGGACCCACATGCGCATCACACAGACATACAAACACATTCAGCCACACGTACACCCCCTTTGTGAAGCAATAACATTAAGAGCACCTATACCTATAAATACATATAAACATGCAGCAGGCTACATTTTTTCATGTTAAGTGGATGTTTACGTTGAGTAAAGAGATGCAGTGAAACTGTACTCATTTCCCCTTTTTTTTTGTTTCACTATAACCTCACCAATACACACTGCTAAGAACACAGCTCCTGTTTGTTACGAAACAACCCTTAAAATGCCACAAACCTGCTAAACCTGAAAAATGACACATCTCATGTGTTTGATACACTGCTGCTCCGGCTTCATTGCAGCCCCAAGAGCGGTCATCTGTAAAATCCTGCATTACTAAGGCAGGATACAGGCAGGATGTGGGAAATAACAGTCCTGCGGTTATAACAGCTACAGCCGCATTTTCAATCTTTCACTTCTCAATGTGAAATAGAAAACATCCAAAAAGAAAGACTCACAATTCCACCATATAATATGCTAAGTCATCTAAGACTACCCCTTGCTTATATGGTCCATTAACAAACTTCCCTCCCCCCCAAGACAGGACAGAGCAGAAAAGAATAGAGTCAAGAGAGGAGAAAAGTGAAGAAAGAAAGAGAGGAGCTGACTAAACAGAAAGATTCTTAAAAAATTAATTTATGTTTTACTATGATTGTTACTTACTGATGTACATCACTGCAAATAATTTTTATGCACTCTATGCTGTCTTCTGTATTAGCAGTTTAACTCAATTTTAGTAGTATAGCGATGTAGTTCACAAGCAAAGCTAGTGTTTTATGAACATCTGCTTAACTGGAATGTGATAAACATTATTCCAGAGGATGTTAACAAGACTTGTTTTATTTTCGGAATGTGCAACGTGATTAATTTGTTTACAAGCAGTGCAGATGCCCCCTGCTAACTTATCTCAGCTCACAGTGATACAAAAACATTAAATATGAAAAGATCATGACATTATTAAACATACACATCAACTGATGAAATTCAGACAGAGTAAACACCCTTTTTGAATGGGACACATATTGAAGGGGTTTACAGGAAATGTGGTGTAACGTTTCAGGGACAGCAGCTACAATTAGGGAGAGAAAACAACTGGGACTATTATGATGTACTGACATAGCAAGTGGAACCTTGTTGTCACCAGCAAAAAGAAAAAAAAGTATTTTCTTCTTGGTTTAAAGTGAACAGGGAGGAGTAGCACCAAATGATGAGGGTTCTAGTGATTCACCAGATTTCTAGTCCATTCTCTCTCTGAGGCAAGTTTGGGCAGGATCAACACAAACATAATTATACTGTCTATACACAATGAAAAAGAATAAAGTCAATTGTCTCTTTACAGTTATTGGAGGCAAAAGAAGCCACACCCTCTGAGACTCACATAGGTTTACTTGTCCACTGACCAACTGTCTTTAAAGCCTAAATTTAACACGGTTTTGACCGTAATTTGTTTGAGTTTAATCTTAATCAGAGTTTTAAAACTGGTAAATTGCATTTCTCTCCTTACAACGTGCTATATTCTTCTGTTTGGAGCTAAAAAAGAATGTCCGTGACAAGTGAATAACACACTAACACATACACCAACAGATAGCAGCTTGACAGTAAACATTCCCACTCCTGAACAAGATCCAGCACGCTCCTACATTCAGAAGAGTCACCAGCAGTCATAGTTGCCTACAGTGTCTGCATATCTGTCTGCTTCCAGTCGGCCAGGCCATTAACTCTTCATTTATCCGGTCTTGTGTTTTTTGTCTGAAGCAAGAACGCTAATGTAATTTTCACAAACATTCTTATTGTTTGATCCATTATTGGCATCAATAACTAGAGTATTAAATTATTTAAACTCCTTTTTTTTTTTAAAGGTTTTCTATTTTTCAAAATGTCAAGATGTTTCAGTAGTGTTTATGTGCCACCATTCTCCTCAAGACTCTACTAAATCAATATGCTCAAATTCCCAACCTTTGCAATTCTCAAGTTTGTCACCGACACTGAGGAACACATTTATGCATAGTCACATTTTTCACAGACGGAAGACATTTCACACAGCTAAAAACAGCGTGGCGGTCTAATTTAGCCCATGGACAAAGTGTAGAGTGTGCATTTGTGTGCATAATGCCTTCGAGATCTACTTGACGGTAATACATTTTTCATTGTTTTTAAGTCTTCAAGATTAAACAAGATCATGCGGTTGTGTAACAATCTATCAAAGTCCTACAGCAAAGAGAAAAGCAACAAAATGTAAACCAAAAAAGGCAACTTTTTTGTTTGGGTTATTAAAATTTTAACTGATCTTTGGTCTTTGTAGATATATGGGATGCATCAATGTCATTCAATTCAACAAAGCCCACTGGTTAACTAAGAACTTTTCCAAGCGTGGAGTACATGCAATCTTAGTTCCAGAAGAAATATTTATGACAGTGTGGTTATCTCCCTGCTCTAAGAATACCCATGACCACCCACAGGCTTGACTCTCACAGAGGTCCACTGCAGAGGGACCCGGGAATGCTGAACGGTGGTTTGAATGTGCGCATGTAGACTCAGATGTCGAACATACGTGCATGCACACACATGCACAAAAGCTCTGGTCATGGTGATTCTGTCCATGCAACCTGACAGTAGAGCAGCGAGAGGATGAGAATGTAATGGAACTGCAGGGGTTATCTCTGTACTCCATTCCAATTGTACCCTGCCTACTTCCTGCTTCCTGTCCTGTTGTCATGGAGATAGTTTTAACAGCCAGCAAGCAGCTTATATATAAATATCAACAGAAACAGCTACGAGCGTCCGCCTCTCCCTTCATGTGCTCTCGCATCCCTCTTGAATGTCAATTAGTTGGAATTGACACGCCGTGAAATCATAGATGAAGAAATGAAAGAATGTTGAGTCGGAGAAAACTGCAGAGTTTCAGGAGGGAGTGAAGCAAAGAGAGAGAAATATTGAGCATCATAAACGTAAAGTTCATGGGCACTCGTCAATCTTTTCAACATGTGCGATTTTATGTCCCACCGTGCACTGCAGAACCATTAAGAGCACGTCATGCAGGGACCAAACCTCATAAATTCTAATATTGCCAAAATCATTACTGGGAATGTGACATTTAACTCAGCATTTAGGGTGGACTGTGTGCTACTGGTGGACAGAGAAATTTTGGTACCGCTTTCTAATAAGGCACAATTTATAAAAAGGGGCTTACACAGGAAGTTGTAGTTAATGTTTTATTATTGGTTAATGAATAATTTACTAATGCTTAATAGCCCTGTTAAGCTATTAATGAGGACTAATTCTGAGTTGCAACATTTGTGAAAAATCTAGCTGGATGGCAGGATGCAAATTAACAACTTACTAAAAATTTACAATTAAAAGACATAAAGATCTTTATTTAACCAATTCAGATTTATAATTACAAATAACCTACTTAGTTTTGTTGGTGACATATTAGAAAATGAGAATCCTGTTTTTAATAACATCTAACTCTTTAATTGTAAAAGATAGCAGTACTTTTCCAGAAGGTCAGAGCTTTAAAAATTCCATGGAGTAGCCTACCTGTTAAACTAAACAATTGCATAGTAATGCCTTATCAACTTTTATGAATAGAGACTTGATTATTATTGATTATTGGAAAGACTTGAAAGTTAATTTCTCACCAACCAGGGAACCCAGACATTGTTCAAACAAAGGCTTACAACATCTCTATTGAGGATTAGTTAATGATTTGTTAGCATTTAATCATTATGTTCAAGTTTAAAAAAAAAAGTGGACCCTAATGGACAACTGTATTGGATCTACAGTCTCCTACATGGTTCCACCTGCTCTCTTGTAATTTTTCATAGCATAATAAACTTCTGTCAGAGGTTTTGAAATAAGAAAAGAAGACACACACTCTCGTTTGTCTTGTTGTCATGCAGCAGTTTCTTCCTTGTAACTTTGCTTCTCCAACAGTGCAAAAACCTAAGAGGGACACATGGGAAGGAAGACGAGGTCACCCCGCCATGTGTATCTACTAGCAGAAAAAAAAATCTTCATCCGGTATCAGTTTCTTAACTGAAATTCAAGTTCAGCCAGGAAATTTGTATGAACCAGAGCCAAAAGTTTGATTCACTGCCAAACCTTTGTGAGCGTGGGAAGGTACTGCCACTGATTCACATGTAAAATGATCATGTGTATCTAAACCTCTTTCCTTCATCTTTAATTATACTCTTGTAATTCTTACATAACTAAATATGAAACCACTGTTTCATTTAACACTAGACGCTAGCTTGCAGTGATGACCAGAACTTATTCATAAACAAAGACACTACAGTTATTTCCCTGGTCTATACATAAATTATCTTTTACACAAAAGCAGCATAATAATGATGTGATTTGTCTATTCTAGTCTGGAGGTGGGAACTTGCTATGCTCCAGCTACTGTTGGAACTCGAGTTGCGCTCACTGCATGAGTCCTAAACCAAATACTGAAAGCTTTGAACAGGGAAACAGTGACAATTTCCTCACCCAGATCTGGGTGGAGAATATTTACATTTCAAATACGCTACAGAAAATGATAGGGCATCCTGGTGGTACAGGGGTGTATGGTAACATACAGATAATTTTCTCATTTAAAAAAGGGAATTCACCACACCAGCATTCCACTCTCATTCTTCGCACATCATCTCCTTTTTCGCTCCAGTTGTTAACACCGCTCTCAACTGCTTAACATCTAATAAAGCAGAACGTCCCAAATGATTCATTCTCCTAGAATCTCCCTGTTACACTATGGTCAGCATTTCTTGGACTATCAGCTATTGGTAATATATAATTCACATTAGCTTGAATTTTGTGGTTTATTTTTTCTCATTTCCTTGGTCAAACAAAGACAACGCGAAGCAATGTAAAAACCATTTGTAACACAGTTCCAGATCAGTTTGATAGCAGAGGATGTTTTGGCATCATAAGCACCAAGAGTATACCAATTCAAACAGACATTTAATAATCACGCAAAGAGCAATCCAGTGTATAAAGAAGCAGAGATACTGCAGGGCTACATGTATTGTGGGCTGGTATCATTTTAATAATCTACAAATCTCCTGTTGTTGATATGAGTGAGTCACAGCAAGCTGCAATTAAAAACGAATTAAATGTCACTGACATCTTTGTGACACATTCAAGAATTATTTGTAAATGTGCATACAATACATTTATGCTTTGAGAAAAGGGACTGGCCTTTAGAAGAAGACAAGACAAGTTGAGCAAAGGTTGAACAAACCAGGAAGAAAAAACAGTACATCACATAAACTGTAAATTACAACATGTCATAACAAAGATGTGGAATTCACTGAGCTATAGAAACTTCTAAGTTACTGTAAGAGCAGATTGTTTTTCATATGAATAGTAGAATAGAAGTAGTCATCATCCATGACTAACTATCACTATCATGATCACCACTTATTTCAAGTTCTACTGACCAAATGACTTTTCATCATCCTGCCAGTCAAAGCCAGATTAAACAGTTACATCAGTATCTGTGTAGTGACAGAAGCTTGTTTTATCCAAAAATGCATGGACAATTATATGTACCGGTCTCTGTCTTCATTAAACTGCCTATATCAAATGTCATTTGATGCTCCTACTTTTGTCCCTCGACACCAGGCCTGCTTGCAATACGTGCCTGAAAAGTGTCAAATTATTGGAGAGAACACTGGAGGCGGTCTGAATATGTATGTCAACATCAGCTGAGGTGCTGTCACCGATTACCCATCGAGTGTTAAGAAAAATAGATAACTTGTGAAATGTACCATCTATTTCTGGATGTGTGATAACAAACTTGATATTTACTAAGTACTGAGACAAACACAGTGAATGACCTAAATTGCTCTAAAGACACCATACATTCAGTACATACAAAACGCTCACAATCACGCATTTACACACACACACACACACACGCATAATACATACATACAATAAAGATCGCATAGAAACATTGCTTGGCATTTACAGATCGTGTGGTGCCAAGCTCCTCATGGCGCAGATGGTACAAATAGAGAGAGTGATAGAAGATGGAGGGAGGAAGGGAGAGAGAAGCAACAAGAGGTCTGTGACACCTCTTTTTCTCTGCCCACACTAAGCTGCCTATTATCTAATCCTTCAAACCATGGATAAGGGGATAGGGATGGTCAAAAGGCAGAGAAAGCAAGACGTACAGTACAGTAGATGCCAGAAAAAGACAGGGAGCAATCGTCTTTCGTCACCAGAGTGGCGTTCTGCCTGGCGTAAACACAAGGCATCATTGTACTGGAGGAGCGAGGGAACTGCTCTCTCTCCTCCAGCCAAGCCCGACTCAGCCCAACCAAACCAGCCAAGTTAGAGCCTGGAAACAACTAAACTGTAACTTGTGTCCAGACCACTAAAGTGACTCACCATGATTAAAGTAGCAGAGCGGAAAGTATAGAAAGAGTTTTGTGCTCTTGGATTTAAAGGGTTACTTTGTCCAAATTACCATCTCCAGTGGTAGTATGGAGATAGTTTTAGAGAGAGTGTTAGAATACCTGCCTCTGAGATTTTTTACCACCAATCCAGTACAATTAAGCTGAATGGAATAGTTGCTGTGGTGCTCACAGCTCCTAGAAAACAAAGTAGTTTTGGGCAATCTGCCGTTTCTGTCAGAGCCTCTCAGGATTGGAACAATTTACCACAACACACAAGAAGCTGAGCCGACTAGCATTTATTCACCACAACATTAAGCATCTGGTTTAGAAATCTAACTTGTGAACACTGGTACAGTGAGTTGTTTGTTGTCTTATTTGTTATCATAGGCTCTCTACATAATGTCCACACTTCACCAGTCCTGACACTGTGTTGTCGTGCTAACTGTTGAATGTGCTGTCATGCCGTTTGTTGATTTTGTCTCAAGAGATATCTTTCTTGTCTCTATGTAGTATCTTTGGACAAATTGTATTTTGTATTGTATTGGACAAATTGGCTGTTAAAACAAGAGCTGTGAAGAAACTGAATGTTACAGTTAACATGACGCTGAAGTGCTAAATGTCAAAGTAAAATCATCATGTTTGTATCTGCATATTTCAACACTTTTTTTTTGTTTGTTGCTGTTGGTTGTATCTTCAATGCTTTTATTCGTAATGTCTGTGCTTCCAACTATTTGCCTGCCCAGGGACACAGCTAATGAAAATTAGTCTTGGCATATTTTCAGAAATGTTATTAATGTTCCTGTCAAATAAAGTAATACAATTTTTTAAACAAAAAATATATAAAAAGCTCTTTCCAGATGTCCCAGTTACTTGGCAGGCCACATTGTAAACAGATTTAATTTGAACTTCTTTCTACAGAACAAATCATTTGCATGGAAATTGTGAATTGGTAGGTTTATGGATTATCCCAAGTAATGGACACATTGTGTCTTGAAAAAGATGTTGAATTCTTTAAACAGGACATTTCAGTGCTGTGGGAAATTGTTTTGGGGGATGTAGGCAGAAATCTCTGAAACAGATATCCTCAAAATATATGAGAATCAAACCAAAACTATTTGCATGACTAAGAACTACTGAGCGAAAAAAATATGGTTTTTGTAATTTGGGTGAACCGAATTGTAAAAGGTTTGCAAGAAAATAATCTGAGTGCCCTGGACCTCAATGCTTGAGCAACCATGAGGCAGGACGTGAAGCAGGTCTGTACACAAGCCAAGAAGTAGCTACACTGATCCAACAGAGACTGTTCAAATATACACACGAAGTAGGTGCTCATGATATAATGGTGAGTCCCAAACACCTTTTAAATAAATGACTTCTATTTTTGCATCTGACAACCTTTTCATTTGTCTTCTCCACAGAAGCAACACAGTACTGTCTGCTGCATAGCTTTTCGATTTAAACCTCTTATCTACCTACTATGAACAGTCTCGTGAAGCAAAAAAAAAAAAAAAAGCTACACAAACACTGTCTGTTGTAGAATCCTAAACATAATGCTTCAATTAGCCACAGATTATTATTTCTGAGGCAGTGGTTGGAAGCTCGAAGCAGCCTACCATATGGCACGAGCATGAGACTGTGGTCTACATCTGGAGTACATTTACTGAATCTGTTTTCAATGCTAGAAATATTTTAAATCCCTCCTGAGAAAAAGAACACTACAATAAGATAAAATTCTTATTACATAACTTTGAATTCAGTTCACAAACTGAGCAAGGCAGCACCACATAGAACGGGTCAATACAGTGAAACACACATGCACACACACATAAGGCCTGAGGCAGGAATAACAATAAAGTTTATGTTTACGCTGGCAACACAACAGAGAGTATTGAGGTTGTGCTTATTCTACTGCTTGTGCAAAAGGAAGACCACTGAATGCCAAAGGTCAGTGTCATGTGTACCAGTTGTTAAGACAACAGAAGAAGGGGGGGTTGTTGGGGCGAGCAGCAGAGAAAGAGAGGCAAAATATCTCCAGTCTCCCCATGACATTCCAGCTGCAGCAACTAACTCTCACAACAGGGTGTGAGAAAATGGGTAACAGGCAAACACAAACACATACACCTGTGGAGTCTCATACAACAAGTGAAACAACACTTGTTGCAATTAATATAAGTGAACCCTCTTGACTTATAGGCAAACACGACTGTCCTCACACCCACTTTGTCAAGGATTAACACACACATCCTCCTCCATGATAAGACAAAAAGATAAACAGTCACAGTTTCATCTTGCCATGTTAAGTACATATTTGATCTGCAACTCCCAGTTTGGTTCCATGTAATTCAGACATACTATACATTCTCCTACTTGATCTCTCTGACAACTCAAAACCAAGGAATGCCACAGAGACGCGTACCCCTCCCACCCCCCCCTCAGGCTATGGACACAAATAGACCAGAGCATACACACACTCAAACAGTGAGAGTTATGGAGACATTACCAACCTGCTGTTTTTGTGGACATGTAGTCCACATGTTGGCTAATCTCATCAATCCACTCGGCTTCACTCAATGGACGATTTTGCAAAGACACACGCTCTTCACCTGAGCAGACAAAGAACTGTGGGCAGCAGTGGCAGCAAACAGCTCTGTGCTCCTTGTTCTGTAACACAGTGTGGCTAAGCAAAACTCACAGTGAACTCACTCCAACTCCTCATAAAAGGAGGGGTCTCTGAAACTCCAGACCAATCACAGAAGCAGGGTCCTCCCACAAGCAATTTTCATTGGATTAAAAAAAAAAAGTGCTGGACTTTGGGTAAAATAGGAGGAGTCCTCTGGGGAGAAAATACTGACAGTGATCTTGCCATTATCTCATCACTTCACACTACGTCACTTTCTCCTTTCTCTCTCTCACTTTCTTCTCGTTTTTGCACTTGTTTATCCCAAATACACTGTGTATGTGTGCATTCATATATATATGTTTGTATCCCTCTATGTCAGGGTGTGTGTCTCACCCTCTACATCTATGCATTAACGAAGATGTAAGACTGTCTGTGTGTCTTTTAGCCATTTTTGCACTAATAAACCAATAAAACACATGAAACATAAAGTGTAAGAAAAAGATTGCATGTAGACTTATGAAACATAAAAAATAAAACAATGACAACTATCCTGTGCATAGTTAACAAACTGCACTAACTGTGCATTCACATGCTATGTGTGTCTTCCTGCTGATTGAGCTCTCATATAAAGAATTTTTTCCTCATATCACACCTGTAGCAGAAACCATTCATTCATCTGGTGGCCTCACGAGCATCCACGTTCAAGTACAAAATTATAAAAGGCTCTCTTCCTCCATCTTGTGGATAAAGGGATGTACTGCGCTACTTACGGACAGAGCACACACTCAATACGCACAATGGTCAAATTTGTGTGTATCATCATCATTATGACAAGGACTTTAACCCGTAATCTACCACTCCCTTGACGCTATGTTTGGTCAAAATGATATATCCAAGTGCTTATCCAGAAACCTGGCTTTACCACATTTACCAGCAGACATGCTCTTGTGTTCATGAACCATAAACAAATATATAACACAAACGATAAATGTATTGCATGGACAGAATACACAGCAATAAAACCCTAAAAAGTTCAAACAGAGAGATGAACGGCAGGAAACTATATGAGACCTCTGTTTTTATATGAAAAACACAACAGTTCACAGCCATAAAAATACCAAAACAGAGAAATCAACTATGAATAAAATACAGATGTGATATTTCAGTGAGAGTGTCGCTGCTGTTTTTACCTCCTGTTGTTCCAAAAATGGCCAATTTGGGTGTTTTCATTACATCAATAGTAGTGATTTCAGCTTGTGGTTTGGAAATCAATACCATAGTTGTTCTGAACACAATCCCATTAAAGTGTAATCAGATTCCACAGCACAAATGTCAGAAGTTCACAGGTTAAAGTTTCTCCTGAATATCAAAAAAGCCCATCACCCAAATACACATTCACTTGAACAAACACACACACAGTCTGGACACAGCCAGCTACATACCAGATGTAATGAAAAATTCTCACAGAGACTTTGAAAGGCACATCTGTCTTGATACGTTTCCTGCCCGTGTTCTCTCCACTGATCTCTCTCTTGCTCTCATTCTGTATTCACTTCTTCTCTCTCTCTCTCTCTCACACACAGACATTATGATTCAATGGTCATAAACAAAATGGTATCTGCTAGTACACACAGCGCAAAGGGCAGAAAGATAAGCACGACTATCACAGTGCAGTAAAATGGAAATATATTGCAACACTAGTTGTGATGGGATTCACACTTACATATGAAAGTGGCCATTTAGTTAAGCAGTGAAGCCTCCGGCAAGCTGTCAGTAAGAAAATTCAGAAAATAAACTGTTGTTTTGTCAGTCTTATTACCAAGTGTACTTCTGTTAGAGTTGAGTTTATAAAGACAGCTGGCTCTCAGCCAATGACAATAATGCAGTGGTAGGGATAGTCAAGCAGGTTGCATTATATTCATTACTGTATGTATCTAAAACTATGTCAGATGGTCTTTGCACATAAAACTCCACGTGATGCTAATTCCAAACCCTCTTTGCAACAATGGTAGTGTATATTTATAGGTGCCATGTCATGACCCTTTCTGCAGTGGACAAATTGGAACCTTGAATGTGCTTCAAACAGACTATTTGACACTTCATGGCTGTGGACTTGTACAATACCACCAGGGCGGAGAGTTCTGAAAAATAAATCAAATATAAAAATATATAGATTTGACAAAGCACCAAGCAAAAATTGTACATTCCATTTTTAGTACTGAACTTAATCCCAAATAGCTCTTTAAAAAAAACGTTTTAAGGAGGAAAAGCCAGATTCATGACTAAAATGATCCCTATGGAGTCTTTTTCACTTACCTCCTTGCAGGATTTGCAGGATCTTGTTCCAAACGTGCGCCGTAAAGCAGCACTTTTGGAGTAAGAAGCAATTCTGAGTCTTACTCAAGGACACTTCAGCAGCAGACTCTTGGACGTTTGGAAGAGTTTCTGTAAGGTCACTTACAACAAAAGTGGTGAACAAGTTTCTAAAATTGTTGAGCATCAAGGGCAGTCATCATTGCCCTAACAGCACCTGTAGGTGGCGTTGCAGCACTGGACTCACCGTCGACCCCCGTGCACCCCCCCCCCCCCCCTTTCCCCCTCTCACTCCCCCTCTTCAACAGCAGCACTTCACCTGTACATGTTGTTTTGCGCACTGTGAATCAGGGTCCACACACTGGATATGCACCACAACTAAAGGAGCAGATTTGGACAACCTGGAAGAATTTCTTTGTATTCTCAACTACTTTATTTGACTTTATTTAAATGTGACTATTTGCATGACTATGTTGACAATGCGTCGTTCCTACGTGGTGATTGTGACTTTTATAAAACTGGCTCCGTTCCGACATACGGTATTTGTCTTCACGTTGGTTGTTGTTTATCCGTTTGTGTTTGGCTGAGTTCGAGCCCCAGCGCCCTCCCTATAGGACAGATGTTCACCGCCGCTGCCGCATCACTACGACCCTGCCTCTGACTCACCATCACATGCTTCCCGGTGAGACTCGTCTCCTGTTCCACTATTTTGTTTTTGTCTGACGCGCAAATGCAAGGACGCACTGCTGGTGATGGGAACTTTGGGACTCTGCGCATGAAGAATCCTCATGTTTTTATTTTATTTTTCCAAAGTACTCCGCAGCTGCTGGCTTCAAGAAACAGAGAATGCAGGAGTTAAACTGTCTTTAAGTTGTTCTGTTTTTTTTTAGACAATAGATTCTGTGCTGTGTTTTTTTCCTGCTGCACTTGTTTTGATTGGAATATATCTCCCAATGAATTTCGGTTGGTGATGTGTAGCTTACAAATATTAAGCATGTAATTTGTTTTCTAACTTACACGCCTAGTGAAGTGGCACCAAACACTGAGGGACCACTTGAGCATGTGTGTTGCAGATGAAGTGGATCATTTGGATCGACCCTAAAATTGCCTCCTGTTCACATCAGAGTCTGGAGAGGACTATCTGTTCCCCGGAGGAACCCAGACGTTTTTTTCCTCAGATCAGAATTGTGACTTAGACTTTTTTTTTCCTCACCTTCATTGTGAACAGGGGTTCAGATTGGTTGCTGACGCGCGCAAGGATCTTACTTTTACGCACGGCTGCCAACCTTTAAAATTACCACCGCAACTCAAACAGTGATGATGGGAGGAGAGGGCAGCTCCAAGGGGCTTGAGGAGTCCCTGACTCGGGATGCCTTTAACAGTCAGGGCCAGGCGCGGCCCAGTGAATAACCGCGCGGCGACAGCATGCCCTCTTGGCCCAATCTCTCGGAGTGCCTCTCCCATAACTGCAGCTGGGAGGAGACCCACAACTTCACAAGGAACAGTGACCTTGATCTCCCTCCTCTAAATTACTACTCAATCCCTCTCCTCACAGGCATCACCATCGCCTGTACGCTGCTCTTTCTGGTCGGGGTGGTTGGGAACGTCATGACCATTTTGGTGGTCAGCAAGTACCGGGACATGCGCACCACTACCAACCTATACCTGTGCAGTATGGCGGTATCTGACCTGCTCATCTTCCTCTGTATGCCCTTGGACCTCTACCGCATGTGGAGGTACAGGCCCTGGCGCTTCGGGGACGCGCTCTGCAAGCTCTTTCAATTCGTGTCCGAGTCATGCACCTACTCCACCATCCTGAGCATCACCGCGCTATCAGTGGAGCGCTACCTGGCAATCTGCTTCCCTCTGCGCGCCAAGGCCCTCGTTACTAAAAGGCGGGTGCGCGCCCTTATTCTTCTACTCTGGACAGTGTCCCTGTTGAGCGCCGGACCTGTGTTTGTCATGGTAGGAGTGGAGCGGGACAGCATGGGACCGCCAGATTTCAGTTCGGAAATGAATGAGACTGGCTTCTATCTGGAGGTCGGGGACACACGGGAGTGTAAGATGACGCATTACGCCGTGGAGTCAGGTCTGATGGGGGCCATGGTGTGGCTGAGCTCTGTTTTCTTCTTCATGCCGGTGTTCTGTCTCACAGTGCTCTACAGTCTCATTGGTCGCCGCCTGTGGCAGAGACACAGGGAGACGAACATCAGCTCCCGTGTGGCTCACCGGGACAAGAGCAACAGACAGACCATTAAGATGCTGGGTAAGTTTGGAAAAGGCGCAAATTACGCACAGTGCACGAAGTGGCTCACTTTATTATTAAACATATGAAAGGGTGGACATCAACCACTGAATAAAGTCAAGGTTTTAACTCTATTTTAATTGTCTCCTTCCTCCTTCTCCTCTCTTTCCAGTGGTGGTGGTGTTTGCCTTCGTCCTGTGCTGGTTGCCGTTCCACGTTGGTCGCTACCTGCAGTTCCGTTCTCTGGACGCTCCGTCTCCTCTGCTGTCCTTGTTATCAGAGTACTGCAGCTTGGTGTCCGTAGTACTTTTCTACCTGAGTGCCGCCATCAACCCCATCCTCTATAACACCATGTCCTGGAAGTATCGTGGCGCAGCGGCGCGCCTCTTCGGCTTGACGGACAACCAGCTGCCAAGGGGCCGCACAGCAAGCACCGTTAAGGGAGACGGCTCCAATGGCTGGACGGAATCCACTGTTAGCTTCTAAACTTATGACTGTAAAAGTGTCTGGATATAATTATTTAAGTATTAGTCACAGGTTGAAAACGCTGACCTAAACGCCATTATTTCAGTCAGGCTGATAAAAAAAATGCTTTGTACATGTGAGCGCAGCATTTGCCTTTACTTGACTCGGACTAAAAGGACTGAGAAAAGCTGCAAACTCATATTCACTTTGTCAACATGCATCAAAAGACCCCATTTTCCCCCCACAAATACATTTCTTGTTGGGTCACTTGAGCAAATTTCAACCCACTATTCATAAAACACCCTCCTCATTGAAAAGCACATCTGGTGGAGTGCAAAACATACACTAGCCTGAATTGCTTTCATCGATCCAAATGTGAACAACATACATCACGGGTGCATGCCCCTATACACGCACACATAGGCTACATATTACTATTATTGACATCTACAATTGCCTTATATTGTACTCATATTCTGGATGACAAAGAAAGCACTGTAGAACTTGTGGCACTGCTCTGTACTCCTTCAGAGAGGGGCAGAGGTGCAGTATGTATGTGTGTGTGTGTCTGTGTGTGTGTGTGTGTGAGTGGTTGGGGGGGAGGGTATATGCATGTGTGTATTAATATTTAGACCTAGGTGACATGGTTTTGGATGTGATTTATGTAATTTCTTGGAAAAAGTGTGAAAGTGCAAAAAATACGTCACATATTTTTTTTCCTCATGCTGAATGCTCTGTATCTTGGAAATTCAAGTCCATGCTGTGTTGATGCTGCCAAGAAGGGCCATTTGAGTTTTTTGAAAGTCCCTGAAATGAAAATAATTACTATTCCTCGGTAGCCATGTAATCAATGTTGGTGTTTGGGGTTCATTAGAGCCACGAAGCAAATTGATTTCTAGGGATATTTTACAGAAAGAAAGCATTTCCGGACTATATATCATTATGTCTTTAGGTTTTGTAAATTATTCAAGCAGCAGGCCTATTACAATTTAGAAGAAATCTGAAAAAAAATATGTATTCCTACATTTTCAGTGCTCACATAAACCATGCGGTGCATTCGAGCAGCATTCATTTGGTGCATAAGACAAAGAGAGTCGATTGGTGTTAGTGTAAAAAAAAAAGCTTTCTGAGATCAACATTGTTCATTTCCATCATGATATGTTTCAGCCATCTCAGGTGAACTGATGTCAGTTGCCTTGAAACAACACACAGGGCCTTTTCAACAGCCGTGTGGGGAAATGTGCCAGTCTGTACAAAACATGTAGAAGATTTAGCTTTTGTCATTTCATGTCAGATTTGACAAGATGACAGAAACAATTTGGAAAGCTTGAATTTTAATTTTCATCTTTCACGCGTCAAGAGCAGTCAACCTGGAGTACGTGCTGTCATGTGGAATCACAGTCTTCTTTGGCACAGATTGTTCCCCACTTCCAAAACGGTTCAGTGTGAGCAAACACAGTGACTTCTTCAATGGCTAAATCAAACACGCACAATGTAAATGATATGATGTATGTTTCATTTATCTTGTTTATTGATTTGTTCAAAGTTTGTATTTTAAATCAACTGCATTGGTGCCCACTTGAAACTATTTTTCACAAGTAACTATAGTACATGATGGTGTGTGCACTGAAATAGAAATGCCCTGAATGTGCCAAAGGTGACACTCTTGTGAAAATGTCACAACAATGTTCTACATAAGTTTTTGAAGTTGTCTTTAATTTAAATATCTATAAGGTAATACAACTGGTGGAAAAAAAAATAGTGAGTTTTGTAGAGTGCATCATGCAGCGTTATGGACAAAAAGAGGATCAGCGAGCTGTCTACAAGTGATGTTATGCTTGCTTTAACTTGTAAATAGATGCTTTGTAATGCGACAAACTCAATGCTTTATACTCAGATGGTTTCAGCAGTCCAAATCACCGTAGCAGCCTCCACTAATCTGCACTGGATTTTAAAACATAGCCTCCTGGCTCTGAAGAATGTATCTCTGTTAACGAATGTTTCTGACTGATGTCATGGCATACTATTTATTAATCTTCAGGATGTATACCGATTAAAATAGTAAAAATTAATTTGATATTTTCTTTTTGTTGTTTTGTCTGTGAACACCATCTGTTGGGTAATGTATCTGTTAATGATAAAGTCTTGTAAGAGTAAAAAAAAACAAACAAAACAGGAAAAACTTACTTCCTCTTTTCATTCCTTTTTGTGAACATTAGTATTCTTCTTGGAAGATGGCACACACTCGACAGTCAAGTAGCTGTTCGTCTGAGAGACACATACGTCACCTTGATAGGGCCGGCAATTTTCTCCCCATACGATCCTGCTTTAATTTGTTATATAATGTTTCATCTCAACAGGGTGTAACACCAGTCAGTAGATTGTAATCTTAAACAAAGAGGCACAGCAGTGCGCTGTCTGTCATCTCAGCTGGCGTTGTATTTATGTGGCCAGCACCACTCTTGTCACCTTGGACAGCTTCAAAGCCAGCAGGCTCTGCTCTTACATATCACACATGACTCAAAGGACCCCTCAGTCAACAAGGTTAACCCAGGCACTTGATCAAAACAAGTCATAAGATAGAGTACAAAATGTTCAGCAGTGGTTCGCAAAAGAACAAAGACTAATGTGCAAATGTGAGCGCACCCCGCTAAGAACATTGAAAAGATGATAAAAATCCAAAAGAAATGAAGGAGGCAATGTAAATGAATGGAGTAAAACCTGGGTTGGTGTCTCATAGAAGATCAGTAGTGGGTGGATGATACAGGGATGAGGACGACAGGTCCCTATTTAAAAAAAAAAAAAAAAACGTGCAATGAAAATATACAAAAGGTGAAAGAAGAGAGGTGTAATCACTGAGTCAGACATCATGAGAGTTTATTTAGATGTGGGCTGTGGAGGGAGTGAATTACCATCAGATAAAGAGGAGCAGGGCGGGGTAGAACAAGAATTCACATCTATACTCATTTATATCATCATCCGCCTTATGTCTCCATTTACCAGCTGGTACCAGTTAGAACAAGCCGGTGCCAATTGGTTCCGGCTGCCTGGCAGGAAATCACAGACATGCATACACAGCTCAGAGATTCATTCGGTCCATGAATTCAACAACATGCTGTAAATGTTCCACAGGGGTCTCAGCCCTTGCTGTCTCAATACCAACACACAGTTTGTGGCAGAAAATCCCAGAGGTGCTCCACTGGGTTCAGATCAGGACTATGTTTAGACATAGTTCTGTCTGTCTACAGCTGAGGCTGATGGGAATGTCAGTGGTTTTGCAGGTATTTGGTAAAAAAAAAAATCACCTAGATGAAAGGTTAAGGCATCACCAAAGTCATTACAATTCATCCTGAGGGGAACCTGAATGTTTATATCAGATACATACGTGTGTGTGTGTGTGTGTGTAGTCATCCCTACCTTAAAACAACAGAGTAGATCAAGGTCCAAGGTCCAGGTTGGCCAGGCTGTTCTGCATACCATTGAGCTATTAACTTGCAGACTTAAGCACAATTGCACTTCCATTACATAACCAAAAAGTATATTGCATTTCTCCTCCTTCAAATTCACTGCTGTTCTTGATATACACCGTATACGTTCGTCACACCATGTAGATGTTGCGGGCACGAATCACACTGAAACAACAACTGAACACTGTGAGTCGGCTGACCCTTCAGTGGCTTTTACTGGTTACAAGTTAACTGCTCAAATCAGTTGGAACAATACAGCAATGCAAACAATAACAATATAATACAAAACTCAATATTTTAAAATACAGCAATCATGCACTAATCAGCAATTTCCATCCACAATCAATAGACTAACAAAATCACAAAAAATACACACACACACACACACACATATATATATATACACATAAAAAAGCCATTAAAGATTAGCTTTGAACGTGCTATATCAATCTATTATCTACAATTATTTACAATTATTATCATTCTTATTATAAAAATTCCAAATTCCAATCTCGCCCAGGGCACCAAAATGGCTAGGGCCGGCCCTGCCAATGATCATACCACATTTAAACTTTTGGTGTTCAGAGAGTCACTCAGTGACAAAACAACTTAATGCTGTCTAAGTGCTTTATCTTTCAGCTTTATTCATTCAACACGCTATCTGGAACAGCGAGTTATTAAGTAGCAACTGCTTACAGTGCACTTCCCCAACAACAGGGGGTTATATTACTGCTGTAATAAAGTTTAATTAAAAAAAAAAAGATAAGGTTGAGATAGTGGAAGGATGTTGCTTTGCTCTCACCTATTTAATAACTGAGATTCTACACCACTTTTAACAGACCTTCTATATGTACATGCACCACGAAATGACCAAGGATAACACAAAAGGTCAAGAGACTAATAATCCCCCTGGGTCCTCTGATCGCTGCAGATTGAGAGGAAATGAACGTGCAGTGAAGCAGTCTTTCACTGGTTGCCGTCAGGGACAGCAGGGGATGATAGTGTCTATGATTTACTGTTCTCGGGTGTCTGGCTAAACATTACCGAGGCCACTGGAGAGTAAATCTACAGCTGATGCACAATGTGTGGTTGACATATTTTCACGCTAATAGTCTAGCTTAAATAGACACATTCTACATCCTTAAAACCTTGTGACAAAATACTAAAAGTCCCCCTCCAGTCAAAAATGTGTTTTTCTTCTTGTTTCTACAGTTGAATGTTTGAGCTTCACTGTGTAGGATGATGTATGTACAGAGTCTGGCACTAGAAGGCTGTTTTCACATTGATCTGCTGAAGAAGAAAAGTTTCTCTGTGTAACACAAGTGTGATGTGGAAACTTGAAGCCTCCAGTGCACAAACACTGAGAATGTACTTTTCAGTGGCGTAGGAAACATCTTGTGTCCAATACAGTGGTGTGAAAAAGTTTAGGCACCCCCTGACAATTTCCATTATTTTCATTTATAAATCATTAGGTGTTTGGATCAGTAATTTCAATAACTGATGGACACAGCATTATTTCAGTAGTGAAATAAAGTTTATTGGATTAACAGAAAATTATTATTACTCTCAGGAATCTGCTGATATTGAGTGGAATCCATGTGACCCTCAACTTTAACAAGATTCCCAGTGCCGGCACTGGCCGCACAGCCCCACAGCATGATGGAACCTCCGCCAAATTTTACTGCGGGTAGAAAGTGTTTTTCTTGGAATGCTGTGTTTTTTCGCTGCCATGCATAACGCCCTTTGTTATGACCAAATAACTCAATCTTTGTTTCATTAGTCCACAAGACCTTATTCCAGAATGAAGCTGGCTTGTCCAAATGTGCTTTTGCATACCTAAAGCAACTCTGTTTATGGCGTTTATCCAGAAAAGGCTTCTTCCGCATCACTCTCCCATGCAGCTTCTCCCTGTGCAAAGTGCACTGAATTGTTAAACAATGCCCAGTGACACCATCTGCAGTAAGATGATGTTGTACGTCATTGTCTTTGACCATTCTCACCGTCCTTCGCCTTTGCCTCTCCAATGTTTTTCTTGGCCTGCCACTTCTGTACTTAAGAAGAACTGTGCCTGTGGTCTTCCATTTCCTCACGATGTTCATCACAGTGGAAACTGACAGCTGAAATCTCTGAGACAGCTTTTTGTAGCCTTCCCCTAAGCCATAATGTTGAACAATTTTGTTTTCAGGTCATTTGAGAGTTGTTTTGAGGCCCCCATGTTGCCACTCTTCAGAGGAGAGTCAAAGAGAAGAACAACTTGCAATTGGCCACCTTAAATACCTTTTCTCATGATTTGATGTGCCTGGCTATGAAGTTCAAGGCTTAATGATCTCACCAAACCAATTTTGTGTTCCAGTTAATCAGTTCTAAGAAGTTAGAGGTGTTCAAATATACACAATGACAAGGGTGCCCAAATTTTTGCAAAACCTTTTTTTCACGTCTGATTTAGTTTCATACAACTTAATATGGCTACACTAAAAATCTTTGTCTGGAAAATACCCCAGTACTCAGCTTTTATTAGAAAATGAACGGCATGCCAATGTGATCATTTTCTGTGAAGACAGACCAAATTATTATGCAGCCTCAGAGGGGTGCCTGGACTTTTTCATACCACTGTAGTTAAACTTCTAAGTAGCTGTAGCTAAATTTGCATATTTATAGATTCCGGAATTTTAATGATGGAGAAGGAGGAGATGTTTTTTAAGGATTAGCAGATTATTTTTATGTTTTACTACATGTGTAGAGGGGATCTTCAACTGTCTCGTTACTTACTATGACTACACTACTGGTCAAAGGGGGGAGATTTAAGCATTTAAAGTCCAGCGAATAACCTTAAATGGTGCAAAGGTGAGTGGTAAACTGTTTAAGGTACAAAAAAGGTTTAGGTTACCAAAATCTGAAAAATGTGAATTTAGGTACAAAAAGGCCTTTTTACCAAGAAAAACTTTTCTGCAGCAAAGGAAATGATGATGTAAACAATGCCAACAGGTGTCAATATAAAAGCATGGATGAGGAACTGTGACTGTCCAGGGCTCTTTTGCTGGATCCAGAGTTGGTGACTTGCACAAAGTGATTGGCACCAACAGACCAGATGGGATACCACAGCACAAGAGCTATGCTATACACTCTGGTCTACATCTAGTCAGTCAGGGGTTCATCCTACAGCAACATAATAACCCAAAACATACCCTCAAGGTATGCAGAACAAGGCAGTAGGCTTCAAATCATGAAGTGGCCAGCACAGTCTTCGGGATGAACTGGACAGAAGGGTGAAAGCGTAGCAACCTACATTTGTGGGAACCTCTGCAACAGTGAGGGGAAGAGCTTTCTGTTCAATATTCGATTTCCATTGTAGAAAGAATGCCATGTATGTGTTGGGCTGTTATATCTGCATTAGATTAAATTTTGTTAAACAAAAAAATGATTTTTGTAAAATCTCAAATTGTTACGGGAGAAATGGACTTGTTGTAAAACTTTTGATTGGTAGTATACATAAATACGTCTCTGTAACATTTAAAATGTTCACCTTGGGGAATTACAACTGTTTGGAGGCATAAATCACATTATTAATTGAGATTATAATCATAATATCACAACTATTGATTATTACTCAGTTTTGTTTACAACACTACACAAAAGTGGCTCTGATGAGGGGTGAGTCATCATTCACTCTTTAAATCTTGAAGATAAAAATCAATAATGCTTCTCAACAGTAAATGTCAGGGAACTAATTTTATAGTCTAATACGGACTCCTGCATGGCTGATTGGTGTCAGTGGCTTCACTACTATTTTGCTCAATACAGTATCTGTCCGTTTAGCTATCAGGTGATGTGAACTTAGTGTAGAACAGTGTATACATACAGTATGTGGAAGTGTGGATGAGTAATGACACAAACAATAAAACATACACTTGTAATCAAAGTCAGAAAAAAAATTAAAACATTTATTGGGCATAAATATATTATATATACGCTACCGATACAGTTACGTCTTACATACATAGGGTAGTATTTGCAAAAATCTATACATTAAAATTGATATGGCAGTTTCTTTTATATAATGCATATGAAATTGTCTAACATTTACAATACAAGAAGAAATGCATGAATTTCTTTTTTTTTTTTTCAATTCGTAGACCATGACAACATTGGAATGTTTGTTTTTAAATTGTGAGGTAAAAATATGTTTCTTTTTTTGTCTCGCTTAAAAAATAGTTAAATACCTGTGAGTCTCTGTACGTTTGTCAAATCGCCAATCTCTCAGTCAAAATCTCTACTTACTGTAAAACGTACAAAACATAACAAAAAAAAAAAAAAAAATGATCAGAAGGCACAGACGTGGGGTTGCTGGGCAAAAAAAAAAAAAAATGTCTCTCATTCTTGACATACCCGCCAAATGTGCAGGACCTGCAGGGTGGGGGTAGGTAGGGAGGGGAGGTCTATAAAATCACCAGCATTAAAAAAAAAACAAACAAAAAAAAAAACAACAAAGCACATAAAGGGAGTACCCTTCCCACAAACACACAGCCTTTCGGTTAACACTGTGTTAACCTTGGACTATTCAACACTAACATGACTGGTCTGACCTTGGCCTGACCTGCTCTCCCATTGGGGTGTTAAGGCTTGAAAAGGGGATTATGAGGGGTGGGGGTGGGGGGGCTGTGGGTGGGCAACATAACATCAGGGGTTTAAGGACAGGACACCTCACGCATAACCTGTCGACTACATTGCAACAGGCTAGGTAGACACACCATGAGCACGTCTGAGAAAGGCACCGCGCTCCCTTATGAACTGTACTTCCTTTCCTTGCTGTAGTTTGCATTCTGCAGGGAGCAGGGTGCCGTTTGAGAAGCACAGAACCATGCTCCAGTAATGCCAATGTCACAGTGACGCCAACGACAGAATAATGCCAATGAATGTAACAGACGGCGTTGGCAGTAGTGTTTGGAACAGAACGAAGGACTGCATGTCTCCTCTCACTCATATTAACCTCATCAAGACTAATGCTCGGCATAAAAAAAGTGCTTCAACTCTGTTAGTCATAATGTATTTACCATCTCATTCTATAGCTCTATAGATATCTCTGTATATCATCTCTTAGCAAAATACTGGATACAAAATACTCACTACTGCTATACCAGCACTAGCCTGAACAAGGAATCGACAATATTATTATTATCATCTGCCTGAAATCATTGTATGATTGTTTTGCCTTTTTTTTTTTTTCAGTGTGAAATCAGGTTGTGTTAAAAACTCTCCTCCGAAAGGGGCTACACATTTCAAAATGGCACATTTTGCTTTACAAAACAAAACAAAAATAATAAAAGATAATATGAAAAGAAGCATAATCACAGATCAAGTTAATGTTTTTTTTTTCCTTTTCAGAGAATAATAATAACAATAATAATAATCGTAATGCTGTGTCGTTACAGAAGAACATCACAGAACCCTTTAGACAACTGGAAACGCAACAACTAGTGGACACAAGAAGCCTGCACTTTGGCAATAAAACAGTAAAAAGATATCAGAAGCTTCATTATAACACTAATCTGAAAAAAAAAGCCAAAGGCAGCGACGTTTATCCCAATACAGATGACTTGAACTGACCCTATGGCCTGGCTTTGCTACATGTCTCTCTAAGCATTACAAGAACTGCTCGGCTGTGCATGGCTGAGACAGGAGATGAAAAAAAAAAAAAACAGAACAAAAAACAATACATAGGCATTTGGTTACATGTTTGAAACGGCATGATAACTGCAAGGCATGGACTGATGAGCTACAGGTTCCCAACAGCTGTAAGAGAAATACTTAAAGGGTTACTGAGATAAGGAATGCTGGCCTTAATCATACAATCTAACATACATCCATTTAAAAAAAAAAAAAAAATTTAAAGAAAAAAAAAACATGCTACAAGGAAAAAAAATTAGTATATAACTACACTTGTCTCTTAATCTTTAAACAATAAATAAATGAAGATTGCACTGTAATTGGCATGTAAAGTACTGTATGCAAATATATAGTATAAATAAAACCTACAAAAGAACTCTACCTTAACTTTCCCATCGACTTTGGCAAAGGTATTTTGAGCTAGTAAACCACTTTGCTTACTGACACATACAGGAGCAAGGCACAGCATAGACAGAGGACAAGATACAGCATCAAAAAAAAAAAAAAAAAAAAAGAAGAAGAGAAGGGAGGAAGACAGGGAGAAACAGGAAGAGAGGCTAATATAATGACTGTGATGACAGCGATGGGGATGACAGGATTAGATCTCCCCTCTGTAAGGCCTTATCCCTGAGGTACGTTACAGGCTGCCAATCAGAGCTGAGCGGCGGGGCTAAACTACTGCCCCTGCCTCTCCTTAACCCCGTTTTCCCGCCCAATCCCTACTTCCCCACACCCCACCCTACAAAAGTGGACATGTCACTCGTTAATCATACGGGTTTAGGGTGACTTCTTTGGATCATCAGGGTATGTATTGGGCTGTACCTTGGCTTTGTTTTCGGGTTGGGGTTAAGGGGTTTCGGGAGTCAGGGGGGGGAAGGTCAGGGGGTGTAACGCGTGTCAGAATGCCCTGTTCTGTTGAGTTGTGTTCTGTCAAAGGCTTGTTTGTTTAGTGAACATTAGTTCAAGTCCCCAGAGAACATGTCCGTCTGAGGAGAGACCACAGACTTGCTACTGCTCTGATTACATGTCAATAAAGCACCTTTTAATAGAGAGAGAGAAAAGAAGGAGAGAGAGAGAGAGAGAGAGAAAGAAAGAGAGAGAGAGTAGTGCATGGGCAGAGAGATGGGATGGATTGAAAGCAAGAGAGGAGCAGCCAGAGCAAAAGGTAATTACATATAATTATGGGCAGGAGAGGAGATAAGAAGAGAAGAGTCTTCAGATGTATCGATTCACAGACTAGCTGGAAGGAGAAACTACAGCTTCAGCACTGCTCTGGCTGGCGGCTGGCTAAATCGTAGAGGGGTAAAGCTCAAGCTAACTCCTAATGGCTTTCCTGGTTAACACACACAGACACACACACACAGCTCTGAGAAGGGCGGCTAGCTGGCAGGCTGTTAGCACCTCTGGGTCTGTGATGCTACGGGCATATCGCTACTAAAGCTAAAGATAAATAGGCTGGAGCAATAGTACTTGAGATGGTAGGATATGGAAGTGAGAGCCAGTCAAATGCTCAGGCCAGCCTTTTCCCTGGCAAGTCGCAGCCAATCACGGTCCAAGCCCTGCTTCCTAAAGCCAGTTTACGCCCCATACAGTTAACATTCAAATACCTGCAAATGGTTCATACTCTGAATCGAGGCCAGCATGTAAGGGCTCCTTCCACCGTAAGCACAAGCTGCTGAACTGACCTCAGAGCTGTAGTTTGTGAGCACCTAGAGTCAACTCCTCCTCCCCTTTCACACTGTACTTCAGACCTTACATTGCCATCACTTATATTACATCACTTCTATAGCATCATAGATATTTGTTATAATATATATTTATATATATATATATATATATATTTATTGTGTGTATATATATATTAGATTACTGGTTTTCCATTCTTTCTTAGTTATAATAAAATCACAGGATAGCAGCATCTTACACCACACATGGATTGCATCACTTTGGTAGCTGAATGAGTGAGTGATTGAATGTTAAAAGCTGAGCAGATATGTGATTGACTTCTTAGGAGGAAATGTTTGTTTCTCATTGTCATTGCATGAGTGTAATTGTACATGTGTGTGCATATACGTGTAAGTGTGTGTGTGTGTGTGTGCGCATTGTGTCTTTGTCAGTCTGTGTTTGTGTGTGAGAGCAGGTGCAGATTGCATGAATTGACTGACAGCCTGTAGAGTAGAAACAAATTGAATAATAACAGTATGAACGGCTAAAGCTTTGAAGGCCTACATTGGAATATGGCTGAATGAATAAAGACTGCAGCAAAAAATGCAAATTAAACATTGAAAAACAAAACAGAACAAACAAACAAAAAAAAAAAGTAAGTCAATGACCGTCAAGAAATATACACTTTCTCTAATTGTATATGTTTTTTAAAAAGATACAAAATAAAAACATGCAAGTCAGTCTGAGGAGCAACTGCTTTGCTCACAGCTATTTTTAAGGCTTGATTATCAGTTTTCTTTCCCAACTGAGGTACAGCTAAGACAAGGCTTCCCTCGACAGAAATCCTTAACAAATGAGACAGACAATGATACAAAGACAACAGAGACATAGAGAGAAATGAGACCAAAATGAGTGAAGGCAGAAGACAACAGGAACAAGGCAAGGAAAGCCTGATTCGATACTTTGATTAAAAAAACAAAAACAAAACCAAAAAAAAAAACATACATAGCCTTAGAAGTATATCTCAAGTGTTTGTTTTGATTTCATTCGGTTCTTTCATAGACGTTTTTTTTTAATAGTTTCTCTGTGATTTTGCTTTCTCTTTCTATCCTATAGTTAAAATTCCCTCACTTCATGAAGAAGTACTGTAGCAAGCAGGCGATGAGGATGGAGAAGCCCGCGAACACGCACACAATCAACGCCGCAAAGCGCTCATCGCTGGAGATCAGGCCCGCCCCTTTGCCCGTTTCCACGGCGCACAGCTCTCCTGACGATGCCGTCTCCTGGCGACGCAGCGTGAACAAGGAGGAGGGGCTCAGTGGTCCGCACAGTTCCTGGCACGTATCCTGGCAACGGCGGCAGGCGCCCACACGGAAACGATAATCTGTGTTGCCCTGGAGACCAGAGATTTGGAACACACCCTCCTCTCCCTTAAAAACCTGTAAGAGGAGAGAAAAGATAGAAAGAATAAAGTTTTACAGCTTGGTTGTAAAGAAAAAATACAGTTTGTTTCTTTTTTCCCATCGACAAACACGCTTAATCTTAACACTGAGAAGTGCAGGTTTTCATTCAACAAAAACACAATGCCAGGTGATTTTTACTGAAGGTGCGCTCACGATTGAAATGTAACAATAAACCGCTGCATACTTGTTTGGGTCACTGAAACATATGATTACTTGTTTTCATACAGCAGGTGCCCATTTACAGAGGGAATTGTGTCAAGTCCAATTTTGAGAATACACATTTGACAAGGGTGTCACAGCCATCTTAAAGTGAAAAGATCAGCACCCATTGTTTGAGCATCTTGAGCGAATCCTGTTTATAACAAACATGCAACACCTTGACGACCGTGTCACTCTGCTGATTAAGTTTCAGCTGCTATTTTCACCAGTTATATGTACTCAGTGCTGCTGGGGGTTTTATCTTTTGCCATTTTTGAATTAGGAAGTAATACAGTTCTCTCTCTCTCTCTCTCTCATGCAACCTTTCTCTTGCTCTTTTACCTAAAATAAATTCCCATCCCACGTTTTACCCAGTTAGCAAAAGGGCAAATGCCTTTTTCTGTGTGAGGTAAGGGAAGAAACAGAAAAATCTCTCCTGAACCAAAATATACATTATATTTGATTTAAAAAAAAAAAAAAAACATATTATAAGCACCTGAAAATGAACCGCATCTTGTAATGTGCTGTCCCATGACATTTAACTCATCTTCCTGTGCACCTGCTGTTCTGGCTTCAAGGTGTAAATTATATTCAGGGAAGGGGACAGAACTCCAGTTTATACTTACAAATAAACAAATAAATGCCAAATAAACTCACCTTGAAAACCATTGCATTTTTAAACAGTTGCAAGGTCAAACATTAGTTAATTAACAAGACTTGTATCCTGTTTCCTGGAGACTGTCTGATAAAGCATCAGTTATATTATAATACAATGACAGATGAAGGATCATCAGTTTTAATCTCTCGATAGGTCACCTTCTTCATTCATTTCGTAACTGAAGAAGTACAAAATCAACCCGCTGCTGTTGTTTATTCTGTTGGTTTACTAATGTTTGTTTTTTTTTTCTCTGAAAAGTTAATGGAATAGGCTTGTAGCTGATCAAGAGCAAAAGAAATTGTTTTTCTGTGACAGCAGCGAAAAACATTCTTATCATTCAACGAAAGTATTTCAAGGCAGCAGTGGCACAAGAAAGTTGTGTGTGTTTATGGAAAGATGTATTGATTCATAGTTATAGTAGTCTTTAGACCGATCAGTTTCTTTTGCATTGATGAATTTGTCGAAATAAACAATAGAGAAGACAAACAGACAACTGAATGAACGCGCTCACTGCTCTTCTCATTGTGAAATTAAAAACACACAAAAACAGGGGGGAAAAAAGCAGCTACAAGCATTTGAAAAGCAGCACTACAGATCTGTATGAACAGCCAATGTGTCTGCTGATAATCAAATAAGCAAACATGTATCACAAATACCCACACGCCCCCACACATATACACACTGCTGTGGTTTTGTCTCCAAGTGAGTATCAGCGGCTCTTCCCTCCAACCATTCAGTAATTCAATAACATGGAGTAAAACAGCCCCGAAGACAAATGTCTGTTTGTCTGCAGTCTACAAGTCAGCTCGTTGCTCCTACTGCCAGCCACCCAATCCCATATTTCTAAGTGCAGCCGGAGTCTTTTTCAGTTGTTTCTGTGCTATATTAGAAATCCTTCAATACCATTCAATAAATACTACTGGCACTGCGGATTACATCCAATTTCAGAATGTTGTATCTCTCAGCGCAGGAAAACAGGGTGTCTGAGAGTGTGTATGTGTGTGAGAGAGGGAGTGTGTGTGTGTTTTATTTCGCCATGTGAAAATTTGTCTCTATGTATGTGTGTGTGTGTGTGTATGCGGGTGGCTGACGGTTCTGTAATACCTCCCACACTGGTGCAAACTCAATTTTCTACTACTTAGGGAGATTAGAAAATATCCTCCCAGTGGTCATACACATTTTCACAAAATTAAGAATGAACCAAATAATTCAAGCAGAGCTCCGGACTAGAGAGACATCAGAACTCTCAACACTTTCCTCATATAACCTGTGTGTGTGTGTGTGTGTGAAACCCACCTGTTTGTACTCTGACTCGCGTCCCACCAGTACCTGTAGCACGTAGCTCACAGGATCCCCTCTCATTGGTGGGATTGTCTCCCATGTGATCTCACACATGTTTCCCTCCAGCTGGTGCACTCTGGGAGCTGTCAGGCAAAAACAAAACAAAAAAAGTGTCAGGCCACGATATTGATCACATGACAGGATTTCATACATAAAAAAATAATAAAATATCAAACTTTTTAAAAAAATTTTTTTTATTTTTTCTATATATGGACTCACTAAAAATAAATTCAACCTCTTTCACAAACACACAGAAGCGTGAGAATAGACTGAAGTCCAAGTGCAACAACAACAGTTAACCACTTATTAATGATTTAATACAAACATCCATCTCCCTACTAGAATCTAATGCTTCATATCAGCACTAATGGTTACTGTTAATGGCTGTTAGTGTCAGGTTGTTTAAACTGTGTAGCTATTGCACATTATCCAGGATGTAAGCCACAACAAAGAAATTAGATTAGTCATGTGCAATAATTTTGTTTTTCGGCGCTGATAATTGTTTTGCAAAGCAATAATATCATGGGGGGATAGGGTCATTTAATATAATAACAACATAGCAACAATAATCTAACACTGCATTAATTACCATGCTATGAACAGCGCAGCTTTTCTTAAAAAGTTACGGCAACCAGGGACCTATTCGCTGATTTGTCTCATCTCCTGTGTTTTATTGTTGTGGGCGAACGCTGCTTTGCGGAACATTGCAGACAGCACACATGTAGTTCTAACAGTTTTAATGAATCAGTTTAGACCCTCGAGGCTGTTGTTTACTGTTATTGTTTATTGATACTTCAATGCTGTGCCGCACATTTACAGCTTCACAGTCAAACCCGGAATCCTCCCCGGTTTTATTACCTGAGAGGATACTATTTACTGTGATTATGATGGCTATATAAGCAACCTCCTCTCAGTTTACAGCGAAAAAAATCACATGCTGGTGGCAATAATCAAAGCTACAGTAAAGCTGTCATCTCAAAACAGCCAAACAGAAACAGATGCGTTGCTGTATTTTGGCCTGTAAGTGTACAGCACTTGTTTGGGGCAATTCGCTTTAACCTCCTTTATGATGGAGCTGGTTGCAAACTTGGTTATATGTGGAAAAAAACAATCAATTTATACATTACTAGGTATTGCATTTCTTAAGTTTTAATGGTGAAACATAATTTTGTAAATTGCTAGTTTGAAACTAGCTAGTATTTACTAGCTAGTATTAGATGAATTTGCGAACATCAAGTATAACCCAATACAGGATTAAAGCGGTGACGTCATCCCCTTAAGTTTTATCACGGACCAAAACACACACAAATACAGACTTTGACCACTTCAGTTTACCTTTGAGGGCAGGGGGTACAGACTTGGTGGTGCAGAAGGTGTGTGTGTCAGAGAATGGACCCTCCCCAGCATCACTGATGGCCTGTATTCTGAAGCTGTAGCTGCTGGACTCAGTCAATCGCTGCACTTTGTAGGTGTGGCTGGGACCGCGGTAGATCGTCACAAACCTGGAGAGAGAGCGAGGAATACAGGGAGAGAGGTAATGAGTCCGAAATCTAGAGAGAAATATGAAATTGAGAAAGAGGGATGGTGGAGAGAAGGAGGGAGGGGGGGGGGGGGGTGCATGATAAAACCTAGATAGAAGCCCCTTTTATACAGAGATCCCACAATATTGCCATAAAGAAGATGTGGGTTTGCTTTTTTTTTTTTTTTTTACACAGAGCCAAACAAAACAAAGCCGACATAATGCTGCCTCTGTGTGTGATTTTAGATAGAAAGCTGGCGTGAGGCCTGATGTGCAACACAACAGCATCGGCGTCTAGTGTGTGTAGTCCCGCCATGCCGGCTGTACCATTTATACAGATGTCGATCCGGCAATGTGACTACCTCCGCTGCCAAATAAATGACAGAAGAACAATGACCATGTTCATGATTGAAGTGATGCACTTTTCCTTCACTTCCAATGATTATATTGGAACCACATATTGGAACACAATATAGCCACATATAAATAAATTACAGCTTTTATTTAAAAAACTTGTTACTTCCCATATTGGTCAATGTTAAACCGCTGATGTGCTTACTCACTTCTTACCAGAAGGTGAGACTTTACTGCATCAACATAGGTTTAGCATATGCCAACTTGAGGTTGGCTTAATTCAAGAAATAAGTAGTAGACCTTGAAAAGAGACAGGGATGTTGACAGGAAAAGAGAAGAGTGCATCTTCAGAAAAGATAGTGGTTAGATTTATGAATAGATAGGACGACTACTGACAGGTCATAGTCACAAATCTGATGAAAACGAGTGCCAAAAGTTTCTGGCTGGCTGGCTGACTGGCTGGCTGGCTAGATGGACAGATTGATGGACTGAAGGAAGGATGATAAGTGAGCGAATGAGTGAGTCAGGGAGAAATGGGAATTTGAGCTGAAAAAAGGGGGTTATTTATCTCAGCTCTGCCAGTTTCAGCGCAATAAGGTAAAAAAAAAGTCTGAGCTCGGAAGGAAGAGAAAGACAAAGGTGACGGTGCAAGTGAAAAGATAGGAGGCAGTGATGAAGGAAGAAAGTCAAAGGAGGATATGAAGGAGAGGAGAAATAAAGGAGGGAAAGAGTTGACTGGTAATTACAAGAGTGGAGACGATGATGAAAGATCTGCTGTGAGAGTACAGAGGAGAGCGAATGAAGAGATGAGAGAGGTCATGGTTTAGTAGAAGGCTATAACTCCTGATGAGCTCTTCATGTAGCTGCACCAAAGAGAAGCGATGTGTTTCTCAGGTTGATATATGGTGTTGTTAATTGTTTGCCTCACTGCTGGCCCTTAAAGTTCACACACACACACACACATATACACACAAACGCCCACAACCAAGCCTCCTCTGGTTTACACTACGTTAGCTCTCAGCTAACAAACACAAAGCCAAAAGCAAACAATATCCATATCTGCATGTATACAGTAAACACATTAACTTTTTCATCGTCATGAGTTATGACCTCTTCTCATTTGGACAGAGCTGAATGGTGGAATATAAAAACAATTAATACTCAGCACTGTCACCAGGACACAGTTAATGAGATGAACTGCAGCCTTGGTCCAGAGCCAAACAGCCAACCAATTAACCGAACAAGGAGCAGAAGAGGGCAGAGAAGGAGAGGTTAGATGCAGACAGGGAGTCTTCTGCACTTATTCAGAGGAATGCAAATATTGGATTTTTTTTATTTATATAAATCATACGATAGAGTTCTATTTATTTTGTTGGATTCTCAAGTTTCCCTGTTGTCCTGTAACTGTGAGGCTCATTACAGATGCAGACATTTTAAAACACTGCTTTATTAGTACCTTTCCTTCATTTTTTTTTTTTTTAAACACAACACTGTTTCTAAAAGCCTGCTGTGATTCAACTCACATAGAAAAGCTAACATTTATTTTGGCATTACATTATCAAACATCTTTGTCTAGCCTTTTCTTTTCAAAAGCAGTTAGAACCTTGGATGCTTTCCCAGAGGAAAGCGTGATTATCAGACTGTTGCCTCGATATAACAAATTTCATTAAATCTCCGAAGGGGAAATCTGTGTCTGTAAAGTTTTTAGAAAGAGTTTTTAGAAATCCACAGAAAGTGAACTTATAAGGTTATCCTTACAACAGTGATTAGTAAAAAGCAGAAACAGGATATGACCACACATTAATAATAATTATCATTAATAAGGAAATCATCATCAAATTTGCACAATATAAATATTTTTTTTCCTTTGTAAATTGTATGTATAGTAAATATAATTTTAAGAAATTAACGCCTGATATTTATGTACCACGCATGAGTACGCAATAATAAGATTAGTATTAGAGAAAAAGAACAATGACAACTTGTTTTTAAGGTGACTTAATTGCTTGCTTGCTGGCTGAGTGGAAAAATAGATTGAGCGCATAAAGAAAGAAGCAGCAAAGATGGAGTCATAGAGAAATGAGGAACATGGATGGATGGATAGATAAACAAATGGGTGGGCTGACTGGGTAAATACATATGGATAGAGAGATGGATGGGTGCATAAAAAGATGGAAGAATTTAACTTTAGAGGGGCTTGAGGACACAAAAAGAGATAGGAAACGGAAGAGAGAGTGGAAGACGTAGTGATGGACGGATGGATAATATGTCATGGAGAAAAGCACCCAAGGCTTTCCCCTAGTACCTGTCATTCAACTTAAACTTGGCTTAAAAACGCTTTGCATCAGAAGGTTGAAACCTTCTTAGCCTGCACTACCGGTGTTGCCATGGTGCCCTTACACTCCAAATACCCCTGCCAGAATGCATCCTGGGTAATACGGATGAGAGGAGAGTGAAATGAGAAAAATCAAACAAACTCGGCAAGCGTTTAAAGGGCAACAACAGAGTGAGGATAACAAGTAAAAATGAAAGAGCTGTGAGCGAGGGAGGACAGAATATGAGCAACAAGTCTGCATACAGGGAGATAAGACTGGAAAAATAAGGTGTGGGGGAAAAAGGGACAGAGAGGGAGAAAGGAGGAAAGTTAAAAAAAAAAAGAGCATTCAATATTTTGAACCAGAGGATACAGCTCCCTTTATCTTCTAATACAGGCGGACGGGAGAAAACAAAGAGGGTAAAAGATGAGGTTGGAGGAGAAGGAATTTATTAAAAGGGGTGTTCATTTTTCTAGAGGTCTTCCAGAGGTGAAGTCACCTCTCTTACAACAAAATTAGATAAATAAACATGAATTAGATTGGCCAGAGACAAAGAAAGTGAGACAGCGAGAGACACGGACCGAAAGAGACGGCGACAGTCAAAGACAAAAACATAAATAGTAAGTGTATTTGGTTAAAAATGACACTGATTAAATTTATCGGCAAAATCAGAAATTACATTTGCAAAATTGCAGTCGGCTATTTGATATGTTTGTTTACAAAGCGATATATTTTCAAGACTTCCATACTTCTTATTTCAAAGTGCCCTTCCAAGCTCTCTCGATACATTACGATTAGCAATGAAGCGACTGGTTGCCACAGTGATTTAACCAATTATATAAATTACTGCTAATTCTTTTTAATAAAGTGTGATGAGAGGGCAAAAGGAGGAGTAACATAGGAGGAGGCGTCTTGGCTGGGAGCTCCGTGAAAAAAAGCGCAAGCCATTCATCTGTTAATAACCCTTCACACACAAAAGGTGGTGCACCGCTAATGCACCCGCTAATGCAGACACTTACACACCTAAACGTTCCGTCATAACCGCTAGTAGCTGCAAGTAATGAATCCTAAGCAAAGGCAATTAGGTTGAAACAGTCAGGAATCACACGTTAATTACGGAACCGTTGAGTCAGTTATAGTTGATGGATGGTTACCTTGCGGAGGAAATGATGGAGATGGAGAGGAGAGTAGAAAAATGCTTGTGCGGAGATGTTGCTATTTATATTTGTATGTATTTTATTTATACCAACCAGATTATCTGTATTAGTATCTTAATGAACTGGAAATGGGTATTCCTAAAGTGTGGGTCTTACAAGAAATGTTATAAATCCACCTAGTTCATTTCCCCCTTATCCACGGCCATTGCTTATCCTGAGGGTAATATATTCATGTTGTTTATACGAATACTAAATAATTATGAACCATTTTAAATACAGCCATAAATATATGTTATCAACTGTGTGTGACTATGATTAATGTATGAGCAATAGCGACATTAATTATGAACTGAATTTCCTCAATATAACTTCCATATAACTGAATTCCAACCCCATACGTGAACTTGGATAGCAAAATTTCATCTTTTTGGTATATATTCTGGTATGGATAAAAATGAAAACCACCTCTTTGACTGTGCTGTGGAGCATTCTTACTTAAAATTTGTTGTAACGTTGAGTGTACATAGTGAACAGAAAGCCTTGATTCACTCATGTGAATCAACCATTACCGAAAGTCTATTATCAGGGTGCAGAAATGGTCAAGTGAACAAGAAAAAAAAGAAAGTAGAACAGACCAAACTAATGATGAATTAAAGCCAATTTCAGTCTATTATTGAATCAAACAAAAAGCCACAGAAGGACACAAAGGTTTGGGATTATCCAATAAAATATTCCATAATTAGAGGAAAGAAAGAAAAACTCAAGAACAGTATTTTCTGCAATTCTGAGCGAGTTGTAGCACTTGCTCATATTAACCACAGATACCAGGAGTCCCAAAAAACCATCTGAAACAGATGCAGTGTTTTCAGCCATACTGTACGCATACATACACAAAAGAATTCAAATGTGATCATAAAGACACAAAAAAACACAGACTAGCAGACTGCCAGACTAATCATGGTGTCAATTAGAAGAGAGTAAATAAAATTCTCTCAACTGTGAAAGCTGTTTTCATTTGGCTGGCAGGGAGTGTGTTTGTGCTTACGTGCATAGATCTGTGTTTGTTTGGATCTGTGTGCGTGTGTGTCGGTGAGGTTAACAGATCATAGCCTGCCGGATAGGGCCCCATCTGTTCCCTGCTGCACTCTGGCCCATTCCAGGGGTGCCAAGGTATCTTGGTGCCAACTTGATGCCAGCCAAGCCTTAATTCAAACATGGCTAGCTGGCCAACCAGAATGAACGAGGGATGGGTCGAGAGGAGAAAGCGAGACAATCTGACAGGTGGGAAGACAGGAAAGCCGATAAAAGCGGCCATTCAGTTCAGTCTGTTTCCTGCGTCTGTATGCATCCCTCTCTCAACCCCACTTCTTTGCTATTTAAACCAAAATATATTAAAGATTTTTTTTAGCGCTACCATTAATAAAAATGCCCTCCTTTTGCTCTCTTTCCAATCATGTGGCTAATTTCTGTCAGTGATCATGTTCTGCCCATTTGTCTCCTCCTCTGTCTGTTAATTCTCTGTCTCCCTGTCACTCCTGCCTGAGCAGTCAGTTAAATGGAGGGTTGATTGTTGGAGGCTGTATCCAGGCTGGCTCCAGATGCCCTCAACGTGACTACTCTACGGTACATCTGGTTACTGCACACACACACACAAAAAAAAAAACCCACACACACATGCAAGCACACAGATCTACACACGATCTTCTAATCATGCATGAATGCGCACACACTCCCTCACCCTCTCACTCTCAAGCTGCTCATGTTCTTGTGTTTGCGTGTGTCTGTGCTTTGTGTGTAGTATTGACTTCCTGGGTCCTGATTTGCTGTACTAACCACCTGCAGGTTGAGAAGTCTTAGAAAAGTGTTTTGTGCAAGGTGGCCTAGAGTTTGAGAAAGCACATTTTCTCAGGGGTTCATCAGTTTTTCAGTACCATGCCATAGCTGAGTTTTGATATATAAAATACCAATTCATTTTTGTCTCTACAGAAGTGCATAAAGTGTTGATGAGTGCCTCTGGTGACCAAAAATGACAAAGCAATCATATAAAAATATTTTGTATGGTACATTCGTAGTGGTTCTTCTCACCTGCATAGAGTGTGTTTCTACAAAGACAACATTAAAAGAGATCAGGGTTGCATATGGTTACTTTTGTTGATAGTGAACAATGTAAGTTTTTAATTAAATACTAGTATTTATTGACTTTTAGGGGGAAAAAGTTCATAAACTAGGTAAAACAATAACAGTTTATAAAACAATGAAATAATTAATGTTTTATAAATTAATGATTCCGAGAAAGCTGCAATTAAAAACTATGAGTCATGAATGAGTCATTTAATACATAAGAAGAGTTTAATCTAATGTGATATATTAAAGTGGCATGATGTCTAATGATAAATACAGTTTAACTGCATTAAACATTACATGATTATTCTATGTGATTTTCCATGCATTTGCTATATTATGATCTATATATTTATCTCAAAACCTCTGTCTCATTAATATCATGATGTTGTTTTCAACCATATCACTCAGCACTAATGTACTGTTAGTACAGCTCGTTCTCATGGAGTTGTTGTGCACATTTTACCACACACTGTTGAGCAAACAGAGCACTTGTGAAAACCGCTTACAGGTCGACCGTGTACCTTTCATCCGAAATGCATCCATGTTAGTATAAGCTGAGTGTATAGTATGAAGTATAGGGTGCAGTGTATATAAGGGACTGAGGAGCTGCATTGAATGACAGAAAACTGCATAAATCTACATAGTATCAGTGGTTGTGTTCAGATCCTTTTCTTCTCACTTTTTTTGGTGAAATATCAGATCATTTGAACATTTATCGAAGTGAAACCATGTGAGAAGTTTAGAGGGAAAAATCATTATTTGGTGGAGCTGTTGACAACTCATAGACATCTGAAATTTGAACCACGACTACACACTGCTTTTAAGATGTCAAAAGCCAAAAAGGTTAGAATCCACTGGTTTCCAACCTTTTAATGTGTTGTACATTAAAAGCTTGTTATATAATCCACTGTGTCAAATCTTCATCTGACAAGTAACTAAAGATGATGCGGTGTGCAGTTTGAACAAAACCTTGGGTTGTTGTCTTTCTTAAATGTATAGATGTCAGTTTTAAAGTTTTTAGTGAGTTTTCATTGTGATGTGCATACTGTATATTTTGATGCTTGAAACGTCATCTTTCCCCTGCCATGAACACATGGTCTGAAATAAAGTAAACTGATTGAACTACTTGTACTCCTTCTCACTATAACCAGTGATGTAAGAGGGCTATAGAGCGGTGTGTGTGTGTGTGTGTTTACTCCACCTGTGGTTCTTGTCTTCCATCTGTAGTGTGTAGACCATGTCGTCAGCGAGCAGGGCACGCGTGTGTGTGTTGCTGGCATTTTCACCCCACTTCAGCTTCAGGCTTTGAGGGCCAGCCGCCGAACATTCGAGAGGGGGCGGGGCTGGAGGGAGGGGGCGTGTCCTCACCAGCAGAGGTGGACTCGAGGGGCTGGAGCCGATGGCATTCACTGCCTGAATCTGTACACTGCAAGTAATAAAGGAAGAGAGAGATGTATGTTTAGGTTCTTAGATGTCTGAGAGATTGTTACTTTTAGGTAAATGATCCCATTTTTTGGAAAGCAGGTCATGGTGTAAACGCAACATATAATTTAATTTTAGTGAGCATAAGTGAACAGGGTTTGAGTAATGTGCAGAAAACTATTAAATACTGTATATGTTACCTTGTGTATTCTCAGTGTGTTTGCAGACCTATTGGTCTAATGGTGGGGTAATTTTCCAGGAATTATAATCAGGTGTTATTAGCTTTGACCCTGGATGCTGCTGTAATCTTGTCTCTCATTACAATTCAATGTACTCTTCAGAATGAGACTTAAATATGTCTTATGTTTTTTTCAGAGTACATTATATTCAGTGCCCCCTGGTAGCCGAATGGTTGCTGCGCATGCCACATAAAGGCATGACGTACCCATCTCGTTCTCCTTGTTTCTTGTCTGTCACTTCACCATCCTAACAAAGGCAAAAATGCCAAAAGAAAAGAAAAAAATCTAAAAAAATAAATAAATAAAAAGGAATACAATATATTCAAACAAAAGACACTGCTGCACAGTGTTTTCTGAAATTTACCGTTTGAAAGGAACATTTTATTTTCCGAGCAACAAAGAGCAATTTCTGCCTTATTTTTAACTTGATTAAGGTTTTTGTTCCAATAAGCCAATCTAGAGTTAGTTCACAACAATAGTCAGGTTATAGTGGATTCAGTGCAGTGTAATTATTAAAAAGAGTGTGGGTGTGTGCAGTGTGTATTTTATACAATATACCAATATCATAAAAACACTAACTTATACATGCACCCACGCCAGGACACGGATATCTACTGCTAATTAAAAAGGACTGTCAGAATTGGATTTGTGTTTTTCAAACTCCCCTGCTGCCTTTCTTCTAGGAATTCCCCTCCCTTCCTCACTCTCTTTCTGCCATGTCTGATCAGCTGGTTAGCATCCACATCAGAGGCTTGGCTAGATGTCTGACATTTAATCGCTGGTACTCTGTAACTGTAACCTTTCATTATAATTCATGTAGCCGAGTGAAGACGGAAGAAAAAGGGCAACATTGACCCATCCACTGGGTAATTAAGCATATAGATAAAAGATGATGAGAGACAGAGAAGAAGGAAGAGAAAGAAAGATAAAGAAGTTTAGCTTTGATGATAAGGCATTATATTTAGTTGTGGTGGGGTTTACATATCAAATGATGTTTCTCTTTCACATCATTTTGTCTTATCTTGAAATGAGGCTGAAACTGATGAGAAACATGAAACATTTTTCTGAACAAAAGGTGGCACCTCAGTGGCTTCTACACAAACCATCAGGAAAGCATGATCTCAGCTGAGAAAAACCACCAAACCCCCTACCTGGTCACTCATGCTCAGCTTAATGACTGCTTGCCAAATGAATGAAAATGTCAGTTTTTAAAATGATTTAAAAAAAAAAAAAGGTGCATAATTGTCCCAGTGATTTTCTTGTCAGTTTTAGAGCGAACCTTTCAGCACTGCAGCTGTATTGAATTTATATTCTGAGATGTGTGCCTGCGTACAATTATCCTCTTTAAGATGTCCGTAGCATTAAATACTTTTTAACATTATTAATGGGCTAAGACTTTATTAAGTGAAGATCCCAAAGGGTTGCTGTGAAATCTTGTGTCTGGAAAAAAATATCTGCTTCCAACTAAAACTAAAGACATTCTGCATGACTTTCAGAGACCTAAAAGTTATGAAGCTTTCAATAAAAACATGCAATGTAATTAAAAATACACATAATCTAAGATAATCTAGATTTAGAAATGACTATATTTAATTTATAGTCATCTCTAAATAACTATATTTCTCTTAAACTCTATTGTACTTCAGTATAGGATCAAAGTCAGTTGTCCCCAGCATGGACTGGGGAGCTGAAGGAGGAGAGGGAAAAACACCTCTCACATAGAGATTATGCACCAACAATAATCTCAGCACACAGACATTTTTAAACCTGCACGAAAACACACACACGCAGCCCCACTCCTGACAGAGCAAACAACATTTACTGTGGTCCTTCACAAAGCCATACACGCAAATAAAATATGAATAATATTATTTGAAGTACCTCACCGCTGTAAATAACAAACAGATTTCCCGTCATTGGCGCACACATAAACTCCTACAGGCGGACTCTCATGCACGCACACACACCCCATGTGCACAAAAACACACATGCACGGTGTTCCGCCTCAGTGGCAGCCTTTATGCAAGAGAGCAGAGTGACATCGGGACAAAAACAACCTCAGAATGAAAACAATGATGTGTGATCACTCTGCCTCTTCACACGTCCCCCTGCCTCGGACGCCCTCTTTCCCCCCCCAATTCAAAGAACTCAATACTCAGTCTGCACACACACACACACATGTGCCCACGCACGCACACACACACACACACACGCATAATTACAGAATTGCTTACAGAGACATAACAACAGTAGCTGGTGATTCACATTACTAAGTAGTTGTTTACTGCTGTGTGAGTGTGGCAGAGTACATGAAAACATCACACAGGCTATCCCAAGCTACTATATGCTATTACCACTACCTCTGTACTTGTAACGTAAAATTTTTTATCCACATATAATAAGATCAAAACGCACTTTATAATATAGTACAATGCTTTTTACCCATAATTTCAACAGAAATGTTTCAAACAAATGGAAAGAATTTGCAATCATAAATGTTATCATTCAACTTTTCCATTAATCAAATATTAGCAAGCTACTGTGGTCTCTTGTTTTTAGTATTTTGTGCATTAGGGCGACTCCATTAATGCAGAGCCACTATAGCGGGGAAGCAGACGTCACTTTCAATGACAGTGGAATTAAAAACTAGACAGATGACCCCCCCGATGATGTCATCAGAGATTATCTTATTAGAAAAGACAAATTCCTATCAGAAAGTCTGCATTATGGGCAGAGAAATGGAGTATCCAGTGTTTATGGAGCTTGACCCATACAAAGGGCTAAAAGTCAGGATATTTCAGTTTCTGTTCCAATTCTGACTGTTCTTTTTTTTTTTAATCTACCTTTTACTTAGGTCATAATAAACTTTACAGGAAGGCACTACTAGTTTAAGTACCCATTTGAAAGAGCTATAATCATTATTTTTATATTCACAATAGATCACATCAGTAATTGTACATTATGAGAAAGAAATTATCACCTAACACTACAGCTCCCCTCACTCTACAGAGCGTTTCTGCATCTTTGTTTTCATTTTAAGGCCTGCAATTTCAGGGACTGACAACTCAAAATGAATGCTAATGTTACTATGCATCTGCTGGATGCATAAAAAGGCGACTGTTTGCTAACCCATTCACCATGTTATCTTAATAAAGCGATAATATGCCAGTGTCGGCATTACAGCTTGTTTTTGTTGCACCCACGTGGTCAAAATATCAATTAATGCACATTTATTATTTAGTGTCTGGCTCCAGTGTTGCATATTGATTTCGGTTTAAGTATTGACTGGAATTATGCCTCCGATGCTCTTGTGTTAATGGACGTTTGCCCACCAATCAAAATATTATTGTCTGTGGTAGTATATTTGAGTTTTATTTCTACCCCGTGCACATGGAGTGACACAGCGGTAAGTCAAAATGCCAAACCCAAGATTTGGCAATCATTATCAACATAAATCACACTTTGTATCCAAGAAAATATCTATTTTATATGGTCCTCACATCAGCTCTGCTGCTTACTAATTTATGTCAGTACCTGTATTCGCTGTCTGGCTGCAGGCCGGAGACAAGGTGACTTGTCCCTGATTCCACAGTGATGGTCTCGTCATCCAGGGTGATGATGTAACAGGTGATCTCCGCCCCATTGCTGTTTGGCTCGTCCCACTTCAGGAAGAGGCAGGTAGACGGAGAGTGACCTGACTCTGAGGAGACCGGGAGGTCCAGGAGGTTGAGAGAGGAGACCGGGTCGGGATTTGTCGCCGGGGTCCGGAAACTCACTTGCTCGCTGTAAGGACCGGCGCCTGCCTGATTCACCGCCTGAGAGGGACACAAAAACACAGAAAGGGTGAGAGCTGTCATTCGTAGTTACGGGATGATTTGAGGACAGACAAGAAGTGAAGAGAGGAATGAAAAGAGGAGGATGAGCAGAAACAAAGACCAAAACAGATAAATGAAGGTTAACAGTGAAAAGAAATGAAGACAAAAGTGAAATGAATTGGCAGGGGCATGGGTAACACAGACTAAGAGCAAGAGGAAGTAAAACAGAGGAGAAAAGAAGACATGAAGAATGGAGAAAGATGAGAACCAGCAGCGGGAGATGAATTCAAATTAGCTGTGACAGAACATTAGTCTATTTCTTGTGCTGTGTAAAAAACACATTTATATTCACCTCAAGTTTCCTCTATTAAACGCCCTTCAATCGCTTGTGATTTGTAGTAGTCTACTTCAATGACTCACGCAAACTCATGAGGAGGAAGCTGGGACGAAATATGCCAGTATGTTAAAAAAAATACAGCCTCTACATTTAAAAGTCTGATTTTTTTTTAAATTAGCGTTAGCGTTTGCTGCATTTGTTGTAATGGGCACTTTGTAGCTACATAAATACCAGATAAGCTAAAACAACCTGTCTGTAAAGAGTGATGGATTTATGAGTAATTGTAAAAAATAGACAGTCCTTTCAAAAACACGAGGAGCGCTTACTTTTTATTAGAAAATGTGCTGTATCCACTTTCCAAGAAGAGCCCCGCAACATTAACGAGAGTGCACATCAAGTAGAAGGCAGGATTTGCAAGACTACCGTGTATATTATAGAAAAGTCTTCCGAACTCTCGAAAGAAAAATACAAGATCTCTAGTCTTAATGCTTTATCTTGGCAGTAAATTATCGAGGGCCTGAAAATAATACTACAGTAATATTTCTGATTTATCTTCAGCCATCAAATATATTTTGGCCAGACTTGAAAACATAAAGAAATGTGAGGAACTTGTGATTTACCTTATCCTGTGATACTGTCTGGCTATTTACAGCGTTCTCATAAAACAAGTGTACGTCAAGCTGTGCAGATTTAAAACACTGCTACAGTAGATGAACTACACTACAAGTTCATTTTCAGGTGCAGGACATATGGAGTCACCGAGAGTTCAACCAAGGCGATGGATCTCATGCAATCTGTTCTTGCGGGTTCTTCTTATGAGGAGCATTTGTCCTGTTGATGTGCACGCTACAATGCACGTAAACACACAACGACAAATCGTGCGCGCGCACTCAAGTATTGATTAGGATATTAGGATGACCTTGTGCTATCCTCTAAACTTTATAAATGAGCCCATAAAGAGACGAGCCATAAAACATGCTTTTATTGGATTCATAGCTTCAGAGTGTGCGTCGGAAAAGCGAGTGAGAGAAAGGGAAAGAGAGAGAGAGAGAGAGAGAGAGAGAGCGAGTGTGTTAGACAAATACAGAGAGAGCGAGAATTTATTTATGCACCAGATTAACGGCTACCGCACAAAATAAACAATTACAATCAACCTTTCACTGCTTTCTGTGCGTTTATGTGTGTTCTTGCTTTTGATGCTACCACTGGCTGCCATTTGGATGTGCGTGTTACGCGTCTACATGCCGTTCTTTCTGCCATTTTTGCACATCTGTGTTTCTGCACGTCTGTGTCCTTGTATTATTTATGCGATTTTCTCTTTGTTGCAGCACGTGTGTCTTGGAATGAAGAAGAAGTGTTCATGACTTTCATGCCCATGACTGGATTTGCGAGTGTGCCCACGGGCTCAGTGAAATGCAGGTGTGTGTGTGTGTGTTACCTGTAGCCTGCAGCAGTAATCTGTGGCAGGCGTCAGGTCTGACAGTTCACACTGTGTAGCAGAACCACAGTAGATGAGCTCCATAGGTTCATCTTCTCTCGCCCACTCCAAACGATACTCAGAAATGTCTGTACCCGACCCCTCAGGACTCTGCATCACACAGAAACATACACTCAGCTCGGGAAAAATCAATGGAAACTTGGAGATAAAGACTAATCCTGCCATGAATGGATCCCAAATTCAATAAAACCTTTCAAACAAAAACTATAAAAAGTAATATATAGTGCCATGTTAAAGCAAGCCAATGGATATGAGGGATAGACTGAAAGATGCCATATACAAATAATAATACAATACCAGAAGCTTTCTATCATTTTCAATACATCATCCAGGCGAGCTGGATTGCAATGAACAACACAGTCATCTGGGTCTACTTGTCAACAACAGCCCAAGCAGACAAATTTAAAGTGGCATGTTTGTACGTCAGTAGAAACAGAAAATGGGAGGCTGAGTTTCTTTTGATGGCTCCGGAGAGCACTTAAAGAAATGTGGTCTTGCTTCGCTCATAGAAGCCGCTTCTTTCTTTCATAAAACACAGGTTTTGCATCAGCGTGTTTCTCACCTCCCAGTTAAGCGTTACGCAGGTGTTATTGGTAAGAGTTATGAGTGGTGCCCCGCACTGGCCAGGAGGACCCGCTGCAGTCGTAACCTCTGTCGGCTCTGAGAACACTCCGAACTACAAGAAAGAAAGAGACAACACATACGATGAGGGGTGTGTTTGAACTAACACAGGTTTCTCTGACTTTGTACAGGCAAGAGTGCTATTTTTGTGTCGCCTGCATGTGTGCACTTTTCTTCCTACTTTTTTTTTAAGTGCGTGTGTGCTTCGTCTGTATCAGCTTTTGATCAGCAGGTCTAACTGCTAGTTCAATCTTGAGCGTGTGGATGATCAAACCAATCAAATGTTTGCTCCAGACTGTGGAACATTTCTCGGTCCAAACATAGATGCTGTTAGTCTGTCTGGGACACGCTGACCTAATGGCCCCTGTGTTTCTGTGTCTGTGTGCGCAGCTACGATAAAAAAACATTTTCATTTAGATTTTGTGTTTTTATTCATATTTGGGTCCAATTAAGAGGTTCCACAGTTCATGCACAGTAGATTTCATGCCCATGAGAGCCATTAAACAGAGAATTTCATGCTACTCAAGCAGAAAATGAGAATTATTTTTATAGATTTTGAAAGGCTGACTTGTTGAAGTGCATAGTTCTTTATGCAATTGTTTCATCTGAGAAGTGATTTTTTTCCCCCCAAGAGTATTTTTTGGTCCTGTCTGGTGGATTATCAGTCGGTAGGTTTACTGTTTCTTCTCTTTTTTTCTTTACTGTGTCGCTGATCACATTCCTGCTGCAAATCGTTTTTCTCACCCCAGCCTCGTTTGCAGCCCGCAGTCGGAAGCTGTATGTGGCACCAGGTAGCAGACTGCCAACAGTGCATTGCAGCTCCGAACCATGGTACACTTCTGCTGGCTTGGTGTCCCCCTCACTCATCTCAAGACTGAACACACACTCCTCACACACTCCCTCGGAGACGGGGGAGTCTGAGGGGACAAAGATAGAGAAAGCATTAGCGATGAAACTGCGATCTGATGACATGTATTCAAAACCACTGGTGATGGAAAGACACTTTAGATATAAAGATAAAGATAAGGTGTGTTTTATGCATAAACTTCAGGAGATTTATTCAGGATGGTTTTAGTTGGATGGTAGGATGTTTAGTATCAGATGACAGCATACACTCCTTCTTCCACAGGCTGTTTCACTTGGTTGCAGTATATTGAAAGTAATAAATGAAGGAGACAGTAGGGAAAACCCTCCAGTACATTAAGTGTGACCTTCAACTCGAGCCAGTAATTGTAGCTGCGCTGCCTGAATATAAACTGATTAGGGCTGTGCCCAGCTGTATTAAACTGGTTAAAACAAGAACTTCATCACCGTCCCAGGCTGGGAAACTATGCCTGCCAACAGATAACAGTACTATTCTGCAATAATGGGTGGACATTAGGAGAGTTAAATCAGGCTGAGGCTAGGTTGGGCATTTAATGGGCTAAATTAGAGCTCAATCAGGCTGAAACATGGTTGACTAAGGTTAGATTAGAGTTGGACAGGGAAACATATTAAGCAGCCAGAGGGTCATTTAGCTGCCTTACATTAAAAGAAAAAAAAAAAACCCAAATATACCAGCGAATAAAGCTCAACACAGTGTTTGTGTATGTCTGCACTCACCCCATTCTAACTGCACTTCCTTGTGTTTGGCTTTGCCCACAATCCTTGGTGGCTGGCAGGGCCCTGGTGGGACGCTTAATGTACGGACCGGAACACTAACAGTGCACTAACAAGAGCAGAGATAAACGACAACAAATCAAAACAAATGAGAAAGAACAGCTGGATATCTGGAAGAAATGTTAATTATGATATATTGGTGATTATGTGTGTGTAGATTTTCCCACAGTTTTCTACATGAGCAACACTGATTTGTCACTGCTGTCCCACCTCCTAACTCAGGAACTGTTAGTGAAAGTTCACCAGTGTGTGTGTGTGTGTGTGTCTGTGTCTTACCTGGCTGTGTCCTCCGGTGGTGATGCTACACACACGTAGGCGGTAGACGGTCCCAGGTGTCAGACGCTCACACACACATTCTGTTGCTGGACCACTGTATGCTACCTCCCACTGGCTCGCTGCACACACACACACACACACACACACAAAAACCACAATTACATAACTGATCACAACACCAAGAAATCAGCATAAGCGCACATACATAATCTTCAACTGTTTCGTGTGTATGTTACAGTGACCAAATTATTAGAATCCCATTGACCTATTTAATACTTGTATACTACTTAACAACACTGTTTTTGTTCTGTCAATGGATTGTGTAGGCCTGTGAAATGCATTGTTCTACCTATGAAGCAGCACTCATGTTATGCAAATATAGCTTTTGTTTACAGTACTGAAAGCAGTTGTAAGAGAAGGGACACGTAATGCGATTATGTAACACATGTGCTTGTATTATACTGACTGATGCAACACAAAGTGAAGTTTAAGTAAACTTCCAGGCGCCTCACATCAAAGAGACAGTTCTCTGTTTTTTAGTTGACCCAAGCATCTGTTTCACAGCAGTAAAGCTCACAGACACCTCACTTATACTATGATGAATCGCAGCTAAATCAATTAGATGGGGTCAATGCAGCGCCCGCCGGTGCAGCTCGACAGAGGCGCGAAGGTGAAAAGAACGACGACACAATTAAGTCTTTGCTGCTCCCAAAATAGTATAATGTCTTTCTTCAGCATCGGCTAATGAATACAAAACTGTAGTAAGTAAAATCAAATCCCATCATACTTCTCGAAAAAAAAAAGCACAGAGTACACATTCAAGCCAGGAACTAAATCCACCAATTACATCAGTTTGGCCTAATTAGACCAATTTGCTAAACTTGGAGTTAAAGATGTGTTGCAGTTCATCCAAATGACTTCATTTCCACTGACATTGCTGTCAATGTTATTTTTCCCATTTGATGTTGGCGCACAGAGTGGCAACCGTGACAAAAGTCCTCTCATTAGCAATGACCGAAGAAGAACATGAGCTTTTGCTATACTCTTCTTCTGTTCTTTGATATTGGACACTAGTCTCCAATAAACAACGAACTCCACTTTCTTTGATGTGATTGAATGAGTACAGACTCAATGAAATTACACCTCTTTTCACCCCCTGCTATATAGACTGAAGGAAACAAGAGAACATTGGGTTTCCTGGAGCGCAGATCTTAGGAAATCCAAACAACACTGTCTTTTAAATTGAGGCTAACAAAGACTGAATTATGGCTGATATTCTTCTCGGTAGAGTAAGTGAGGGGAAATGAATGCACGGAGAGAATGAGCGGAGGCGACAGAGGATGGACAGTACATTTTGAGCTTCCTTTTATAAAATGATGGACTCGGAACAAGCATTCAAATGAGATGAACATGTGGCGCAGACGGGTAGATGTACATACAAGTCATACCTTCAGAGCATCCCTCTGAGATCTCTAGCAGATACGTAAGAGCCTCTGAGCCCCCGTTATCCTGGGGAGGATCTGTTGGAGGAATTGATAAGACTGATTTTAGTTTGGGTGAATGTCACACATACAATAACAAGCAGGAGAAGAAATCAGAAGCCTGCATGTAAAAACATTTCATTTTTCCAAATCATTATTGTGTCAAGAAAATATGTCAAATTAATCATTTTATATCATACATTCCTAAGTTATCAGTTGAAACTTGTCATGACATTTAGCAATGACTTCTCAATCAATTCTGAACACGTAAAAAACAATAACTCATAAACCTGTCAGGAGTTCTGGCAGATTGTTTGCTTTTGAACAGAAATGGTAATTCCCCAAGCATCAAAATGCTGCCAAATGTTTTATTAGCACCCTTGGGAAGGACTGTTTTAACAAATAAGTATCAACAGCCAAAAAAAAGAGAAAGCACACAATAGTCACACATTAAGAAATGTCATGCAGCTATATATATTTAAAACAGTCAAGCTGTAGCTAAGATAACTGCTTAGCAATGTAAACATGTGTTTATGGCTACCAGAGTACGGCTTTGAATGCTGAGTCAGAGACATACAGTAAGATCTGCGTCATGTATACAACCTCTGAGAAAGAACAGACTGTTCTGGCTCCTGCATTATGAAACGCAGGACAGATGGACGGGCGACAGACATGACGGCTTTTATGGCTGTAACCTGAGCTCTCTTCGTCTGTGTATCACCGAGCAAGTTATCGAGAATCTAATGAGAAGATTTTGAAATTGTTGTGATTTGGTACAAAATGAGGCCAAAGTTCAGTTGTTGAGCTGATCCTCAAAATTATTCAGAGGGTGTCTTATCATTGTGTTATACGGCATTTTAAAACATTTCCATTATTCTACAAGTATTCCACATATTTGAATGAAGAATGGCAAGTTTTGACTAATGGACTAATTATGGTGCATAAATACAGAATATTTAGTATCTTTGCATTAAAGAGGGTGTTTAACACATTAGCAGGAATAATGACTAAAACTATTTGAATAAACCCCAGATTGAAAAAAGCTGTAACTGCATGTTAAGAGTTGAAATGTTGAGTTTTGTAAGTATATGAACAATAATAATGAATATTTATAAGTATCACTTTTGGTGGCCATGTTAGTACAATTCTGTGTGACATTTCCGCTAACATCTTATATGCTTATGCACAATTGTTTGTGTACTAAGGGTGACATATGTGTGTATTACATGTGGACGTATGCGTCTGTTTACCCCATGTGACAGTAAATCCGTAGGGCGTTGATGCGGTGACACAAGGTGTAGATGGAGGGCCTGGTTTGTCTGGATTGGTGGTGCACACCAACACTTCACTGGGACTGCTTTTTCCCTCCATGTTCGATGCTATCAGCTGCAGGGAGGGAGATGGGTAGAAGAGAGGGTTAAAGGAATAGAGATGAAGGAAAGAAGGTGGAACGAGAAAAAAAGGGATGAAAAAGGAGAGGAAAAGGGTGATAGGAGATTAGGATGCAGAGGAAGGATGATAAGAAGCAGAGGGAGAGGAATGGTGGAAAGAACGGGGGTAAAAGAACAAACAAAATGAGTAAAGATGGAGTGTAAGACAAAGAAGAAACACAGAGGAGGGTGATAAGAGAGAGGAGGGAATGTGCAGAGAAATCTGTCATGAAGTAAAGCAACGTTCCTGATTAATAGAAGCCATTACTCTCTCTGCTCCTTCACCTGCGATGTTCATAGCTCCTCTGCCTTCATTTCTTTTCAGTTTACTCCCTCCATTATCCCATCATATTGACGATCAATTTGCTTTGCCCAAGATGTTCATGTCGAAGGAACATCATAAAGAACACAGAAGTGTCTCTTTGCGTTTGAGCATGTGTGTTTGTGTCTTAAAATATCCGTTATCCGCTGCTGTCCTCAGCTGGCGGTTGTAAAAGTACATGTATGGTGTTGTTTGTCATGATTGCACCATAATAAACTGTTGACCCACACATTTACACACGCCCATTTACACTGACAAAGATCTCTACTCGGTACATTTTGTTTTGCAGTGTCCTCACATTACATATAAACAGCTATCCACAGCTTTTAGTAGAGCTGTCCAGTGTTCTCGTCCTGCTAAATGGCTCGTTAATTGTCTTGTTTCACTGTTAAATTGCAGCCATTTCTCTGGTGGTAAAAATGGTGTATTCTTCTTGAGATCGATGGATGTTGTATTACCACTGAAAGATATGTTGATATATTTGGAAACAATTTTTTTTTGTTCAATTTAACAGAAAGAGAACATCGCTGACTTGAAACTGACGGAGCATGTAGCGAAACAAAAGAGACAGACGAGATGACTGGAGTAAAAAATGTTCTCATATAAAACTATCTTAAAGTCAAACAACATATACAGGTGGGTCTTTTAAATGTTTACTGACGTCTTTTATGATTTTTTTTGATAAATATTTTCAGTTTTGTGTCCAATGTGGCAAAGGAGCTTAAAATCCTGATTATGTCAAACAGTTTCTATACTTCTGATACACAACATACACATATGTCTTTAAAGGAATAGTTTGACATTATAGGAATTATACTAATTATATTTGCTTTCTTGCAGAGAGTAGGATGAGAAGAAGAAATTTCCCTAAGAATTTTTGTCAAGACAAAAAGGAAAAGGAAAAATATAAGAAAACATAGCAATATAAAGACCTATTATCTTTGTAAAGGATAACTCATGTGCCAAAACAGAATCCACATCCATCACTTACCCTGAATTTATACTGTGTACTCCTCTTCAGGCCTTGTACAGTACAGGTCAAGTTTTCTCCAGTGTACTTTGGATGAAAGTCGGTTCCCTGTGGGAGACACGCTGTCAGTAGTCTGTGTGTATATGTATATATATATGTATGTATGTTTTTCTTTCAGCGTGTACTATCATCATTGTGCATTTTTGAACATATGGATGAAATAATAATAACTGCAATAACTTTTGCATTATATTTGTGCTCAATCATTAGTGTATGGCTTATGTTTCTGTACTATGGGATTTAATGTTCAGTGTGTTAATTTTTAATATTTGCTCATAATATGTTTTTTTTTTAAATACACTGTTTCCTAGTGGAGAATTTTCATTCTCCTTTCCCTCTTCCTGTAGGATACTAGAGACTGACAACAGCAAAGTAGCAGAGAGCTCTTATATAATCCAGACACATGTAAATATCAAAAAACTAAACCAAATTTTCATATTTGCGATAATGGATTACAATAATTAGCATCTGCCACTGAGTGCAGATTTTAATGTAGAGGGACAGAGCCTGGTCCCGTAACAAACTTCATCAATGTTTAAATACGAGTGCTTTTGTGCAGTACTCACGCTGTTGTCTTCCTGGATCTCAAGTGTGTATTTGAGCTGCTCCTCACTTGGACTGCCCTCAGGACGTCCCCACTCCAGGGTCACCCAGGACACCCCTGCCCTGACCAGTCGCGGTGCCAGAGGCAGAGCAGGTAGGGTGCCCATGGTGTAATACACCACCTCTGTGCTGAAGCCACTGCACCAAACCAAACAAAAACATCTTAATTTCATTCACATTGTTTGGTTTTAATTCAATTTTTTTTTGCTGAAGCAAATTACTGGCTTGTTGGATCATTACTTTTGAGGGATGCAGGGGAGTAGAGGAAGAGGGAAGGGATGCTGTGGGTTATGAATTACAAATTTAACAGAGCTAGAGGAGAAATTGTGAATAAGGAAAGGACACTGATATCTGTGTTCATTTGAAGGGAGTGTGGGGGTGCGTGTGGGGTTGCAGGCGAGGGTGGGGGTGCGGAGATATCCCAGTAGAGACATTAAGAAGAAAAAAGTTGAAGAAGAGCCATGACAGAGCAAAAATAGAATAAATAAATATATATATAGCAGCACACAGCAGAAGTCTGAGAGATTGTAACACTTTTTCCTAGTAAGAAAAATGGAGAGTAAACTAAAGCTTGCGTGTGCCGAGTACATTTGTGCACGTGTGTCCGCGGCTTCAAAGGTGAATCAAGCTGAAGGATGCATTAAGGCTGCTTTGAGTTCAGCTGGAGAGCTAATATCTCCTCTCTCACTCTCGCTCCCCTCTATCACCTCCTGTCACCCAAACGACTGCAGGCGAGATGGTCCCCACCGTAATGACAAAAAGGGGACGAGTGGAGAGGGGAAATGGAGGGAAAATAACAAAGAGGAAGAGTAGAGTAGAATAATAACCGCAGATAGGCTGGCGCATGTTTGTGTGCCTATCATCAGGGTGGTGTACGAATTTATCATGAAAATACATATGTTGTAGCTAACATTTGCTATCACGCATGTACGTCCGAGGTTATTAAAAATATGTTTTGACCCCCCCCACATCCTATTAAGGGCCTAAGTGTAAGGTCATCATGTGAGAAGATGTCATATATTTTAATAAATCTGTGCTCCTACAGCATATGATTAAGGAACAAGAAAGTGTTCAAATTCACATCTGCCTTCTGAGGTATTTTCGGGCAAGTGAGCATGAATACGGAGTAACAGGAAACAGTACCTTGTGCCTATGTCGTTGTGTGCAGCCACTCTGAAGGTGTAGCCACAGGCGGGGAACAGTCGTGTCAGTTTACAGTGTCTCTGGCTCCCAAAGTAACATTCTCTGAAAACACTGTTCTTCTTTCCCTGCGGACGAGGAGAAGAGAGGAAGACGGATGCAGAGAGAGAGAAAAGAAGGGAAAGACAAGATGAGATCCGGGCGATATGATTAATCTCGACAAAAGATTAATGAAAGGAATAATATAGATGAAACGCAAATAGCATGACAAAGTGAAAAAAAGTATTGATGGGAGAAGGAGAGGAGGGACAGACATTGATTTGAAAGGCATAATTCACAAGTTTATTACATCTTGTCTGCGGAGTCGAATATTAACACCCGTTTAATGACACCTGTGATAGGTATATTTTGAAATGAGGATAAAGCATGACAAATGATGGTGGATGATCAAGGAAGGAAGAGAGAGAGAGAGAGAGAGAGAGAGAGAAAAGAGAGACCTTACCTCATCCCACTCGAGCAGGTAGTTTGTGATTTTGGATCCGTTGTCGCCTGGGGGCTGTGGTCGATGGGAAATGGCCCAAGTGAGGCAGACAAGAAACGAGAGAGAGGCAAAGAGATTAGCCAAGGATAAAAGACTGACACTGAGACAGACAAAATACCCGCCGTGTTTTTAAGATTGGCCTCATATCCTGTCTGGGTGACTGATGTCACTCTTTATCAGTGACAGTGTGAATGGATGAATTACTTCATCAGAAAAGGTCAGAGAGGACGCAGGGATGCACCCTGAAGAATGTGTCTGCATTAGGTGCTGTGGAGCTGATAAAGTCAAGCTAGAGGATGAACCAGATGAAGCAAAACATACTGTTTACTTCCATCCCATAATAAAAGGCTTTTTGCCAGGTGTATCACTGTATAAACAAAACGTGGTAGACACACTGGATTAGACGAAAAGAATCATGAGTCTGGTTTTGACTCACGTTAGATTGATTTCTAATATCTAATCGAGACATCAGAACCTTAAATCGCTGCGATGTTCATTAATATGCTGTATGAGTTGTTTTTGAAATGAAGGGGAGTGTCTGAACATGAAGATGTCTGGACTTGTACCTTCCACTGTACGCTGAGGGTGCTCTTGGTGCGGTGGGAGAGTTTTGGGGGTAACGGGACTTCAGGGACGCTGCAGTGTGTGGTGAACGAGCCGGCCTCTGAACACGAGCCTCGAACCGAGTTGTACATTGCAGTCACCCTGAAAAAAAAGAAACCAAACTTTTAAAAACATGAACGGGTTCTTGCTTTAGGCGAATACTTTAAAGAACATCACATACATAAAATTAAAAAAAAAAACATCACGTAACATCCAAAAGGACAAGTCAAAATAAAGTTCTTACCGTACGTGGTAGTCTGTTGCTGGCCTTAGGTCTTTCAGATGATACTCCAATTCTTCGCCACTGTAACCCACACACACACACACACACACACACACAGAAAAAAGCACTTTATATGAGCCTACTTGAGGCGTATTTGCAGTCAATTACGTATTCATTCAGTTGGATTGTGTTTCCTACCTGTATATAAGGCGGTACTTTCCGTCGCGTCCCTTATCTGAAAGAGACACCTCGTAGGAGCAGGACACAGGCATCCCGTTACTATGCCTGTTCACCAGCCCTGCCGGGGGGGCCCAGGACAATCGTGCAGCCCGCGCCTGCACATTGGACACCTGTAAGAAAACACAAATACAGTTTTATTTGTAAGTAATTCTATTCTGTGCTAGGCTGCAGTAATTCTACACGCACGAATAGGTGAAATCGCTCTATCAAGGTGTGTGTTTCCCCACAATTTTGAACGCACGTGTGTATCACAGTAAGACAATTCCTGTGACTATCGCTCCATATTCGAGTCCACACTCAGACCCCTTTCCGGCTCATACACATTCATCAAGGCAACGACAAGAAAATTCAAATGAACAAACATGAAAAAGAGGCCTCCGTGTTGGTGAGTCTAACTGTGTGCCTACGTGCGTGTGTGCATATGCCTGCAAGTGTGTGCATGTTTATTGGAGTTTTAGTTTGCAGCACATGGTGGGCGAGCCAATTTAGTGTGATTTAGCACAGTCTGCTGCCATTCCAGACTCCGCATCCACTGAATAGGCGATGAATGTGCCTTGAGGGCACTTCTAACCACAACCATGCCTAGACGGTTTATGAGGAAGAGAGAGACAGAAAGGAAAAGACGGAGAGACAGACATGTCATTTTATAGAGAATTTTGATCATAATGATTAGGTTTTATGAGATCACATCGCTGCGTCCACATGCCTTTACCTTTGATGTAATTTATTCACAGATAAGTCCACTTTTGTATACTCATTCTATCAAATCACTTCGCTTATGCATTGCAGTATTTCCACCTGATATATATGCAAAAAAAAAAAAGCAGAAAAGATAGAGAAAGACAGTGAGATCAAGACAAAGTGATAAAAACCAGAAAAGAAAATGGTACAAAGAACCAAGAAATGAAGAGAAAAAGAATGAAGGCCACTATTTAGAGTTTTGTGGTCCCCTTGGCCTATGACCCAGAGAGTCTGTTCATCATCTATTAATGATTACAATGACAGACTGAAAGCGAGTCAGTGAGGATCTACTGTATGTCCATCATCAGTCCTCGTCTTTCATTCACTGGACGAGCGATTTAATAACTATCTGATCTGACCTTTCACTCCATCTCGTCAAACTCACAAATCCACACAATGGCTGAATTAATGCCCGTACACACCATTTATCCAATCGCAATACAATTTAGACAAAGCGGGAGTAAGGCAGATTCCATGAAGACGCCAAACTCTAAAAATCCAATTTAGTCTGATGATTGAAGAGTATCAAATCGTGTAAATCTCTTAATCCAAACATGACTTTCTATTAAGAGTTGTAAACAACCCACAGCAATCAATCTACTTGACAAGACACACGAAGGATGTCTGGCCAGAAAGACACTCTCTCTCCTCCACTGCTAAAGAACAAATTAATTACCGGCTTTAATTCAATATTCTCTTAATGTCAGCCACAAGGGCATTAACCATGTTAGCATCATGACCGGAAAAATAAGTTTTAAGGTTGAATACTGGCTCAATACTTATTCAACCCACACACCTGAGTCCTATCAACATTTGTGTGTAGGCTTGACATATAAAAGGGACTGCCCAATGCTAGTTAGTCTAGAGTAGCAGTGGACAAGAAAACATTGTGACAGTGAGTCTGTACTGCTGCTCATTCTCATTCTCAAACCTATAGTTACACTTTTTCAACATAGCATTTGTGTTTTATTGCGCACGCTGATTGTTTGGGGGGGTCTACAAAACAATACTCCCTCACTTTTGACTCTTATGACACAGTTAAACAGTGCCTAATATACAATAAACCAACTCAAAAGCTCAATTATATGCAAAGCATCGATCAGTATCCATGGTGACAGATGTTTCCTACTAATGGCGGTAGTAAGTGCGTCCTATAGTTGAACTGTTATTTTATTCCTTTCTCCTTAATGCAGAGTGCCACAGCTGTTGTGGGATTTTGTACAGATTAGTGAGGGACTAGTGCGTATGGATCAGTTTAGAAATGGCTGTTGATTTTCGGAGGAGTCATTAATAAGCCTATGCATGGCGGCATGAAATAGGAACGTTAATAACAGGGTCTAATAAACAACCTGGATAAATATTCTAAATGGTATAATACCTTACTGTGATTATTGGCAAGAATCAAATCATTATGTGCACGAAAATATAGCCCGTGGTTTTGTGTACATAGAAGTAGTTTGAGGTAAAAATAGGTTTTTTGGCTACATCTTTCTTAAAGCACAAAAAGTAAAATGGCCCAGGGACTCACAAGCAAATTATTCCTTCTCCCTGTTAATTTCTCTCTCATTTTTCAATTCAGCTGAAGTAGGTGCACCTGATTGCCATGGGAGTAAACAATACTATCGAAGGAACAAGGTAATTTTGGTAAACACTTGAACTTCTTCGTCTGCTTCTGCAACATCTGCTACTGTGTCTGCATGGTACACAACTGAATCCATCAAGTGGTGCTTTTTCCGCTGCACGGAGGACTGGTAAACTTACTTGCTACTGCCTCCTTTATAAATGCATTAAGGTAAGGGAGTGTCAAACATGAGGGAACATCACATTTGCAGTTTATGGCACAAAATTGCAATTATTGACAAAAAGAGATCTCAGAATTGTCCTCTTTCTTTCCCTCCATTCTCCCTTTTCTTCTCAGTACCGACTATAATAGACTTACTATCACTGTAGATGCCATTTGAAGTAATGACAGCAGATAACTGTCTATTGTATCAACTTCTGATCTCACAAGGGGTTAAACTCTAAACTAACCTCTTTTTTTTATCTCTGTCCTCTCTCTCTCTCTCATCCTCTCTTTCTATACTCAATTTTCTCTATTTCTACTCACTCCATTCATTCTGTCTATTTCAACCCCTGTTATAAACTCACAGATATCAAATGGTCCAATTGCACAGGCTGCTGACCAAACTGCTTTAACCGTGAGTGAGCAATTCCTTTCTAGCAAACCATGTCTGCATGGACCTAGCTCATTCATTCACATCCCCCTTGGCAAAGGGAAAAAAAAAAAAAAAAAAAGCTCTGACAGTGTTTTTCAGGTGAAAGAAGCATAGTAGGAAGTTAATGGCATGGATGAGCTGATGCTGCCCTCCTGTGGCCAGGGTGAGCAGAGCTTAAATGAACAGTTGCCCTCCCTGTGACTGTTATTATAGCCCTGCATACACAAGTCACTGCAGTTTTTTCAGTGTAAGCATCTGATTTTTATGTTAAAAACACAGAAACAGGATGGAAATAAGGAAAAGACATCAAAAATTCATGTGAACGCTATGACTGCATCAGTCAAGGAGGTGATTGATGAAAGTGGTTATAACTGTGTTGGCTGTGTGTGTGTGTAGCTGTGGGAAGAGGTACGCATACCAACCTGTGGTTTGTCGATTGTAGACAGCATGTCTTGAACACGCTTCCCCTCTGAATCATGATCTGAGGAGACAGAGACAGGGAGAAAAAGAGAGTCATTATCAACCAAATCACCTACAGGACCCTGTTTTTTTTTTTGTTTTTTTGTAATAATCAGCAAAGAAGAGAGACTGACACATGGCATATGAAGAGAGATCCTGAAGGCATTTGAGCCACATGGTGGCTGATACATTTCTGAATTTGAATCTGGCTCATGGCTTTTTCATCTGAATAAAAAAAAAAGAAAAGAACGATGACGATCCCAAGTTTTAAAACAGATGCACAATAGAAATCTTGGCAGCGCTGCAGAGAATAGGGATGATTGATAAGGAGAGGGTTTTCAATTCCCATAACCCATGTTATTGTGATATCTAGAAATCTTCAACTCATTATTATCCAAGGTCAGCCAAGGTTTGCATCCAGATTGGGTAATTGTGGGGTCAAAGAGTAACATAAATGTATTTTGACTCCCTAATCATCACCAGTGGTGACTGTCCAACTAGTAACTCAGTCATCTGTGAAAAAAAAAGAGAGTAATAGCCTAAAATAGAGTTAAAGCAGACCCAAATGCTAAAAGTGTATTGTCTCATAGTGTGTGATGCAACAGTTGTTTTCTCCAGAAACTGCCTATTTCATCTTATCAAGTAATGATGAGCACAGCCCTTGGAAAAAAACACTAAATTATCCCGCGCTCCGCAGAAAAGCATTAGTCACAAATTCCTGACCTAAAGCAAATAAAACAGGGATTACCAAAAAAAAAAAAAAAAAAAGACTCATATTCCATATTTCACAAGACTCCTCTGTTCTGTGTATAAAAACTGTTGCTAATCTTTGGAGTCGTCGGTTCATAGAAACCATTATCCTAATCATTATTATGTATAATTTTCAATCAGTTGTCTCTACACCTGTGAATAATTACCCACAGAATGAACTGACGTCAGCAGTGTTTTTGTGGCCCGGCAGTACAGCTTATTATGCATGACATTATATTGAGCACAATGCCTTGGACATACTGAACGTACTGTTATATATATATACAATCTCCACAGACCTACATAGAAAAACTTTATTAAGATATTTCTCTTAGAGACTTTTCATGTAGTATTTTTTTTAAATATAGATTTATATTTGATAGAGAAAGTGGCACAAAACACTGATTCTTGTGGAAATCAAACACCAGGTGTTTACTAAGGATAGGTGTTAGCTATGACTACATACACTTTGTGACAGAGTGAAAAAATTCATATGAAAATGTTGTGTCTTACTAGTATATATTATAGATTTGAATGTTAACAAGGTCATTGGTTCTGAAAAGATTAGCTTATTAATCAATTAGCAACTATTTGATAATATTTATCAAGCAAAAATGCCAAAAGTTACTGTTCCCGTTTTACTATTTTCTGAGTTAATTAATTAATTAATTAATTAATTAATTAATGCAAACAAATCAATAATCAGCCCTAAATATTATTAAACTTACTAGACATAAAATACAGTCCCGTAACGTGAGCTGCACTGTTCTTTCTACTCTACCAGCTGACTGTTTTGGCTTGATGGACAGTCTCTTTGAGCGTGATGTTCGGTACACTTTTGCTTTTTTAAAGGCAAACACACGCGCACGCACACATTCATATGTAGCATAAACAAATGCACAAAAACACACACCCACGCACACGTCTGGTCCAGTGATATGACACGTCTGAGGGTGATTTAGTGGACACTAGGGGTTGCTAGGAGGGCGAGTGAAAGTGTGTGTGTGTGTGTGTGTATGCACATGTGTGGGTAATGGAAGTATTTCCCCTCTGTGTGATCCCCTAAGTTGAGGTTTTTCAGACCAGAGGAGGCCTGCTTTCTCCATCTGAGGCTGACCACTGTAAATCACACAGGATGTGTACGTGCTTGTGTGTGGGTCTGTGTGTGTGTGTGTGTGTGTGTGATGGAGGGTCAGTCATACAGGACCTGTATGAAACCCAGTCTGTTTAATTTAGTGTGTTACTATGGTAGAGGACCGAGGAGACTGTGAGACACACACAAACACTTGCATCAAATAGGCTTTCACGCATGAACACAAACAAACAAAACACACACTCATACACACCTATGTGCATATACACACAGCATACTTGTTTCTATGTTTCAAAGACCATTGTATGCTTAGATAAAGTGATGAATGAGAGATTGTGTTTGTGTGTGCGTGAGGAAGTGTGTGTGTGTGTTACTGGCTAAGTCCCTCTGACAGGTTCTGTGGAGGAGAGGGCCTTAGTGTGCCTGGGGGTACGCTTATGAGTCATGGCAACAGTGATGTCATGGAAGCACAACCTCAACTTGACCTCAGTGTGTTTGTACGTGTGTGTGCGTGTGTTAGACAGAATAAAAAAGAACTCTGTGTGTGTGTGTGTGTGCGTCTCCAAAGTCCCCATATCAGGTTACAAGAGATCTGTGATGGGTGATAGGAGGAGAGGAGTTAAGCTACTGTGTGTGTGTGTGCGTGTGTGTACGTATATGTGTGTGTGTGTGTGTGTGTTGAGGCTAGTAACGTGGGCTGAGTTCAACAGGTGAAGTACACATTCTGCATCACTGTTAGACACATTTGCTCATTAGTGCACTTTTTTTTTTCCATACATCCTTTCATCCATTTAGACAAAACTGAGCTTTTCTCTTTTATGGAATAAAGACAGACTCACAGCTCCAGACATGAACAGTTCTGTCAACTAACAGGCTGACCCAGCTTGTTCCACCCCTTCATCACAGCTGAGTGAAAAAAGAGAATATAGCCTGTTTAATGCCACAGTCCTGTAGCTACTTGTCTGATGCAGCGAACACTGCTAAGAAAGGGAAAGGTGGAATTCCATTACAGCATCATTTCAGCTGTCGCATTTAGCAAACAACAGATGTTAATAATCAAACAATAGTCATGGCTGACAAACAGCTTTTTGTGGAGGTTCGCAGATTTATTGGGTACGTTCGAAATGCAATGACAAAAATCACATTTTTTTTGCCATTTACTTGTTTTGTCAGAAGCAGAGGCTGGGTGCTGCAATTGCTTTTTTTTCCCCTCATAAAGTGATAGTTTGGGAATGGACTGCGGAGAATGTCCTCAGCTGAGGAGTGAGCAATTGTGTTGCTTATATAATGAGAAAACTATTAATAAAGCCGGTTTAACACCAAGACTGGCCAGCGACGTCTATGGAAGGCTGTATAAAAGTAACAGATTACAAAGTAGAGTGGAACAATATGATGAACAATTGTCATATTTTTCTCACTGATAATAAATGTAATGAGAAGTATTTTTTATGATACATCAACACTTACATTGGTTTACTCTTAATATCTTAATTACAGTAAGACCAGTTGAAGATTCACTGATTGCTGTAGCTATTCTTTTTGGGGGTTTTTTAGGTCAGTGTCACAATGTCAATAATTGACACATCTGGTTAATTATCAAGCCTTACATACACCACTAATAGTAGCCATCACTCACACTTTACTTTCTAGTGTTAAAAATGCTAAATCCAACACTTATTTTTGGTTATATTGTTTAATTTAAGAGACTTCTTTATTAGGAGTGAGTGAAAATATTATATATCCGATTCTGAAATTGTAATTGCTCTTTTTTAAATTAGTATTTCGGCTTTATTGTAAGTTTCTTAACCTGCATGTCACTACTGCATTTCTCAAGAGCTGAATCAGGACCATAAAAAAACACTGTGTTCAGGTTAAAATCTTAACTTGAATAACCTGAAATACAAATATCTATCAAGTTACAGCCCTAGACATGCTAAATTGAGGGACAATATTTCAGCACCATGACAGAAAGTTGGCTAACCTACTAGGTCAGTTTGTGACAGAAGAGAGAGATTTATTTAATATTTCAGGAGACCAGTAATAAAGTCTGAAAAACACTACTGCTTTACCTCACCGCTGAGTGTTATGACTCGTTGTGGTTGCTGAGTCCAGCTGCTTAAGTGTTTAATATAGAGAACAACCACAAAGAGTTGACGCTGACGGCTGAAACAGAAACTGAATCTCTTGCCAGTGTAACTCCGCATACACATGCGCACACGCATGCACACACGCACACATATACAGTCGCTTGTCCTCACTGTCCCTCACCTCTTTTCTTTTCTGTTTATGTGCTGCCCACGCACCCTCACTTCCTCTCCTCGTCTGACCTCACATCCTGTCTGTGTCTGACCGTCTGTGTTTGATTACTGAGGACAGCCAGACGGAGCGAGGGAGCGCAACGGACAGCAGGAAAAGGAGAGGAATGAGGAATTGGGGAGGGGGGCGAGCAGCAGGCCGAGCCAAAACCAGGCGAGAGGGGGGATTTAGAGGAAGAAAGAGAGAGACTGAGGGACAGACTGCAGAGAGAGAGAGAGAGAGAGAGAGAGAGAGAGAGAGAGAGAGGACAGGCAAGAGGAGTCTGGGTAAGAGATTAGGTACAAAAACACAAGGAAATTGAGAGACAAAGAGCGAGCCAGGGATCAACAGAGAGGAGGAGAAAGAGAGGGATGAAAGGAGATAGGGAGGAGAGGGCTTACGAGGATGTGAGGCAAGGATTGTACAACCTTATGTGACATCATACGGAGGTGCAGAGCAGATGAGCACCGATGATCTCAAAGTAGTAGTAGTTATAGTACTAGTCACTGCTCACAAATCTAGGTCGACCTTCTCAAAAAAAAAAAAAAAAATCTCTAGACAAATCTGAAGGTCAGAGCTTGGAAGTTGAGCCACGGGTCTGGAAATATTTCTTTCCCACTGTAAATTCAAATTTCAATGTTCTATTTTGACATCTTCAATGTTCCACAACAAAGGAACATGGAAGTCGCAGCATGCATTTATTTTTTACGGTGAAATACTACAACACCCATGAGCCTTGGCCATTGTTGCTAGGGGAAGGAAAGGCAGCCAGAGGCGCGAATCAAGAGCTGTAGCAAATTAAGAATGATAAATCTTGAGGGAATACTTCAACATTGTGGGAAATATGCTTATTCACGTTTGCCATGAGTAAGATGAGAAGATTGATACCAATCTCAGTGCTCAGTGCAGCCAGCTGTAATCTCATCTAACTCTCTGCAAGAAAGCAGATAAGAGTATTTCCCAAAAAGTCCAACTACTCCTTTAACTGCTAATGTTTAGTATAAAGCATTATGTTTAGCTCCAGCTTGTTAGTTAGTGGCACACATGGCAAGATTTTAAGCTCTGTGATTGGATACTTCTTTCTGAAATGCACCCTGGGAGTCATAGTCTTTTTCTTCTCTCCTCAAATGCACACAAGCTTTACCTTTGACTTTATCAAAGAACCGGATATTTTTCTAATGTTGTAGCTCATTTTTTTGCACTGATGATTCAATCTGAGTGTTTCATGTCCGTCCAAGCCTTGGAAAGGATCCAACAGCCTGTCACCTAATATTGCCTTTGCAGAAAATAAATGTGACTTTTGCCTCCCTCATCCTGGACACCCAAAATAACTTCTCCCACTGTCTCTCTATTCAACGGAAAGAAGTAGGGAAACACTTCTGTCTCCATCCGTCTTATTCCTTCCCCCCTCCTCCCTCCTCCCTCCCTCTGTCCTCTTCAAATACAACAACTATTTTTAATGTTGCACGCATACATGTTTTAAAATTAATGGTGTCACTTGAAAATAGAGCTACAGTAAAAATGAGTCATTTTGACAGTTAGGAGGTTGCATTCCTCCTGCATGACGGCCTGTGGCTCCGAGTCGCAGTCTGTCTACACTGGGACAGAAAAAGACCTTTAAGGCCTGGAGGAAAAAAATGTGAAAAATGTGGCAACGGCCACTCACTCAGCCCCCACTCCACACACATACCGGGCCATGGGTTGTGTGTGTGTGTGGAACAAAGTGAGATATGATACCCATCTTTAGCCTCTAATCAAGGAGAACAAAGCAAAGTGACGGACGGACGCTCAGCTGGAAGGAAAGGGAGCGAGCTAGATAGAGAGATATTGAGACGAGAGGGGGGACGGACAGTAGAGGACAGGGAGGAAGGAAGGAGTGGGGACAGGAGAGGAGAAGGAGGGAGGAGAGGAAAAAGGAAAATGGAGGTAGAGAGGGCACAGGGCTTGGATTCCACACTATTATCATCTGCTGCATAGTGAGCATTCCATCTGTTCAACAGCTGGGCTACACACACACAAGGCAGAGAAGTCGTTGGGACATGCCTGAAATTGTGGTTGTCATGGTGAAGGTTTGGTTCTCATGGCCAGAGCCCTGATCGTTTATAAAGAGGATTAGTGAGGGAGAGAACACAGAGAGACTGGCACAGAGAAATGGAGGAGTCGAGTAAGAACAAGAAAGAGAGCAAATGAGGGCAGAGAACAGAAAAAATAAATAAATAAATATATAAATCAAAACATACAAAGAGAAGGACTGGAAGAGACACACAGACTGAGGACTGAGACAGACATGCAACCTGGTTATTACAGTCTCTCTGCTATAACCTGATTTCACGGACGTCATGTAAATGAGAATACCCAGTGTCTTTAATTGGGGTGAAGATTTGAGAGAACCTGGTAAACACAGCTAGATTTCTGCAAGAGAAACCTGATTTATTGCCACGCATAATTTATAAAGGCATGCCTGTGCAAGACGGACAAAGAGTAGTGGAGGTATGAAAAGGAAGATCGTTACTTGTGCTGCACCGTTGTGTCCAAAATAATGATATCTGATGCCCAATTTGAACTGAAACTAAAATAAATAAGTCTCTCTATAAATGCATGTAATTGCATTCTGATTTTCTGCCTTAACTGGGTTTCTTTTGTGTATGTAAATGTCGACAGAGAGAAAAAGAGAGAGACCTTGTCCACAGCAGCCCTCGCACTACAGAAAGATGAGCGATTCAACTGCCAAACGGCACAAAAGCTCGCTCTGCTTTTCCAAGAAGAGTATGAAAGTGTGCGCACGTATGCACGTGTGTTTATGTAAGTGTGTAGCGCTGTGACCTGGCCAGGCTGTTAGGGATTATGGGAGATGAGTTTCTCAGAACCCTGACCCCATCTGACCCTGCTCAGCCCAAAAAGACTTGCAATGAATGACTGCAGACTGGCAGACAGAGTGGAAGACCAATCCACTGTCAGATACGTAGACAGCACAGACAGAGGCAGCGGGCGACAGCGGCAGAAAACAGTGAAAAGAGATCAAGAGGAGACAGAAAAGATCGAACGATGTGAAGAGAGAGAGTTCGAGGCCATGAAAACGCTTGTTTGTTTGCGTTACCTTCCACTCACACCTGTCAGTTTTGTTTACCACATAAAATAGATCTTTGTTCATTCACTAGAAGCGCAAACATTTAAAGTGCCAATCTCAAGTTACAATGTGGATGTGTCATGTGATCTGCTGCCTCAAGCGTCCTGTGCATACTGATTACCAACAATTTACACATTTTAATTATTTAGCCGTTACATTGTTACCAATTTTTTTGAAAGCAGCTGTGTGGACATGAAACTTGGCATCATTGGTAACATCAATTTCAAATGTATCCACCACATACTGTACATTCAAAACTGAAAAATAATGTTGGGGTGGCCAAAATTAATACAAGTTTTCCCGTGAATTATTGACTAATTATTGGCTTTAACTAACATATTGGAAGTGACTCTTCTTAACATTCGTGGCTGTGTGCATCCCTCGTTTACTTCTCTTGCAAAGAACCCAGAAAACTCAGAAAATCTATACAAAGAAGCTCAACTCCTCTCTTCCTGTTTTGTTCAATGAAACAATACAAAGCCCAGTTCAGTGACACATATAAAGCAAAGGGCTAGAGCAGCTTCTCGTCTGCGATGTGGCGCTCATGTGTGTTTATAGCAGTCACACGGACGTCATGGAATTAGTCTAATGTTGGTCTTAAACTGCTACTGCACCTTAATATCTACTCCAAATCTTTTAAGTGTACACAAATCGCTTGAGCAGTAAGCCCCAGATGTCTGGGCTTTGTGCATTTTTATCTATTCAGTTACTTAATTTGTTTAGGTCAAACTCAGTATTACCCTGCTGAAGCAGTTTAAAGGACTTAAAATATTATGTAACCCAGTTCTGGTTAATACAGAGCGGTTGGGTGCTCTTGCTTGATAGTGTGGCGAGTTTATCGCTTGTATCACAAGGTTCATTCAGCTGGATGGGGAAATGTCTGGTGTTCTCATTGTGATTGGCGAGAACAACCTCCCCTTCTAATCCCACTAGTCCTGTTACATGATATCAGCGGGTAAGACATTCCTCTGCTGGTAAAGCCATCCCTTGTTCTCGCTCAGTTTTTTGTGCATCTCCCCTTTTTTCTCTCCTTTCATTCCGCATTTTTTGTCTTTCTTCGTTGTTGTCCTTCATTTCTCTCCTTTCCTTTTTATTCTCGTCTTATCTCTGTCACTTCTCTCTCCTTTCCACGCTCCCTCTTCTAGCCTCCCTCTTCCACGCCACTGCCCTCCATCTTGCCCCACAAACATGGCCGTATTTGGGTTTGTGGGAAGGGGTTGGAGTTCAGAGGGGGCTGAGATTATCACCATGGCGATCTACATCAAAACAGGCCAGAAAGGGAAGGGTGGGAGTATGTTCACACATTGACAGGCCTGTTACTACAGTTACAGCGGGAGGAGCAGGAAGAGTTTGATGTTAATACGGGAGCTGAGTCATGGTTTGGTCAAAGGCCACTAGCGCTAATGAGGATGACGTCATCAAAATATTACGTGACAGTATTTTTTATAAAAGTCTTCTTTTACCACCATCACTGTTCTAAAGTTGTCGATTCATTGATATTGCAGCGTAATTAAAAGAAAACTCTGTCAGGGTCAAAAATAGCAAAAACCCACGTCACTGACACAAGACAATGAATCTACTGGTGATATATGCATCTGTCATCCAAGAACTTGTTGTACTAAATATGTTTGGTCACTTGATGTTTTGCTGATGTTGATGCTGATGTACTCTTAACTGCCAATTTAGATAATGTGCTTATATCTTGCTTTTATTCTAAGTAGCTTTCAATAACAGCCACCATCTACAAGACTAAAAACTAAAGTACATGAGTTGAATCATGAAGGCAAAAAGAGATCTGAGATTTGAATTGTGGCTTGTCTGCCATCTCTCAAAATTCAATTGAATTTTTTTTACATTAGTTAGTTAAATTCATAAGCTATAAAACAAACCCTTGCTTAATCTAATACACTCACAGGTTTGCTGCTACAGCCAAACATCAGGTCTGGTATGACCAGTAGATTATGATGTTAATTAAAGGTGGCGATTTTTAAAATATATTGTGTAACTGATATTACTATTATCACTTCACTGATTTACCGGCCCTCCTTGTGCTACTGTTACACCTAATATATTTTTATTTCATTCTGTTATTGTCAAATGTAGCCACAACAAAAAGTTAGCCTTGCTTGAAGCTTGTTGGAATAATTATGTAAAGGTAACCTGAACCTTCTCACAATCTACCAGACATTGCAAAAAAACGTCCATGGTAACACCATTCCTGCTCAGGTTAATCAAATCTTGTGCTGTTGTTGTTGGCACTTTTTTAAGCGTAGGTATTAAAAATGTCTGACAAAGAGCTGGCCAAGTCAAACTAGAGACGTGAACCTCGGATTTTGATATGAATATGCCAGAAAATATATCAACAAATAATTAAATATGACCCTAATGTTTTGTAAAGTCTGAAGCAAATCATGGGGCAAGAACTAACAGAAAACGAAATGTTCCTTGTTTCAAAACATCCTTCTTGGCACGCTGTCATTGTGTATGGCAATGAAGAAAATTTGTAGGTAATTTCTTTGGTTTAGATTCAATACTTCAGATACCTGCTATGTTTTCCCTTATTTTTGTTACTAAGACAGTTGTGCAACTGAAAATGAATTCCTAAGAGACTCAAAGTGCACTCAAGGGAAATTAAAGGAAACCTGGTCATACATATTTTTAACTTGAGTTACATTTTCCTCTGCATATTACGTGGATATAAAATGTGTTTTTACAGTTGTCAGACCACTGTAACGTCTGTGACCCCTCCTCTTATTTCCCTCATATCCCATCCAACAGAGCCAACATGGTGGACACAGCAGTCAGTGCGCACATCTGGTTTCTCCTGAATTCACAGCACTCGGCAGTGACGTAGAACCAAAGATGGAAGAGCTGAGGGAGCTGGTCCATCTGTTTCTGCTGAAATCCCAGTTTCTCTGAGTGAGAGACAGGATCTGCGGTGGTGATGATGCAGAGCCAAGATGGAGGAACAGAAGGGACGGGGCCCACATCTGTTTCTGCTCAGCAAGCAGCTCAGTTCTGAGGAAAAGGGCCTGTAGAGCTGGCTTTACTGGGGAATGGACACTGTGCTCGCCAAGTCAGCCTGCTGCCTTACTGGCACTCGGGCAGTAGCCACACACACACACATACAGTATACACACACACACACACACACACACACACACACACACACACACACACAGAGAGAGCAAGGGCATCAAGGGCAAAGCGTAGGCGGCTGTGTGTGTGTGTGTGTGTGTGTGTGTGTGTGTGTGTGTGGTATTCTGGGTTGGACCATACTTGGATGCGGCGGGCCAAGCAGCAACTTTGTCGGAATGTTTGTACTCTGCTCTTTAACTCTCCGTCTTTCCATCTCTTCCCTGTGATGTAGGAGTTCTGGTTTAGTTTTTTTTTTCTCTCTCTTTACAAACCTTCCATCTATCTTCCTCCTCTCGTTTGTCATTCAAATCCTACATTCCTCTCTTCTCTCTGTTTGCACCCCCACCCCCCCTACCTCCCGCCAATCCTCTGGACCCTCATGCTCTGATTGTTTTACAGGAAGCCCAGTCACGAGGTGTTTGTGCATGTGTGTGTTGTGTGGTACATCTAGCTGACTCAGCCTGATCTCCAGCCCACTACTGAGACCCTGGTAGACCAGAACAGACGACTGACGACATGCTGACATGCGACTGTCTGTCATGTATGTTCTTGCTGTTTTGAATACTCCCTTCAGCTTCAGTACGTGCCACATGAAACTGTGGAACTTTTAAGCTGATCTGTCGACTTCGTTTTCCTTTCCCTCCTTTGGCGCTCCTCTAAGATGATTCTGTTTGTGTGCTACATCAGTCTGGAGTGCAGTGGAGTGTGTGTGTGTGTGTGTGTACTGTAAGAAGCTGTGGAGTCTCCCCCACTGCACTGCAGCCAAACACTGCCTCTTCTGTATGCGTATATGTTTTGCATCTGTTCAGACTTGTGTGCAGGTTTGAAAGCATTTAAGTGTGTGAGAGAAAATGCAAATTTGATCAAAATGTTCTGCGTGAGATGTTTAAAGGGGCAGTTCACCCCTCAAGAAACATTTTTCTCACTCACCTCTTATGATATCTAGCCATTCAGATAGTTTTATTTGATCAGGGTTTGATCTCCAAAACATTGGTGGTGAATGCAATTTTAATTGTGATGCCCAAAACACTGAAAAGTAGCATTAAAAAAAAATTCAATAGCAATTCGTCTTTTCGTACACATTGCCCAGGTTACTCTGGGTAAGGCACAGACGTTGCTGTGAATTGTAAAACTGCAACCAATCATTTTTTTAAATTAACTGATTGAGACAGATTCGAAACAGGTTCATGGCAACATAAAGCTAAAAACAATCTGCAGGTACGGACATCACTAGCAGTAAGTGAAGAAGCATGTTTTTTGGTAAACCTTACCAATGTGTTTTCATCCACCTCAACCAAACTATCCATTCATGTTTACGGACTTCCTTTAACTTTTCCCATCCTGACGATATTCAAAAACACTTCTGTCATCACAAAAATAAAACTGCTTAACAACATGGTCATCTGAGCCACACTTCAAACTTTACTCCAATATCAGATTTGGGGACGTATACACACACATGGCACAGATGGGATATTTCCTCTGATGTGACACCATGCTGTGTGGGACTGAGCTAAAGTTTTATGGGGAGGGTAAATTTAAAAGAAGACTTTGACAGTTACAATGAGTGAGTAGACGAATTTATGCTTTTTTTCTGTCATCACCTCCACAGATAGCCCTGTGTGTTATGTGTATGTATGAGCATAAACGAGATACTCGACTCTTTTTAATAACTCAGACATACATCTGACGGGTCAAGACATGTCATTAAACAAGTAAGCATGTGTGTGCACTTCATGTCTTTTTTTGCACATGTGCATTACTTTATATGTGTGTATGAGAGTGTGTGATAAGGCTGAGCTGTGGTGTCTTAATATAAGAGCTCAAAGGTTTCCTTCATCTCAAGCAAGACTCTACAGGTATGTGCCCCCACCACCGCCCCCCTTCTCGCTCTCCCCTCTCTCTCACCCAACCCCCCTGTGGCTCAGCCTTCACCAACAAGGCCGGTATTGTAGCGAGGGTAAAGCGATAGCGCTCAGGGACAGGTTCAGCTATGTGGTTACCCAGACAACCCCTCTTACCCCCTTCCCCGCCGTCCCACCTCCACCATCACACACACACACACACACACACACACCCTCCCCCTCCTGGATCCCTTCACCTCAGTGAGGCTGCATTCATCCATTCATTTTTTTGGGTGACTTTCTGTGAGAGAGGGAGAAAAAAAGAGTGAGAAAAAGAGAGAAAGGTGTATTTTATCTGGCCCGCTTGAATGCAAAGGGGGCACTCTCAGGTTGAACAGGACAAAGCCAGTAATATAGAGACAGACAGAGAGGGGTCAGAGAGGATATTCCTCGAAAAAAAAGAGAGAGGGGTTTGTTCCTTGTTGAGATATCCTCCATCTGGAGAATAAAACCATCTTACAGTGATGTTTTCTGACAGGAAGCCAGTGTAAAATTTAAAATTTGTTCTGCATGTAAGTGTATTTGTACATTAGAAATAAACACACACACACACACACACACTGCTACTTTAATCATGCTCCTTTGCATCTCCATCCTTATGTCTGGCGTATTTATGTCTGGTGTTCAGGTTTGTGTCTGTGTTCTATGAGACTTATTGACTGAAGGTGTTATTTGATGTTTAAAAGCCAAAAAAACAACAAAATCAATGCCTTCTGGATCGGAAAACATTCGAACCCGCTGTGAAGTGGCGTCGCTGTACGTCAACGGTGTGTGTGTGTGCCAGTCTCTCTCATTGCTTTGTGTGTTTGTGTGTTTGTGTGTGTCCCCTACCTTGTGTGTGTGTCTCTGGTTCACTGTTTCGTGGACTGCTGCGGAGTCGTCTCTCTGGTTTCTTTCCTCCTGGACTGCTGACTCCGCCCCCCGACCCCACTGACCCAAGCGACGGGGCATGTGACTTGTTGCTGCATCGCAAAAAAAAAAAAAGAATCGCAGAATCGTTTAGTGTTGATTATGGGAGTATATGACATTAACTTTTACCAACTGAGCCCTGAACTGCTTCAAATCAGTGAGGAGCACAGAACAAAATTGCCCAGACAGTCATTTGAAATAACCAAAACTGTTCTAACTTTGGCAGAGAACTGTAGGAGCCATCTGGTTACAGTAAGAAGCTGACCGAGAAACAGAACGACGACAGCTATAAAGGAATACACCAGTCCTCGGTAGAAAATTCGCTGATGAGCACTGGTATTCGTCAACTAGAATCATATATTAAACTCAAAATAGCTGATAATTAAACAAAATACATTTCAAGCTGATTCGATTTAGAAACATAAGCTCCCCTGTTGCCTCAGAAATGTGAGTCAAGTGAACTTAAGTTGAAGAATTAGTTCAAAGTTGTCTCATGAGTTGTGAAATAAAGTTAATAATAATAACAATAATAATAATAATGGTATTAAGTTGACTCAACAACTGTTCATTCACTTTGACAAATGTCACAGTCAGACTTACCCTCTGTTTACATTTTCTCGCTTTGTTGTGACATTTCTATATTTATCACTTCATACCAGAGTCAGTATGAAAACAGCGTGTCAGGCTGCTCTCAACTATCTTGTTAAATTATAAATGTACAAGAGTGGGGACTGAATTTGATACTAACATCAATCATGGTTTGCATTGTTTTCATATTATGAAAAGAGGCCGTGACTTACCCTAACATGTGTTAAAGTCACACAGAAAGTTTCCATCATGTATATTTTCTTAAAACTACAAAAAGAAAGAGCCTCCAGGGAGTTTTAACTCTCCTACAGTGCATCCTGGAGAGTCTGCTAATGAATTCATCATGTTTATTTAAAAAGTTGAATTAACTTAAAATGAATAAAACTTATATATTTGAGTGAAGTTAATGACAAAAGATTAGTTGATCCCACTAAATTCCTGCATAATGTTTAACAGTGACAGCATATAGAGATTTTTTTTTTTTGCCCTGTTGTTGTGATCAAATGGCCAACCTCAGAAAAAAACAATTAATCAATTAACCAGTCAGAGGAACAAAAGTCAACCAGGAGGTGTATGACAGAAGTAGCATGGGCACCTGTATCCGTTGTGTGCTGGCCCCAGGCTGCCCTTATACAGAGTGGAGGGAGGGGAATTAAGCCGATTCTGTCGCTCTAGTTGTCTCTGTTCCTTGATCTTTTTGGGCTGTGGCTTACTGTATGTGTCCTCTCTGCCTATGTAGTTAGACATCCCGTAAACTGGGATGATTTCTGGAGAGGAAAAGAGAGGATAAATTATGATTGTGCAAAGCACTTTAAAAAAAAAAAAAAATTGGATTAATAATTGAGTCCAGTCAGTATGTCAGTACCTGGATCGCCGTACATGGGGGGAAGGTGGTGCTGGTAGTACTGGTGGTGGGGTAGCTCCCCGGGGCTAACAGGGGGGTAGAAAGAGTGAGAGTTTGGGATAAAGTGAGGGTGAGCCAGGTAGGGGGGCAGGTGGTGTGTGGGGGAGAGAGCTGGAGAGTAGGAGGGAGGGTAGCACTCTGGAGACTGAGGGGTCACCACCACCCGGCGGACCCCTGTGGTATCTTCCAGCACCTGCAGGAGAGAAGAGAAAAGAAAGGGAGGGGTGTAAGACGAATAAAAGATATGCTCCTGGAATTTCACAGTAAACATTACACTTTGACATTTTGCACACTGACAGCTCCAAATGGCAGCGAGACATGCTTTACCAGCAAATCATGTTACGCTGGTAAACTACACCCAGTCTGTAATTGCTTTATAATGCACATTGTTATGTAGAGATTTCCCTGGGTGGTGCTCCTTAAATGGTTAAGGAGTCAGTTAGTGTTTCATTATCAAGTTTTAATTTGGCATTTGGTCAATTCTATTAATTTTGATTCATTGAAAATTAATAAGAGGGGATCGACACCATTTTTTTCTCCAGTTTCTGCTTATATTTTAGGCTGAATTCACTGGTTTTTTTTTTTATGTATGCAAAAATGCTAAGTATGGCTTCAAGGAACAGTTAGACATTTTGGGAAATATGCCTAATCTTTTTCTTGCCAAGAGTTAAATGAGAATGGTATCAATCTCTTCATCTGTCAGCAAGAAAGCGAATAAACGTGTTTTCCAAAATGTCAAGCTATCCCTTTAAAATACTCGTGTGTTTTAAGCGTTTATATCTATTTTTAAAAGGGCTATTTTCAGGGTAATTTCACTACCTTTACTTTTAAACTCTTATCTTGGTCATTATCAGGGCTAGCTATACATGCTGTATCTTGCTTTTTTCAGAGTACTCTAGGCTATCCACATCTCCCATCATTTGGTATGATAATACTTGCAATGCGCATGAGCCTACTTGCGCGTCTTTAGACCACAACTTTCTGTTTATTTGTCAAAGCAAAGTAGGATGTAATGTCAACCCTAATATTGGAGATAATGCAGATTTTTTCCATAATTTCAATACCAGATTACTTGACAAAGCTGTTTATTTTGATATGCTGTACATTGTGAAACAATAGTGACTTTGTGACTTATTCAACCAAAAACAGGAGTAAAGTAATTAGCAAAAATATTTCTTGCAGAAGTTTGATCTGTGATTCAGTATGTACGATATGTACGATAACTAGCATTATTACAAAGCTCCAGTTCTGCTCTTTCTTGTGATATGTGTTGCATACCTATGCAAAGTTCATGAGTAATTCAAACAAGAGTAATGGATGTGGAGATGGACACAGAGCTGTATGCAGATTGTAACTGTGATTAAATTTGATCGCTACAATGAATACTTCTCAAGCAATTCAACCGAGAAGAAGGGATGTGAATTTGGATGCGAATTGCTTCTGTATGGGGTTAAAAATTCAAATGGCTATTTAACGGCTATCACCTAAAGACTATTTTGCTGTCAATCATTTTGTAAGCGCAGCTGTCCTTTCTCTTGAAAAGTATATGACCATTAAAGGACTAAAAATGCACAATTTATTAAGCATCTGAGACACTGTGCAAACAGGATGTTTTGGCCCTTTAAGTGATGAAAACAAGCTCTGCAATGTTGTCATCAGATGGTCTGCAGATTTCAATAACATCAAGTTTCAAAGAACTGCTTCAAATTAACATAGATTCCATACATGTATTCACATTCCCGGACTAGGACACACACACACACACACACACACACACACACACATAGACACACACACACACACACATTCCAACTATTCAGACACTCACAGGCCTGCATTCCAAGCAGAGAGCAAACACACACTCCCTGCAGTGAGGGGAAGTCATCTGCTGGTCCCTAACAACAACAACAAACCGCCAGTCTGTCTTTCTCACACATACACACACACACACACACACACACACACCAAATAACACTACCCCAAAACCCCCACACACACTGACAGGCAAGATGGGGATCAACAGACTCAGTGCCAGAATACGACAGACAGAAAGAAAGAAGAGAGAGTATTAAAGAGGGTCAGGAGGGGAGGAAGAGGGTAATCCGAGTGAGAAAAACTGTAAGAGGGGGAGAAAAAGAAGAGGAGGAGGAGGAGGAGGAGGAGGAGGAGGAAGAGGAGGCCCCTGAATCTTCCCCTCATCCATAAAAAAACAGGGTGTTTACAGAGAAACAAGGGCAAAGTCCCTGCATGAGTACATGTGGACTCGACCTACATGCCCACGCAACATTTCCTGGCAAGAATATGCACACACACACACACACACACACACACACATATTCCAAATAATGCCGGAAGGGACATACACACCATCACAATACAACCATTTGCACAAACCACCAAGGACATACACACACGCATGTGCAAAATCCATCTGTCAACGCGCTACTTTCCACCACCGCAGTGCTCTTTCCCCATCCATCCCTTCTTCCATCCCTCACCCCCAAAGACCTACCCACCCAGTCACTGTCTCCCTTATCAGCCTTGTTTATGTAAGAGTGACAGTGTTTCCCGCTCACACTTGGCCGAGTCCCTACTAACACACATACCCACACACAGGCAAACACACACCCACGGTGAGCCAATGACCTGCCTTCCATTGGCATAAGAACACAATCCCACCACAGGCAGAAGTATTTGTAAAAACTATGCTTTTGAGGACAGTCCAATGAACTTGTGTTGATGAATTCAACTTTGTAAAACTTGAAAAACCTTCCTCGATTTTTCTCATCTTCCTATCTTTATGAGGACAGCTCGGGTCAGATAGCGGAACACAGTCACACACATATTAGAGAGTCAGAAAAACAAATACCCCCCCCGACACTCAAAATTCAGCACATTCCTGCTCGGTGCTCTGTTGGGGGAGGAGGTCGCCTTGGTTACTTCTTTGCTGATCTACAACAAGCCAGGATAAGTGTAATGCCCGGTGTATGCTTTCTGTGCCGTTTGACGTGCGCAAGCGTTCCACAAATAGTCTGTCTTCCATCATATTCATGCCTGCCACCCTTTAATGACGACCACTTGACGGACTTCTGGTAGTCGTTCATCAAAAATAAACAGTGCGAGTCTCACAGCTAAAATCTGCTCCACAGAAACGTGTCATTTGCGACTGCTGTACCTCGTATTTGCTTCAAATCTCTTAATGCAATCAGTTCCTCTTAATGATGCATAAAAAAATTCAGGACACAAGCATCAGTATGCTAAAACAAACCAGGCAGGCTTCTCAGTTAGCACAGATGTCCTTCATATTTACAAAAAAAAAAAAAAAAGAATAGATTTGCATTGGAAACATTTTAAATGATCTCACCTAGGTTTTTATGCTTATGTTACTAAGAAAAATATGATTTTAAGAGTCTATACTAGATCACAGGATGGCATGAGAGGCCCCTATTTGTCTTTCTGTGACTGATTGTGATTGTGAATGGAAAAAAAAAAAGGACACGCAAACACAAACAAACCTGTGAGATGTATCCTGGGGGTACGTGGATAGGGGGAATAGACCCATTTGGGGACATCATGGGAACCTCAGCAGGACCTGCAAAAGAGGAGGAGATTTATTTATTTAACCGGGCAGCTCACCTTAGAGTTAATTCTCCTTTACACTCGTCAATCAACAGTACACATGCAGGGGCGCAAACACGTAGTGCCACACACAGTGAAGGGCACGGCAGTGTGACACATATGTTTAACACATCGTTTTATAATGCCATTCACTCCAGTGTATTAACCAGTATTTCAAAGGTGAATTAATAGATTATGGTCATATTAGCGTGAAGTCATCTACAGAGTCAACAAATGACTTTAAACCGGGAGAATTTATCCTTCTTTAGTTTAGTTTTGAGTGTCCAGTTGTGTTTATATATATCATGAAATAAACTCAATCAACCGAGAGCGTGTTTATTATTTCATTCTGAGCAACTTTTATGAGCTAAATCTTGACGTAAGTGCAGTGATTCCAGTGTGTTTTGATGACATTTTAAGAGTTTTAAGCACATTTTTCGGGATAATATCGTGAACCAGGATACCCGTGACATTACATTTTCATATCGTCAAGATGGATGTATGTGAAACACATGAGGGCACAAGACCACTCACTGAAACAGAAATTCCTGCTCTGAAGTAGAAGCAAGAAAAATAGAATTAGCAGATTGAATTGATGTTGACTTTTCCACTATCCACCATCCCCCCCACCCCCCTCAAATCTCTCCAGCCTCTCTCTTCCTCCATCTCTCTCTGTGATGGAGGTCTGTGGCTGGTAAAGTCATTGGGACCCCATTGGGACAGCTGGAGGCAGACCTGGCCTCAGAATAAATCACACGGCACACACACACACACACACACACACACACACACAGATGGGCCTCATCACCTACAAACACACATGCGAGCATGAAGGCACGCTATTATTTTCTGTCCATGTTGACACCAGTCAAATGTCAGCTGAATGACTAAAACCTGGTCTCCTTTAAAGGGCGATTTCACCCAAATTCAAACAAAAACATGTCGCGTTATCTCGTTGACTTCTCACTGTGAAAATATGTTTATGTTATGTTTTTGCAATTTAGGTGTACCAACCCTATTTTCATCCCTCCCTTTCTCCTACACAGTCCTCCCTTTCCTTCCTTCCTTCTTTCTTTCTTTCAGTCCATCCCTGCGTCCCACTTTTCAGCTTTTCATCCCTCCATCCTCCTCTCCACCTCCGCTCCTCTTCCCAACTCACTTAATCCTGCTTTTCTTTCCATCTTTTTTCCTATCCTTCCTTCAATAACCATTTTCAGAAAATTCCTCAAGCATGAACCTCCTTCTTTCCCTTCTTCCAGCCATTACTCACCTCACTCCCTCCTTTCATTTAAAATATTACTCACTTCATGCTTCCTTATTTCCCCTCAGTCATACTCTCCTTCATTCCTACCTAAATCACTCCCTCTTTCCTCCTATCCCTCCATCTCTCAACCCGACACTCATCAGCCAAACAAACAGGTAATGGTACAGTAAACACACACACACACACAAACCTACGCACACACACAAAAACAACCTGGGCAAAGTCTGCAGTGTGGGCTACAGTAGCGTGTGTGTGAGTAGGTCACAGGTATGGAGAGACAGACCTCTTTCAGTCCTGTCTGCTCCCCTACCATGGAGACTAGAGGGATATGAAAGTCCTCATTGAGTAGAAGGTCATAGCATGAGGAGAACACACACACACACACACACACACACACACACACACACACACACACACACCGCAGACATACAGTACTCCTCTAAACCGCTTTCCATCACTGCTCATAGCACATTTTCCCTCTTGCTCATACACTGTTCCAAATACACACTCTCTCTGTGTCTCAGTTGCCCTCTCTCTCCCTCATACACACAAACACACACACACACACACACACACACACACACACTACTGGCAAACAGACGTGTGTTTGGACAGTCTGCTGCTTCTGTGCTCTTCACTCAGCAAACAGCAACATTCCTCTGCTCACACACACACACACACACATGCGCACACACACACTAAACATTCCCATCTCTGGCCCCCAGGACTGGACCCAACAGGCCCAACTACCCCCCAACCCCTACCCAAAACACAAGACACTCTTTGTCCTACTACCCTTCACACACACATTCACACACACACACACTGCTGTAAGTCATATAGTATTAGACTGACTTCCATTTAGAAAAGCTGATGATAATCATGCAGTTGTACAGTAGATCTGTGTTTGAGTGGTTATAAGTGTGTCTGTGCACCACGCATATAGAAGTGAAGCGAGTGGTGTACAGTCCTCATTATCGTAACGTCACTCTCTGGTCTTCAGCCTCCAGCTTTGCCCTTTAAGCGCCACAAATAGAGTCACGACTTCCTCTGCCTAATCCTGCTGGAATCCCAGACAACTCGGCTAACCAAATCCACTCCACGCTCTCTCCCTCACTTCTCATCTTGCATCTGTTGCTCCTTCCGCTTCCGACTGCCGGAGAGGTCAGGTCAGAGATCACTTATGAGGTCATATCCCCCATGTGGGATGACATCACTGTAATACCTGAGCCACTACGAGGCATTAGTCATGTGTAATCCAGTCCTCAGAGAGGCATCCAAGGGGTATCTGACTAAATGAGTAATAGTTCATTTTCACTACACTCGGATTTAAAAAATGATTACTTTCAGTAGTTGCCAACAACAAATGAGCCTTGTGTCAAGATGATTAGCAGCTTCTGCTTCAGCTAGAGCCAATGATTCTCATAATTATAGTAGAGCCACATATCACGTAAACTTTGACATTTCTGTCACAAGCAGATGTGACTTATTGTTCATCCCGTCCCAGAAATGCATGCAAGTATTCCTCAAAAAAAAAAAAAAAGACAGAAAGGAAATGGATAAAAGCTTAGGCTGAGTGATAATTCAACATTATCATTAATTAACTTTCAATTGTATTGTGTCAGAAAGACGCGACCATATTGTGTTAACATTTTATCAGTCCAAATGAATGATTTCTAGCAGTGTAATGAAAAACAACTGTTGAAAGTTTTGTTTTACACTTTTTTTTCTGTGTACATTAACAATGCATAAAATGCAAAACAATAATGGCATATAGCTCATTGCATTGCACATCAATTTGATTTAAACGTGATTTTGCCATATCCTCATATATACTGAATAATGTATATACATACTATTTCAAACATATTGCCTTATTTTAGGAGCTAACAGCAAATATGTTACAATTATTTATGATCAACATTAATTTTTGTTTAGTTCATGCAGAGAGAACAACGTGTCAAGCAAGAATATTTCCTGTGAAATCCAATCAGATGTAAAATGCTATGTATAGCGATCAATGTTTATGGAGTGACAGATAACCAGTGTTAAAATGCTGCATGCATCACCTACAATTCATCTTAAAGCACAGCTTCTGAAACTACCGTAATTATGTTTTTCTTTGTTATCTATACAGACCGCAAGAGTTATTCAATACCACATCTATGACTAAACCATCTTATTGCGAAGGTCGCTGAAATTAACGTGAGGTCTGTGGTCAACTGTGTATTCATTTGGTGGTCCATGACGTGTGCACGCATTTGTTCAGGAGCCAATGTCTAAGGAGACCGGGAGGACCACAGGAATGATGACAAATTGTGTTTTGTATTGCATGTAACAAAGATAGACGAAACAAAACGTTGAAATACAGGGTGGGAGAGCAGAGAGACAGACAGGTGTTGAATGGAAAAATACTGTTTTCATAAGAAAAAAAAGAGCGACAAGTTACAAGTAGAAGACAGAACAAATTAAGAAAATGTGAAAAAAAATTACAAAATACATCATTAAAATTGGAAAAGTGGAAATATACGGCAATACTGATCCTCAATCTTACTGGCAAAGAAAAAGATCTTAATGCTTATCTAACACACATGCACACAATTTTAAAGCCTCACCTCAGAAAGTTTAATTTTCGTTGCCAAAGATTTACACTAGGAATATACACATACGTTCATGGTAAACATCCTGTCTCATCCTTTACCAAACATACACACATACACACAAAATCCCGGACAAGAAGATAATCTCTTATGGTCAATTCTTCTATACTGACTCATTCATGAAAAAACAAAACAAAAACAAAACAAAACAAAAAAAAAAAAACACATCCTTGGGATTTTGTCCAGCTGCCCATACATACATTCACACACATACACAAACAGAGGAGATGATGCAACATTTCATCAGATGTTTCTCATGATACAGCTGTCAAAGACAGCTGCGACTGGGCCCCCAAAGCACAACACACACACACACACACTCAAACACTGACAGAGTCCTGCACTGATACACATGTCCAAATACTTACATCCGTAATCATGCATTAACTTTCGCGCACTGCATAGACACACCATGTCCGTGCGCACTTATCGATCAACGGTGCTGACAGTGAGTATGTGTAACGTAGGCCAACTGTGTGTATCAGCTTGTGTTCTGTCTATCAGACGGGAGTAGCATTCAGCTTCTAGAAAGACATGAAACACTTTCTCTTTTTCCCTTCATGAGCCCTGCACATGTGGTCACCACATTGAAAGGAAACACAGACCCTCTTGGGAAAGCATGTGTGTGTGCGGTGTTGGTATCAGACCAAAGGAGCCTGTTTGTGAGCTGACCTACATACAAAACAACCAGACTCAGATGGATTTCCCAAAAACACACAGACAAAAAAAAAATAGTAGTACTAAATAGACAAGCTTAAAAAAAAAATCCTTATCTCCAAAGTACAGCGCGCGCACACACACACACACACACACACACAATTTGTACACCCTATCAGAAACCCATGAAGGCAGCTGTCCGATCTAGATGGGTATTTGTATTCCTGTACGAGTCTGTGTTTTTGCATGTGTGCGTGTATGTGTGTGTATGTGTGTGTGTGTTTATGTGTGTCTGGGTCAGTTGTGACGTGGCGTTGCCTGGAAGTTATGTAAGCATCAGTAGGGTAATGTTATCTGTCCTCGGAGCTCCAAGAGCGAGACACTCCCACGACAGCTTCCTCTGCTGCCTGGCCAATACATACACGCACGCACGCACACACACACACAGTAGAGCACGGCACACACGGAGGACCACGGCCTATTGTCATATATAAAAATGAAACAAATCCCCATAGATCTTAGACATAGATCTAGACGACTAATATAGCTACTAGGAGCTCAGCAAGAAAAGAAAAAGGAGAGAAAGAGAGACAGATCGTGGAGCACGATGCTAAAAGCAGGGAAAAAGACAGAGAGAGAGAGGATATGAAAGATAGAGCAGAAAGAGCAAGAGCCCACAGTTGCAGGAAATATGGGAGGCAACTTTAAAATAGCACAGTGTACTGTATATACTCATCCCAGGTTACTGTAAAGTCATGTGATCCTACATTCACACACACACACACACTACAGAGCCCTATGGTCCGTCTCCGGTGAGTCAAGTCCGGCGGACATCTCTGCTGTGGGCAGGGTGAGGTTCGGTGATGGAGGAGGAAGTCAGGACTTCCTGCGTTGCCCTGCCCTCAGTAACGACACAGACACTCTGCAAAAATGACACAGGACCGAGCACACGCACGGACCCACACACAGACAGACGTGCATAAATGCACATACAGCTGGATGTGCTGGACACGGATGTAACGAACGTCCATACACATGTGGAGAAAAGAAAACACACGGCCACACCTCTGATCTTGACTCTGTGTTCTGTGCGACAGTCTGTAATTTGAGTGAGCTGCTGATTTGCTGTGGAATGTAAATCATAAGCTGGAGAGTTGCTACGTTTGCACACTGGGTCTTACTGTATGTATATAGTGTGTGTGTGTGTGTGTGTGCGTGTGTGTACAGGTATGTGTAAGCAAATTCCTCAAGAGGAGTGTGCCCCTCAACTTATAGCCCCCGAGCTCAGCGTTGCATAACGGTGTCATAAGAAAACATTTGTTCTCAGTTGTGCTGACGAAGCTGATGAAACTATCAATGCCACGACTACTTCATCAACGTCTGACATCAGCATATTAAAAAAGCTGAAGAAGAAACAATCGCCACGAGGGCTGTAAAACTAGGGTTGTATTTTATTAGCCCACTGGCTGGTACTCATATATCAAATTAAGCATGCTCTCCTTCATGCAGATTATGAAAAAAACAAAACAAAAGTAATAAACCTTTTTGCAACACCAGTGAAGAAAGCTTTCCATCCCTGCCTGTGTTAAAAAAAAAAAATCACCCTTCCACACCAAATGCTGTACGGGGGTCTGATGATTGAGAGGTTTGCTGCCAGACAGAACATGCAGTCCATCTCTGGTTGTTTGCCCAGAGTTAGTGGCAGTGATTGTGATGCCCATTCCTGGTTGACTAGGGGATTAAATCCTATCATAACCTGCTTCTGCTTCTTCAACTTTTATACTGTCTCCACGGATATAATTACCATGGAAGTTGTCTGTCCAGTTCCTATTCTGAAGAGGTATCTGGGATCAGATTCAGCGGAAAATTGTAAATCTAAATCTCTAATACATCTATTTTCCAAAGAAAATATAGAAACAAAAAGACACAGGCTTTGTTATTCAACTTACAGTCACTAATGTCTTGATATACAGTCAATAAAAAGTGATATTTTATCAACCAAGGATGCCATTATTATCAATCATTTTCAAAATGTTTTTATGTAGGTGGACACATAAACACTTCATAAATCTAAAATGTTTTTCAAACATTTAAAGCCCTCATGTGGTGCTTGATTTATATTCCAAGTCAATAGTGTTTCCTCGGAATACGGAGCTGCCAGTCTCTCCAGGTCTGGGACGGTCTCCAGGTGTTCCTAAAGACTTTAAGAATCTTTGGCATTTTTGAAATGTATTTATTGTATGATCTTTATTTATCCAGGTTAGTCCCTGTGAGCTCAAGTGTGTTTATTTTCTTTCTTCTTTTTTTTTTTTATAAGGGAGAACCAGCCAACACAGCAGCAGCACTTGAAGTGTTTAATACTCCATAGCCCCAGAGCAGTGCAAAATATGTGGAAGTTATTATAAATCAAACACTCCTGTTTTTTGTTGTTTTTTTTAGTTTTTGAGAATGATTTAATTCCAGATGGGAAGGTTTGCTCCTAAATGTGAGACACCCAATTTATGGAAAAAAAAACACTTAACACATTGAGATTATCATTAGTGTGATGCATAAGCCTCACGCTTTTGGTGAATTTGAATATTAAGTAATTTTGGGACAGTATGCAATGATTTCTTTCATCTTAATGACCACATGTTACGTCTCATTGAGGAGAAAAAAAAATCTCCAAAGGGTTAAATTTCCTGAAATGTGATTTTAACATCACTCTTATCATGTTCTGATCCTGTATGAACGGTTGTTAAGCATACAAGCCTTGATCTGTTCAGTGTTCAGCATTTAGCAAGGGTGATAGCCCATACCTCCACCCAGCCCAGATCTCTCTCCGGCTCTCCCCCACCCAGAGGAGGGGCGCAGTCGGCCGACCTACTTCTGGTCCTGGGTCTGCTCCAAAAGAGAGCAACGTAACGTCTGGAGGGACACAGAGCCCAGCCATGCTTTGTTCTAAAGATTAACATGCACAAACACATACACAGACACCTTTGCGGCTGCACACATGATCACACATAAAGGCCTTAATACACATCAGATGTCACGCTGACATGGACACACACACACACAGTTGTCACACACATGCACACACACACTTGATTGTCAGAACACAATGACATTTGAATAGTTTACACTGACAGAAATCGCGGTCACCTTGGCACAAACATCACACAACAAAATAGGATACAATTACACATCCAGACATAACTCCTGAACACAAACAAGAGTACACACACACACACACACACACACACACACACACACACACCCTAGCTTGCTCTTTTCCAATATTATCACATGAGGCTATTCTCAGGTCTGCAGATATAATTGTTTTGAGTTTGGTAACCATGCAACATACTGCATGGAGCGACATACTTCACTTATCACTCTTGTCGCACATGCACAACGCACACATGCATGCAGACAGGCGTATGTGAGACTCCTGACATACATGTGCAAGCATGCATGTGCACACGCAAATATACACAATCCAGACACTGATGACTCATTGTATCCATTCCCTAATCAACTCTACATGTCTAGAGGGAAAGAGAGAGTGAGAGAACAAGAGAGAGGGAGAGAGCAAAGAAGTGCAACAGCTGTTGGTGTGTAAACAGACTCGGAGTCTAATAATCATTTCCTGCTCTCCCTCCCTCGTTCCCTTCTCTTTCCCTCACTCCCTTGAATCCTCAAGATGCAAAACATTCTCAAACCTTGACCTACTAAAAGAACAGCAATGCTTTTACTCATTTTTACTAATTTTCCCCCGAGCTGCTACTTTTGTACCCAGCTGTACTCCGCTCCATTCCTCCCCTCGCTCTCCTCCTTCTATCTCTCCACATGTTAATGTGGGGCATTCCTAATGTGTGAGTCACAGTCTGAACAGCACTGAGTTTGTGTCCAACACAAAGAGCAGAGAAAGTGTGTGAAGGGAGACATAGGAAGAGAGGAGGAGAGAAGAGGAGAGAAGAGAAGAGAAGAGAAGAGAAGAGAAGAGAAGAGAAGAGAAGAGAAGAGAAGAGAAGAGAAGAGAAGAGAAGAGAAGAGAAGAGAAGAGAAGAGAAGAGAAGAGAAGAACAAAACAGAACAGAAGAGGAGAGGAGAGGAGAGGAGAGGGGGGGGAGAGGAGAGGAGAGGAGAGGAGAGGAGAGGAGAGGAGAGGAGAGGAGAGGAGAGGAGAGGAGAGGAGAGGAGAGGAGAGGAGAGGAGAGGAGAGGAGAGAACAGAAGTTGTGTGAATGTCAGTGGAAAGGATGAAGGCAACACTGGAAGTCCTAGATTAGCAGGGACTTTCCCCACCTCCCCAAATGAATTCTACTGTTTGTGTATATGTGTTTGTACAAGAGTGTGTGCGTGTGTATGTGTGCATGTCTGATGCTGTGGGATAATCAGACAAGTAAGGAAGTGCAGATATAGCGGAGATTGAGTGTATATGTGAGAGAAACTGGTAAAAACAAACTTCTCTTCAAGACCAATATCGCAACCTTTTCCCTACCAATCCCTCTGATCATTCCTCAACTTCACTGACTAGGGCCCTCCCTTTGACCGACACACACTTCCACCTATCCAATCAGATCAGGGCAACAGGAAAAAAAGGGGGGCTTCCCTGTGAAATCTAAACACCCGTGATGTAAACAATCACATGTGCAACCTACACAGCTGTGCAGGGGGACTCAAAAATTCCAGGAACATTCGCTTTACTCTTTTCCTACTCTTCTTGGGTGTATCCTAGCGCTGTGTCAACCTGAGGTCCGGGGACCCCCAGAGGTCCTTGAGGAAGGTTCCAGGGGGTCCCCAGAAATATGGGGAATATTTTAATTAAAATTAAAATAGATGCTAGTCCATTGAGAGAATGTAAAAGGATGAGTATTCTTTTCATAGGTTTCACAGTTAACCTGCCAATCCACAGTATAGACAGTTAAGAATAACTACATTTTATCAGATGGGGATCCCCAGACTACATCTTATCAAATACATGGCCCATCCTGAAGTGTATCAATTTGGGGGTCCTTGATACCAAAAAGGTTGAGAACCATGGATGAGTACCACTCACTGCTACTAAAGCCGCATGTGATCAATAAAGTTTCATCCAATCTAACTGAATCTAATCTGAAGAGCAGCATGAGCAACATGTGGAGAGGAGTCAACATTTTTAAAAGGCCCTCGAGTGTTACATTGAAGTTTAATTTAATTTAGCTAACAGCACGCAAATCACCAAAAACTGAAGTTACCAGGTTGAAGCTGCGGTAGAGAGGAGGTAAAGAAATTATTAAAAAAAAAAAAAATACTACAAGATAGAAACACGACAGGCAGAGAGAAGGAGAGACAGGGAAGCGAGGGAGGAAGTGAAGGAGGTCAGAAAAAAGAGAGGGAAAGGAGGAGGGAATGAGGGCGGAGGGAGGGGAAAAGTGCTCCAGCTGTACCCTGAGCTTCAAGGGAGCCAAGAATTTCATCCCTGGAAAAGCTCTCCGTCTTTTTCTCTCTGTCGTTCTCTCCCTCTCTCTCGCTCTCGCTCTCTCTGGAAAATTCTGTAAGCACTCCTCTACACAGCTGCTGTTCACACACACATCCACTTTCACACAGTCTTACATACAAAGACAGACACAGTACTCTCCAGAGTTTTGCCCACTCTTCCCTTCTCCCCCGAACCCCTCCCACCCCCATGTTGCCCCCGAGTGGGCTAGTCCCAACAGCGAATTCAATCTTCCCCAGAGCTGGCAGACCAAACCAAGTCAGCAGCACAGGGGTGGCTGGGGTCATTGCATAGAGGAAGTGGCCTCGCCCGGAATGCATGGCAGCAGACACGACCAGACATGTAGCGTCTGATTCTCTCACTCTAACCCTCTTTTTTTTCTCTTTCTTTCTGTCTCTCTTCCTCTATTTACCTTCACTCGTTCTATCGTTTTATTTCCACTCCATTTCTTCCTCCCTCCCTTCCTCCTTCTGCCTCTTCATGCCCTACTGTGTGAGGGCATTGAGTTTATAAGTGAGAACTGGGCAGGGCATACAACAACAATCAACTCTCTCTTTCCAGCACACACACACACACACACACACGCACTGAAGTCAAGCTCTTAACTACCTTGTGCCAAATGAACCAAGCCAATCCTCTCTGTCCTTTTGTTTCTTGCAAAGTACATTTGAGTGGAAAATACTCAAAAAAAAAAAAGAAATCAGCAGGTATGCCACACACAAACACACATGCGCACACAAATTGTGCCCAGAGGGACCACATTCCATTACACACCACCTGGAGTGAGAGTCCGTTCCCATGGTGACCAGTTTCCCAAATCCAGTGGGACATAACACAAAATTAAAACACACACACACTTACACTAAACACACCCCCACAATCAGTTTTACAGCTGGCCCGAAGATATAAAATCTTGCAGGTAAATCCTCTGCAAAAAAAAAAAAAATCTTCCTTTTCTTTCCTGGCTGTGAAGCTCAAACTTCATACACCCGCATACATACAGATGCACACATGCACCCAAACACAAATCACACACGTGCATGGGATGTCTCTATTATGCGTTCACTCCCTGCATGTGTCCCACCTTCCTATTCCCTTTTTTTTTCCAGCACAATATAAAGTATATTCCATAAATACAGACTCAGCAGACGAAGCAATTTTAGACAGAGAGGGGAGGGACAGAACTACAGTGGTGAGTTAGCTCTTTAGAATACTAGACTCAGACATCACAGTTTGAGCCAGTTTTTCAATTCTGTCTTAAAACAATAGTCATGTTCCCATAGGAACATTAAAACAGGTTTCGCTCACTGGAGTCATTCCTCCTGTTCATATTGACCATTATAAGATCTCCTCCAACGGGTTTACAATGTAATGTGTAAATGTAAGGGGGGCAAAATCCACAGTCCTCGTTTCCAGCAAAACATCATTTAAAAGTTACATAAAAATAAATTAAAAGTTTATCTGAAAATAATATGAGACTTAATTTACAGTCTTTTTAGGAAAAAAAAAATCCTTATTTGTGTCTAGACAGACACAGTGTTTTCCTGTCCAGCTGCAGTGGAAAGATTGTAACAAAAACAAGGAATTTGGCACTAAAATGACAGTACCTTTGGAAGATATTGAATTTTTTTATTTATTTATTTTTTTACTAATTTAGATGGCTGAAGTCACATATTAGCTTCAAGTAAACTTTAAAAAACACTTTTTTTTTGCGCAGAAAGAAAGCTGTGGATTTTGGCCGCCATCACTTTTGTTTTACGACAGACTTGAAAAACTGTAAACCTATCCTTAAACACTCACTACAGCAATACTTTTGGATACGGTTTCCCAGTCTGACACACTATATTAAATATTAGCGGTCGGCTTGTAAGGAGCTGGTTTGTGGATGCAGATAAAAATCTATACACAATTACACAACAATATTTTGGATATGATCAACCAGTTCAAGTATGACATTAGCAATGTAAAGGTGAACATAGAGATATCTGAAAAGGCCATGTGCTGCAAGCAATTAAAGCATTTCGTATAATATGCGACACACATTAAATTGGTTATGAAATTCATGACACCTGGGGCTAAAAGCATGTGCCATTTACACACACACAAACAGAAAGACAGACACACATGCACACATTTTTTTCTTTTAATTTTATAAAAAAAAAAAAAGGACCATAACGCATTAAAGCTGAAATATTTTGAACAGTTCACATATACTGTGAATTGTTCAGTTGACTGGAATACAGACATCAGACACTTTCTTTCAGTTGCACAGTAGTTGCACAGTAATCATTGTGTTTGATTGTCACACTGCCCTATACGGGTAGGAGTTTGATTCCAAGACAGCTTTGAAAAAGTTCCTAAAACAACCCCCCCTGGTTCCAAGCAGCAACGGGACCATCCGAAACAGTACTCTAAATTAAGCCTTTCTGAGAAAAGTGTATTTGTGTCTTCTCCCTCAGCTTGTTTAGAGCCATCTGGCTTGGTATAAACACAGGCCGCGAGACTTTCCACCATATTTCTCTCAACCAGCTATTTCCATTTACATCAAAAGGCTTGGAGTGTAGAAGTGCACACTCAGGCAGAAGGCTGGAGAAAGAGAACCTCAGCATGCTTCTGTAGTGATGCAGTGAAGCCAGCGAGAGGAATATCAGCATCCTCCACCCAACGGGAGCAGGGAGGGACCGAGGCAAACGGAGTGAGACGAAAATAGAGAAACGGACACAGAGACTAAATGATAGAGAGATAGAGGCTCCCCTCCTAGTAGAAAACACTCAAGAGGGAAGAAAACACAGGGTACAACCCAATTCCACTATTCCTGTCCTTTCTTCTTTGGGTCACAGAGGATTTTTCTACATCTAAAATTTCAAGACAGACACACAAGGGAGGAAAAATTAAAATTATTAGTGAATTGAGACATCTCATCCAGTCCAATCCTATCATCTAAAGTGATGTGATCAGTCACTTAACCAACGCATGTCACCATTTTGCTGACTGGAAAGGATTTCCCATTTCATTATTTCCATTTTTTTCCATCCATAATTTTATTATTTAGTATTACAGATTATAATGATGTCTCCTAATGTGCAAAAACAATTTGTTGGCCAAATTTGAACTATAATGTCTCTGGCTGGCTGTGATTGATTGCACCACTGGCACAGAATGGAGATGATGGCAATAGACAATTAAAATGCCGAAAGAACACGGACAAAAATGACAGCGACAAAAAATACTGTATTGTTGTGGTACACTATAAAACAAATATTCGTTGTCATAAGACATAAAATAAGTCATAAGAAATAAAATGATATTCAAAGGCTGCTGCAGCTCTGTCTTGTCTGTCATCAGTGATTTGACACAACTGCAGTGTTGTGGTGATGTGGATCAGCTGCAACATCCAACGACTAACGCATTTCCAATGGTCCAATAAAAGACTTCCTAATTGAGCAGAAATAAGGTAACTGGAACGTCCTTAATGATAGCGGGCCTGATTGATTTTTTTTTTGGAGGAGCGCGAGATAGGAATCAGAATCAGGATGTACCCACAGAGGAAAAGAAAGTCAAAAATGAGGGCGTCACAAAGACAGAGGGCAAACAAACAGCTCCCATCTGCTGGTTAAACGCAACACAGACCTTGACATGATTCACACTCTGTTCTGTCCAGATGAAACACACACGCAAAGAAGCATGTGCACACAGCTGGTGCAGACACCACATCACAGAGGTCACACTGCCCACCATAACCATTGTTTGCCAGAAAAACAGCCTGACCAACTTGTACTGCAGCTGACCATTTCCCATTATGTCACTGCAGTAATGCAGCTGTACAGACTTCATCATCCACACGTTCTGCATACACAGACCAGGGTGTGTGGGAAAAGCAGAAAGTACAAACACCCTTGGGTAATCAATAAAATTCACTAATAGAATATTTTTTAAATTTGTAATTAGGTTAATTATCTATAAGAAAACAGCCCAAATAAATTAATTTATTTGCTTTTAGACAGTTATTTGTTTGGTTTGACATTACACCTGCAGCCAATTAAATTTGCCTCTAATCTCTACAGGAATACTCACACATACACACACACAAACAAATGAAAATGGCAGTGTGTGTTGTGATTCTGCTGTAAGGATTTTGTCCTTAAAAACAAGTTACATTCTGCATATTTTCCACACTAACTCTGTAACCATTTTGTACTACAGCAAGCTTTAGATATAAAGCCAGAAAAAAGGCATCTTGGTCATAAAAATTTGTCTGATTTGGTCTTCCTACAAAAAAAAAGTAAATTACCTTGTTAAAAATTACATCTACTAGTTCTATGTCTCTTACTTCACTGAAAAGTCAACTCTCCACATCACACTTAACTGTAAGTTGCATACCGGATCACCTATCAATCTAGACTACTTGTGATGTCACAACTCAAACTGAGATTTCAGGTGGTCGCAGAGAAACTTTCCCCCTTCAGGAGATGAATGTAAAAACAGCCTTTGAGTGTCTAACTCTGCACATACATATTTACAATCATGTCCAATCCATGTAGAACAAGAGGAACAAGAAATTTGGACTCAAGTGGGACTTTACCACTTGGAACAGGTAGTAATATGTCAGCTGGATTTAATTTGTAGTCTTGTGTCTTGAATAACAGTGGAAACACTTGATTCTAGCAGACTCAGTGAGAAGGTGATTAACTGCCAACATTATCTACAGGTAAAGTTCTTAACGTCATGAGATGAGACAAGCCGATTACGCATGTTTCGGCCAATGAGCTGAGGACCTCCAGGATGTCCACAAGAGGATGCACTATATCGTGACAATCAAACCAATCAACTGTTGAATATGCTTAATCTCAACCAAAGCCGGAAAGTGTAGCTGATGCCACCCAGGCCTCATGATGTCACATCGTCATCCCTGGCTGGGCACAGCTTCCTGCTCCTCACCCCCTGGCCTCATCATTCCTCATAAAAGTCCAACAAAGAGCAAACAACACAGTAAACCAACACAGCCTTGTAAAACACACACACACACACACACACAAACACCCACACACACACACACACACACACACACACATATTAACACACTCACATTCCAGAACAGGGTGCTCTAACACACCCTCTAGAGTCTTGTCCTTTGATGTGAGTGTGGGAAAGCTCAGGGGAATGGTCTTAGTGGGGGAGGGAGAGAGAAAGGGAGTGGGGGAGGGGAAAGGAGGGAGAAGAGTGTATACATGAGAGCAACTCGATGAGACGGTGAGAGACTGGGAGTGGGAGTGAGGGGTGAAGGGGGGGGGTGGGGGAGGGGGTCAGTTGAAGCTGACCCCCGTAGCACTGAGAGGTCAGTCTGTTTAAACAGAGGACGGAGACACGCAGACACACACATGCACACACACGCAGACACACACGCACATACATACAGAGTACATGCTAATTAGCAGACTGTTACTGGCAAAAGATTCGCTTCTATGGAAGTGGCAAAAAGAAACGCGCAGAGAGTCGAGGATGCAAAATAACACAGAGGCAAACAGGAAGAAAGCGGCAATTAAGACAGAGCTGATAAAGCACATCTCTGACATCACTGATAGAAGTAGCACCAAAGTGAAACTACATCCAAAATGTTCTTTATTTAAGAGCAAACATAAATTATTTGAATGTGCACAGCGCAGAACTGAAAGCATTTTATGGGCCCTGAGGTTATGGAATTTGTTGAGCTTAATAAAATTCTATGTTAAGTTTCAGTCCAAATAAAAGAGCATAATCCAGCCAATAGCATTTAGCGGTGGCGTGGCTAATGAGCAGCACTTAACATAAATCCAACAAATACAATGGTTTCTCTTCTGCTCCAGGTTTGCTTTAAAGGTAGAGAGAGACGGATGAGGAGGAGAGGAAAGAAAGAAAGAAAGAGGAGGGAGGCGGGAGGAAGAGAGGCTTCATATGAAAGAATCTCTTTTGGCTGCTGTGTCGACGTCTCTCGGCTGGTTCTGCCTTGGCAGAGCATCTGTGTCTGAGTGTGCACGTGTGTGCATGTTTGCATGCATGCACCGCAGTGCAGCAGCTAAACAGAGGTTACTTTATATAAAAGCTGGTTCCTGGTTGTGCCCTGAGGTCTCTGTAATCTCGCTCTCTGTCACACACACTTGCACATAAGTACACCAGAGTGCAAACACACACGCAAGCACACAAATACACAAGCGTGCGCAAACACGCATCTCTGAGGTCTCAGTAATCACACCAAGTCTCTGTCTAAAGAGCGACTCAGTTCGCCTTCAAAAAACACTGCCACACTCCACCTCTCATTAAACCCAGTGACCTCCTCCAGAAAGCGACAGAGAGAGCAAGAGTTTGTGTGTGTGTGTGTGTGTATGTGTGTGTGTGTGTGTGTGGCCCTCCACATTAATATGTGCATTCAAACATGACCCCAAACCCCCAGCCCCCCATCCAATTAAGTGTCGTCGACTGCAGTAAAAGGCACCAAAAACAGCACGCACAGATACAAACTGTGCCTTTGATGCTGAATTTTGCATACAAGTGCACAACTACACACACACACACACAAACACACGACCATCAGACCCCGACTACATCAATACTGTGTGTTTTTGCAAACCAGTGTCTGGTTTCTCATTCATCTATTCACTGTACACATTAAACCATTCTTTCATCTGCCCTTTATCCATCTTTCTGTTCATCTAATCAGCTAGTCGCTCATCCATATCTAGAAATTTCTCTGTCAACTGTATCTGTGCATCTTTGCATCCATCCATCCAATCGTTCTATCACGTACTATATCTATCTGGCTTTATCTGTGCCTCCAAGGTCTGCCCAGGGCAAGCAGTCTGATTTCAGGGAAAAATTGAATTACACGGCGGGCGGAGAAAAAGAGGCGGGCTGTAATTAGTTAGAACATAGAATACGGGGTGGTGGTGGGGTTTTTTTTTTTTTTTTTTTTTTCCAGTGGAGGGAGGGATCGGTGTCTGAGCCAAAACTGCACTCTCTCAAAGAAAACCTTCACACACAGGCAAAAAAAAAAAGAGTGACAGAGGAAGAGAGAGACAGACAGAGGGAGAGAGGCTGAGAGAAAAACAAAGAAACCCTTTCAAAGTTTGAGAGTAACAGCTTACTCTGCTGACATCATCAAAGTGAGACGTGATTCCACAAGAGTTGGGGGAATTCCCGTGTTACTGCCACCTCCTTCCGTCTTTGAGAGCCTCTAAGTGGCTTACATTTCCAGTCTTTTCATGTACTGATATCCGATGCGGCCAGAGGGTGAGACCATGGCTGTCCACTCTGTCCCAATCTGTCACTGAGTGGACGATGCTTTTAACTAGGGTTTTTTTTTTTAAAATTTGGAGATAACACGCTTAGATGCAAGCATTTCCCGTCCAGTTCCTTTTCCTCACCCTTATTGCTGCATTATTGACTGCTCGCTTTGAAGACTACAATAAAGGACTATTCTGGAGTTTTTGCATGTCTTAAACCAATGTAATTCAGGCTTTCTTAATATACTACTTCTGACAAAACCATAGTTTTTTTGTTGTTTTTTTTTAACAATTTTTGAAACATTGTTTTAGAGGCTTGTCATGGAAATTTAATAAAAATGGAATTCCCAAAGAGGGATTGTCATTCAGAGTTTTATTCCAACTTCATATGCATATGGAAATCATGAGCCTGAGTCAGACGGTGAGACAAAGAGCGAAATCAAACCCTCCAATTTTATAGTCATAGCCACGCCCGTCATTGAATGTTATAGAACACTCCGTGACCATCGCACAACAGTTGGTCCTTTGTGCATCCCTTATCACAGTCTCTTCCTGGAGGAGCTGTGTTTACCCATCAATCTGCCGGGAGGATGGGAAGTGAACACCATAACTAAAAGTTGAAGGTCGGACCACTTTCTCATGAGATTTAAGCAAATAGAAGAGGTTCATACTGCGCATCCACATCTAAGTATAAACATGTGACTCATTGAACAGTGTAAATAAAAGGAAAAATTTAAATCACCAGGCTAACGGTGATTAATCAGAGACATTAATCATAATGTCTGATGTTAAAATGTCACATTACTGTCGTGTGGTAGTGCCGCTGAAAAGAACGCACTGTCAGTTTTGTGCATTCATTTGCTGATGGAAAGCTCTACAATCCTAGATATGAGAGACAGTCGCTGAAGTTTGCTATCCCAGGCTATGTTGTCGGAAAACCCCGGAAAACAGTTATCATAATGGATGTCGTTAAAAGGGATAATTTGGCAGCTTCTTGCTTTAAACAAAAAGTGGAAAATGTGTCTGACTTGCTTCCAAATGGTAGTTTTTCCTATCTATTTTCCTTTTTCCAATCTTCCTGCGGTAGCACATGTGCGCTGTTGTGCAAATTTGGAAATACACTTCCAAAAATCTCTTCTGTCGGCTGATTCACCACACAAAAATATTATGACTACCATGATACTCCCTGTCTTGAACAAGTTTTAACTAGCAGTTAACTGGTTTGAAATGACATTAAATGCAATGTCAAGTGCAGTGAGTGTTAATGTTGTCAAAATTAGGTAGGCAATAATATAAAACAATACTGTTATAGTCCTTTAATGGGTAGGGTGAAAGTGGAAAACCCTCCATCCATAAATGTTTTCAGGTAATTCGTATAAAATAATATAAATTATTGACTTTTCATTATTTCATTGCATTTTCAGTCCATGTTATATAGGTATGAAAACCAGCATTTAATCAAACTGATAGGAAATACTCTGGAAATGACTCACATCAGATCGGACACCAGGCAACATTAATATGATAATATAATAATATATGAAGGTACTGACCCTGGATGCACTGCAGTGAGCCGTCCTCTGCCCGGATGGTAAACGTCTCCCCCGGGTTCACCTGCACCAGGATCACCTGTGCATACAAAAACACATACACACACACGCACACACACACAAACACAGAGAAATCACATATTAGCAAGCATAGATCTGATTAACTAATGAAGATCAGATGGCATTAAGAAAAAAAAAAAATGTCACGTATAGCCATAATCATGCATCCGTCTTCCAACAATCACAGAACAGGACAAACACTCTGCTGGGCAGCCAATAGGCTTGCAGATGTGACATAACACAAAATAACCATCGGATCCCAGAGTAGGGCGGACACAGAGAGTTCACACATATGAATGAGGTGTTAAGCTAATGATGAGACCTTGCTGCTGTCTCACACACCCTGATTAGAGAAAAGCCTTTCTGTTTTCACCACAATGACTGGCAGAAAACCACTGAAACCAGCATAACATGAACAAACAAATACACATGGAGTGATGCATGTATCACTGTTCGAGATTCAGACAGGTGAGCACGTACAAATGAAGCTAAAACATACAACACTGTTTTGATTGCAGAGTGTTTCTGCTGAATGTGCCTGAAGAGAGTATGTGTGCTCCTTACCGTCATATTCTCCGCATACAGATTGTTGAGAGTGTACACGTGGCTGTAGACATGAAACAGGTGACCCTCCATTGCACACACACGCATGAATTCACACACACATGCATGCAGACACAAGCACAGCCCTGTCTATGCTCTACAGGTGTGCCGTCGTAAAATCCTCATATCCTGCGTTCCTCCTGTAGTGTCTGCATGCTCTCCCATCTCAGCACTAACCCGCTCCTCTGCCTCAGACACACACACACACACACACACACACACACACACACACACTCACACACTTCCTGCTCTGTCTGCTGCAGCGGCTGCTGTTGCTATGGGAACCCCAGCATAGTACAGGGCGACCCATGTTTCCCAAGGACTGAGAAAACCCCCATATCAGACCATGTGGGTGGGTGTGTATGGAATGACTGCATATATATATGTGTGTGTGTTATGTATTAATCTACACAAGCCAAGATCATAGTATTGAAATAATGATGCAGCACATTTGTTGCCTTTGATAACACGATCACTGAAGCTTTAATTACATTAAAAGAAATCATGGCATTTAGCAACACCTTACCCATAAAATCTATTTAAATGTAGGTCACATAAGATTTGTATGTGAATAAAAGTGAATTTAAAAATAAAACAATCCCTAGATGAGAATTTCCTCACTCGTGTATGAACAAAAATGTTTTGTCGAGTCACATAAAGTGCAAAAGTCTGATTTTGGCAGGCTCGACATCCTCCCAACATCTTATTTGGCTAGGCTACAAATATTTATTTAAGCATCTGCTGAAAAAGCAGATTTTTATCTTGGAGAGGACAAAGACATGTTTTCAATTTCAAAACACCAACATGTCAGTATTTTCAGTAACAGATCAAAAAGTTGATGAAATTTAAATTTGCATTAAATAGACAGAGCATTCAGTTCTGGTACCAATACCTGGGCTACCTACCGATCTGATACCAGTGTTTAATTAATAAGCTGTATGCCTCCCTGTGTGGAAAAGGGATCATTCTTTTATGTGTAAGACAACATTGGACTTGACTTTCGGAACATTGCTTTCCTACAAAAAATGTAAACAATATGGGCTTTTCTGGATTGAGTCAAATGAATCTACTGATAAGTGCTGTTGACCAACCACAGCAGATTCTCCGTCAGAAACACAGAAACCTGAACAAATCCAAATTTCTAAGACAACTGACAATTGTCCTGTGATCGTATATTTTTAACCAGAAGGTTCAAGAGAGGAAAGTAGCCCCAGAGGGGAAAGCACCCAAAGTGACCCTGAGGAGGAGCGCTAATGGTAACTGTCATCCATTGCTAAATAATAAAGCAAAAACTCAACTTTGATTAGTCACTTACATTGACATAACCACCACGGTTATAAAGTAGATAGTCAGGGGAATTTTGTTAAGGGTTAAGAATGTTTTGCTGTTACATTTCACTGTTATATTTCAGGCCATGTACAATTTTCTTTTACGATGGAATAGCCAGTCTTACTGAGACTACACAGGCCACCACAAGCCCCGCCAGTGGGTCTTACTTTAAAGATAATAGATTGGCCAAGATTGGCCCCAATGTCATCAACGATGATTGTCACTGACTGAACTACAGAGAGCACAGGAGAGTAGTGCGACCATAAATGACAGTAGAACAACACAGTTACACAGTAACAAGACAACACAGTAGAGACTATCACACTGAAATGAAACAAGTGCAGATAAACTAGGTAAATAGCATAAATCAACATAGTCCCTACTGTGTGCCGTCATTTATGGTCATGCTAGTCTCCCTTGCTCTCTGTGGCTCACCGCAGACGGGGCTGATCCCTCCCTCCTGTTGCTGCACACAGCGCAGCAGAGGAGAGGCAGTGAACCAGGCGAAGTACTTAAGTTGACAACAACTACACTTGTTACGTCACTATGAGTGCATAAAAACTTCATGAGTAAAAAGGCAGTGATGATGATTTATTCATGCACAGATGTTCCGGGCAGACACCTTTCGTCAGTGTTTAAACTTGCGACTGTGTCAGCCAAGTTGAAGAGCAATAATGTAGATGGTTCCATATTGTTAATGGAAAAGAATACGGAACCTCTTATTGGCTACATTACTTCACTTCATTATGTCATAAGGGAGACACTGTTACACGGACATTAAATATGCACATCGCTGGCCTAGAAAACTTTTTTGGGATCTTTACTTTTTTGGATGCTAACAATTTAACTCTCAAATAGCAAGTGCTATTCGACTCTCTGTAAGATTCTGATCCATTGTGACTCCATTATGCATATAACATTTGTTTAACATAAAAAATCATTGACTGATATATTGTTGCACCCCAGCAATCGCATATTGTATCTGATCTTTTTGCTTGTATGCACCGAAGGAACACGGACTCACAGATAAACACACATAAACAGGTGTAGGCAGGTAGACACAGATAGACAGACAGGAAAGCTGATAGACAAGCAAGCAGACAAACACAAACACAGAAGTATGTACACAGACTCAACACAGACACTGAAGGGGTAAAAGAAAGCACACACACCCACACACACTCACACACACACACACACACACACACACACGCAGACACAGTGTAAAACAGACCAAGAAACAAACAAATACACACAAACACGAACACACACATGCAGAGTCAAATCTATATAATCATCGGTCTAGATCGCTGATTCCACACTGGGAACCAAGTTTAAACTGCAGGGTGTTACAATAAAAAGAACTCCCTAACTGCTGTGTGTTACAGCCAAAACCCTCCCTAACTGTTATGTGTCGCAGCCAAAACACTCCCACCGCGTTTCCTCTGGGCAGTGAGGGCATGGGCTGGGGACCATAGATAAACATCATCATCATCCCCAATCTACCCAAAGCACACGGTGTTAAAATGTATCTGTGACAGTGGGATTAGACTCAGGTCAATTAAATGTGATGCTTTTAATTATGTTGATCACTTCCTTTCGCATGTGCTGAGCTCGGGTGGGGTTCTGCTCTTTGAAGGCGATCCAGTTGGCTCTTCAGCGTCTGATAAGATCAGTCAGTCAGTCAAAGAGAAGCTGTTGAATCCTTTTCCAAAGTAATTCAAGCTAAGGCCTGGGATTCATCAATGGAGCCAGTCAGCCACTTACTCACTGCTTCAAGACAAAGTGTCCAGCATTGAATGATGCGATGATGTGTATTCGAATTAATTTTTTTCCCTGCTAAATGACACATGCTTTGCTGTTGCAGCTTGGCAGCTATCCATTACCTGTGGCAACAGCCCATGAGCTGTGTGACGTATGACACAGACATTGGATGGGTATTCTTGCGTGAATGCGGTTGGCATGTGTGCGTGTGAGTTAACACAGGAATGCTAAAGCTTGATGCAACGATGACGGTGACGGCATTTGCATGTTCATTGTGCAAGTGCCACTGAATACAAGACATATGTGTGTCTATTTGTGTGAGTGACTGTTTACCTGCTGTGCTGCGTCACCGTTAACCATGTGAGGCAGGAGCGGGACCTCTCCGTTCAGGAGGGGGGGCGGAGCCAAGTCCAGTGGAATCTGGTCTGTCATCATCATTGTGACGTACATTCATGGAGAAATTCACTGAACTGCCCTACCTGGGAAAGTACAGAGAGAGAGAGAGAGAGAGTGAGTGAGTATTGTGAAGTTACACACACAGACACACACATTGTCCTAGGTCACTTCCGGGGATATTATATGGATAGATAGACTTATATTCATTTCCTGGAGACTTACCCCTAAACCTAAGCATATCCACTACTTGCCCAACCCTAACCTTAACCACTGACCCCAAAAATGAGCACAGCTTTTGTCACAGCTTTTGTTTTTAACTGGTCTTAAATACGAAATTTGTACCCCAAAGTAGGCTATGACACACACACACACACACACACACACACACACACACACACTACATTGACTAAAAGACAGTGACACAATTGAACTGTCAAATAAAGTTCACAGAAGACAGGAAAAGTAAAAACCAGGAGCAATCACACAGGATCCCTAAATATATTCAAAAAAAGAAAAAAGAAAAAGAAAAAAACACTCGCAAGAAGGGGAAGAGTAACTTTCTGTTGATCTTCACTGTCAGCTACTGTTGACTGTGAAGATCAACAGCAGACATATTTCAACCTTTTTTACCCAAGGGTGAAGGTAAAAATCTGGCCTTTTATGCAGATTGCTGACATCAAAACCATGTTTTGTGAAAAAATATTTTGACATTTTGGGAAATACACTTTCATTTCCTTGCCACAAATCAGGTGAGAAAATTGATGAAATTCTAATGCCTATACCATACATATAAGGCTGGAGCCAGCAGTCCATTAGCTTAGCTTAGCATAAAAACTGTAAAAAAGAGGAAACCACTAGTCTGGCTCTGTCCAAAGGTAACTAAATTCACCTACCAACATCTTTGAAGCACACTAATTAACATTTTATTCATCATTTGTTTAATCCGTACAAAAACTGAGAGGTAAAGTGTTTTCCCCCGGTTTTCAGTTTTATAAAATAAGCTAGCTGAACATGAGCTAACAGGAACTGATGGACAGGTATGTGCGTGGTATTGATCATCTCTCCACAAAACTTTCCACAATGACGCACATACTGTAAGTGTATTCCCCAAACTGTCAAACCATTCCTTTAACTGTTGCTCAATGAAATATGAGACCAGATTATTTCGCGTCTGCACATTACGCCAGCCTGTGAGGTGTTTCCACTAGGGCTGAACAATTAATCGAAATATTATTAAAATTGCAATGTAGCCAAGGACATTTTATTCAATTCGCAGGAGATTCAATTTTTTTTTTTTTTTTTTTTTTTGGTAAAAGTAAAATGTTTCGCAACATTCTATTATAAATGAAGTATTGTGATATCCTGGACAACAAATCACATTTTCCAGAAATAAGGGAACATGCTTGTTTGGTACAGACCTCAGCAATAAACTTTAACTTCAAGCGAGCGTGAAAACCTTTTTGAATTGTTCAGGAGCTTTTATTAGATTCTTCTATTTCCATCAGGTTTACTGCAGTCGTGTTGTTTTAATCATGATTCAGACCAGATCTATTTCTAATAACTGAGGTACATGAAACATAACAGAGCCATACATACTGGTATAAGACATACTAGAAGGAGCTGGAGATAGAGAGAGGAAGGGTTTACTTTAACACAGGTGTATACAAGTGTGAGAAGAAACAGGAGAGAGACCATGAATCCAGTAAACAAAGTAGAAAAAAGATAAGCTTTTGCACAGGACAAGGACAAATAGACGCATGGGAAGAGACAGACATTACATTATTCCCGTGTTTTTAACAGATTAACATCAGACTTTTGCAAGTATTTTGTCTTTGCCCGCTCGTGACAATTACATCTTATACTGGCTTTGTACATGCATATCATATTCAATGAAATACAAGTCATATCACGTTAACAAAAAAAAAAAGGAACAAGATTAAAGAGGCAGAGGAGAACAGAGACTTGAGTGAGAGACTAATTCAAAGCTTCATCATCAACAATAGTCTTAAAATACAGGAGGGATTATAGTGAATATCCTGTTTGGAGGATTAATGAAAAAAGAAATATTGGATGAGCGTTCCTTAGTTTGATATATGAATAGGGATAACTGCACCTGCTGTTAGCTTTGTAAATACAGCACACAGCAGACTGGCACTCCATAAAAACACACAATCACACAGCAAGAATAGGAAGTCTATTGAGGTCCTCTTAGGCCAATTAGGTTGGCTCTATGGAGAGTAACCCAGAGAACTAAATCTGGGTATCGTTTATTTGCTTGCATACTAATAGAAGTAAAACCAAAAGGCATAACTTTAGGGCAAGAAAAGCTTCCACCTCAGTATGTGCTCTTCATCAGGGTTTTAACTGAGCTGCTAATCCGAACTTTAACAGTCAAAATGTATATGCTTACACACACACACACACACACACAGTGTAAACCACATAGATAAACACACAACTCAACCGCTGAAGCTCCCATATGTCAGCAGCAATACATACACTGGCCAGAGTTCTGCTTTGTGTGTGTGTGTGTGTGTTTGTATGTATGTATGTATGTATGTATGTGTGTTCCCTCAGGGAACACACATACAGACAAACTGTTCTGCAAGAGCTAACCAAGCACACGCACCAACATATACAGTATGTATAGACACATGTACAAACACACATAGATTCATTGCCAGAGGTGGATTACTGAATGATGTAGGTGTTTCAATTCAGAGCTGGTGAGTGAAATCACTGCTAAACAGCTACTGATGAATGGTTATAAGCTGCTATTAGCACACACACAACACACACATAGATTATGCATGAGGGATTTTCTTTTCTTTTAAGTAAATAAATGAAATATGATATCCGTCTCTGACATAATGTGCACATGTGTACACACACACACACACACACACACACACACACACACACACACACACACACACACACACACACACACACACACAGCGTTCCTCTGAAAACAGCTGTGTGTCATTGTGTGTCTTTTCTTTCAGCTGATCATCTTCTTGCACCGACAAGGTCTTTGAAAGGGTTAGTAGAACGCACAGCTGTGGCTCGTACTGTTGCAACATAAACACACACTCAATCACGCCACCCTATCAGTGTCTTTTTGCTTTTTTTCACTCCTTTTCACTCCTATATCTCCTTTTAAATGATAAACTTTGTTCTTCCAATCTCTCGAAACTCTCCCCCTTTATCCAACTGAGCCCCGTTCCCAGCTCAGCCTGGCCATCCTGCCTTGAACACACACACACACACACTCACACACACACAAACTGCGTCCCGGACACATCACAGACAGATGGTAACACCACTCTCAGCTCTGCCAGGAAAAAGAGAAGAAGCGAGACAGTGGAGAAAGTAGGGAGGAAGGAGAGTAGGGAATAAGTAAATGAAGGATCGGCGTAGATGATGAATAAACAGACCAACACACCTCTTCCAATAACCGTGTGTTCTTAAAATAACCCCTCATTTCTGAAGAAATTCATATTTATACGCTCTTTTTTACTTTTGAATACACATCAGCCTGAGTCAGGAGAAGAAATGAGATTCCAACAATGAGCACTAGAAGTAATGATGTTTATAGAATTCTGGTTTTGGGTAAGGTTATGGGCAAGGAAACTATAAAAGAAGGAAGGGTCATTACATCATAATACCAACACTGTAATGCTCTGCTTGGTGCCAGGTTTTGGTGCTAGTTGGTGCCAGTTCAACATATCTATGTCGTATGATCTGTGATGAAGAAAAGCCTCTACCAAATGAAAGAACACACTTCAGAGAATACTGACTCATTTTTCCAAATGCGTGCATTCATTTATTTACTGTTGGTCACCAAATAGTATTCAAAGATGATTATAGGCATATTTTACAAGGCTCGTGGTGAGTCAAATTAAAATGCTCACCATGGCAAATTCAAAAAAAAGTTGCGAGTGAAGCATCCCATGAAAATATTGAGATTAGGGATGAATGAATATTGTTAACAAAATCTGTATCCTTCATTCTTTCTCTTTTCCTTTTATTTTGATCCACAGGCTGCTTTATGATGATTGACAGGGCTAGTAATAGCTAGAGTTATGGGACTATCACGTATTCAAATGAAGTGTTTACTAACCTCAATCACGTACACATGAGAAGCTCCATTCAGTTACAAATCTAGCATTAACGTAACTTGCATGCAAATAAATTATTGAATTAACATGCAAATCAAACAAAAAGTACCTTGAAAACACATGAAACGTTAACTATATGACAACACACCAAAACAGCAGTGTCTCAATCACCCAGATTGAAAGATGAAGGAGAGGTCTGCCCATTCACCGCTACGCTAACTACGCCAAGAGCTTTCAAGTGTGGCACCAACGTCCGTTCACGTGCTACACAATGACCCTTTCTTCTTTTATATTTTTCTTGGATATGGGTAGGAAGTCTTATCTTCATACAGGAAGTCAGGGATCTTAATTTGAAAATCCATATTCTATAATAAAATACGGTTTAAAGGAACAGTTTAACAAGTGTTTTTTAGCCGTCATGCTGTGATTTAGATGACAAGATCGACATCACATCTCTTACGTCTCCGTTAAAAATGAAGCTGGAGCCAGGAGGTGATTAGCTTAGCATAAAGCTAGCTAGCCTAGCTCTATCCAAACATAAAGAGACTACCAGCACCTCCAAAGCTCACTTTACATGCTACATAATGGAGCCGTTCTCTCCCGTTCTTTCTAAGCTAAGCTAACCGTCTCTTGGCTGTAGCATTTCTGAAAAAGTCAAATATTCTTTTAAAGCTATGACACACCAGACTGGTAGATAAACACAAATGTCTTGTGTTCAGCTTACTGACGTCTTGAAACTGATTTTGTGACAATTTGCCTGGTAAAATAAGTTAAATCTAGCCAAAATGGAGAAGCAGTTTTTTTTGTTATGCAGCTGTTTTCTGTGGAGTGTTGTACACATTTTTAACAGGGTCTAATGCATATTCTGGAAATGTAATGTATCAGTGAATGAATAATAACCATTGTTTTCCAGTGGAATCATTAGAAGATGGATGCTGCTGTTGAAAGCTTCAGACATCACCATGCACACACACACACACACACACACACACACACACAGTGGTTTCCGTTTCCCAGTGGAATGTGGGAGGAATAAGGTGTCGATTCCCAGCAGGGATAAAATGTTAAATTGAGAAATTCCATGTTGGATCCAGAAAACAATCACCCACTTGTCCGGGTGTATGAATGTGTGTGTGTGTGTGGTGTGTGTGTGGTGTGTGTGTCTGTGTGTGTGTGTGTGTGTATGTGTGTGAGCCCATGCATGTACACGTGTCTGTGTCATTAGACAGGAAGCCCTGTGTAAGCATGGAAACTGCCTCTCTGACATAAAAGATGCATAGAGTAAAACACACACCAAGATGTAACACACACACACAGAAGCCCTAGATATTCAGCGGCTGCTCCGACCTCATAACACGACAGTCATTACTCATACAGCCATTCATCATTCACATACGCACGCGCACACACACACACACACACGCCCAATGACTCCTGTTTGTCCATCGTGATGAAGCATAATGGATATTCACAACCACCTAACAGACTGTCTGACTTACTTCCAGTCGACTACTTCATGCTTCTCCTTCTCATTCACACTGCCATATAAATACAAACAAACACACAGTTTTTGAGACTGGTATTCCTTACTCTGATTGGTCTTGGACACTTGAGTTTTTCATATTTAGCACAAATATAAGCATATATGTAAATAGGTAAATGATCCTATGTGCAGACAGCAGACTACACTGACTTGCTCCTTTTAAGCAAATGAATGAATTATTCATAAAAAGCCTGGCAAGACAATGTGAAACTGATCACATGTCCATTTCTTCTGTTTCAAGATACTGAGAGTTTTGTTGTTGACGTAAAGAAAACGAAACAGACAAACCAACATAAGGCTGACATTAGCCATACATTTACTTCCTGCTGAGATCAAAGTCAGTCATGTCCTGGTATTTGTCATTCAGGGCAGAGTGATGCTGAATCAATACGTCAGCATGTCTGACTCTTAGTATTTTTCCTCTGCTATAAATAATAGCAACAAGAAGCTTTGTCAGCTCTACTGTGGTAAAAAAAAATGTTTGAGTTTTTTTTTATTATTGAAAAAAAGCATAAAAATTAATTAAATTGAGCTCAAATAAATGCAATAACACTTCATTTCAGAGAGCTTTGCCTAATGGTCATTTAGAGCCAGTCATAGTAATTAATATTTTGACTAATCATAGTCATTTTTTTTTTATCTGCCATTTTCTTTTAAGATAACATTATTCTAACTCCTCTTGACTTTTTTCACATCTAGATATGAGTAAGAATAATAGCGGGCTATTGTTTGCTGACTTTTCTCTCATCAGCCTTCCACACAATGCAACTCCAATTATCTGGCTGATAAACTTATCAATAACTTTGGCATTTTGCTCCTGTGTAGTCCACAATACACTGGTCTAACATTTGTTACTAGGTTTGCTTTTGGCCAGTCTTTTTAAGGGAGGGGGCAGGGGGAGGGGGGTATATGGCTCACATTGACTTAAGAGAATGTGTCACAAAAAAAAGATAAGCATTGATTTCAGATGTGATCCTTCTGTCCCCAAAGTGCTGTTATCAAAGGACAGGCAGTAGAGATGATAGAAATCTATAAAAGTCCAGATTCATGGACAGAAAGCAGGTTGAACTTTGAGAGCCTTAATCCCCTTTTTTTCCACACATCCACTGCAGCCCTGAGGTTATCCGGATATTACTCAGAGGAACTGTATGTGAGAATGCAAATGTCCAAATCAGTTGACCAGACTTTACCCTGCCAGCTCCGTAGCACAAAATCCGTCTGACGTCCGATCAAGCACAGGTAATTTTCCGGAAAATTCACAAAAAGTGAGCGAGCGTGCTGATGACGATTCTATCATGTAACTGGCATGAAACTAGAAGAATACAAGCATCCGAGGGTGAAGAAGAAGGGTCATATACATGAAGACGCCAGCGAAAATGGCTAACTGGAGAGGTGATTAGATTCAGGACTTCTGTCAGTAAGGTCCAACGCCAAAAATGTAAGACAAATTCAAGGAATAGCCGGAGACTCTATTGTTCATGACCAAATTACAAACCGGCTACATGCATACTTGTTGCGTCATGTCCTACCTCCTCCATGTTTAATCCCATGCTAGTGTTACACAGTATATTGAAACTAGAAAGGTATTGTAATAGCCTGCAGTTAAAAATGATACTATACACCATTTTATTAGTCCCGATACTTTAAGAAGGACAGTGTTTTAATAGCCATATTGAGAGCCATATTACCTGGGAGTTGCGTCGATGTGCGAGAGCAGGGCAGTGAATCTGCTCTGCTTCCACTCCCTGCAGGCACAGTGGGTGTGCCAATTGTTTCTGGGTTTCTTTTTCTCTCATATGCACGTTACAGCTTTCATGTTGAAAGCACAAGAGGCATGGCTGCAAGCACAAGTACTCTTGCTGACCGTACACTACTTGTTGACAAAGCAGACTCACGGAGAGAAATATGGCAATATTTTGCTTACATAGCCGAAAGTCAGGGCGAGCCCACGGACACTACAAAGCCTGTCTGTAAATGATGTTTTAAACCCACACAGATCGAGGGAGCCAACACGTCCAACTTGGAAGAACATTTCGCTGACAGGCGTGCCGACCTGTTCGAGAGCGACAGGTTGTTTTGGGTTTTTGCCGTGGTATCGTTTCAGTATGGTGTCAAGACATTTAGGCAGGTGTCGCATCAAAGTCATAATTTTGGCATCATGACGACGCTATCCCTCGCCTAAACCAAACAGAGTGTTTCCAATAGGTGAGAACACATCAGACGGGGGACAATCTCATGATGTGTGCCTCATGGGTGAAAGGGCAACTATGGACAATGCTCAGGGTCAAAGGGTCAATAACAACTGGCCTATTTCATATGAGGAATGTGTCTGTCTGACTTGGAAAAGATAGCGGTGCTCTGTAAATGTTACATACTGCAGTGTGTCCTGAGCTATGAAAACCTACACTTATTTAACCAATAGTTTTGTATTCGATTGCAAATTCACTGTCAACTGCTACGGTCGTTGTGTTCGTCTTTGTCTGGCACTGTTTTACCTTGAACTAATTATACAGACATACAGGATATACACTGATATGCAGGCAGGACATATTGCATCAGTGAATCACTTATCAATTCAAACAAACGTGATTGCATCAGATGGCTTGACTGTGACCTTTTGATCAACTGTGGAGACCAAAAGAAGCCACTGTTTCCTTTCCTGGACAACTATTTAGTAAGTAATTACATACTGAACACCCCCCCCTTTTTTCCAGCACACCAGCTTTTCCAGGAACATAGGACCTCTTTCAGGAATTCAGGAACTTAAAGATTATTCTGATTTTGCTTCCTTGGTTCCTATCACTGCCCTGCACCAAAGATATAGTGGGCTGCAAAACACTGGGGTGAAGTTTGGACTACTGACCTCTTGTCAATTCTTAATGGACAAGCTTTGTGAGAATTTCTTTCAACAAAAAAAGGAGAAGCAAGCAGATCTTTTGTGGTTGCTGAATTTTTACTTCCTCTATTCTCTTAGGTTTCCTCTTGTGGCAAAGATGTTTAACATTAGAGGAATACAGCCTGAGAAACACATTTTAAATGATGAAGGTATCTAAATATGTCAACATGCATCATTTACACCAGCCTCGGGGTGTGGGCTGAACACAGATCAGCGACTGTCTGACGTCAATGTTTCTGTTAGGGATGGGATTTTATTGTACCTGTGACTGATCTAATCAGAAAACAGAAAGAGGAGCGAGCAAGAGAGAGAAATGAAAGTGAAACTGAACTTAATTTGCTACTTAGAGCAGGCAATGTCATTGTCTGCACGTCTGAGGTTTAAAACGCGTGAAGATGGAATTATACTTTTGCAGATTGGATCTATGTGAGTTCAATAGATATATATATATACATCCATTCCTTGTATTAAAATACACTGGTAGAAACTTTACAAAGCCATCAGTGTACCTGCATTGTAATATCCATGTAAATGTAGGGTCAGAGTGGGAGAGAGATAACAGAGGTGGAAAGGTAAAGGTATCCGGCTCCTCATCCTGGATGTGTTAAGCAATGAGGAATGCTCTCAGGTGTCAGCGCTCAGAAAAGAATGACTATCTATTCACTGCAGCACACACACACACACACACACACACACACACACACAAATACACACAAAAACACAGTATGCACCAAACATGACTGGGATGGATTCAAGTCCATTTAAACCCATCTTTTCAGCTGACAAGCTGACAACTTTAATACATGCGGGCATTTAATACATACACACACACGTTGATATTGTGTGTGTGTGTGTGTGTGTGTGTGTGTGTGTGTGTGTGTGTGTGTGTGTGTGTGTGTGTTTGGAGAAAGGGGGGGTAGCTTCTAAACATGGTGGGAAACTGCCACCAACACCACTCCCATTCAACCCCAGCTCCTTTTACAAAAGGTATTCAGTCTAGGAGAGACCTGCTCTCTCTCTCCCTCTCACACTCACCCTCTTTCTAACACACACACACATACACACACACTCAATCTCTGTGTGTGTGTGTGTGTGTGTGTGTGTGTGTGTGTGTGTGTGTGTGTGTGTGTGAGTACCTTTCTACCAGAGGAAAGAGAGAGAGGTGGAGTGGAGGGGGTGCAGAAAAGAAGGGGGTGGGGGGAAGAAGGGTGGAGAGGGAGGGTAAGAGGAATGCTGTGCTTGTGCTTACTCTGAAGAGAGTGTGAACACACACACGTACACACACACACACACACACATTTGGGAAAGACAGAGAGGGGATTTATAAAAGATGGAACCTCTTGAGGTTCCCACGTCGGCCAGCGGCTTTCTGCACATATGCAGGCAGTGTGTGTGAGACAGAGAGAGAGAGAGAGAGAGAGAGAGAGAGGGTGTGCATTGACAGAGACGCAGGAGAGGCTGAAAGAGGGGGAACAGAGGCAAAGTGTCTTAAATAAAATCCCAAGTTTCGGCTTGTTCTTCAATTTACCTGCATACATTTGGCTCGCATATGTGTGTGCATACATTTGTGCGTGGCCTTTATGTGTGCACGCCTCGGCGTGTGTGTCCTATAATTGCAGTAATGATATGTCATCCACAAGAAGAACGGGTGGAGTGGAATGCAATCGACACATGCAAGCACGCGCACACACACACACACACACACACACACACACACACACACACGTTCCACTTGGAAACCATGTATGAACAAGCTCTTCTACAAACTCCATGAACTGAGGCCTTTAGGGCACCCTTTTCCTTCTAAACAGATGAGATCCAGCACCTCAAACCACATTTGACGGTGAAGGAAAGCTTCGACCAACCAGCTGCTTATGGCTTTCATTTGGCTTTTAACAAGTCTCCTTTAAAAGTTTAAATCATGCCATATTACCTTGGTGCCACAACACAAATACAAACAGCAGGTGTGAGTCTGAACCAGCATTGTTTTATTCCCAGCAGTATTAATCAGTCATATCGTAATTTCAGGATAAAAACACTGGTTTCCTTAACAATTCAATCCCTCAAGGTAGGACAAAATGAGGTAAAAATGTGCTCTTTTCCAGGTAACATTGCTAATATTTGCAAAACAGCTGTTATTGTGAAAGTTTAGGGCGCATTTAGACCTACGATAAACTAGCAGTTAAACGTTCATTGTCTTGCTCAAGGACATTTCTACAAGACACAAGGTGAACGTCTGGGTACAGGATGATGTGTTGCATCACTTGGCAAACCTGCCAAACCAGGAGTGTGTAGGATGAGCAATACAAATCTAACATATAACACAGAACCCAGCTGAGAATTTTCCCCCAAACAGTCCGGGATTTAAACTCGCAGCACTTCTTTGCCAGCGCCTCTTTTCTTCGAACTCTGGCTACTGCTATCCATATCGCAACAATTTAACACTTTTGGAAGTTTTGTCATTGCCACGTCCCACATTCCTTGCATGAATGAACATTTCTCTGCTTTTGCAGAATGCAAATGTGTCTCCAAGGTTATACTGCGGTTGGTTGCCTGCATCTTGCACATAACTCAAGGCAGATGAGGAGCTATTAACAGTCTGCAGTTAGTCCTAAGAAATGCAGGAACACCCCTAATCTTCATGTCAGTGCAGTTGAACTGTCATGCTGCATTTAATTAATCCAAGATTAGGTGGCACAGAAACAGCATTGTGTGTTAACCTTTTCCCTGGATTAGTCTTCTCAGAACTATTCTTTCTCTTTAATTTTTCTCTCTTCTTCTTTTCCTCTTGTCTATTTTTTTTTTCTTCTTCACTGTTTCCTTTAAATACCAGGCATTCTGCAGATCGTTGTGTGCAGCCGGAGCGCAGACAAGTCAGGACTCAGCCCCGCTAAACGGCAGGCTCAGCACTAGTCTCTACCCCCCAGCGTCATCCCTTGCCCTGCACACACAAAATGAGCACCCTGGGCAAAGCCTTTCTCCCCTGTCATCCTCCCATCCAACCATCTACCCACCCATCCAATCCTCTCATCAGGCCTGGTTTCCAGGAACACAGGCCAGAAACGGACGACCCGGCGACTTTGAATTCACACTCTTTCTCCCTCTCCTTCCACCCTCTCCTCTCCTGCTGAGCCTTTTTAAGATGAAAGTGATACTTTGTTGTCCATCCATCTTTCTATCTGTCAACATCTACAATGTCCAGCTCCAGATAGCTTTAAATAAGAAAGACATTGCCTGAACTCCTCCTTACTTTCTCTGAAAAAAATAAAACAGCATGCTCCTAGAAACACATAAAAAAAAGAATTCTAAGAACTTCGATCAGCTTGTTTTCATGCAAAAAAAAAAAAAGTGTATCGGCATTCAATCTTTTCCAGAGAGCCAAGTAGCTCAGCCAGCGAGTCCAGGATCTGACTCTATTGCCATCCACTTCCTGGAAAGACCCCGCCTTCCTCGCATTCCACTGCCCTGTCAAAACACAGCTCCCCTCTCCAACTGGCTGACGGGAAAATCATCTGCTGCCTCATAGGCTGTTGCTGGGCCAGTGGGCGGGAGGAAGTAAAAGCAGAGCTCAAAGAAGCAGCGGCCCATTCCCATGGAGAGACTACAGTTACATAACTGCTCACATACACACACACACACACACACAGAGAGACACACAGACACAGACATACATACATACACAGGATCAGGACAACACCCTCAACACACAGCGCAACACAAAACAGGGTCAGGGAGAAAGAAAGGTGAGGAGACAGTAGAGGGAGTGCAGAGGAAAGAAAAGGAGAAAGAGAGACTTGAGAGAGGAGAGAAGTTGAGAAACGGGTGAGGAAAAGAGGGAGGGGTAGGTGAGGCATCAGTTTTCCTTGTGAACAAAATGAAGAGGAAATGGCTATTTTACACTCAGGTCAGGAGCTGTGGGAGAGTATTTCAACTGTGTGTGTGTGTGTGAGAGAGAGAGACAGAGAGAGAGAAAGGTTAATTGGTGTGTGGTGGAAGATCACCTGCATCAAACCCAAAGCGGAAGAGAAGTCAACCATAAAAAGAGAACTGTGCCAAGAATAAAGTACAGCCACCTATAAACAATGCACATGTGACTGACAACGCACTGTAGATTTGTGAAAAACAAAGCCATTTGGTGTTATTCAATCAATATTATCTGTTGACTGTCTGCTCGGAGTAGAAATGATGGCAATGTGTTAACCGACAGAAGGGCAGGGAGGGCAGGATGGAAAGAGGAGGAGGAGAAGAAGGAGTAGGAGGGAAAGGAGAGAAGGCAGGAGGAAAGGGGAGAAGGGAGAAAACGGGGAGGGGAGGGGAGGCGAGGGGGCCAGAGGTTGAATGTGTGTAAAGAGAGAAATGTATGGAATCCTAATTGTGTTATTGCTCCAGAACAAACATTAGTCCTGCCTGTCATACCACAGACAGCAGGCAGCGAGCGAGTGTGTGTGTGAGTGTGTGTGTGTTTGGGTGTGTGAGTGAAAGAGACAGAGGGAAAATTGAATGAGTCCAGCGAATTAAGAGTCAAGCGAAGCAAGTTTAGAACATGCTCTCCACTTTTTTTTTTCCTCTAGTTATTCATGAAGACAGAGCATTTACAATCAGTTCTGTGTTAGCCGTTAGCTTCGCATTAGCACGGCTAGCTCCAGCAGATGTGTGCATCTGCCAGCGAGCCCTCCCTCCTGCCGCTGTACAGCTGTGGGCTGGCCGTGTGTGTGTGTGTTTGTGTGTGTGTGCGTGTGTGTGTGTGTGTGTGTGGTTGGGCAGGGGGCCAGCAGGCAGTAAACCCACAGTAGAGGCCCTGACAGTCCAACGCTTGCCACGTAGCCATGTAGCAGCGACGTAACTCCAGAGGAGAGGAGATCTATATTCTCTCTCTCTCTCTATGAGAAAGAGAGGCAAGCATTTGAGAGAAAATAATGGAGAGAAATAATATGGGTCATTGTGTGGGATCCAGCGTATAAACAGAGGCAACGCAAACAGTCAAACACACGAAGACAAAGTGACTTTGTGATACAGTTTATGCCAGTCAGAACACTGATGTTTCCACCAATTACATCAGCCAGGACTTCCAGACTCCTTTTTCTCCAAACGAGGGCTCCTTTTGACTTACAGATGTTCGAGGCATGGTTTCACAAACTGGTGACCACACACATACACACAACAAAATAGTTTGCAGACCGGCGCAAACACAAACTCAGCCAGCCCACCCTAATCATCATCATTATAACTGAGTCATTGTCTTAATTACTTCTATCAGCTTCATCAAAGTCTCTAACTGTTAAGGTCTTCCAGACTGGTACTGCCAACACCTTCATCTTCATTATCCTCATCAACATCACCAAGCCGTACTGCCTTAAGAAAATGCTGTATTTTTGTTTGGTGTTTTGTGTGTGTTTAATACAGAGGAAGTGGTTATTCTCCCACAAGCACATGAACATGACTCACTCTTCTTCATGGCAGTGCTTCCAGATTTTTTTTCTTCTCCTTTTGTCCTTTTCTCCCCCTCCTCCCAGTCTCTCTCTCTCTCTGTCTCTCTCTCCCTCTCTCTGTCTGTCTGTCTGTCTCTCTCCCCCACACCACAGTTCAGACTTTGCTCCATCAGATCCAGAGAGGCTGAGCGCTGAGCACACTGCAGCCCAGAGAGGAGCACAGAGCCTGAGGAGGGCTCACAGCAAACCCCTCCCTAACACCTTGGATCTCCAAGGCTCAGTCTGGCCACACACAGGGAGGTTAGTTCTACAAGCCAGCAGACTAAAAGCCGAAATGGGCTGACTGGTGGGTAGGTATTATGACAGGCGGCTTGGCACAGTGAACTTGCTAATTATGTAACATAGGGTCATCCAGTTTGAAGTCTACATACTTACAACATTAAACTCATTGTTAAACATTCAGTAATCCTTGGATATCTTTAGCCCAAAGCCCAATTTTTGGCACGTATGCAGGTATGGGACCATAAATTCCACCATCGATCTTTAACCTGTTGACTCTAATTGCTGAAGATGTGAATAGCCTCAGGTGTGCTTGTGTTGTGCAAGCTAGGGCAGTTATATCTAAATAAAAATGAAGGCTGTGGTATGCAGTCTAAGTGTTTTATTGAAGATGTCAAACAAGTGCATGTCTGTCTGGTTGTCATGCAGACAGACATGCACACACGCTATTGATCAGACAGGTAGACAGAAAGAAGAAAACAGGTACTTTGTAAATATATATATATATATATATACACACACACACATATATATACACACACTGATGTGTCCATTTGAGAAATACATGTTATTTCAAAGTCCTTTTTCCTCTTGTCACCATGGAGATATGAACTCAACTCCGGTTCAAACATTCTCTCTTTGTCTGTCTCTTTCTCCCTCTCACACACATACACACGCCATCGCAAAATGATGCACACTGTGGACACTGAGCGAGTCCTTCATTCATTTAAATCCCAGACATGACAATATTATGTTAGCATGATATTGTACAGTACCAGCGCTCTGCATTAGCTCGCAGTCCTCAGCTCATACTTATTCATCTCTATTCTATATGTCCATACCCACCATCTCCTCTCAGTCTTGCCTTTATTACTGTGTAATGCATTTGGTTCCATATAATACAGCCCTTTAGCGTAAATATGATGCTTTGCCCCCAGAACTGGATCCTTTTCAAGTTGAGGCTCAGATAAGGCAGTGTGTGTGTTGCGTATGACTTACGTGGTTGCATGGTTTTCACAAGAAAGGACCAGTGGCCAATGAACATTAGTTACACTTTGATTTCTTATGCACCAGACCTCTCTCTGCCTTCCTCCTCTACTCCCCCTCCTCTACTCCTCTTCTGTCCCACATCCAGCTTTAACCTGTCTCCCCTCCTTCTTCTTCTTCTTCCACCCTCACCCCCACCACTATTGGCCTTACTTCCCAAACAACCCCTCAGCCATCAAAAGACAGCCGCCCATTCAGAAGGTTTTGGGGTCGGGGTGGGGGAGGAGAGCAGTATAGGCTTGGTGAAGGGAAGAGGGAGGGTTGGGTGGGGGGGTGGAGTAGGCGGGGGGGTTTCAGGGTTCTCATTCCCGCTAAATTGTCCCACATGGCTGAGCGTGCTTAGTTTAAACAAACACAGCCACTTCCTCCTCACTGCGCACATCGGCACACAGACACAGGCGCGCACACACACACACACACCCCACATAAACACACACCAATTGGGCGCACAGGCATGCTTGAACTCCAATACACAAAAACAAGCATGCACGCACATACATAAACACACATGCACACAATACATTGTATGCCCTGGCAGGCAGCAGACAATACATTACAGTCTTGCACTCCAGCCAGTAAACTCACAGCTGAGCCCAGACTCCACACCAAAACACAGCACTGAAGATTACTCATTGTATAGATCGGCGTGAAGAGCAATTTCACATGCATATTCAGCATATCGACTGTATGATTTGGCTTCTGGTTGCAAGGAGTTTAAATAAGTAAAACCTTCGTGGAGGCTTTAACCATACAGTCCACAATAAACATCTCAGCTAATGGGTCCCCAGAGTCCAAACCCCCAAAACCCAAACTGATACCACAGAAGGAGACTCGGGGAGCAGACACTGGACAGAATACATGTGTGTGTGTGGGTGTTCGCGTGTGTATATGCCGCTTTTGGTATGTTTGTTTAGAAAGCAGACGGAGAGAAAATGGGGAAATGTGGAGGATGTGGCCATTGAGAACATTTTTGATGGATCACTGCAAAATCAGATGTTTTGATTGTTGATTGTTATATTTAACAGAAGCCTGACATCGACATGAAAACACAAAATACCCATACTGCATATCTACTGCAAAGTGCACAGAAATTCAAGCGGTACGTCTGAAAATGGCAATTCATAACTGCTATGACTGGCACACATATTCCTTCCTCTCCCACAAGCACTTTACTGTAGGTGACACTTCAATCTAGAGAAAACTTGCAACTAAATAACAAATATAATATGCAACAATGTAAATGGTGGATTTGGAACTAAAGGTGCATAACAGGTATGGTATGCTGTATTTTTATTTGTGTGCTTATGAGGTCATTATTTAAATCACAACATCATTACTGAGATTTTTGTTCAAAGTCAACTTTTATTATTCTACCTCTGCTCTAAGTTTTCTGTCAATACCAGCTTAACGTCTCTCTCTGGCTCCACATCCTCTGCGTCACCACATATTTCAACGCGATGACCTGTACTGGTCATAATCAGCTCTACATTACAAGCAGCTATAGCAAGAGGAGTGAAGGAGGACAACCACAGTGTCCAGACAATAAGCCTGCATTCACTGCCAGTGGACCTGCTGCCGTCCAGGCCTGCACACACAGCACGTCTCTGCCACTAATGCCGCGCTCCATCAGGGCTGCATGCCATGAGTCTTAATTAAGACCGCTATGCCAAGTCAAGAAGTGAATTTTACTCCCCCTCTTTTTTTTTCTCTCTCTCTCTCTCTCTCTCTCACACACACACACACACACACAAACACACACACAGATACAGGCGGATGCACAAACACACATTCTCGGATGGGCGAACATGTAGACGCAGACAAACCACCAAGAGACATTCAGATCAGCAGTTTTATGGGCCATGAAAAAGCTTGCTCAGTGGGTGGTGTGTGTGTGTGTGTGTGTGTGTGTGTGTGTGTGTGTGTGGTGCTGAGAGAGAAAGACTATTTAGTCACACCTACATGAGAAACCTGTCTCTCTCTCACAGACAAGACAACAACTGAGTCTGAGAGATATGCGCACACACACACACTCACACACACACACACACACACACACACATCTCTTTTAAATGCACGAACGTGCAAGCAAATCCTGAATGAATGGTTTTTAACATGCCTTTATTCTATGACTAACTCACAGTCGTGTTTATGAATGTGTACGTGTGTGTGTGTGTGCATGTCTAGAGAATAGGCAGCAGTGTTTAATCTATCGCAGGAAAAACTGAATTAGAGAGGGAAACACAAGCCAATAGAAAGTGTACATACAATCACTTGCTCCCACAACATCAAACACACACACACACACACACACGCACACACACATACATACACACACTTATAACACCCCGCCCAACAGCCTGGGGTCACAAGGTCACATTCCTCCTCCTCAATCAGCCTCAGGATTTCACACACTAGTTCAGGGATGTGGTTGTGTGTTTCTGCCTGCCTGCCTGCCTGCCTGTCTGCTTGTGTGTGTGTGTGTGTGTGTGTGTGTGCATGTGTGTGTGTGTGTGTGTGGATTTGTGTGTGTTTGGGATGTTTTAGTGATTTGTGGGGGGTCCGGCTTGAGGGCAAGGAGGGGAGAAGTGAAGGAAAATAGGGGACTGCAGCCACACTAAGCCAACTAAATTTGAAAATGCACCTTTTATTCCTTTGTGGCCTTCTGTTCACACTTTTTTTCAACCCAAAAGAAAAGCTTTTTGAAAAAGTTGAAGTTCTGTAGTGAATTAAGTTTTTCCAAAATGATGAGATCTGCAACCTGGGCAGATATTTTGCTGCAGTACTTTAAAGAAAACAGCTTTCTGCTGTCTCCAATTCTCTCTGGGCTGATTTTTTTTATATAAATTATTACAGCCAATCTCACTACACAGAGCAGGTGATGTCATTAATGTGTGTTGAGCATAAAGAGGTGATTTGATTAAAGTTTTATACCCGGCAGTGCAGGAATTACTATTAACTTTGGTGGAAAGGTGATCAAATCACTGTTTTATAGTCAATAGAAAAATATGTCAATGATAAAAGTTGTGTGCTCGCTTAACTTGAAACACAATTGGTGGTGGAGAAAAGCAGGAGGCAAAAATGCTGAGGTTTTCAAAGGTATGTCTGACCCAAATTCTTTTTACTTAGATTACTTATCCATTTTCTTGTTATTTCTGCATTTTGGTGAGGATGGAGAACTTCTCAAAAGATACGTAGACATGCTAGAGGGTATGAAGTCCATCAGCATTTTCAAATTTATTGGACTTTTTGTGGAAGTGGCAGAGGGAGAACAACGAGAAATGACAGGTATGTGGGTGATGGGTGGGGGAAGACACGGTGAGAGGAGGCGAGGGAGGGGTTGAAGTGTGTCTGCATGCCCTGGAAGGAGGAGGAGGAGGAGGAGGAGGGTGGTGGGTGGTTTAACAAGGGAAAGCAATAAAACATGTGGCTTTGCATTAAAAAACACCTACTTCCTCCTTGAGCAAAAACCCTCAACTCTGGTCCTGCACACCCGCTGACATATGACAATGTGTCCAACATGCAGACACACGCGCACATGATACATACACGCAGGCGGTCACACACACACACCAAAAATAAGCACACTTGAAAATGCGTGCATGTACCAGTTCCAGTTCCAAGTCCAGCCATTTAATAATTAGAAAAATAACGAGTTAAAGATTGAGTTCCCACACTCCTACACACACACACACACACACACACACACACACACACGCACAAAAACCCCAGCCCACAGCAGACTCTAGACACTTGAGATACACACTCAAAACGCTCACAGTCAGGCATAAAAACAGCCATTAACGACTGGCGGAACTTTCCATGGGCCTGCCAACTAGCAACACCAACACGCCTGGCATGCTAATGTAGGCACGTAAAGTTAACTCTGTGTGTGTGTATGTTTCATGCATGTGTGTTAAGTCAGTGCTCTGTGTGTGTACAGGTGCACGCCTGATCCCTTTGGCCAGCTGACCACGCAAGCGCACGTACACACACAGACACACACACACACACATACTGATGGGCAGCTTTTCAACAGGCTATTTCTATGGATGATACCCCGAGAAACTGTGCAAGGGCATGAGCAGGGCAGGGCAGCCGAGCGCTACGTAACTCATTTGGCTCACTTAAGCTTTTTCGCATGCATGTATCCACAAAACTTCACAAAGTGATGAGAACTTGATAAGAAACTTGACAGCTTAATTTCTGGATTCCAAACATTTTATCTCTTTGTCATAATCGTTTTATTTCATCATCCGCACTCTTCCTGAAATGCCAGTGCCTCTCTCTCTCTCTCTCTCTCTCTCTCTGTGTGTGTGTGTGTCTCTCTCTCTCCATACAGCTGCCAAATGACACCAAAGGCTGAGCAATGACTCAAAAAAGCAACTACAGAAGTGAAAGTTTTTGGTGAAGTCACACGTTGCATCATGTGCCGCTAATGTTTTGAGCTGAAATGCAACAAAGCTGCTGATATTTGCACAAAAGTCTACTGTACCCTCAGAGTTACACTGTCTCCAACTATACTGTACTGTACTGTACTGCAAATCACATACAGTCCTGAAATATATCAGACAGGGCTACCTTACAATAAGTCTAAACATACTTGTTCAGTGTTGTCTGTGGCTGGAAATTTGTCTGTTTTACTTATTGTGGGGCTGAAATTAACAATTATTTTTGTAACAGATTAGTGTGAAGATTATTCTCAGTTCATCAATTATTTATTCTTTGAAATGTTTTTTTTTAAAACAAGTTCTTAAAAAAAATGCCCCCTACAGTTTCTCAGAACTCAAAGTGATTCCTTCATCTTGCTTTTTTTTTGTCCAGCCAAAAGTCCAAAACCCAAATTTATTCAGTTTAATATGATGTAAGACAAGGAAAAGCAGCAAATCTTCTTGAGAATTTTTGCTTGAAAACTGACCTGAATTGATTATCAGAATAGTTTCCAATAATTTTCTGTCCATAAGTTGAATAGTTTTTTCATCTTTATAAAGAACTACTTGAATTATCAGCATGCATGGAATATATATATAAATACAATTACCTTGCCTTTCATTACTAAAGCCACAATGCAGGGTTTAAATCCAAAATGCTATGCATGTAACACATTATGTTGATCAATACTTTAAATCAGATCAAAGTATCTTTCAAATTGTTAAAAAAAAAAACTAGTAATTTTAATTACTTTCATACCAACAGTCTTTTTAATGATAACTTTCTGAGTTACTTTCTGCCATCCTAAAAGGTTTAGGATGGCAGAGAACTTCAATGACGTTCAATGACATTCCTTACAGAGTTTTACTTTTTAAAGTCACTCACAGTAGGCATCACATTTCTCCAAATGTCGGGCTCTTTGATGGTTCTTTTTTTTAATCTTTTTTTGGACTGAAACCCGCAAAACCCGGAAACACTCCACGTTTCACTAGAGACATTCGTGGAGAGGAGAGGGCAATAGGGAAGAAGAGGGGAGGAGGAGGGAGACGAGGAGTAGCGAAGTTGAAAGGCTTCTTTTATCTTCTTCTAAATCAACTGTCAACAATGCAGGAAATTATCAAGGGAGACAAAAAAAAAGGGAGACAGGGCTCTGGAGAATGAGAGAGGCAGAGAAGGAGGGAGGAAGGGAGGAAGGGTGGGAGGGGGGGGGGGGCAAAAAAAGAAAGAGAGGAGGAGGAGGGTAAACATTACAGCTCTGTGCCAAGCAAACATGAGATGCTGGGATACTTCAACAAAAAGCCACCGCTCATATGGGAGAGAAAGAGACCAAGAAACAGAAAGACGGGGAGAGAGAATGCGAGAGAGACAACCGCACTACCAGCAGAAAGACAGAGGAGAAAGCTTGGGAAACGGAAAGTGAAAGCGACAGCTGTCATGAGAAAGGACAACGTTTGTTTTTGGGGGAATCTTTGGATTTCACACCTACACGCAGCTCTGTGTTTACATGGTACTGTATAACGCAGGGTTATAGCAGGGTTTTGTTTGACCAAAATGTCACCTCATGGGTCAATACATTTTAATTAACATGAAACTGGACACTGTTGTAACTCCTAATGCAAGACAAGTCATTTCACTCAAGCTCATAAAAAAAAAAAAGACAAAACACACTGACAACCTGCAACATACGCATGCAGCTGTCCTTTTAATGCAAAGCATGTGAGGCCTGGAAAACACTATATAATCCGAGAGATAACTGTGATGACCTGCAACTCCAAGTTAGTGCCAACAGCAGTAATGAAGAATTAGTTTACAGCATAAAGATGAAGTACAGGCTGAAAAAAATGACCAGCTGTGTGTGTGTTTTTAATAGAAATATAACATTGGGTAATAAAAGTCTGGGTTGGTGTGCCCTCTAAAGCTTCTCTGCATTCCATCATATGTCACAGCAGCCGCAAGCGGAGACAATTTTCAAGGCCGCCCTATCGCCTACGTATGTGCCGCTCAATCTGCTCAATCTCTCCTCCTGCACTCCAGGTGTCGACCCCTTGACCTCACAGAGCAGGAACGCCTCCACGCGTCCAACACGCCAATGAGAAAAAAAAACTCCCTTCACGGGTAGCAGGAAGCAGCTCGTTCGCTTGACCAAACCAAAACGCACCTCGGCTACAGTAACAGCAGCTTAATTCCGGGAAGCACACCTGTTGCGTTGGGAGAAACAGATGTCACGACTGATAGCAGACTTTTTCACAAAATGCAGACATGATGCAGCGTTGCGCATAGCGGAAGCAACAGCAATTAATGGGAGGAAATATTTCAAATATGGGCTGCTGACTGGAGCCAACTATAGCATTTTGAAGGTCATAATGAGTATGTATGTAAATGGTAATTATGGCTGATCATTTGCAGACATGATAAAAGATGGCTCGAGTTCAATCCACAAAGCTTGTTTCGCCCTCCTTATTTGCTTCTAAAGCTTCCCGGGCTTGTGCACTTGTTTAATTAGCTAGATCACCAATTTAAAATGATAGAAAACAACCAATTAACAGCATTCAGTTTTTTTTCCTCTCAGAAGAAAAACAGCTACTGCAAATAACAACAGTTAATCAGGCTACAATCTCTGGAAAACTAACCTAATTGGAAGTAAATATCGAGAAGGTTTACCTGAAGCTCTCTTCTTGTTCTTCGCCTCTCTTTCACATGCTCACACACACACACACACACACACACACTTTCCACGACTGTATTGTTTTGTCTGCGTAACTCTATAGCCGCTACATCTTCTGTTCCTGACACACAAGTACAGTTCAGTAACACTACCCCTCGGATAACATGTTCTAGGTTACCAGTCAGACACACATGCACACATAGACAATGGCTAGCATCATCCTGCCCCTTCCCTGACCCCATTTCCACCTACCTGAAGGTTTTTACTGGGCCAACAGCGAACCACATGCTGGTGCAGGTGGAGGGCAGAGAACCCAGATTTTTTGCTGGAGGTTACACAGAGACAGATGCTCTCAGCATCATGAGTCTTCATGAAACATGAGAACAACTTCCTCATTGTGCTTAGAATAGCTTGTCTTAGAATAATAGAGGCAAACCATCTTACATTTGACACTGAAACACACACAGTCAATCAAACCTGGGCTAGGCTGGTAGGTCATTCATACAGTTTCTTTTCTGGAAAAGCAGGCAGGAAAGTGTTAACTTGGCTCATAACACAATATATGAACTTTCAGATGACATATTTTGATGTAGGCACTCATTAGGCTGTACCAACACTGGCACGTACATGGAATAACACATTACTCATAAGCCGATTAAACCGGATCAAACAAACTAGATGCAAAGTAACATCTAGCCCAGGTGCAGGTAATGACACATGTCACACTCGCCGACACAACCGAGTGCGTTGTACCTGTGTGACAAAGCTATGTGGATATAGAACGCAGGTCATTAACTTATATAAAGTGTTATTCAACCCCTTTGCCTATTCATGTGAAAAGGTAGAGAAAGGCCAAAGCAACAATAGCTAACCTCCTTCAACCAGACTCCAGTCCAAACACCGTCCTTTCGGCTCTGTTATATAATTGCAATGTACTTGATTTTAAGGGGGGGGAAAAACACACAGACACACACTGAAAAAGGGAATTTTACAAATGACAGACTAAAACTAGAGGGGTAAAAGATCACTTGCTTGCAATTGCATCAGAGTGAGTGCAAATCCCTGCTTACATTATGCTGCTGTACATCCTCTAGCAACACATTCCCGGCTCTCCACAAAACCAACCACACAGAGAAAGAAACATTCTAAAAGAGAAATAAAATAGCATCTTTCATTTAAAACCGTTGGAAGAAAATTGAACTATTATTATTTATTGAGCGAGCTTGGCATACAACACAAGAGGGCTTTCATAACTTTTTAGATACCGGCCTGTGAGCTTTGTTTACATTCTTATTGTGTATAAATGTTGAAGCCAAAGAGGCTTAACTTGCAGAGAACACTGCACAGTGATATAAACCTCATTCGGCTTGTTAATAAAGGATATGGGTGTAGCACTGAAACCATGCAAAAACACAAGTATTGCTTTGAAAATATGTACTTTTTTTTCTGATTTTGGTGATCGGCTGAGCACTTGGAAACAAAAGAAACAAAAAGACACATCCTGAGGCTGTAGTGCAGAGCCTTCCAAAATCTGAAATCCTATCCTACCAACTGTGGAGCTGAAATCTGGTTTAAGGTCAGATTTTTAGAAAATTTTCGAACAATTCCAGGAAATGATTTCTAGAAATTTTCGAACAATACCCATTTGACAATTAAATTAAAAAGTTGTTTTTTTGTGTGTGCATCCAATCAGTCACAGGGCTCCAGCCTAATTAAAGCATTACTTCCTGTTGTCCACACCTTGGCTAACTTGTCCGTATCCTAAACTTTTGATGCTAAGGCTTTTTGATGCCTCTGACTTGTGGAAGCAAAAAAATAAATTGGCCATTCATGCACCACAGGGAGAATTCCTTTGCAGACCACCTAAACCTAAACACACCTTTCCCCTCTTCATCCCCACCACGCGCACGCGCACGCACACGCACACACACATACCTTTAAAAAAAAAAAAAAAAAGTCGGATATCAGTTTTTCGCAAAAAAAAAAAAAAAAATGCATGGCCACATCAGCCTTTCACCAAAGGAATGTCATCTGACGTCATGTATTTGGGATCGGATTTCTCCTTTTTCTCTCTCTCTCTCTCTCTCTCCTGAAAAAAAGTAAGCGTGTGTGTGTGTGTGTGTGTGTGTGTGTGTGTATGATGTGTTATTTTTTCCCCCTTGCCTATATTCTCCAACGTGCCCACTGGATCCAGAGCCCACAGCAGGGGGATATCACTGCTCAATTATACCCCCCTTCCACCACCAATCATGACAGCATGACAATTAACCACTCAGCCCCTGTTTTTTTTTTTTAAACTGACACACAAGCACCAAAAATGTGGATCACAAGTCATCATCTGCATCATAGATTTTCCGACCTCTTGCTTGCTGCCACATCCCTTCCCTGATGAGTGAAAGCGCTTTTCTTTTTCTTTCTTTGTGTTGTGTGTGTGTGTGTGTTTTCTTTCTTTTTTTTTCTTTTTTGAAATCAGTGTATTCGGTACGTGGAAGGCAGATAATCGATCGTTTCAACCAGGAGGAGACCAATGTTTGATTTCCACGTCTGCATCAGAGAGGCTGAGAGAGAGAGATTTGTCTTCCCTGCACAAACAGACACGTAGTCGTTTCTGAGAGAGAGAGAGAGAGAGAGAGAGAGAGAGAGAGAGAGAGAGAGAGAGAGAGAGAGAGAGAGAGAGAGAGAGAGACTGGCTGGAAGGAATGCTAGGATATGCTGGAGTTGAGATTTTTTCTGCTCCAAAGCCTTTTTTCCTGCATTCTGCAAACGCACACAAACTCTATGGAAAGTGACTATAACACAAACCCTCCACAATTACTCAACAGTTATCCAATGCATTAAAACACCCCTATAGTGCCAATTCAATGATTTCGCAACTCCCTCTGTCAAATCTGACTGCCTCAGCATCTTCCATTCCAAGTTATTTTTCCAGCTATAAAAAAGTGCTCATTTCCTGATTTTGAGCAGCTACAGCGCATCCGACCACTTCCAGAATGCAAGTCGCGACGCAACAGCTGCCATTTGTTGTAGAAATAAGCACAGGAGAAGAGGTTTTCTCCTGTTGCGCACTCACTCCATCTGAAGTCCTCGGAGACAAAAACACATTCTTTCGCGAAAAGCTGAGAAATCGGGACCACAAAAGACTCAGGCTCAGCCCCGACGCGTTCACAAGCCGTGGAGAGATCTACCGTGACAATCGCCGCTGTTTTGCCTTTTCCTTGTCGTTTCAGAAAATACACGAGGAAAATGCCCAAAAGTTTCAATTCAACCCCCTCCGCAGCAGTCAAGCAGTTTTCCTTTTTCCTTTACGCCGGCCAAGTGGCCCAGACTGCCGGCGTCAGCGCTCAGCTCTCCAAACTCTCTCTCTCACACACACACACACACACACTCGCTCGCACTCGCTCACACACACACACATATACAGGCACAGACACGCACTTATAAAACTTTTTCAACATCGACTCCATCGTCGTCCATTCTCCTTCTTTACGGAGTGGATGAGTACGGTTAAAGACGGGCTTTTTGGAGGAAAAAAAAACAACTCACCTCGCTGTAATAAAATAATCTTCAAACAGACGGGGCTGCGCGTTTTTTTATTCCCAGGGTCGGGTCTTGCCTGTCTGCTGGCGCGGCGCGACGCGTACTGGGAGACTCCGCCATGTCAATCAAAGGCGACGCACATGGAGGTCAGAGCCCGCCTCCCTTTTACCGTAATAGACGACGCGCACCACAAAAGCCAAAACAGAGGGCAGAGCTTATTCAGCTCCATCACTTTTTGTGACAAGCAAGCGGGCTTGTTTACAGTCACTTCAGAGGGACTTTTGAAGCAGAGGAGGTATTTTACAAGCAATAAAGACGACAACTGGGGGAGGAAAAAAGTGATTCTCTCATGTTATAATCCGTTTATGATCCCTTTATGATCAGTTGTTGTGTCATAAGAATTTCCAGGGTTATTTCATGCCTGAAAAGGTGTGTGCTAAGTCTTCTGCAATAAAAGGAAATCTGGATCCAGATTATTGTGGTTGACATTCTTGCATGATGGCATGCAATGTCTTTAATCCAAATGACCTGTGTCACCCACTTCCCATGGGTCATTTAGCAACTTACTTTACTTTATACACTCTTACAACAAAGTACTAAATCTGTAGTGCAAAAAAAGGTAGCTAATTATGATATATAATTCAATCTAGGCAACATCAACAAAAAAAGTCAACCTGGTCCTTTGCCTCCAAACAACTTAGACAACAGGCTAAAGTCCCTCTGGTGGCTGTAATGAAACCTGGCATCCCTCAGCTTGCCGGGTCCATATACATAAAAACGACCCATGTGGTGAATGTGGTGCTGATATGAGTTGAAAAGGACCACAGGGCATCACATACGCCTCACAGAGCGAGATATATACCGAAGAGACTGTATCTGAACCTCCTTTAACAGGATGCATTATTACACAGTTGCATGTTTTTACAGAGCAGTGTTATCTGTGTGGAGAAGATTATTTGGGGCGTGTTGATGCTTGAAATTAAGACATTAACGCTGACAAGTAGGCTACATGTCAGGATCAGAGCATTAACTCGCCAAGTATCTCAGAGCCAAATGCATGAGTTGAATGGTTTCATTACAAAAAACCCCCCCACCCCCATTTGATGAAAGCAGCAATCATTCTTCCTTCATCAAGATTTAAAATGAAACAGGAGTAAAATTATAGATCAGACTCAACATCCAGTATTTTTTTTTTCTCTTAAAATAGGTTGAATTCATACCGGACTCTAACTATGAAGGGATGTTAAAGGGAACTCCACCCAGAGGAAAACAGTATGAAAGTGAATCCTTGCATTTTGTTGTTGCTCTTTGCGGATTATTGTTTTGTTTGACATTAGCATAAGTGCACCGACTGCAAAACAAGCTGTTAAATTAACAACAGGATTCCGTCAGTCATGTACGTGTTTGTCTCAGACAGCAATCGACCTCTTTCTTTGCTGTATTTTCAAGCAAGTAGACTCAGCCAAATACACTCATTGCCCTTGAGTTCTAGATTTCTCTCCGCTGGCAAACACACACACGCACACACACACACACACACACACACACACACACACACACACACACACACATTCCAGTAACAGCACTAAGAAAACAGCCACTGGTGTAATTCTAAGCCAGTAAAAAAAACGGTCCTGGACCACAACAGTGTGTCTGTGAGGAATTAAGTTCAATTCAGTTCAATTCAATAAACACTAATCATCTTCAATTGATATGGCAGGCAGAGAAATCATGCTCTCACACCGAAGAGACAACTATATTATAGGCTATACAGTGGTCACAGACAGACTGTGGAGCCCCCTAACTGTAGAAAATCAAATGTGTTTTTGAAGTTAATGTAATCTTGAAATAAACATTTACTTAAAATGTTCTTTTGTGATATAAACTCATCCATGTTTACTTGTCTGATAGATCTTCTTTTTTTTTTTGTTATTTCTCCATAATTTTAGTCTCATAGACAAAGCTATACACAAATTTGTGCTGGTTGGCAGGTGATAAAATATTCTATCTCAGTGTATGCACTTTATTTGATGATAAAGTAAATTTACTGGATATACAAAAATGCACAGTTGTTTATTCTATGCTGTATTCAGTGTGTAATATTAATTTAGTTTAAGGGTCAAGTCTTTTTAACCTGTCACCAACAATGACTCAGCAGATATCAATAAATCACCTGTAGGGGTATCAAGGAGCGAACTGTGTAAAGATATTTCAATTCACTTGCGGAGCTGTTTATGACCAGATATGACATCATGTCCACTCTTTAGGATCATCTAGTGAATTACAGAAAAGGTACTTCATCACATGAATCCAAAAATCCAGTCAATCTAATCCAGTCCTGCTCCTTGATGACTGATTTTCAACATCATCGGCTCTGGCTAAGAACAGCCGGAGATATTAAAGGGATAATAACTACCATAGAAATTGCACAGCAAGAGCTGGACTGGTTCAAACATCTTGGTTGTCTCATGGTTTGAATCATCAGGTTGTTGTGCTTACCATCATGTGTGACAGCATTTTGGCATTGTCACCGGATAAAAGGCGCAGAACTGCTCTCTCGACTATCCACTGCCAATAAAATGCTGGTTTAGCTCTGATTGAATGTTACCATGATCCCATTTATGGTCATACAAACTGTTTTAGGGTTGTAGCTGTTGTTGTTCAAATGAATGCCGACATGAAGTCCATCCTCCGTTGAAAAACTGGTTCAGTTATGTTCAAGGTTTGTTGAGATGAAAGATTACTACACTTCACTCACTTTTTTAAAAACGGCGCACTAAATTGGCAACATACTGTAAATCATATGTAGCTATTTTGAAACATACTTTATTATCTTAACCCTTTCTTACCCATGTAGGGGCTAAAACTCTGGTGAATGGGGTGAATATTTCTATGTAGACAATGTGGTACAATGTTGAATATGTATACCTGCTATTGTTGATGTTGTTGCATTCCAGCGTTATGGCTTTCCTCTTTCATGGATTAGAGGAGCAGCAAGGACACCACCTATACATTGCTTGAAAATGATTGTTCATACCTACTTTTAGCCATTTAATCTTAACCTGGAGTGTTTTTACAATTGAAAAGTTTGCCCTTTTTTTATCCAATATCAAAACTCACCTCCTGGTCCATTTAGTAGCTGTTCTGGTGCTTTCTATGACATCACATCATCTTCATCAGCAGATGCCCAGTTGTTGTGGAAATGTAGATGTTCAAAGTGAAGTGATAATAACAACATTTTAAAAAACCAATAATGTGAATCTAGATTAAAGTCCTTGTCCCTTATTGTTGTCCCCTATTGAATCTGTACAAAAGCACAAAGCAGAAAATGTAGATAAAGAGAAGCAGATGAGTTGGGGAAGGGCTTAAAAAGTTTGAAACAAGTGAGAAGTAAATTGTGCAACAGGGGCTGTAACTCAATATCAGGAAGATGTTCCCACGATTTTTGTACAGTGGAAACAATGTACATTTGGGAGTAACGTACCGACAGTCTATGAATTAAAACAAATGAACAACTATTGAGTCGAATAAATCTGCCACAAAGTCAGAGTGGGGCAACCTTGAGTGGCGTATTGGACCTTTTAAGACAGCCAGTCGCATTACAGTAGATTAGATCAGTGAAGAAGAGTGGATGAGGAAAGACTGAAGGGAGCAGAGCTTGGCCCTGTATGTCAGGGCCAGGCCTCCACAACCACCAGATGTTTACCACCAACCCAGCTGCTTTCTCGCTCTCCCCCCTTCTTTCTTCATGTCTCTCCCTCTCCGATTTTTTTTTTCCTCTCTCTGAGGCTCTTTAAAGTAAGCCCTCCCTGTAATCATACACACTCAGTTCACCAGAGGTCTTTGAAGTAAGTGGAATGTGTCCAGCCATATGATAGTATGTACTGTATATTCTTATAGCGGGGAGAAAGCGAAGGAGAGAAAGCAGGAAAAGAAAAACGGTTGGATGGCTTCCAGCTCTTCAATGTGGTTTTCTGCTTGTTAATTATGCCCTCGATCCGCTCTTACATGCATGCGTGTGTCTTTATGTGTGCATTTATTTGTATATGTTGTGTCTACATGAGTGTGTGTGTGCGCATACAATATGCTCACTGACATGCAGGTCTGAGACTCCAGGTGACAGATGATAACAGGCGTCTGGCAGGGCGTCTGGTAGGAGCTGGATGGAACATGATGTGTATGTGCATTTGCGCATGTGAGGTACTTCCTCCCATAGATGTGAGGATGGAATTTGGCTCATCATGAGTTCAAAGGAGTCAACCCAAAGCTCTCTGCACACCAACAAGAGGAGACATGCCTCTCTCTCTCTCTCTCTCTCTCTCTCTGTCTCTCTCTCTCTCTCTCTCTCTCTCTCTGTCTATGTTTGTATCTTTGTCAACCTCTCTCTACCTCCCAACCCCCCTCTTTCTTCCCTTTTCTTGAGTTCTGTAAGACAGCTGGTTGCACCATCAAACACTTCACCTACTTCTGTAATGTGCGTGTATCTGTATGTGCATGCCCTGCATTGTGCATCACATATGGAGGGATGGGGGCTTAAGTGTGTGTGTGTACATGTGTATGGAAACCCTAAAGGCAAGGAAAGAAACTGGATAACAGGGGCTGTTGCATTTCTTCCAAAGTAAAACTGAAATTTCCATTTCATTGTTATCCATTGAAAACACACAATGACAAATGGTCACTTCGGTATGAATTACTTAATCAGTTGCATATCCGAAACAAAAACCTTTTCCTTTTTTGCGCCGATGTGTGAACATAGCACACAATGTTGTTAGAATAAAAACAAAAATATATATATATATATATATATATATATATATATATAACCCTAAATTGACAATCCAGGTGATTCTTGATGCTTTCAGTATATCCCATATCTTTGGAGATAGTACTGTGATGAGTTTTTACTGGATTTTCCAGATATCAGCTGGCAATAAAACCTGGCCAGTGCAGTGTCGTCCTTTTCCATGGACAGTTTCGGACTCATTGAAGGTTGAGTTTCTGTGAATCTGACCATGAAATGTATAATTTTTTGCACAGCAGAGGATTTTTGAAGTAATACCTACCTGACACAACGAATTTAAAAGCTTCCATATATTCGATTCGAACATATTCGATTATTGTTTTGTTGCTGTATGATAATTAGCGATAAAGAGTTGCAAGATACACCCTCATGAATAAAAGAGTCATGTAGAGATACTTTCTGTGAATCTACTAAACAAAAATGGTGACAAATATATATGTATAATGTTATTCTTGATTAAAATGTGCAGGATTTGAAATCTTCTGACTTTGGGGCCATCTGGTGGCAGTATCATATCAGAGACAGTGCTGATGATGAGATGAAGGGTGCAAAGAAAAACAGCAAATGCAGGATTTTCATCAGGATTGCTTCATTTTTCCACCAAAAAAAAAAAAAAAAAACACACATTCCATCAGAATAAATTTGAGGAATGCTCATAAAAATTTTACACATAGTGACTTTAAATGTTCGGTATTGGTATTTTGTATTTTGTATTTCATTTGGCATATTTAGTATCTGGTATCTCTGGCATGTCTGGAACAAGCAGGAAACCTGATTCAAAATACTTCTGTGCCCACGGACATCTCTCTGTGTCTCTTTGATAAGATGAATTACTTCCAGTTGTTTCCTCACTCTTTTCAGGATTTTTCCAGGCAGCTTTAACCAAAGCTCATGCCTCTGGTATCACTGGTATGTCTGGAACAAGCACGACACTCCGCCTTATTCAAGGCTGCCCAAACACATCTCTCTGTCTCTCTTTGATGAGATGAATTGGTTCCAGTTGCTTCCTCGCTCTTTTCAAGTCAGCTTTATCTAAAGCTCCATGTTCAGAAGAAATCTGTGTTTGTTCCAGCTTTGCCAGTCATGTCATGTGTTCCTACTTAAAGAACACCTTCCAGTCATGACATCAGAGCCGGTGACGACACGCTGGCTAGGTCACACCACCATAGGACGGTGGGTGTCGGCAATCATGGCAGCGGAATGTTAGTGACTCAAGGAGGTGGGACTGCGATTTGGTTGGCTAATTGCTTTGTCCCTTGACATTTGTGGAAAACAATCAAAGTGACATTTCAAACAATGATCAGTCAAATCTGACCTTAGATGGGAGGCAAATTGCTCATGTACAAATCACAACATGGTGACTTGCCAACTATTACACCATACTCAGGACAGTCCTCGTATTCAGACGGATAACTCCCCGGTAGAAACTCCTGCCTACAGTCACCCTGGGTTTTCCAAGTATTACTTTCCCAAGTAACATTTTTATGTTTAAAATCATAGGTTCATAATTCTTTCTTAAAACAACTGTCAAGTGCCTGTATGAACACTGAAACTGGTTTGGCTAGCTTCTCACTGACCATCAGAAGATCCCCTCCAAATATACTTACACTGTAAATCCACTGTCTTTGTTTTGAGTGAAAAAAAGGCATTTAAAAGTTTATTTGAGTTAGTCAAATGAAGTGGATATCTTCCAGAGTTGCAGTCTTTTTAGTAAAAAAAAACCTCTCTTTGAGTCTCGACGGACTGTGTTTTCCTGTTCAGCTGCAGTAGGATTGTAAAAAAAAAAAAAAAAAGAGGGAATTTGCCACTAAAAACACTGTAACCGTAAAAGATATCCACTTGATTTAACTAATTTGAATACACCTTTAAATAAAGGTTTGCACAAAAGGACGACTATGGATTTTGCCCCCCCATCACTTTGAAAGTACACTATGAAGGGATCTCTCAAGCCAGTATGAACAAGAGGAATTATTACAGCAAGAAAAACATGTCATTGATTATTGCTTTTCAGACTTGAAAAATTGTGAACTTAAGTGAACTCAAGCGCTACATAAACAAGTGAAGACAATTATTCATTTATCATTAACCGATCCAAATGTCATCCTCAATCAGATCCTCAAAAGTAGAACTTACAGTCTGAGTAAAATAACTCAGAACTTTAATGGTAGGCAGTACTGTTTGAGAGGGTATTGATCATTTCAGTAGTAAAAGTTGTCAGCTACTAATTCGAACATAATATAAGTGTTAATGAGGATTTAAAAACTTTCCTGTACCAGATCCAGACCACTGCCTGCCGGGTGAGTTTATGGGTAGAAAGTAGTGTGGGAGAGACAGCGTGTGGCAAGATGGATGAAGAGATGAGAGATGAAGGATGAGGTAGTCACACAGAGTAGCTCATTAGCTGACTGATGTTGTAAGCAGTGTCTGTAGGCCCTCCAACTAAAGCACCGGGGAGGGTCTACTTGGAAAGTTCCGCAACTGAATTGTAAAACATGCATGCAATAAACTATCTATTAGAGATGGTAAAATCCCAAATCCTTGGGATCATTGGCTGTGGTTAGCTTGGGAATCTACTGGAAGTGTTTCATGCCAAAAGAACAACCAACAATGTGCCACACTCACCAGAGACTTCCTGTTTTGGTCTCCGTTTGCCATGACAACAGTGACGCCAGTGAACAGTGATTCAGTGCAGAGCTGCTAACGTCATGTGTGCAAGGCACGGTCCCAGCCATGTGGGTCTGAGAGCCCTCAATGAAATTAACTGCCATAAAGTGCTTTCCTCCACTTAAAAGAGAAAACAAACTCCCAAAACCTTGCAGTTACATCACCGTGTCCCAGTGTCAATTTCAAAGTGAAGTCGAAGTTGTTTTAAGAACAGCAGATAAAATGTTAAGTTTTTGTGCTTGAAGCTGATAAAAAAATATATATATTTACAACACATGCAGAAAAAAAGTAAAAAAATGTCACAAAAGCTGTCTTCAGGTAAAAATGTCAGAACCCCAGGCAATCAGACAATCAGCACTTTCCAAGTCAGTAAAGTACACTCTACTGAGCACCAGTGCAGACAAACACACTCAAAGTACACAGTGTGGACACAAGGAGGGATTGATGACGTACATATGTGTGTGTGTCTTTAATGTTTAAAGTTAATGGGGGGGGGGGGGGGGGGGGGGGGGGGGTAATGGTAAAGAAATTCAAAAGGAGAATTAATATTCTGAAACATCTTTATTTGAACTTTTAAACTTCAGACAAAAGCAACAAATAACAGAGGACAAGAAGAATAAACAGGAAAGAAAAGGAAAAAAGAAAGAAAATCATGCCAATACAATAACCATCAGGATTTGAACACGTCAGCCTACTCTGCACATAGAAAGTACGTCAAAGTAAAAGTTTTTCCTCTACCTCGCACAGTAGAGGTATCATTTTTAGAGTAAAAGTCCTGCATGGCTTCTCTCCTTGCCTGATGCTGTGTGTGTGTGAGCACCAGGACACTTTGCATAGAGCCAGAAAGTTATCAACCGGAGACGTCCCAACACTTTCACCAGTTCCTCTTAAATACTGTCTGGATGAACAGGTCTCCTTGAGAGTGTGTGTGTGACCACAGCAGTGAAACATCAGGGGTTTCTACTGTGTATGACACATCATTTTGTGATTGTCAGGTTGGCGGAGCTTTAGGTCAGTCCTCCAGAGGATTCCACCCGCTTCTGCTGATGAAAGCCACTGCGCATTTTACACACAAACATACACACGTCTAACATAATTTACCCCCCTATCCCGAGCCACACAGTGGCACAGCAATACAAACCATCAAAATACATCGAAAATGAGAGCCGTTACATCTATAATGGCTTATTATTACGTTATTATAATAATAATATGGTTTAGTACACGGTCAGGCACATTTACAATGGCTATGAAGCAAAAAAGGGGAAACTCAAGGTCATTGCGGCCTCATAGCATCCACTAGCACTTGTTCTCTCTTTCAATAGGAAGTGGTGTGTGAATGGGTATAAATGTGTGAGTGTTTATGTGTCTGTTTACAGTAGGTGCTAGTACAGGAGGTATATGCCAGTGAATTTGAACCCATTGAGGACACGAGTTGTCCCAATCCTAATTTCAGAGTTATACAAGCACACACACACACACACAGACACGCACACAGACACGCACACTGACCCCAGGACCACCAACATAGCATCGGCTACGATGTATAAACAACCTGAAACTGAAAGCTCCATATTACACACTCCTAAAACACACTTCTCTATTAGTCATTTATAAGCAAACACACGGCTCTAGCTATTACAGTAAGGGCAGTGTAAACACACGCACCTGTCCCTGTGAGTGCAGCACAGTAAATAATGGAGTTACAGGGTCAGTTCATCCCAAATGAAATCTCACTTCCCTTTAGTGGTATCAATCCATGCAAATAATTTTGGTTTAACTGAGGCTTTAAAAACAGCCTCATCTCAGATTCCTGCCTCCACACCAATTGAGCACAATGAAGCCAAATGCAATTTCATTTGTGGTATTCAAAGTATGGACATATTGCATTTCTAAAATTCAACAGCAACCAACTTCACTCTCAAGAGTTTTGAGAAGGATTGTGGGTGGATTATTCTGAGTAACAGGTTTAAGAGGGGTTGTGGTGGGTACATTTTAAAATGTAATTATTCAATGTAGTGAGCACAACTAATTAAAGTCTCTTCACCTCTATTGTTTTGGGGTGGTGGAAAAAAATCTCAGGCAGATATCATTAAACCTGATCAAATAAAACCACAACTATCTTCAAGGCTTAATACCACTTTAGGTGTGAGAAAATGTGATTTTTACATAACTTGGGTGAACTAACCCATTATGAGGCATCCTTAGTGGTGGGTTTTATACTGTATGTGTGTTAGGGGGGGAAATGGACATTAGATAGTTTTATAAACAAAAAATGACAATGAGATTTTTAAGCAGGGAAATGACCATTTTTGTCATAAATGACAACAACAGAGCAAAGTAATATTACCAAAAAAAAGAAAAAGATGTGAAAAACATAGAGCGAGTCGTGCTGGGAAAATGCATGAGACTGATGATTTCTTATGCACAACTATTGCATTATTACAAATGTTACATCAGATCAGATGGAAATGTGTGGGCAACTCTACCAGAGAGTTTGATATGTTTAACATGCATCATTTTACGTGCACATCTCTCACTGTGACCTGATGGGGGAATTGACTCACTGAGGTGAATGGCTGGAACATTACAGTCCATTTAGACTTTTTTCCAGGGTTTAGAAGTGATTGCAGAGGGACTCCAGAGGTGGAGCGCTGATAATGCCGCATTAAGAATAGAGAAGCTCAGGCTGTGCAGTGAACTGAACTGCTTTATGGAAAGGTTAGCCAGCCATTATGCACAGTGGCTCTGCTGCATTACAGCGATGGCATGAAGTAGCACAGACTTGCCACAGAGAGGTGCTGTTACTGTCATCCAAACTGTTGCATGATTCCACCCTGCAGAGGACTAAAGGTTGAACAACTTCCTTTACAAGGAACACAGTGATAAGCTGCACAAGCAGCGGATTTCTGATGGCAGTGTCTATTTGTGTGTCTCATAACTGAGCAGCTGACTGTGAGTTTTCAATGGCAGTGCCTATAACTATCATTATCTCTTTCTGTCTATTTGTATAATCGACAGTCTACCTGTCCGTCTACCTTTAGCACAGCAACACTTGATTATGCAGATGATTGTCTTCTGGCAGGATTGTCAGTAGAGAGTTCACAATGGCGTTTACATTCATTTTTATAGTGACTTTTTTTTTTCTTTTTCTTTTCTTGATTCAGATTCCTTTTAGAGCTTATCGAAGAATTCTCCCTCCATTGTTGTCTTTGTTCTTTCAGATGAAGTGAAGAGCTGGAGGCAGTGACATTGTTTTCTGTATGAATACAGATGCGTTATTGCACCAGACACAGAGCAGTACTGGTTCACGGTCACACACACACACAAAAACTCATGAGTCCCTTCAGAGGAGACTCAAGAGTCAACGTAAGACAGATGCCAGAGTCTTTTTCTCTGTCTGTCTTTATATCCATTTTTTTTTCTCGATGCATCCATCCCAGAGGCCCCTTTATTACTTTGTCTGTTTTCCAGAAAGGGAGGCCCAGGAAATCCAGGAAAGCAATTTTATGCTGACAGGTCTGATATGACCAGTTTTTCCATTTTATTCCCAATCTCTCCAGGGACTTGAAGCTCCTCAGATTCATAGTCGTCATCAAATGACCTAGAAACAAAAGAGACGACAAGGAACAGGTTGGATGTTGCTGAATGAATGTTAAACTGCAAGGAAAACAACTAATTAATTAGAATGCTAGCATTTCCATATTGCAAAATGTACATATGTACAATAATTGTGTGACATACCCCTCATGTAGTTGTTCATTTGCAGTCTCCTCCGCCACCAGTATTTCATACTCCTCTGACGCATATTTATCCCAATCAGATGGCTCTGGACCTTCACTGTCAATGTCCTGGAACACCACATGCATATCACAAACATCAGTATTTTACTACTAATGACGAAAAGACACAAGAGTAAAAAAAAAAAAATTCATAATTCTTCACAAATTATAATGAGGCACAAAGAGGAGAGTATCATTAAAACTGTGTTCTGTGTTGACTAAAATGTCAAAATCATCTGTTTACAATGTCCAGATCAAGCAGACACTAGTTGTTTAAAACATTTGAGGGCACTGGTGTACATGATTACAGTATTGAAAGGGTCAGTCATTAGTAGGCAATTGCAACATCAATCTTTATTCCCTTTCAAACTGTCAGCTCCTGCACTTTAGCTAAATATCACATACAAGAGATGCAGATTCACACCTTTTGCACAGCAAATGGATCTCTCTGTTCATGGTCCAGGTATTTCTCCAGGTTGAAGAAGGTGTCAAAGAATATGTGGGCCATTCGGCAGCGCTTCAAATCACCCAGGGTTATCTTACCTGGAGAAAACGACACAAGCACATCCATGTGTTAAGTTAAGGAAGTGGCGTTAATTGAAGATGGCAGGGTGTGGCTTTCAAATGAAGGTAAAGGATTATAAAAAAGGGTGAAGAGTGAGCTAGCACTGGCACTAACCTGAGCTCTCAGGTTTGACCAAGTCGAGCATCTGGCAGAGCAAATCCTGAAAGGGCAGAGGTTCGATGCCCATCCGCTCCATTCTCTCACATTGCTCTTCATAGAAATACTCCAACTCAAACATGGACAGGACGCCATCGCCATCAACATCCATGCAGCGGTACCAATACTCTATACTGTAGAGAGAAATGACAACAGGGTTACACACTGCATATACACAAAAACACTAATAAACCAGGATAAAATACAAATGCACAGTCCTAAGAAACTGTACAGTATTTTACCTGGTGGGATTTTTCTTGTCTTCCTCAGATATGAGGAACCACACAAATTCAGCGTAGCTCATCCTGCCTTCCCTCTGCACAGCGTTACCCCTGGAAACAAGAGAGACAGAGCCATTCACATTCAGCACTGTTATTGCAGTGAGATAATCAGCTCTTCCATGTTTGTTTACATGTGTGTTTCCACTTACCGAGTAACAGCCCCTGAAAACAATCTCTCGATGATTCTGTTTGAGGACGCTGTCAGAGGAGAGAATGAAAAAAAAATAAGCAAATGTGATTCTGTTCAAACACACAGAAACAAATGGATACTGTTGTAAACCTTTGTACATACAGTCACTTGCGTAAGTGCTGAGTAAGGGAATTACATTTTGGCTATGTGGGCATATAACACAGTTAGCGGTATAATGAATTTCACATCAGACAGCATGAATATGTCGAGACTGGGACAAACAGCTGTTATTATTTGCACTAGCTAGTGGGGGCCAAACAAAATGGAAATTAAGCAAATGACTGTGCCAAATCCAAAGACAGTCTGCTTCTGATTCTGGGTCTTTACCGGCATCCAAACCATATTTAACAAATGGGACCAGGAAGACGACCAACTTCATGTCATCGATCATAAATTTAATCTTTTTTTATTTTTTACTTTGAAATGATAATTCTTGTCTTCAGGCCTGATTTATTTTGTGACAATCCCTACGGTTCTGGTTTGGATGCTCATCATTTCAAATTACCATGGTCGTTGTATCTTGCCAGGTCTTTGGGGTCGATGTAGAGGTCATGGTCGGTGTCCAGCTCCCAGAACTTGCAGTAGATGACGTAGAAGTGTTCGTAGGAGAAGTAATCTGTGATCTGGTTGATATCGTCCTCCTCCTCCAGCAGGGCCAGGGTCTGCAGGAAGTTGCTCCGGCGCAGCTCCATCATGGTGATACGGCCCGTCCACGAACGGTTTACCACGTAGAATATCCGTTGGATCACCTAGGATGAAAACGGCATTAAATGGTTTTAATTAGCATGATGTGATAAACAACAGAGAGAGCTGGACAATGATGATCACAATTGACACTTGCACTAAAGCATGACGTCTAATGGCAAGTTATACAGAGTTGCATGTCAGGTCTCCATGGTAACGCAGCAGAGAATTATGCGAATATTTGCCTCTACTGCGTGTGTCTCTACTGTTTTCAGTCAATCAATCACTTGCAACTGATTGCGCAGCAGTGAAACACAAAACACATGATAAAAATGTGAACCACATGATCACATAATAAAAAATAGAATTTTGTAAGAAATAGAAAAATAAGTTTAATTATGGGTAAAAATATGAAACCTTAAGATAATTAGGTGTACTCATGTGACCTTTGCAGAGTTATGTAAGACATGGCAGAGGGTATGGAAGAGTTTTTATATCTGCTAGTTTTTCTAATGGGAGTCTAAAAAGGGAGCTAATGTAAGTTCTCAGACTGGATGGACTTTCAGCTTATGAAACTAGGCTGAAAGTCCATCATCCAGACTTACAATACATCCACAACTGATATTTTTGTCCCCATTCATAATTTTAGTGAGACAGGACAATGGAAACATGAAGGTTCAGACTCCCTGTCCCTGAAACACAACACTGCGGCTTAGTAAAGAGCAGATTAGCACCTATTTCCTGGTACATGGACCTCCCAAGGCAACTAATGTCTCATACAGTAGCGGGTCAGCTGGCCTAAAGTGAAGGAAGTGTCTTAATATGGGCATGTGAAGGGCCGGGGCTTCTGCTGCAGCCAGCTATAGGGAGCATCAGTGTTTCCGTGATGTCACTGCACGCTGGCGCATTAGAGCATGGCCTTTCTCTGCATCTCTGTACGTCTATGCTGCAAACCCTCAACTTCTTTGGCACGTGTTGCAGCTGTCCCGGTCAACATATTCACAGACACATACACATGCACAGTCTGCTTAAGTTACTAGAAGTGCACCGAAGCAGTTTTGCTGACAACGTCGGAGGAGGAGTCAATTCTGAGAGGTCACTGATATTAATACTGAACACCTTGTTTCTAATCCTTATTTTTCACACTAGTCTTTTCCACAAAACATTAGTAGAATGCCACAATGCATTTCACTACAACTATTACTTGTGCATATGGCCAATTTGCCTTTGAATCCTTGGTTCCTTGGACTAGTTAATGCTTTGCATAGTGTAAAATGTTATATATAATCCATTTTAAATCAAAATCTAAACTCTTAGGCTATTATGCAATGAAATCAATACACTAAGGTGTACTTTTTCAATCATTTTACTATTGAAAAATTAAGTTTAATTAGTACTTATGTGGACATGTGTCAAGTGTGATTAACTTCATCAATAATGTGTAACACTGACTAATGTTTAATCTAGGCTGCTGACTCAGTTTTTTCATCTCATTTAATTTTAATTACACATGAAGCAGTGGGTTGGGAGTAAATGTTATTTATATCGTGTAATGAATGTTATTTATATCATGACACTAACAACAACCTACATGGCAACCTATCACACATAAGACTTTAAAGTCACATCAGTTCATTGACTGTAAAATGTACAATCATAAGGGAGCTAAAGACAGCTAACAGTAAAGTCTCATGAAAAACTAGAAACCAAAACTCAGGTCAGATTTTGAGCTGCTGTAGGTTTAGATTTCATGTCTCTATTTATCTATTGTGGCCATTTACCGTTGTGATGTAGCGGGAATGGAATTCAGGTGCATCCTTCAGAAATGTGAGCCCAGGGTGTGTATCCACTATGTCCTGAGTGCACAAACAAACGGGGGAAAACAGAGAAAACATAATTTAGACGCATTTGTAGAATAAATATACAGAGGCTGCACAGAGATAATGGAATGTTTGTAATCACAGTTGATGGTGTATCACCTTACTATACAGCTCTTTCTGCACGAATAAGCATTTGAATTTCACCAAATGAAGTTGTAAGTTGAAAAACCACAAATTTCTCAGAGTGATTGAGAGTGATTGACCAGTGTTAATATGTTATTTACCTGCAGTAGAGGAATAAAGTCCTCTTGCTCCAAGTAGTTACAACCTGGTTTGGCTAGCAAGTAAATAAATCTTGCTGCATCATCGTGGCAACTGTGTAACAACCTGAAGGAGAGAGGAGAGGAGAGGAGAGGAGAGGAGAGGAGAGGAGAGGAGAGGAGAGGAGAGGAGAGGAGAGGGTTATTGGGGGAAATGGTTAATATTATAACCTCATGAGTTGTTCTATGAATAAGAGCTAGTAAGAGGTCTGTCTTACTTCCTCCAGGTTGCGATGAAGGAGTGAACAGATACAAAGCCAGTCCTCTCACCACCTGCTGCGTAGAACATTGGAGCCTTCCAGTAAAGTGGACACACGCATGCCTGAAAGACAATTAACACTACCATTACCTTTCCCTGAAAAACAATCTTGTACTATACTTCACTGTATGATTTCCTGGAATCAGCGATCACACTGCTTAGAAAAGAGTGGCAGCATAAAAACAACACTGTATCAAGCAGGTCACTATGTGCGCAATATTTGCTGGATTTGAAAAACATTTATGGAAAAAGGCAATGTTCTCAAGTTTCAACTTGAGATTTAAAACATTTATGTTGATCTCAAATATCCCTGTAAGTAAACGTTGTCTTGTTGCTGCTGACCTTTGCGATCTTGCCCATTTCATATATGTCAGCCTTCTCCTCCTCAAACTCAGTGAAGGCTGTCTCGATGGTAGCGATTGCTGCATCGTGATTGGGGGCCAGGCCCAGGGCAGGGAGCCCACGGGGGTAGTAGAACCTGGGAATGTTGATGGCAGGGGGAGGAGGGGTGACTATCACCGGAGCCGGAGGAGGGCTGGGTGAGCGCGGTGTGGGGGCAGGCGAGGCTGCGGCCAGGGCAGGGGCTGGTGGGGGTGTGCCTGGTTTCTTCTCTGATTTGGACTGGACCTGAAAATAGAGAAGGGAGATCATGTATGGGAATGGATAGACAGGGTTGAGGGTGACTGTTTTACGCATCGTGTTTGCAATTCTTTTAAGCCATAATTTAAAAAAAAAATAAAAAAAAAAATCCTGCAACATCTCATGCAGACAACATGCTCATGATTGAAATACCAAAGTCAAGGTATGTTTTGACGTCAAACACACTGGCTTGTTGTTGCAAACCAGAGATACAGTCTTGCAATGCATTTTAAAATGACAACAAACAGCACACTTACATTAATACATGATTTTTCTTCTCTTCCTAACTCCATACTCAGTTTTGGGTAGGTAACTAAATAAGTAACTAATTACTTTCAGAAGTAACGTTCCCCAGCTCTGCAGACAAGACTCAACTTCACTTTATGTTGATAAGGATCTGCGTAAGGGATGTGGTGGGAACTCCCTGTTAGTCATATACATACAAATAACAAGAGACTTGTTTTGTTAGTAAGTCAGTCAGACAGGTACTAAGCAATCTGAGCACTGAAGGCTACTTGAAACTGTTGGCAAGAAATGCTTCAGACACAAGGCTGTCGCAGTCAAGACTGTGCAGCTCTGCAGTCAAATTGCTTTTACCCTGAGCTCAACCACCTTAAATTAAATGAAGACACATGAGGAAATGGTAGTCGGTAACTGTATTTACGATGGTTTGCTCTTTGCACTTGCAAGTTCTTTCACCTTTAAAAATCCTTGTTCTGTGTCATCTGTGTGTATATGTCAATTAATACATTGAGAGTACTGCATTGTATGCTGGAAATGCATGAAAAAAACAGTATCAGTTGTCCTAGTTTAGGTGGAATTGGTTGGATATTAAGCTCAAAATATCTGTTTCACTATATTTCAAACTATTTTTTTTATTGCTTTCTTTTAGTAAACCAACGGAAAGCTGGAAAATGCTTCGGTGAGTTCCGGCTCATCTCTTCTTTTGCCTCACGTCACTAACAAACCGCTCCATTATCTAAGTCACAAGGCAATTTACACAATTTACAGTAGCAACAATGACAAACGGAGACGACATGACAATGAAACCGCCATTTAATTAACACAGTTTAAATAAAAACTCTTCAGTGCGGTCCAGCAGGAACTCCCTGGTGCCGGCTGTGTTTGGTGTGTGAGGCCTCCATACTGCGTGTATTGAGCTGGACAGCTGTAGCGGTCCTCCCCCTCCCACTCTCCTTCACAGCGTTCATTCTATCACTCTATTCCTGCAACTCCTGCCCTATTAATACCCTGCTGGTATCTGCCTCAGAATAGTTTGTCGTCCCCGGCATGTCACTCTGTGTGTATGAGGGAAACAGAATGCATCTACTGTATGTGTATTTCATATTTGATGCATCCGTGTATGCGCGTGAAGAGAGAAACAACGAAAGTTTGAAAGAAATTACATGTTTTGACCGTGTTTTGAGTCTGTGTTAACTTTGTCATATTTCTGATGAGTTTGCATTTTGATGTTCACGTTCAAACTTGAACCCAGTCCATCCTGCTCGTTTGCACCGACTGACCTGTTGCTGCTGGAAGGACTTGAGTCTCTTCTTGAAGCGTGATGGGAGGACAAAGTCACACCCCCTGGCCAGAAAGGCCAACTCTCCCCTCAGGTCAGGGTCCCGGCGTAATGACGTCTCCTTGATCATCATGGTGGGGGCCGAGACACGCAACCCCCCACCTGACACGGCCACTGACACGGTGGCTACAGACGGACCAGCTCAGCCCGCGGCCAAATAACCAGTGAAAGGAAAAGGACCAGACTGTAATAAAGAAGTTCACTTAACAACTCAGATATCCCGTTACCAAAAAAAGGTCAAACACCTCAAGATAGTGGAGGAATATCCAGCATGTGTGTGATTTCACGCAGAACGTTCTTTGGCAATCGCGCACACACTCACAAAATCTCTCTCCTCCAAACTCCACTTGTATTCACAGGCTCCCAAAGCTGTGTCCTGTACCGCAGTAATCCACCAGTGTGTCTATGCAAAGAGATGTTCCTTAAGACTTCCGCGCTAAAGTGCAGGCCAGGAGGCAGAACCATGGCACCAGGGTGTTTTATGGCCAATCGCAGCACCAAACAGCAGCTTCTCTCTGGGGTAGAAAACCGGTGGTGTCCCCCCTTGTCTCCTCAGAATGCATGAGTGTTTGGTGGTCTCACTGGTGCCTGCTGCTCCAAGCTGGGCTCTGACAAACTGCACCGAGAAACATGAGCCATGCCAGGGTCTGGCAACACACACACACACACATGCACAGCAAACCGGCTGTCCTGAGCATTAGGGTGGGAGGTGGTGGGGAGGGGAGGGGTGCTGCCATGTTGCATATCTGTGTGTAGTGTTTTGCAGGATCTGAGCGCTCCTCAGCCCATGCCTTTGACTAAAGTTAGCCAGTGGGAAGCTACAACAGAAATTGGCTCTGATTAAAATCATTTTCCTGCAAACAGGAAGCTCGGTGCTTCCATGTGAGTGGGTGGGTAGAGGTAAGCTGGAATATTTTCATAGAGGTAATTTGGGATGGAGCAATGAATCAGCGGGCATAGCACCTGCTCTCGTATCTGTTGAAATGCAGTAATTCCACGAGACTAGCTCGCAGTCTTGATTAGCTCACAGTCTAATCAAGACTCACTCTTTATTAAGGCTGAAGCTAATGATTATTATCGTTATGGATACATTTTAATTAATACAGCCTGCAAAATATCTTAAAGTAATGAAAAATGCTCATCACAACAGTCCAATATGGCTGCAACGATTCATTACCATCACTGGATTAACCAATTAATCGTTTGATGCATAGAATAACAGAACAATCACTTAAGTGATTAATCAGTTATCAAAACAGTCGCAGATTATTTTTCAGTCGATCTTCTCATTGATTAATCAATTCATTGTTTAGGCTCACCAGTCCAATGCGTAAGAATGAAACAAACAGAGAAAAGCATAGTAATAGCTAATTAATAGTGACTATAAATAGATTGGTGTATAAATTGCCAATACAACATCCTCCATCTGCCAGGCGCCCTGAGTCTACCCTCTGTCCCAGCTATGCCAGATCAGGCCAGCATTCCTTCAGCGCCAAGCAACACCAATCTGAAGCCTGACAGAGCACTGAGAGAGCAAGAGGGGATCCCTCAGGACAGGCAGGCATGACCTATTTTAAACTTGTCCAGCTAAAATCCATCCAAGACTAAGACACTACACCGAATGTCTGCCATATAACTGTTTACACATTCTGAACCGTATATATCAATGCTTGCCGCTGACTGTCGAAAAAAAAAAAAAAAAAAGAAAACCGTGAGTTTCTCAGAATCTGTTGGCATAGTAAACACAGATGCCACTGTGAGAGAGAGTATAGTGCCCTCTAGTGCTATGCTGCACTCTGTGACTATAACACATTAAACAGAAGGATATATTTTGTTGATTTAAGAAGAAAAAGATCATTTGTCTTGGATGAAAGCTTTTCAGTAACCGAGGAAAGTGATTTTCCTGGAGTCATGAAACTGTCGAAGTGTTTAAGGGGCCATGAAAAACTTCAGTTTGAAACAAAAAAACAAAAAAAAAAAATACTAAAACTGGCATTGGAGTTTTTCAGCAACTCAACAAATCATAAATTTACAGTATTTCCTTGATTTTTTTTTTTTACATTTATAAATATGTTTCTGCTCCTATCTTTCTACCATGTTTTTATGATGTTCCATCATTTGCATTCCTCCTTCTTTCCGTGTGTATTTCATCACTATGTAGTGTCTCTTCATCGATGTCAACATGGGGGCGGGGGGGAGTAACGGATGAATAACACAGTGATCTTGTATACTGAACATGGAGAAAGTTCGCAATGTGCCCATGTATGTGAATGACTTTCCAGACAAATAAGTGAGTCACCTTGGGTTTTTAGGGTAACTCCTCTCAGCTCCCTGTACGCCCTACTGCATTCTTTGGAACAACTGGACTCTGTACTGAAGCCAAGGTCACATACCAATCCCACACACACACACACACTCTCTCTCTCTCTCTCATACACACACACACACACACACTCACACATTGTCTTCTTTCTGACCACTTCTCGCCTCCGTGCTGCAGCGGGAAACATTATACAATCACTATCTCGTGTCCATCAACAAATGAGCACGATCTGGAGAGTGCACAACAGCCCCTCATTTTCATGTTGAACCCCCCCCCCCAATCACCACTCCTTCTCTTCTTCTCTCCCTTTCCCTCCTTGTAGCTTCCCACCACCACTTTTCAACTTCCTCCTCTGCACCACCTCATCAACTGCAGCGATGCACTTGTGATATCATAAATCTCTGTATAAAGAGATATATGTGCATGTGTGTGTGTCCGTGTGTGCATGTAAGTGTGAGTGTTTGTGTGTGTAAAGGGAGCCAGAACAGATGCCACTGGGCAGCTGTGTGCTCTTTTCCTGTCTGACTGACAGTCGGTGTAACCCTGCCCTCTTGAAGTATCTCCGCTTGGTCCTAAAACCTGCCCTTCATGCAAGTGTAAAACTTCACACCACCATTTTAAACATTTGCCACTTAAGCTGACACTGCACCAAAATGAATGAAATTGTTGATTTACTGAGACTGTAGCTGCAGTCTGCACAGGTGACATGAAAGTGGGACATTGGGAGGGATACATAAGGTGAGTCGTCATGTGTGGATCAATTCTGCATGATGGCTTTTTTTATTTATTATTTATGCTATATAAAATTCAGCAATAAGATTTGCATTATAATAACCTGTAATTTAAATGATATACAGTACGCAAACTAAAATGTAATATATAGCTGCCTTGAATTGCCAGGTGACTGACTATAGCAGCCATATTGTGTTATTAACTAACTTGTGATTAAAATCAATTCAACTACAGGCGACATTAGAAAAAACTAAACTTTTTGCTGTCAAATGTGCAGCTCTTTCACTTATTTCCTTACAGTTACTTGACAGATTCTATGTTATGCATGAAGATCAAATTACTTGCCACAGAGTGCTACTAAGTCTATGAAAACACTTGTAAAACGCCCTCTATTGCTCTAGAAGAGCCCTGTTAAATCTGAAATAATGACCTTCATGATGTCATTGTGATGTCACCAGGGTTAGTTATCTCAGTTTGGGCTTGGAGACAGCAAATGTAGTGCAGAATGTTTACATCGGAAGATGTGGGCATTTACAAGGCAGGGAAGGTCTAACGGGAAATGCTATTGAGTTGCATTATGGGAAATGTAGTGATCAGGGTTTTTATAAGCCCGATCCATACTAGTGACTAAGAGTCAGGATATCTTGACCTCTGCTGCTTCAATTTTGACCATTCTTTTTTTCTTCTGAACTTTATAGAAGTGCAATATTAAATCACTTGGGTGCCTTTTTAAGCTTTTAGACATGATCCAAATGTAGAGAAAAGGTTCATCCCATAAAATGAAATTTTAAGACGTAGGATTTAAAGCTGGTATCACTTCAAAATTGGTTGACAGGTCTTAGATTACACGGACTAACATCTGATAAGAACACTAAGTTACTGTTATGTGATGTTGTTATAGGTTTGTAAATAAAAATAACCAACCAACTCTGTATTTGCTTATTTTCATCTAAAGGTTTCACAGTTAAATTACATGTGAAGAAATGGATATGAATAAATAATAATAATAATTTAAAAAGAAATACTGATTAGACTCACAGCATGTGATCTAATAACCACAGATGGACTATTTTAATCAGTGATTTTTCTCATCATTTAATCAACAAGCTAATCTCCCTAAAATGAACATATTCCTGCAAGATGCTGTGTTACAGAGAGAAGAGGAAGGGAAACAGGCTGAGAGGAATATGACAGAAGAAGGCAGAAGGGCTGATGGAAGTTAAATGGGGGGAGGGGAGCCTGAGCAACAGGTGTGCGTATGTGTGTGTTGAGTGTTATGTGCTGTCCTCCGCCCACTGCACAGACCTAATCCAAGCCACACTGCTACAGGAGCAGGTGAGTCAGCAGCCTTTACGGCATTGATCAAATAAACGCATGATGGGAAGACTGGAGAAAGCAAGGCGAAGGATCAGCTGTCCAAAAACAACGGCTGCCTTTATCCAACTGTTAAATACACACTGGATATGCACATGTGCTCTCCTAGAGGGTCTAATTAACACACAAGCACTGAAACATTTGTCTAATTTGTCATGGCATATCATTTGTATGGGTGTGTGTGTGTGTATGTCTCAATGGATCTAGTTAACAGGAACTGCTTCTTCCAGTTTCTGGGAAAGTTGAATAGTGTGAACATAACAACTTCCTAAACACACACACATGCACACACAGACACACACCTGCTCAATAAAATTGGCTGTCTGCTGTGTGTAAAATTATCTGTGTAAAAATAGCAACTGATTTCATGTTTATTTCTGCTTCAGGCACTGGGCAGACTTCACAGACATATACATGCATGCACACTGACAACACGCACGCATGCAAAATGTTGGGAGCGATACTTTAAAATGCAACATGGTAGCTTGTGCGGATAACCTAGTGGATTTAACTGTACTTGCTCATTTACATTAACCACATCTGTTACGATCAATTATGTTTAGATTCTCAAATTTCATCAAATTTTATATTTAGATATGTAGATTTATAACCATGTTGAAAAAGCTGTTTGTATTTCTATGTTTTGTTTTTTTTACTTTTTTCACTAGTACCAAGACAAAGTGGTTGATGCAAACACTAAATCACCATGACAATACCAAACAAAAGACAAAACTGACAGTAAACTGAAAGTACAAATCAGAATACTGCAGTGAGGAGCACATATTGAAATAATGTGTGCAATGTATCTCAAGATAATGTGTCAGATAATTACATTTACATGTCTTGAAAATATTTAATTTTGGTTTGAAGTGTAGAGATATCACCCAAAAGACAGACGGATGGGTAAAGAAGGATGCTGAGGGTGCAAGGGTCTTTGCTCATGACCTCTGATCAAAAGGAAAGTGTGAAAGTAGTGTTGCTGTCTGTTGAGCCCATGCAGTACTGAGTTTTGGGATTGCAGGTCATGGAGAATGTGTTTATTGGTTTGCCAGTTAATACTAGATTTTGGTATCATTACCAACTGTCAACTGTCAATTTTTCCATCAGAAGAGACACAATAAAATCTCCACTGGATAAGAGGGAGGGGTTTTTTGTTTTGTTTTTGTCAGAAAAAGGTCATAGGTCACAAAAACAAGCCATTTTTATTATGCTGGCTACTCCTCTCTGTTTTACGAGGGGAAATAAATAGTTGATTGTTTATACAGAGCAGATGATTATGCCCGATAGGGGTGAGAGAGGGTGAGGATTTTATATGAAGGATGTGATCGTCTTCCATCAAGCAAAAATACTAGTTTTGTGATGCTTTTAACACCACCGTGCACTTATACATGGAGTTTGGTGATAAACGGAAGGTCGTGAACTTGAATATCTTCAGCTGTGGTTTGTTCTACCTAAAGCCATGCTGTTTTTTCTCTCCCAATCCATTTTAAAACATATTGCAATTGTTGTGGAATAAAAGTAATTAAAGAGGTTTGTTGCATCTAGTCCACCAAGACTTTTAGGCTTTTGATTTGAGTTTTTTGAAAGAATACTAATTTTCATTGCAAACATTGGGGCCTAACTGGGAAAGTTTGTTCTGTCTTTTTAAGTCATCTTTGAAGTCCTAGATATTAAATGGATTGGGTTTGATGTTTAAAGGGTAAAATGTGAACCACAGCACTTGGGATTGGTTGGAGACATAATCTCAGACTTGGACTAGTTGACAGACTAGTTGACTTACCATAACTGTTGATCAGATTATGGACTGACAGACGAGATGTTGAGGGATTAGTTAAGTTAGTGTTTCTATTGTTACAGTCACAATCAAAGCTTCTGACCTTTAAAACAAAAATATAGAATTATGCAACTTTTCACGCATATTTTCCATTTCCAGTCCAAACATCCACAAATCCAATTTTTTGCAAGTATTACTGTAATCGTTACTACGTCGGCAAGTATGTGTTGTTAGGCATGTCATATTTTTATGTAATGTTATTTTTATTGCTTGCAGTAAAAGCAACTGCCCACTGGGACAAATAAAGTTTAAACTTGAACCTGATATCACATGAAATAAGCTTCTCCCCCTCCCCAACTCTGTGATTATAGACACACACCCACTTTAGACCAGGCATGCCAAATGCCATCTCCATGGCGATAACCCTTTCCCTGGATTGAGTGGCGGGTGGAATGCTCCCAGGGTTACCGTGCCAACAGCAGGAAACGCAGTTCACATCACTGCTCTATTCATTATTCCCAGTCTCACTTCCTCTCAAGAAGGACACAAACACACACACACACAAACACACACACACACACACAAGTACAAAGTTGCCTTGGGAGCCTCCCTCCTTTTTAAACTGCAGGGAAAGAGTAGAGTTCAAGTGCTGCTTCCGTGATAGATGAAGTGAATCAGTGCAGGCCACGGTCTACCTCACATCGGAAACAGAGGAGTATAACATGGGACCAGTTAAAGATACAGCTGCTGTGGGGGTCTGCATGGAAGTAGAAACTGTCCTGTAATAAAAACATCACAGGCTTAAATACCAAAGCAGCAGCATGAGTCAGATGTTTTGTCAACTGAACCAGCACAGTAACCCTATGGTCTTTTTTTTTTTTGTTAACGCTTTATCTTTACTACCCTCTTTCACATTTATAAGCAGTAACAGGCGTAGAAACAGTTTATGAAACAGTTTATGAATGACTGATAACACTTTATAACACAGTTGTAATCATATTTAATGACATGATTACAGTACAGTGTGTTATAAAGCATTTATTAACTGTTTATGCAGGTTTTAAAATCGTTCATAGAAGGGTTTAAATGTGTTGAACCCTTAAAAAATGTTGAGCTTGACAGTTTATTCTTCTTGACCTTACTAGCTTGACAAAAAGAAAAATACAAGCAACTATATCACATTTAAATGTACAAGAAAATTCAACCAATAAAACATTTTTGCAGCTTACTGCTTTGCAATTTATTTTTGCATATTTGCCAACACACACACACACAAAAACCACTACGGCAAAAATACGAGCCTGCTGGTCTCTACCCTACATGCACTTCCACAGTATGTCATTCTGAATAACTGCATCACATAAAAAAAACAAAAATTAAACCTGAAATTTTAAAGCACTGGTGCTGCAGCCATAATCACAGCACAATATTTATGGAATTTTTTTTTTTTTACTTATTGCGTCACTTTACTGCCTCACACTTCTGGAAGAGCTGCCAAGCCACATCACCAAAAAACTTCCCAGTGAATCACTTCCTTCAGTGGGAACAGCAGCCTGTCAACAAGCAATGTGTAATAACAACAAACTCCAAGCCTTCATAGGGCAGCCTGGTGTTTTATATTTATGCACATGGCTATCGGGGCAAGTTTTGCATTACCTTCCCATGGCTATCTTAGTATTTAGAGCAAGTGAGCTAATCCCACATCAGCAATAGTGATGAGCCTAAGCCCGCAGCTGTAGTGAGAGAGCTGTCACTAAAGCGCAGTAAAGGACTCCACGCAGCCAATCGCAGAGCAGATCAGCTCCTGTGTCCTCTCTTTTTTCAAATAGATGAGTAAAGATAGACAGGAATGTTAGGAAGGAGAAATGCATCCGCATGAAAAAGAAGCCACATTTCTTTTAGTCTCAACTAGACTGCATGTGCAATACTGCAGATCGTTTTTTTCTTCAACAAAAGAAACTGTATTTTTCAACACCCTTTCCTACCAACAGTCATTTCATCATAATGTCACAATCATGACAAGTTGTGTCATTGTTGCAATACAAGGCAGTTTTTGTACTTTCTTGAAAAAAAATACATTAAAAGCAATGAAAGCAGCTCATAAAATAAGCATATGGATAAGAAATACTTGGAGAAGAAAACTGATCCTGATTTAAATCCTGAAACACTGCTGTTAGTTCACAGATCCTCCTGTAGATGGAGCTATAGATCCTCTTCTTATCAAACAACAGGAGTGAGGTCAGCCTCCAAGCTGACACAGTATCCAATGATACAGTGGGGACTGACAGTCACTAGAGGGTAGCAGCTCTCTGCTCGTTACCATGTCTGAACTGTCCAAATCTCAAGCCTGGCAGGTGAGCCTGGATCTGACAGAGGATGCTGGTTTCTGCAGCTTTTGATGTTCTGTGCCTCAGTCAGCTCTGGCATCTCGTCTTATTCAAGGCCAAGTCTCCTGACATCACCTTGGCAGACAGAGCGAGGGGTTTGTATGATGGAAACCACATGCTTATAGATCACCAAGGAGGAAACCACAGCTCAATGTATCATTAACATACAACTTTTAACAAAAGTGCGTAGATTTGTCACCAGTGATGCATTACACAGAATACAATTTCAGAGAAGCAAACTGATGTAAGCCAATATAAAAAACATCTGGGCCTTCACTCGGAATCCTTTTTGTGCGTTAAAATTTAGGACACTGACATGTAAATATTTTCAAAGAAAAAATCTTGACACGCTTCTCCTGATTTACTGGTGAGAGTATCTTAGCACTGATGCAATTTTCTGGAAGAAACCACACGCACATCTTGGGTGGAGCTGGGTGAAGGGTGAGTTCAAAGAGACAAGGAAGGCAGGGTCATACAGGGGGACTAGGGGGGGAATGGGGTGGGGGTTTGGGTGACACCCAAGCATCCACTGAGTCATTATGTTCTGGAACATTGGCAAAGTCCCAAGTTAAGACAATTCTTTCACATGGAAACACGCACGTAAGCACATCCAGCCACACCCACAACAACATACTCAGTATTCTGAAATAAACCTAAAATAAAAAAAATCTGTCTCCATTTGATCTCCCCTGGTGCCATGATTCTCAGAGGGAGCCCCTATTAGCCAATCAGACTGCACAACTGGAGTATTCTGGGGAAGGGGAGTCCCACCACCTACCTACTGCTCATAAACATGTTGTGGTGGTTTCCATGGAGACACAGAGGGAGGCACAGAAAGTTACACAGCAAAGCCTCCCACAGAGTTAAAACTTTTCTGAAGAAAAAGTGACTTGCATTAAAGTCAGACTTGCATATGTGTGCGCATCTGTGCAAGTGTACACACTCCAGCTGAGCACACTGCTGGGAACAGCAGTTGGATGATATCCCAGCCTGCACTGGGAGTGGTGAATCATGATGTCACTTGCTTAAAAGCGCTGCGTGTGTATAAGTGTGTGCTAATATGGCCCAGCCAAATGTGTAAAGTTAATGATCTCCACTTTGTTTGTGCGTGTGCATGTGTGTGTGTGTGTGTGTGCACATGTGTGTGTGTGTGTGTGCACGTGTATGTGTGTGCACGTGTATGTGTGTGCACGTGTATGAAAAGACCGGGTGGTGAATATTCCATTGTTCAAACTAACCTTGGATGGTATGAACTGTATTGGAAAATACACATAGCAACACCGGCCCCTGTCTGCATTGCGTGTGTGTATGTGTGTGTGTGTGTGTGTGTGTGTGTGTGTGTGTGTGTATGTGTGTGTGCATGTACTTATAAATGAATGCATTCATCTGTGTGCTTGTGCACCTAGCTTGAAACGGGCGTCATTCCCTGCTTGGCCGAGGTTCCTGCTGTGACCTTATTTCCTGTGGAAGCAGCCGAGGAATGATGTCATCCTCCACCGACCCAGAGTCAACAACTGTACGCTGCAGCCCACTCACCCCCCGTCCCCAACTATCACCATACCCCTCCCCCAGCACCATGACTCCCTTTTTCTCTCTTTATGTCACTCTCTGTTCTTTTTCTACAACTGTTCCTCTTCTTCTTGAGCTCTGCATGAATTCCCCTTTTTTCTACATCAGCTTCTTTGAGCAACAAAAAACTTCATCTCCCCTGCTGTCTCTGACAGGCATTCATTCATACGGCTTTCCTGTCTTCCTGTTATTTCCCTCCTATCTCCATGCTTTTCTTTATCCATCTATCCTTTTTCAAGGCTCCCCGTGCCAAAAAGTAGCCGGTTTCTGTCTTAAGGGTCAACAGTTCACTTTCCTCAACCGGCTAAAAACATATGGGCAGGAAAAGCCAGAGAGAGGAACACTCATTTCTCTCTCAACAACACACTGAAATATACTGAATTGCCCTTGTGTGGCACTTCACTCCTGAATGCTTTATTGAGGCTTATGACTAACAGAAGAGGACTGCTGCACAGTTATTTTCTGATGGGAATATGTTGAGATGTGTGATTGTGAAACACACATATATCCACAAACTAATTTTACTTTTACGAAAAATCTTTTGAGAAAAGATTTTCTTTGGATAGGTAGCTGAAACTGTGAACCTGTGAAAAGTCTGATATTGTGCCTGTTACTTTATTTGTTCCATGCTTGGAGAAAGTATATTGGCTCGTTTGTTTTCTGACAAAACAAGTCAGTTTACACACAATTAAGCCAGGTTCTTTGCCATGCACATCCCTAATTTCATTAGAAAACATTCGTTAAAGTACTTGTTACCAGTTACAAGCTACGCATTATTAATATTTCGGCAGTGGATGTCACAACAACAATATTAGAACCACAAATGAAAAAGAGTGAAGCTCCTCCGCCTCCTCACCAGTTTCCTGGGGGAAACCCTCCAGCACAACCTGGAATAAGGCTAAACTGACCACTGCTATTCTACCATGGCAACACATTCACAGCAGTTGGCAAAAACACTCAAATCAGCAGTGGGTTAATTAAGCCATCAGAATGGCAGCTCAGGGTACAGCCAGGAGTGTATGTGTGTCTGTAAATCATGTCACCATTGGCTGTATTGAACCCCCCCAACGCACCCCCAATCCCCCGCCCCCCTAAAACATGCTCTCAAATATCTCTTCTTATATTTCCCCCAAAAAAAAGAGAAGGAAGAGAAAGAAAGACCAGCCGTCATTGGAAGGCCGTTGACCTGAAGTACCACAAATATTGCACTGTGCAACAGATTTCTACTCTCAGCATCATTGCTGCCACGTCTCCCTGCTTGGTTTGACTGTTGTGGTCTTGCATCTGATTTATATCAGCTGGCTTCCTTGTCTCCATGGAGATTAATGGGTCTGCTCTGACAGGTGCAGAAAGCCCTGTATTACTCTGTCAGCAGCAGAATCAACAATAAACACGTGCGCACACACACACTCAGATGAGGATGCTACTGCCTGAGACCAGTATCATCCCAGAGGGCTTAGCGGAACTTCCCATCAAAGCCAAAGCAGTGCCAAGTGAAACACAGCTACAAATCTCCAAGGTGGAGTGTGTAAGTGGTGGTGTATAAGAGTGCAGGAGCATTTTCTCACTTGTGTGCGAGAGGGCTTGCCTTGTTTACAGTTTGATTGGCAGTTTAATGTGCAACTGAGGCAGGGGGCGGGATTGGCGCTGAGGAACATTAGCATAATTCCCAGAGTGCCAGAGTCAGTATTGGGTGTCAGAGAGCTATTCCCAAACTCAGCTGTGAGCCACAGTAGCACTAGGTCAACTTACCCACGGGCCAACACACAGACACGCATACACACATGCTCCATTAAACACACATAAATTGCCAAATGGGAATCATATGAATACCCCTGTAAGTGTATACAGATACATAAACACGCACACGTACAGTACATGAAAACCTGGATGCACACACAAACACAAATGCACACACCCACACAGTCACACACACATACACGCACGCACGCACCCACTTATGCAGGTCCATTTACACTGAGGCGACAGTGAGTCTGTTAGCGGGATGCCATAGTACAGAGGGGTGGACAGATTTAGGTCTCCCTCACACCTAGCTCTGCCAGGGGTGGAGGGGGTTGGGGGGGTAACGGTACCGTTAACACTTGGTGCGCCAGCAGACGCCCCACACATCCCACCCCACCTCGTCCCGCCCTTCTCCCCCCTTACTGCTGTGCTCCAATCAGCACATCTCATTGAGTTGCTTTGCCCTCCACACAGCAACAACTGTTATTCACGGCTCCCAAAATAACACAGTGGCCAATCAAAGGACAGGAACAGAAGTGGTGGTCAACGTAGACCAACCCCTTGACCGTGGCTGAAAGACGGACACTAAGAAGAAAAACAGAAAGCATGTATATAAAGTAATGTCTTTTTTTTTTCTTTTTACCATTTAATATTTATCTCATCACCTCTTGCACTCTTTACTTCTTTGCACTATTTGTATCCTGTCCACTGTTCACAGAAAGAGTTACATCTGTGTTTAGTTATTCCTTGTGTTTATGTCTGAAGATTGTTGTCTCGTTAATCTGTTTAAGTCCATTGAGAGCTGCAAAACCGGAATCAAATTCCATGTATGCGTACACATACTTGGCCGATAAAGATGGATTCCGATTCTGATTCTGGAAAGGGAGAGAAAGGCACCCACATGCAGGAAAGAAGGAGAAGATGGGAGAGAAAGAATGACAGATGCGAAGATGGCGAGAGATTGCAAGAGATGTGGAGGCAGAGGAGCAGAACAAAAAAAAGGAGAGGAAGAAGAGCGGATAGGCAGAAAGAGGATGGAGGAGAAATGAGAACATCTAATGATGTGTTCGGGTGCTGGCTGTTCTGTTCTGACTGTGGCAGCTACCATGGTAACCTCATAAATAGGTGCCCTACATATCAGCAGGGCATAAGGTTACACAGCTCAGTAAATAAACACACCAACAGTGGCGGGAGAGTGGCGAGGAGAAGGAGGGATGGAGGGAGATCATAAAAATAAGCAAATCAGTAAGAGCAAAAAAAAAAATAAAAATCCAAAAAAAATCAAAAGGCAGTGAGGCAGAAAGAAAGGAAAAACAGACAACACTGTTTCAATACTTTGTGTCGGTATCAAATCCACAATGTGCTGTTGAACACCCACCTCAGAGACGAGATGAGATAACCCCCTGAGTTCTGAGTTTATTCACTGCAGTGTCAGTACCTTTTGCCCACCAACTCACACACACACACACACACAAACACACACACACACAGAAACAAACGCTCCAATTACCTTACCCTCTCCCTTCCACTGTAGCACAACCCTAAATTACCTTTAAATATTTCCCTGGCAAGAAAGGCAAGCCAACACACACACTCACCTAAACACATTTGCAGCACAAAACACGTTACAAACCATGAAAAATAATCAAAGAGCCATTCCTAACACAATGAGCTATTCTGTTCCATGATTCACAGCGCCAGCCTTCTTATTCAAGCCCAGATAGGGAGATTGTATCAGGGTGTTCATCGCGGTTAATGAACACTATTTATCACGGCCCATCAATTACAGCGGCATCAACCCAGTTGTGTCAAAGTGATAAAATCCTCACTCGGGCGTTTAAAATGACACATATCAAAGGCAATAGAGGAAGTCTTTCAAATTGTCTATTCTCAGTCTAATGCTGATGCTCAATCAGTCTGTCTCTTAGTCTCTGTGTGTCTGTCAGTTAGTAAGTCAATCAAATTCTATGTCTGTACACTGTATGAATGCCTCTAAATACATTACATCAAAGCTGGATGCCCTTCCAAAATCCAAAAATGGGGCACCAATGGAGAAAAGATTCCCACCTCTGATAATATCCACTTTACCTTTGACTATTGATTTGCAATGGATTTGTATGGTACCATACTACACATGATGGAAGTGACATGTGTTCTACAAAGCAGCAAACTAATGTTTACATGATTTAAGTCCTTAAGATTTCTGTTTTCTAGAGGAGCTTTAAATGTGACAACTGACTGCAGAAATTAAAATCACAGATATGTGGGTAATTGTGAAGCTGCAACAATGTGAAGCTGTAATACTATGAAATTGTAATGTACAGTAAATGTCTGTCTCCGGCTCTGTCACATTAGCTTGTGCATTTGTCAGCATTTTTAACTGTGAGTTCTGTTTATCACTTACCCTGATCACCTCTGGAGTCTGCTGGATGAGGAGCGTTGCACCTGTGTCTCTCACAGCAGCAGGGTCACCAACAGTAACGGCAGCATCTCTTACGGTGTTTGTGGTTGGGATGGCAACAGGAGTTGGAGTCTCAGGTGCAGCCACAGGTGTAGGTTCAGCTGAGTGTGTGGAGGAATGCAAGATTGCAGGTGCAGGCGTTACAGGTGCAGGGATGGATTCTGGATGAACCTCCCCTGTAGAGGCTTCTGTGGCTTTATCTGTGGCCTCGGTTGTAGGCTCAGGTATGGGTGTAGGCAGAGGTTGGGGAGCAGCATCGGGTGTGGGTGCGGGTTCAGGTGTAGCCATGGAAACATCTTCAGTTGCTGCAGGTACGGGTGTTGGTGCAGGTGAAGCTGCAGGTGTACATGCAAGAGAGTGTTTTGGTGGTATATCTGGGACTGTGGTGATGTGGATCGATGGAGCATTGGGAGCAGCCGGTGTGTTTGTGCCCTCCACTGGGGTGTCAGCCCTGCCAGTGGTGGCCAATGTGTCCTGCAAGAGCCTCATCACTTCCCGCTCCTTCCCACTGTTCCTCTCAGCACTACCTGTGCTCCCTGCTCCAGAATCCACCAGCTCCTGGGCAAAGCTCTCAATGCTCTCCAGGATTCTCAGCAACAACGCCCCATCCTCCTCCTCTCCCACCACAGTATCGCTGTTCTCTCCCTGGGGTGGAGTGAGACCTTGGTGAACCCTGGAGGTAGAACCATTCATGGCTAGGTGGCTGGCTGTCTTTGGGATTTGGAACTGGGCCATTTTGGGCTGAGTAAGAGCTTCATTGGAGGTGATCCCCTGGCCTCCTTCTCTCTTCCTGGTCTTGGCTGGAAGTGGGGGCTCAGTGTTTCTGGGGTGGCTCATACTCTGAGATAGATTCTCCAAATCTAACAGAAGCTTGTCAATGTCATCATTCCTATGTGTGACAGCTTTGGGTGCTGAGACCGCTAGTGAAGCAGAGGGAGGCCAAGGGGGGCTGTGGCCAGAGCTGGTTGGCAAACTATTTGAAGAGTTATGGAGTGTGTGCATGTGTTGACCATTTTTGTTCTGAGAGATGCTCAACCCTCTAGTTGGAGTGTTTGTCTGATGTGCTATTTGTTCTGGTGTCTTTCCCACATCTGCCTCCTCCTCAATATAGAGAGCCTCCATGGGGGATGCTGGAGGAGTGTGTGTGTATGGAGGGGTTGGAGATGTATGGTGAGGGGACGGAGAGTGTGTTGGAGAGGAACTGGATTGAGAGCAGATAACAGACGGGGGAGAGAGTGTGTGTTGTGTGATAGAAGAATGTGAATGCTGTAGTCCATTGGTGAGGGGGCTGGCTCTGGACGAAGAGCTCAGGCCTGGTTTTGTATGGATGGAGTCTGATTTCAGAGACGATGAGGAGGAAGACGAGACAGAAGCGGGAGTAGAAGATGCAGAGTGAGTAACAGTCTTTGGGATGGGAGGTGAATGCACCACATCCTCATAGCGAGGAGGTTGCTCATTGCCAAATATTGGAGAGAACGGTCCCTGCTGGAGGGAGTGAAGACTGTTTAGCAGCTCAGCCAGATCACTATGCCCGCTTCCAGGCGTACCCTGACCACCCTGCCCACTGCCACCCAAAAGTCCAATCCCCTCCAGCTCCAGAGGAAGTCTCTTGAGATACGAGCTGAGTCGGGTCATCATGGCCCGGTACACAGTGTCAGGACTGGCCCCTCCATCCTCGTGCCCTCCGCCAGCTTTGCGTCTGATGCACTGCTTGATGATGTCAGTGCATTTTTTTAGGTCTTCAGAGCATTTAAGTAGGATGTCAAGGCAGGCGCGGATGTCCTCCCCACCCGCTCCTCCAGAGCCCGCCTCTGCACACGTCTTCTCCAGCAGACGGGCAATCAGGTTCTCCTCTCCCAGGGTGTTGCGGTACAGGGCGGCCATTGTGTTCAGACTTTGGTCAAGTGATGCACTGCTAATGCTCGACAGGCTGCTTGTGGAGCCACTACCCACTTTTGTGATGGATGATAAGGTGCCTGAATTGCCCTTTAGCTTTGTCTCCTCCATCCCTGCCCCTTTCCCTAGCACAAAAGGTGGCAGGTTCTCGTCATTAGAAGAACCTGTGCCATTTGTCATGCCATTAGCTGTTCCGTTAGTGGTGATGTTGGAGCTGAAGTGGCCGTAGATGATCTCCAGATCGGTGGAGCGCCGGCTGAAAGAGTCAGGACGGACCTTACGACCTTTCCGGAAGGTGACATGGCTGGAGGAGGAGAGGCGGAGCTTGTCAAAAGAAAACTCTTTGAGCTTACCACTGGCCAGGTTGATGGCCTCTTCAGTGATGTCCTTCAGACTGCTAGAGGAGCTCAGGTTCCCAGTTGATCCTCCCCAACTGGGGGCCTTTTTACCCCGCCACGTGGGGCTGTCCTCCCCTATAGACAAATTGCCACTGCTGCCTGCCCTCTCAAGAGCAACACTACCATTATAATTAGTCTCCATGGTTACACCCATTTTACCATGGTTGGTGTGTTGCTGAGTGATAATATTCCGGGAGTGTATGGGTGAGCTGTTGGGGTCAGTATATGCTGGATCAGGTGAAACAAGCAGCTCGGAGCAGGTGCCGTGGTGTGCGACAGTACAGTCTAGTCCCTGGGACAGTGCCCCACATGGCCCTGAGCAGTAGTGCACAGCATGGGAGTGAGTGCGCCGGTCCACTACTACACTGTTGTAGCAGCTCACACTGCTCACCACTACACGATAGGCTGCTGCCATGGTGACCAATGTTCAAAACAAGTCCGTCAGGGCATATGAAGTTCAAAATAATATCAAAGTATCAAACAGAAACAGTGTAGCTTCAACCAAAAAAATCTAATGGGTTTTAATGCTTTGTTGAAACTCCTTCAGTTGAGGGAAAAAAAACAGTTTATATCCAAATACTGAATCATCTTGCTGAAAAAAAGTATCTCTTGGCTACGTAAAGAAACTGCATGGTGCCAATTTTCGAAGATATACAATGCTGTGATAAAAAAACTGGCAATCAACACCTGAAAAGAAATGCCTATAACAATAGGTTCCAATGTAGATATCCTTTCATTCCTCCACCCAAAAAAGCTCTAAAAGATTCAACTCGCATGCAGAATTCTTTGTCTGAAAACTCTGGGCCTCTTAATAACAGCTGTAAGGTTCCTCCTCTCTCCACAGGCACCTTCTCTGCTTCCTTTCTAACAGCAGCTCATTAGCCACTAATGACAGCCGTGGTGGATGGCGACAGCGGAAGATCCAGCTGGGGTATCACCCATCCCTCCAAAGAAGCAGCCCCAGGGGCCTAATCCAAGGCCAGCGAGGCCTTAACATTGCTCCAGCCTGGGCTCATCCCCTGAGCAATGAAACGTAGGAACACCCTTATCTCAATCTGTGGTTTTCTTAAGTCCTTAAGGGGCAGAGAACCATTCGCTGACTCCCAACACAGCTGCAGAATAGCAGGGGTCTGTCCACAGATGGCCGGCTGCCTCCTTCCCTCTCTGTGCGTGTGTCTGGATTTCAGTCACTCCAGTATTCTCTCTCACCCTTTCCGTCTCCCACTGTCATCCATGTGTCAGAGAGAGAGTGTGTTTCTGACAGGAGGACACCACCTGCAAGTCAGCAGAGGGGGGTGAGAGGGAGGAGACAGGGTGAGAAAGAGGGAAAGGGAAAACAGAGGAGGAGAAAGGAGTCATTAAACTGGCAGTTACGAAGAAGTGGATAATTATGCATGTGTGCGTACATATCAGCCAGATAACATCTGATTTGAAATCACGTCCTCTTTATTGTCAAGAAAACCTGCAAAACCACAGTTCACTTCTTGTACCATCAACCTCAAAATACACACATATGCACACACACACAGGCACACGTAGAGATCAAAAGGAGGGAAGGACGGGATACATGGACGCGTGGAGGGTTAAGACAGCAGAGCAAAAAAAAAAAAAAAAGACAGAACTCCCTCTTTCGTCACAGCAGAGCTATAAAGAGTTTTTTCTAAGCCTGCTGAGAAATCACAACTCAGTAAAAGAGAGGCAGGTGTGTCAGAAGGAGAAAACACCTGTTGCTTTCAAGTATTTCCATTCCTGTTTTTTTTCCTCCTCTGTGCCAACGTGAAGCCTCTACTATGTTTGTAAAGGCAATAAAGATGTATTTTTCTATTGTATTGTGTTCTATTCTGCTCTGTTAACACTCATACAAAGATATGAAGACAGACACAAACACACTGCGAAACATAAAAGGACTGAAATAGAGGTTGAAGTGACCATGGAGAGTCTCGGTACAGTAAGTGAGATGTTCACCACTACTCCCTTGAACTTTGCTGTAAGGATAAATGAAACAAATACTCATCACAGGGCGTAACATCTTGAAAATTTCAATTTGGATGGATTGGGATTTTGACCTTTTTCAAAGCAAAGGTTTTTCAGTTTGCAGACCAACCTCCACTCCAGTAAATTGCCACATACCATAGATTAACAGAGCCTGACCGGATACACACTGTGCAGTAAACCTGCAAGCAAGACTGATTGGTAAAATGATTTAAAGGCCTGTAAAAGAGCGAAAATAATTCAACACGTGAGGACACAGTGCTTTCAGCCTCCTTTTTTTTTTTTTGCATCTCTCTCACTCTCTTTTATGTTCCTCTGTCTTTCTCTACATCTCTTATCCTCTATCAATTAGTTTTAGATGCCTTCATGTCAGTCTCACCCTCTCTATCAATTAGTTTTAGATGCCTTCATGTCTCAGTTTCAGTCTTCAGCTGACCTACATTTCTTTTTCTCTTTCTCCCTGTTTTCCCTCCCCCTCTAAAGGGGCAACACATTCCTCAGAGCTGTGCCTTCCCACACATACATGCCCATATGCACTGTATATACATACATATGCACTGACTAACATTAATACTGCAGTGAGATGAGATGAGCACTGCTGCAGCCACGACCAAACACATGCAATCTAACCTCAAGCCTAACCCCAACTACACAAACCTACCTAACATAAATTAAGGAGGATATCTAAATTTCTGAAATACAACTGTAATATTGATTTAATGTGTATATTTGAATTTATAAAACCTTAAAAAGAAAACAGAACGGAAAAAATCTAGAGAAGCCAAGGTCTTGTGCTCAAATAATTAATTTCAAGAACTTTTAAGCATTCATGGATACCATGCCAACACAGAAAGACTGCATACCTGTGGGATGCAGGATTTTCAGAAAGACCACGGGAAGAAAGACCAACATTAAAAGGTTTAAACAACTTGAGACTTGAGACCAAGGACATATGACCTGCGGTGTGTTCTCGGGGGAGTTACGGAGCCGGAGTTTCCTACTTAAAAAGTGTAAAAAAGAGCAACTGGAGTGAGGGGGAGGAATGATTGGTTGGCTTGTGGGTGGGGGAGAGCGGCTGGCAAGGTGGGGAGGGGGATTTGTGGCACCTGGAAAAACAACTATTAAGAAGTTGTATGGAAAAAACAGGCGGTCCCCTCTCGTTTCTGCCTCCCTTTCTCTCTCCTTTCTCTCCACACAAACACACAGACACTCACAACAGCTGGATGCTGCTGAATCAGTCTCTTGAGCAGGAAATTACACTTCCTGGCAAGCTGCACTTGAAATCTGCGCAGACAGTTATAGAAATAGACTATTATATGGTATGGATAGCATGGTAATCACACACACACACAAACACTCGCACACTTACACAAGTGATACCGAGCATGTAAACAAACTCTACTGGTGTTTATAACATTGAACCTCCACATTGACACGTGAATGCACCCACTCATCAATGCCAGCACATACCTCACTGACACATATTACAGAAAAAGAACACGCACACATTCTATGAAGTGTTTTCAAGCCTTGTCCTGATTTAGTAGCAGCCAAGTTTTTGTTTTTGTTTTGTTTTTTTTTTTCCCTCTCGTGGCATATTTCTGGGCAACTTAGCTGAGTGAATGTGTGGAGATATCAGCTTTCAGTTTAACATCAACAAGCTAATGAAAACAAACAATGACAAAGAATACATTTCAGATAGCACTTAGTTTATATAAATTCTAAATACATTTAGATTTATGTTTTATTTCAATGCAAAACCACAAATTCACACAAACTTCTGCTTCAAATTGACTATATATAGAATATTAGATAAGATTACCTTGTAGCTTTGTGCTTTTTAACAAAGAGCACCATAATACAAGTCTTATCCATCCCCTTTATCCTTTGCTTCCTCCACTTCCTATTGTTTTTCAGAGGTTTTGCTGCTCTCTCTCTCTGACTATGTGAATGAATATAAAAGCAGAACAAGTAGACATTGGTGGATGTGGATTGTGTTCCTTGTGTTTCTTTGTGAGAGGACAAAGGGGTTATTTGTGACAACACTTCTCCCTTTTCTCCCCTCTCCTTCTCATCATCTCTCTCTCTCTAGCTCCTTCTTTTCCTCTCCTTCCCACCCTCCCTTCTTTGTTCTCCGCCTAAAAAAGTCTTCACTTCAAACTGACCTTCACTAGGAAGCACTAAATCACCAGAGGCCACTTCTGTCACAACCTCCAATCTAGCCACCAAAAGTATGTTTGTGCATGTGTGTGTATGTACATCAGCAAGCGTGCATGTAAAGAGGTTGTGTGTTATTTTGTCTTTGTTAATACATGTATGTTGTTTTACTGTGCATGTGTGTGTGTGTGTATGTGTCAGTGGGTCCACAGCAAGGGGCCAGGGGGGCCTCCGAACGGAAGTGGGTCTTTTTGAAGAAGAAGGTACAAATAGGAACCCTTAAACATACCCCCAGGGAGCCAGGGAGGGAGGGCAGGTCTATACTAGCCTTCTCACTGTACACACACACACACAGAGGGAGAGAGAGAGCTTGATGCACGGCTCCTGTGTTACTATGCCATGCACACACTGAACAAAACTGAGAGAGAGACTAGTAGCTCTGTGGGTATTGACTTCTACCCTACAATGGGGGGGACAACAGTAGCTACAAAAGAGGGATTACTGGGCTTTACACAACATTTCTCTCCTGTGAGAAACACGCATACTCACAAGGAAACACACACACACAAACAAAAGAAATGCAGTTTGATAGCATTTAGAAATGCATTTTTGACACAACATGCTTTGTACAATAAATACGCAGTTTATATATACAATAACTCTAAAAACCATTAGATCAATTTATTTTTTTTGTTTCTTCTATTCATCTTCCACTCTTTCTTCAATTTTTTACTCAGTTTTCCTCTCTCCCTTCAATCGTTACAAATGTCGAACTAACTGCAGTTCTGACCCAGTTCTCTGCTTCTCTCTGTAATCCTCACATGAATTATTTACTCTGACTTCTAAGTTCCTGTTTGCATGCACACACACACACACACACAGACATACAAACACACACACATGCACACGCACGCACACACACACACATTTATATTCTCTTGAAAACAGAGACAAACTTAATCTGTAGGAGAGTTGCTCCATCAGCTGTGCATCAATCAGCTGTCCTGCTGTCATTTTCTGGCAGACAGATATAGGAACAGACAGATAGAAAGATACTCTGGCAGACAGCTCTGTCCTTGTCAAGTCCAGGACATACTTCAATTTTCATCATTTTCTGTGTCAGCTTCAGCTCAAGAAAAAGTCAGTCTGAGAAAAAAAAAGGGAGAAGGGTGGCCTGGCTGGCTCAAATCATGCATAAAACAACACTCTGGCTTTAAATCATACTTCTTTGCTACATCCCATCCCCTCTCACTCTCTCTCTCTCTTCTATCCTTTCTCTCACTTTCCTCTCTCTGTCGTCTAATGAAGCAAGAATACCTTAAAATGCAACAAGTTAAATATGTGATACTTAACACACAGCGGGAGATTTCTCTTGACTGCGCCAGACACGTAAGGCCATAACGTCTTTCTTGAGGAGGAGAGCTGGAGTTTTTGGGGGGTCTGGATTGCAAAAGCCCCACCAGGTCCCAAACAGAGAGAAGCAGGGAGCTGCTCTGCAAACCAGACGTTTGTGCACGAGCCAAAACACAAGCAGGGGAAGAATCAGAGGGGATATCTGACACAATTAAGGATTTAGGAATGGTTATATTGTTTGTTTTCATATGCCCTCATATAAGAAAGAAAATATATGTTTGTTTGGATTTTACAAACAATAGAAAAGCAGAAAATAACCATTTTTATACATTTATGGAAAATCCCTAAGATAAAAGCAGAAAACCACACAGGTATGCTGGCATAGATGCATGTACAAACATGCATACACAAACACACACACACCACACACACACTTAGATTCATCCTCTAGTTTCCATCAAATTATATTTTTATATATATTCTCATTTATTCTTTTTTGCATCTTTACCCATAGGCTACATTTCCTTACATTAAATTGCATGTCATAATCCATAGTAAAAAACGAAATAGCACAGAAATGAGAAAGATATTTACCATAATATACTTAGGGCTGTCATCAGAGAAAAAAAAGATGTGAAGATGTGAAGAGCATATGTTCATTATTATGTGTGTGTGCATGTGTGTGTGTGCGCGTCTCTCGTTATGTCTGCCAAACTTATTGTCTGGATGGGACCCAGCCTGCTGAGTACAAATCAGTGCGCTCTGGAGACACACAGATACACATATACACACACACACACATACAGCTGTAAATGATGAAACTAAACCACGTCTGCAGGCTTGATAGAGCATGGCCCAGAATAATGGCACTGGTCTTTACAGGCCACGAGCAGTCAGGGCTGAATGCAGGCAAGGCAAGTCCAGGCCTATAGGGACAGTTTTTTTATAAAAGCACTGTGGAGGCATTTTTTTTTTTTACTGTAAATAGAGACAGGAAACATTGTACAAAGAGAGTATAGACTTATATTTGCATTGCTGGTATTCATTAAACATTATGACAGAAAGAGATTAATCTGTTTACTATTACTGTTCCCTAGCAGGCAACAAAAGTCAAATAAAACAGCTGAACTCTGAAAAACCAGGGCATCACAGATGTTTTGGTGCACAGGCCAAACTGCAAAGTATTTGATGTGTGGCCTTTCTACTGGAAGTGAAGAAATGATTGAACTCATAGAATTATTGGCTGTTTATTCTTTTTGTATATCTTAGTCTTACAGATGCTGATTATGATCAGCTCTATGCTATACAATGTGGATAAGCTATTACAGACAACAGACTTGATACTTGGTTCCACGGACGTCCATTAATTGAGCTAAGCTAGGCTAAGCTTTAGTGTCAACATACCTTCAAACTGCACACTAGGGCTGTCGTTTTTATTCGGAAATTTAAATATTTGATTTGTAAATATCTGTCTGTCTGTTCAAAATTCATGATGTGCACTGCATAAATGCAACAGGCCACGGATTGATTGCACGCTCTATTGCCCTATCACTGAACTCTGCGATTGTTGTTCTCTTTGTTAATGGAAAAAGGGGAGAACCGATCAGATAATCATAACGAAAAGAAGAAGAGTTATGTGTTTTAGGTTTAACGTCATAGTTGGAAAAAATCGTGGATAAAGTTGAGGTTGTTTGCCAATTTTTAAGTAGCTTACAGTAACATTCCCAAAGAGAGCAGCACTCTCTTTCTCTTATTCCGTTCTCACCTGGTCCATCATTTCTGCCTTTAGCTTCTTTTTTTATTCCCTAGTATGTCCATCCCCCCCTTAACTTTATACTTTCCTTCTCTTTTCTAGCTGGCTACATCCTCCTGCTGCACAGGCTGAGATGGCACAAGCGTTCCTGCACAGATCTACACCTTCAGTGCTGTGCCAGCTGTTCCACCAGCGCTCCTCACATCTCTCAGGAAAGAGGCTGTGTGAATAGCTTAGCACCTCATTAGGAACAAAACGGTACCTCCAAAGACTACAAGACTCATGGACACAAACACACAAACACACACATACACACACACAAACACACACAATATCCCCTTAGGAAAGGTGTTGAGGGCAGAGAAGAGGATGTTTTTGCTGCTGAGTAGATGAGGGAAAACAGTGACTCACATCTTTCCTTATCTTTAAATGTTTCCTGGCTAAACAGCTTGGCCTTATAAGGTTAACACACAGTCTTGATCACATACACATACGCAGACAGAATAGAACAGAAGTACACACACACACACACACACGCACACACACACACACACACAGATCCCGCTGTTCCACTGCAGAGAGCAGAAAAAACATGCTGTAAATACACACTAACACTGCAGGCCATGAGACGATGATGATGAAAGCTGGCATCAGCTTCAAAACATCCAAACATGCACCACACACACACACACACACAAAGTTGCAGCTGCAAACATACACGGTCAAAGACACCTCTATAACCCATGCAGATACAAACACGCACTCTCGAATGCAAGCGTGTGTAAGCACACAACTACACACACGCATCTGTCCTTTCTGCCTTGCCTGAAGCTCACTAAGACCCGGTCTCTGCATTGCCACTAATTTAAAAAACACATTTTGGGTGATGTCATGCTTTTGGCTGCGTTCTGCTAATGCACATGGAGATGCGCAAATCAGACACACACATGCCCACACAGCCACAGAGGACAAAGGCCACAAAAATACATTGAACGTAATGTGCATAGACAGCTGACCTGGATTCAGCCAGTCAATTGTTTATTCCTGCTCCCACCTACAACCCGGACCCAAAGGCAACCAGCTTACACCAAACCACGTCCAACAAGCAGATCAGACAGATGAACGGGCACACACATCCAAATTGACACACTAGCTTTAGGGAAAAAAAGTTGAGAGGAGCAGGTTATGTGTCTGGAACAGCGGGGGTCAAAATCAATAAACCAAAGCATGAATTAATTAAATAAACTAGTGATGGACTAAGATTGCTATCAGGATTTAAAAGACTCTGTTTAAATGTATTCCTGGCATCTGATATATATATAATGTGACTGAACCCATCTAGGTGACAGATCAGCTGGTTCCTCAATGTAGAAATCACTGCTGTGCTATTGTAAACTAGTAAAACATTTAATCAATGTTTGTTTAAGTCATGACGTATAGAAAATCATGCAAGAATATAGCAAACAAACAAAAACAAAAATAGCAAAGCTGATGTTTAATAGCAGAAGAACCTATGTACAATAATTGACATGGTTTTCAACATTAGATGGGTTTTTTCATATTTTGAAGTGTTTTATGTAATATAATTGCAGGAAAGGAGTGCCAGTGTGGACCTGTTGTAACAAGAAGGTCTGAACAGGATTTGGACAGTCTGTCTTCATCCACTGTATGAAAAAAACTTCAAAAGTTCAAATGGAGTTTAGAGCTAGTTTAGAGCAAACAGGGTTTTGGCAGCATGGCCCACCTGTTCAGGTGCAGGATCCAGTGTTTTCATGGAAAACAATCTGACATTTTGGCAGCAGGAGCTCAATGGATTGAATGAACAGAGCAACATAAATGGATTGCTTTGACCAAAATGATGAATATAAAAACTCCCTGATCAGTGTCCTTAGTTGACCTTGGTTGAGGACAATCCTACTATAGTGTGCAATTTGCCAGAGGGGAACCCTCTTCAATGTATGCGGTGAAGACCTGAGATAAAAAATATTGAAAGAATTTTTGTTACTTTTGTAATTATTTTTTTATTTACTGTGGGTATTTGTATGGTTAAAACTGTAACTCCGATTTTAGGCTGACTTTTGTTCAATTTTGTGTCTTATTTTTCTGCTGTGTTTGAATTTCTGTTGGGTATATTGCAGTGTTCAGGCACAGAAGTCAGTATGAAATAGAAAAATTTGTTATTGATTTTCCTATAACTAGCCTGCAGTCAATACATATTTCAGTGAGAAACAAACAAATTCATTGGATCATTTTCATCATTTGATAATCACAGTTTCTATGCGAGTTGTAAGAAGAATACTATAAAACTACAATTTGCATCTCTAGTTTGATTGCCTAGGATATGAAATGACAATAAATGGCTTAATTAAGCCTGGCTGAGCATAGTTTACAAAGAGCTTGTGCCTGTTCCCATTTCACCTCAGGGAATATTGGCTGTTTACTATGAGACATCTGAAATATGCATTTAACTTGTTTATATTGCATTGCTGCCTTTACTTCTGGCAGAGAGATATTAAATCTACATTGAAATGTAAGTCTGTCTAAGCTCAAACAAACACAAAAACATTGGAATAACATTGGATCCATCTTTAGTTGTTGAACAGTAGCTAATGATCATTCTAGATATTTTACTTTCATTCCAGCTAAAAAAAAAACATATGAAATGAGTCAATGTGATTTGCTTGTTTCATTTATTTTCACAAAATAATACAGGCCGAGTCATTTACATGTCATATTTACATTTAGTGATGTCATGATAGCCAGCTTTGTGTGACTGGTTTCACCTTTGTGTGCTGTGAAGCCAGTTATGGCAAAGAAACCTTTAATATGCTGAGCTTCCATGTGACAGGGCTCTGGCGAATATTTTTATTGCTATGTTTGGGGTTTTTTTATTGCCACATGTGGTCCTATTGAAGGCCCAGGGTCCAGGGCCACAATTCACCACTGCAATTTCCTATCTTATAAATAGGCCATAGTAGGACTGACGTGTACTAGTGACTGTCAAGATAATTTTAGTAGTAGAGCTTTATTTTGGCTCGAGTAGTACAAAAATAGCTAAAATCAATATGACTAATATAAGGGGTGAAACAATTCATTATGAGGTGGTGAGATTTCAGGCATACTTAAAGCCCAAAAAGGAAAAGAAGTAGACCGAAACTAGACGACATGGAGCCAGAACCAGACTAAATCCCAGACCCGCTGCTGGTAAGAGTTGAATGACTTGTTCCGGAAAGTTCTGGACACAAACATTCCCCAAATACCAGAGTGCTTTTACTCGAACAGTCATTATTCAATGAGAAGCACAAAAAGCAAGTCTTCTCAAACAGCCACAATACATAGACACACACACACTCCTGCATCAGGGATATTGTTCTCAAAAATGTACCCAACGCACACCCAAAAACCAAACTGCAACCACAGAAGTCGGCACTAAACTGACAAGATGATGAATCTACCCACAAGCGGCTGATTGTGGGAGTCATCCGCGGTGCCACAAGTCTAGATGTACAATGATAGTTGTCTAGTGGGCAGGTGTCTGATGACAGGCTGTGAAATGACAGCATAATGTTTGTCCACAAACACAGACTAAAGAGTGGGTGAATCAGACACAGGGGAGGAGAAAAAGAGGGACAATCATAAGTGGACGAGAGGAAGATAGACAAGGCATGACATTAATGTGTCATATTTTCAAGATTTTTTGTTACCATATGATTTACAATCACTTTTCCTTTTGTCACTTTAATTCAACCAGCAATAGCAACAGAGGCCAGATCGATGCTACAAACCACACAAAGCCTTCTTGGAGAACAGAGGTAAGGGATAAAAAGTTGGTTTTCTTCCATTGCATCCATTTCTTCCTGATTACATGCACCTAGAAGTTATTATTAATATATTAACATTTCTTTTTTATTGTCATTACATGCTCTTATGTTATAAAAATCAAGCAGCTTTTCAATAAATGATGTTTTTTTTTTTAATAATGAAAGGCTTGGAATATGTTTTTCTTTAGAGAATGATTCAAGCATCAGCATTTCTGCAGACATATTACATATTGATGGTGAGAGGACTTGAGAGCCTACATCATTTATAGGTTTCTGACTTTTGATCAGACATCAAAAACCCACACCATCTAACTTTTGGGTGTGATAGTAAAACCGGGACATTTCTATTTTTTTTAAACTAATTCAGATTTGGAAGGGGTTTTCGATTCAGGAGGTAATAAGTTGAGCTAGAGACATCAGAAAAAAGTATAGTGTATAAAAATTTTGATTCTGAAGTTTACTGTGTCAGTTGACTGATGTCATTTTGGACGATAAAGTTTATTGTTAAACTGTAAAATATCCTGCCGATATTACAGTATATCAATATTGGAATTTTTTTACTGCCTAATGTTGGTATCGCCCCCAAAAATCCAGTATCAGTCAGGCTCTAGACAAGAGTCCACATTTCAACATCTCTTAACTAGACGTGTATTTAACAGAAACCTTTCATTCTGGCTTTCCTGGAAACATCTGAAAGTAGCCTCTTAAAGATGTCTCATCTGAGACGTACAGCATACACAATGTCCACAGATGACATATAAAAAACGTTCATCCTGGCTCCCCTAAATACATCTTCTAGCTGTCCAAACATAAAGTCTTTTAGACATGTTTGTGCTCACTGGGCAGTTACATGTAGACAGCAGGACTACGTGTTTACGAAAGAGCAGAACTCTGCAGATTTTAACAGAAATCCATATAAGAGCATGTTTAGACTGGAGAACTGAAGTCAGACTAACTAGTCTGAGGGCCGTCTGTGTGTGCATACGTGTGTGTGTGTGTGTGTGTGTGTGTGTGTGTGTGTGTATGTGTGTGTTGACTGCTGTCCCTGTCCATCAGAGGGTCATATGAGGAGCAGATTAGGGTTTCTAACCGCAAACCCCTGTCGCCATGGCCCATCGTCACGGAGACTGCGAGGAGAGTCATCGTGTTCCGAACCGCCACTGACTCACCCCTCCTTATCTCACCGCTATGCACACGGGGACACACACACATTCACATACACACACAAAACCACATCTAAATCAGGACTTTGTGGAGCAGCCTATCTCACATGTTCTCCATCCCTTTTCCAGCCCCAACATCTCAACTAATCATATCAGTTTGAGCCAGAACAGATTAATGTCATAATCTAAATTAGGGTCGCGACTATTTTCATTGCTTGATTAATCATTAATACTAAAAAATGTGAAAATATTGAAAAATAAATATCACAATGAATAACAGACAATCCTAAAAACCCAACCAGCACATCCTCACATTTGAGAAGCTGGAAAAGGGAATGTTAGGCATTTTTTGTTTGAAAACTGTATTACAATATCAAATCCAAAATCCAGATAATCTACTTTTGATGAAAAGCTGAAGATCAAAACTCAAAAAGGTGCAGTTCAGATTACTTTATGAGTTGAGCAGAGCGGTTAAAATGAATTTCTAAATCCCTAACACTGACAGTTTTTTCTTACTATTGGCTCCGACCAACCCTATAATCAGGATTTCCATGATGTGTGTCGGGACGGCAAATTTGGTATAAATCATCCCAACAGTCCTCTAATTTATCCCTACTGTTAGTGGATTCGGCGTACCTATAGGATCCTGACTCGGTGCCATGTAATATTACGGCTCTCGTTGCATTTCTCTTGCGTTGAGGCCATTCATAAACTGGCTGGTGAGCCACTGTGGGTTTCAACTCTTTATTGGCGACCAAAAAACATATTTTACTATATTACTCTGTATCTTCCAAGATCCCCAAAATCCTCTGATTTAAAACTTTTTTTGTGTGTGTGGAGTAGTTTCAGCAGGACCAGTCTGAGGAACCAGCTGTCACTTTAAGCCTGTTAGGGGGGTATTTACAACCCAACATACAAACAAGACTATAAAACTGGACTCCCCTCACCTCTCCCTCAACTCTCCACCCTCCCTTCTATTAAACTTGTGGTTGCACACAACCTCAACAGACAGAAAATTAGTGCATGCAGTGGGAACAACAGTGAAGACATTACATGAAGAGTTAATGGATTTTAAATAGCTTATGGGATTCATTACAGTTAGACATGAAAGCATGACTTGAAAAAGTCACTTGATTGTGCATTTATAAGCCCAGTTAAAGATATATTAACACACACTTGCAAAATACACAGAGAAAACACACAATTCAGTCCCTCTCTTGCTCTCTCTCTCACACACACACACACACACACGCTGCCACATCCTCTGTTACTGGGTTATTTTCTTCCCTTGTGTTTAGAGTCTATTCTTGGAGTTGTGTTTGTGCATGTGACCCCAGTCGCTGCTCACGGTCAAATGTCCGGCTGCCTTTTCATCTCAGGGTATGTACGTGTGTGTGTGTGTGTGTGTGTCTCAGTGCGTCACCCACAACCTTATCCAGAGAGACAGGGTCATGTTCACACCTTCTGCTCTGTATCACCGTGAGCTGGCACCCCCAAAAGTCTCGCACTTGTCCTTTCCCTTTAGCCTTCTAGGATCTGCCTATCACCTCTAATCATATTCCTCTTCCCTTCTCCGTAAGTACACTACTCCAACTCGTTTTTTCATCTTTCATCTCTTAATCAACACCTCTTTAGTTTTATCCACTCTGTGAATCACACCCCCTTTGGGACATTGAAAGAGAAATACTTGAGTTATCTCTCTATTTTTCCTCCTCTCTGCTTTTGTGCACTCATGTTCTGCTTCCTTGACATTTCTTCTCATCTGTCCAAGGCATCAGCACACACCAGGGTTTTCATTCACTTATCCATAAACCCTCAATGTATGCCAACAGCATACATGCTCCGGTTGGGATGTGGGTTTAGCCGAGCATGTGGCTGTGGCGCTGTCGCTGAGCCTGGGGTTTAGGTCTAGACTTTCCTAATGAGAAACAGCCCTCTTGTACCGTACATAGAGTCAACGTCTGGAATATCGCATACATGAATGCACATATTTGTATCCATGAAACCATGCAAAAAAAAAAACGTGCATATGTAGCAGAAGACTTTTTATGAGAGCTCAGAACTGTGCCATAACTTGATAATTATTAAATATGAGGTGTGTCATCACACATCATGTGCCCAGGAGCCTGTTCCACCAGCTCTTTGAAGTTCAGACTTAACCTAGTTACAATATGAGTGTTGACTATGTGGAAATTTACTCATTACAATACTAGAATAGGTTGCATCGCATAAACTAGTTCGATTATTTGTTACTGTTACATAGATCAGAACTCCGTCTCCCTTACTTCTTCAATCACATCTAAAAAAAACTCTATCCATCTATAGCAATGTCACTATTGGGGATCTTAGAGGAAAGCCATGTTTCAGTCAGAATGAGGATGCCAAGCCATCTTATCATCAAAAATGGGTTGCCTCAGGGGTCTATCCTTGGTCCATTGCTGTTTACATAATACACAAATAACATGAATCTTCCTAATAGCTAATTCAATGTCTATTTGTTTGCAGATGACACAGTCTTATATGCCCCCGGCTTCAGCCCAGCCCAGGCCCTGACTCATCTTCGGTCTGCCTTTGATGCTTTCCAATTATCACTCCCTAATCACAGACTAGTTTTAAACGCAGACAAGTCCAAGTACATGGTGTTCTCCACCTCCACCAGTGACTCTCACTATTAAAATTTTAAATGGTACCCATATCACTCTTTCCTGAGTCATGCAAATACTTAGGAATTTGTCTTGACAACAGACTATTATCATTAAACACTTGACTCAAAAAGCAAAAATCAAAGTAGGCTTGTTGTATAGAATTAAAGGATGGCTGTCTGCTTGATATCATAAGACGATTGTGCAGTCAACCTTTATGTCTGTCCTTGTTATTGTCATGCTGTCCCATCAACACTTAAGTACAAGTGACAAATTTGATACTCATCATTTTTCTGATGAGTATCAAATACTGATTTTATACATCTGGTAAGCTCTACTGCTGAAGCTTCCAAACTAACTCACATCTCTTCCCTCATTTAAATCCAGTAAATCCAGTAACTCCAGTACATGACCCAGTAACTACTTACCTTAAATATCCCTCATGTTCATTCATGTTCAATTAAAACAATTATTCAATTATCAAAATAGTAAGGCTGCACAATATTGGAAAAAAGCAATTTTTTTCCTGTGTCCCCAAGACACAGGAACTTGTTTTGGGTCTTGGGGAGTTGTAGCATTTATTCACCCACCAACACTTAGCCCAAACTGTACACACACTGGACTGCACAATCATGGATTTAGCCAGTGCAACCCAATCCAGGTGAGCAAAAAAGGAAGACATGAAATATGAAGACAAAAGGAAGCAAAGTTTGCGTTTTTGCTGTTCCTGCCTCAGTAAAGCAGGTGGGAAAGCTCTCGTTTAAAGCAAGCAGTAACAGGTGAAATAGAAGAAGAGAAAAGGAGGGCAGTGAAAGGAAAGTTAGTCTGAACAAAAGAGAATAAGAAAGAAGATCAAAAAACAAGCAAAATGTCAGTGAATGAGCAGCAGCCAAAAATCAAACATAATAAAAAAAGAGTTTATTTGTCCATCCAGGTTAGAAAACTAGGTTTGGTCTCACCAAAGATTCAAAGTAAACATAAGAAGAGAGAAAGAGGCCGAGTGTTTTCTCTGGCTTCCAAATACAGCTGAAGGCTGTATTTACGTGTACTTACAGTATGTGTGCGCACATCTGTTTGTAATATGGCAGCACAATGGCAAAGATTTACTACATGAGGCTTATTAGACTCCAATAATGTCAAACCAGGACTTAACAGAGAGCTTGGGAAGGGGCTACCTGTCTCTGCTGTCATCACACACACACGTACACATACGTAGACATGCACAAATACACACACACTGAATTTATTGACAGGCAAGCCTGCCTTGTAGGCCAAAGCTTACAAAGTAGAGGGAACATGGTGATCTCATGTAAGCTCTGTTGTACGAGGGTCATATCTGCCCTTGGGTAACACATATTCATGCACATACATGCACGTGCACACACACACACACACACACACACACACACACACACACACACACACAGACACACACACACACATTTTCTTCTTCCTGGTTTGTTATTGTCACCTGGAGGCTGAGGAAAACAACAAGACCTTTGGTTATAGGCCAACATATAAAGAGTACAAAGACAATGGCCACAGCATGTATGACTTACGCAGACACACACACACACACACACACACACACACACACACCAGCTTCCCTTGGGTTAGGCTTAGAAAAGAACATTCCCTCATTATAGCAGCAGAGCAGCAGTTCAAAGGCGGAGTGGGAAAGCTGTGCTGTTATTATGGCTCTAACTGGCTGCAAGCCTGGACCATCACTCTGACTACTGTCATATTTGATCATGCTAACACACTGACCAATGGCTTGGCAAGTCACATGCACACACACACACAGACACACACACACTGCCAATAGTGATGTCAATTATAGACTATTATAAGACCCTGTCAAGTACTCAAAGTCTTTAAATAGTTTATCCATATAGCAACTTTTCAAGGCAGAAAAGAGTGCTCAAAAAGTGCTTCAAGCAGACCTGGAAAAAACTCAACTTTTCTAATAAATAAACTGAGCCTTAAGTTGCTTTTTAAAGACTCAATGGAAATGAGCTCTAGACCTCAAAAGCTGACCAACTTTGGTTTTACATCTGGAACAACACAACCAACAAGCTCTGCTCAGAGGACCTACATGTAAGTGATGCACCGATGAAATGGGTTGTTGTTATTCAGTGACATACTGTATGAGGTAGCCCGGCCATGCAGAGCTTAGAGAGTGAGTTTTTAAATTGAATTCAGAATTTGAATGAGAGCCAATGTAAGAATCAACTCAGATGGTCAACTACTGTATATACACAAGATGCATATATCTCAAAATATCCAAGACGTCATGACATTTGCCAAGCCAGATCATGTTCCCTGAAGGATGAGCCCTTATGATCTAGGTGACAGCTCAACCTTTGATGTACAGTAGGCTCATTTGTAGAAGATATTTCAGCACTTCTTAAAGCATTGTTTTATTATTTGTTAGGCATCACAATATTATGACAACCCAAATCAGAAGGCTAAATTAAGACTAGAATTATCTAAATGATTGTTAATTATAGAAAATTAATCAGCAACTATTTTGATAATCAATTAATCGTTTTAAGTTGTTGTTTTAAAAAGTCCTCTGCGATACTCAACTGAAAATCTTTGGGTTGTGGACTGTTGGTCGGGACAAAATATGACATTTTAGGCTGCATCTTGAGCTTTGGGAAACAGTTATTAACATTTTTCACCATTGTCTGTCTAGCAACTAATCTATTCATCATGAGAGTAAGATTAATTGATAATGAAGATAATCATTAGTTACAGCCTGTTACCACTTTTAATTTGCACATTCAACGAGCTAAAGAAGAACTGCAAAATAAACCTGAAAAGGCAGCATGGACTGGATATCATCATCATTACTGCAAGTCAATAAGAAGAATGAGTTGCTGTGCAGTTTGTGGCTGTGCAAGGTAGGTCAGATGAAGGCCAACAGCACTAAACCCTTGTTAGACCTGCCTTATCTGGAGTGGTGCAACACACACACACACATACTGGAAGTAGTAGCTCACACACACAGACACATACACACACCTCTCCAACAAATCCTAAGTCAAGTCTTCGTCTGTCTCCAATCCCTCATGCATTTGGTATGACGGCATGCCGTATACTGCAGGGATGTGTCATTGGCTCATATCTCAGAACTAAGTGTGTGTGGATATTCCCATAAAAGTTGAGAAGGCAGTAAATGCTATACGTCAAGTCGTCGGGTGGGTGTCTTTCTTCTTACCATTAGCTGCCAGTAAATACTATGAATGTAAATGCGAGTGAGGCGGTGAAGCGCTATGATTCCAGATTTTCCAGTCAGAGTTACCGAGCTCCAAGCAGACAGAGAAGGCAGACACACAGTCATCCTGTCGTTACACTGCCAAGTCTTCCATGTCCGTGTCTCACATCTGTTTGCTGTTACACACACACACACACATATGCGCACACACATACACACACACACACACACACACACAGTATGCATTGTACAATACATTATGTCACAAACAACATGCACACACCAACACCTACACAAGCACAGCTTTGGTGCGAGAAAGCTTCTATAACGCCCACACGAACCACCCACATAACTGCACAAGTACCAAACTGCCAATATTAACACTATTCCAGGCAGGGCATTGCTGAAAAGAGTCTGCATGCTTTGCAGACTATTCATAGATAAAGAATTTAAAACTTAAAAATCACATTTTAACGCTTTGAAGTCAACTTTAAGAAACTCAGATTCAAGAGGCATTCTTATTTCCTGAAGAAGACAAATGAAAGAGTCTTTGCATATCCTCTATTTAAGCAGCCAATCTGCACCTGCGGCAGATGAGACTGGTCTCACATAATCAATAGTGCCCGAATATCGTAAATAATTACTCTGAACACGCATCTTTACAATTTAAGTTCTCACAAAACGAGGAGCCACAAGCAATAGTTACTGATTCGATTTTATACGGGGGCATTCTGACTTAAGTAGCACTTTCACATCAATAGTCTAGAGGTGTAATTCCTCACCAGTGAAAATGCACACATACAAACACACACTTCTGATCCTGAAGGATTTGGCTGCTGCAGCAGCAGTGACAGTGTGACTGTTTTGGCCTTTGAAGTCAAGAGTCAGTAAACCTCTGGGAAATTGGCTTCGGTCCTCGCCCCGTCTCCACCCCTCGGTCTGAAAGTAAAGAGCAGCTTCCCGAAAAACCTCATTATAAAGTCAAGAGAGGAGCTTCTTGTTATAATGATCTATTCAAAAAGCCTTGAGTCTTTGTGTCAAGTTAAGTCCAGAGATTGTATCTTCTTTTGGGAAATACTTGCTCATTTCAAAAGCATCAGTCATTCATACGTGTCTTTAAAAGCCTCCCATCTCCTCAGCTCTCTTTTCCCAGTGACACGCTGCACTGTTTGGGATTAAGGCTCTGGGTTTTAGCAGAGGAGATATTCTGACTTAAAAGAGTGGAATTGAGGAAGTCCATCATGCTTAGAGAGACAGAGAGGAAGAGAGAGAGAGAGAGAGACTTTGACATTTTGAGGAGAAAAAGTCTTTAAAAAACACCTTTCATTATAGCTACTCACATCCATACAGCTCATTCAGAAACATACAAATTCTCACAGGCAAAGATGCCAGCCACACAACGACGTGGACGAAAAGCCACGTAGTTGAGAGAGAGAGAGAGAAAAAGGCAAAGGAGAATAAACATTTGTCTCTTTTATCTCTTCATTTCAAATGCTTGTCTGTTTAGAGAATGGCTTCTCTTTTTACTCCTTCTAATTTGCAATCCATCATCATCCCTTTTCATCATGACAAAAAGGCGGATTTTGGACTCCTGGAGACAGGTGAAAACAAAGAAAGGAGACTTTGAGAGCAAGCCATTACAACATGACTTATGAGACTTTCTGACAGTGCTTTAGTGTGTGATTAATATGCTGTAGGTGTATGTTGCATCCATAGGAGGAAGAGGAGGAGGAGGAGGAGGAGGAGGAGGAGGAGGAGGAGAGCATCTGGAGGGCAACGCTAGTGTCCTAAGGTGTATGACCTATACATATGCCCTGACGCCTGGGGGTGAAGTTGCCTGATTCAGCCTAAATGACGGATACCTTAGATGCCCTCCTCCACTGTCACAGACTCTCTCTCTCTCTCGCTCTGAACAGCCTGCCTTGCCGGAGGGTGAATCTTAGCACTCAACCCCTATCCTCACCTCCTTTGCCCCCCTTTCCACTCACGCATGCCAGAAAATGTGCCATTTGATCTCCGTATCCTTTCAGGGTGCAACAGAAACAAGCAGACGCTATTGCATCATGTGGACAGATAATTGTTTTCCATAATTTCATTAAAATAATCAGGATAAGAAGCACAAATTTAAGGGATTGTATTTATTTTCCAAGAGTTTTCTTTAATGTTTGTTTTTTTTGTGTGAATAGATTAATATTGTCATATCTAAATAGTATTATATATCATATCTTTTTTGAACTGGTCATTAACAGTAGACATATGCAACAGGTGACAAAGGGTTGCAAACCAAATAAATTGGGAAACACAGGTGCATACAATCAGTTACTTAGTAAAGGTGGTTTAGTGGTTTTGTGAAATGTTGCAAGCTGATTGTTAGCATATAGTGCTACCAGAGAGAAAGGGAAGAAGAGGAATCAAGGAAATAAGCAATCAACTCAATTTGTTGTGTGTTTCTTGGCTTCAATCCATGTCTCTGAACTTTAACATCTGTGTGTTTGGGTGCATTTATATGTGTGTGTTCATACATGCATCTGTTTTCTTCTGGGAATGTGAACATAAGCCTTAGTGAAAGCATGCAACTCTGAGTGAAAACAGCATGGAAAATACAAAGCTATTTTTTTTAGTTTCCTCAAAGCTGACATCATGATGCAACTGGATCAGTCAATAACGGTATGTGATTTTCCAATGCGTGTATCTATTTGTGAACACAAACAGGAACTTTTATCTGTGTGTGTGCATGTGTGCACGCGCACGTGCTCTGTATGTTTTGGCCCAAGAACTGTGGGAGTGCATTTATCAACAACAACACAGTCCCAGGCGACCCTGAGGACCCAAACTCTAAAAGCCACTCTGGTTCCCATGAGCGCCTAGCCCACGCAGCCTGTCACTGGATTGTGTTGGTTTCTATTGTGAAACTTGATACAATGTTGCTTCAAATAAACCAGTAAATCACTGCTTAATCACAGCGTTACCATGATGAAATTACAGTGTAATTACAGACACGGGCCACATCAACGTAGTCAACTCGATGTTGGTCCTGTCTCTGTGTTTCTGAGATGAACATTTTAAAACTCAGTCTTTAATCAGGACGCAATGAAAAAGCACAGACTTGGAAAGCGAGAGCGTGGGATTGTATTAGTATTCTAATTTGACTTTGTAGTATGATGTCGCTCTACCCTCATTGTTACATCTAAACATAACTTTACAATCTATCTTTACTGGGTTCTCATTCATGAATGAGTAGAGTTATAAAAAGAGTATAAAATCCCAACAGGAATATCTTTTGCTTTCCGTATCTACTCTTTCATCTCTGTCTGACACTCTGTGTGTGGCAGGGGAGTTGTGGTTCAAAGGGAGGAATAATAGGAAAACATAAATCATCTTTAGAAATCAAGATGAGTAACTTCATGAAAGAAATTACAAATAAACAAGTGTAGATAACATTTCTGCATTCTGACAATAATCTAGATCATTTCTGTGTATGTTTTTGCTGTTAAACTTTGATAGAATAATTTCCACTTGCAATAGCTTTTACCATCTTACTTTAGCATGTTAGCATGCTAACATTTGTTATTCAACACTTAACACAAAGTACACCTGAGCTTATATTCATTAGTTTTGCAGGCACTTGGTCATAAACCATAGTATTGGACAACATTTTGACCTGATGATGGCGCTAGAGGAAAAGTTACCAGCTCACCAAAGTTATTATGATTAATCCTGAGGGAAACATGAATGTCTGTACCAAATTTCATAGCAATCCATCTGATAGCTATTTCACTAAAAATCACAAATGCGAACCCTGTGGGGGTGCAAGAGGAAAAGTCAGGGGATAACCAAAGTCATTAGGATACACTGTCTGGGAACCATGAATGTCTGTACAAATTTTTGTGCCAATATATCTGGTAAATGTCGCGGTTTTTCACAGGATAAATGAAAACTTTGACTTGCTGGCGTTGCAAGGAAAAGTCAGGTGATCGCCAAAGTCAGCAGGCTTCATCCTCTATATCAAATTTCATGACATCCATAGCGATTCAATAGTTGAGACATTTCAGTCTGAACCACAAGTGGTGGATTGACCAACAAACCGATATCCCTAGAGTCACGCCGTTTGCTTGGGTAACAATAAAATCTTGCAGCCATGCATTCCTTTAACAATTTCCATTCAGTGACGTTGTGCAAAACTCTCATTTCACACTGGCTGGTAACTGATGAAACTGTGCTATTTTTACTATGACCAGCCTGGCAGCCAACGTCTTCCATAGGGGGAAAAAGACTCAAGAAATGAACAAAGGCAAGGAAAAGAAAGAAAGAAAGAAAGAAAGAAAGAAAGAAAGAAAGAAAGAAAGAAAGAAAGAAAGAAAGAAAGAAAGAAAGAAAGAAAGAAAGAAAGAAAGAAAGAAAGGCCCATCAGTGTGCAGGTGAGCTGGCCACAGCTGCAGCCGTACAACAAGCTGTCTTTGATTCACTGCAGTTCAAACACATAGCAGGAGAATCACCTCACTGATGAAAGAACGCCAATGATATCAAACTACCACATCTCTGCTCTCCCAGGCATTGGGCACTGACACACACACACACACACACACACACACACACACAAACACATGCTATCTTACAATTGCACAATGATATACTCAGGGCCAACAGTAGTAACAGTAACAGCGAGAGCATAAATATATTTAAACCAGCATTATATGGATGTAGAAAGGTGCAGCAGCTTGTACATCCCCTTCTGTATATGGACAAATATTTAACATACACACACTCTCTCTCACACACACACACACACAAATCCAGTCATTCACTTTTGATCAAAGACAGTGACTCTAATGTCTCTGATGTTTACCCCCTGAGGGGCATGTACCTGGACAGATGAGAAGTCAGAGGAAGAAGATACGGGGGTAAAAAGATGAAGAGGTTTGTCTGAGCGGATGAGAAGACAGATGAAGGAGATACAGAAGACAGAGAGAAAAAGAGAAGGAGAGGATGGGCAGAAATTCAGAAAGCAAAGGAGAGACACTAAAAAGACAAAGCTGACACTGTTTTTCTTATAAAACAAGTAAAAATCAGTGAAACATACCTGTTCCTTTGTCCTTACATATATTTAGGGCTGCTTTCAGAAAAGCAAAATTTTGGCTTGGATGATGGGGGAAAGAAGCTATGTTTCCCTCCAACTGTCAAGGGAACTTGAAGTAAAATATCACAAAAAAAACAAAATGCTAAAATGCCTCATTCCCAACAGCTGGGCTTAAGTGAATAAACAGGCTTCCTGGATGTAGAAAAACACACATCCACAAGGGAAACAGAAAGAGACAAGCTGTTATTGTCTTTTGCTGTCAGCAAATGTTGCTCATATTTCATCCTTTCATCTAAAAAGGGGGAATTAAGTATATTCACTTATGTTTAAATTGATTTCCATAAAGGCAGAACAGCAAACCTAAGCGTGCAAACAGCAACAGGTGTGACATTGCTGGAAGGGTTTGTAAAGACATCTGACGGACAGTGTTTCAGGATGTCCAAAGACATTTCTGGGCTCTGGTGCAATGTAACTCAATCATGTGACTGATCATGCCAAACCCATATAATTTTAAAACTGAATCCACTTAAAGTCGGAAAATGTTTTGCATGATTGGTAAGATTTTATCTAAATTATAGTCTTGTTTTAACTCGGTAGAGACGGGGGGGAAATGTCTCTGATGTCTCTCCAAACGCCTCAGAACAGGAGAAAAACAGAGTTTGTCTCAGGATTTCTTCGTGCTCAGCAATCAGCACGGCTCAATCCAACTACCAGCTGAAGTTACTCTCATCTGTCTGGTGTCTGTGCATGTCTGTCTAGCAGCAGGGATCCGGCAGTGTCTGTAACCATAGCAACCGCAAGGGTGTAGCACTGACAATCAAGGGGAAGTGATGACAAGCAAACAAATGCTACGCACACTATGATCAAAGTCAGGGAAAAGTTATATAATTGGCATCCTTGGGTGTACACTGGGGTTTTGCCACTGTTTTGTTGTTATAAAAAGAAACAGCTGAATTCTGTTGCTGGCAAAAGAGCAACTCCACTAGAGTTACTCCAGTTCCATGTGTTGCTCAAGGGCAACTTGACCTGTTTACTTTATGCCTATTTACTTTTCTCTCCCAGACTTCCTCCGTCTGCCGTTCTCAAACCAGCAGTCTTCTGGTTATGAGCTCACAGCATGAGTCGCAGCCACCGATGATAAAAACCGCCTTCCCGGGAAGTCGAGGGTCACCGAGGTCCCCTTTGTGATTAGCAATCAAGGCATGTATGTTGCGTAGGTTTGAAGCTACGGCAGCGACTGTCACAGCATCCTTCGGCTCAACTCTTTCATCGCTAATCTTTCCCTCCTGACACGCCGTCGCAGACTACTTCATCACGCAGACACGCTGCAAAAATAAGGTGCTGTAGGTAATAAAGACAAAGGTAATATGCTGTATTAATCAAATCCAAATTGTTACAAGCCTGTGTGGAGATACAGTAGATAGATAAGTCGGATCAAGTACACTTGGCTGAGCGGGGGAGAGGAGAGTGTTAAGATGGGAAAAAGAAAGATGGAGGGTGAAACGAGAAGAAAGAAACATTGACTTTAGAGAGCATTGACTTTATGACCTATAATGTTGAGCAACAGCAACTCTTGAAATGAGGGATTGCAATGCTTTTAGCACTGGTCTCTTCAGGCAGGGCTGGAAATACATTGCACGCAAACACAGGAAAGCACGCATACATTATAAAATATTTCATAACTGTCATTAAATATAGCAAATAAGCAACTATGAGAGAAAAACACAGAGCGGATCCAGTTGGTGAGGAAGGATTTGGGAGAAATTATCTCTGGTTTATGGCAAATTAAGTTGCACTGATCTCCACACATGCACACACACACACACACACACACACACACACACACACAGCCACTAGTGGTCAGACTGGCAGGCAGGAGGGAAGCTTGAGTGTGCAGGGATCTGACCAGTTCACCGTATACTGACTGCCAAAAAAATTCCACCACACACATACACACACACACATATTTAGACACAAACACACGCCACGGCTTTTGTCCAACCGCAGCTTCTCAGTGTGCCTTTTCATACATGCGTACATACTGTATAAGCACAAGTGTATCAGTTTAAGTTTGTGTGTGTGCGCGCAGGCCTGCAGTATCCGCATATACACAGTGTGTGTATTTGTGTGAGCGAATCAGAGCTATTGTGTTACAGTGTCCTCTAAATGTGTATGCATGGGAGTGGAGAGTTAAAGACACAGTATAAACAACGAAGGGACTCCCTTGGCTTGTGTTTACTGACCGAGATAAAGGCTGTCATTCCTCTCTCACCGCCAGCCTACTTCCTCCTCCGTCCAACCAGAGAGAGAGGCAGAGATGCACTTAAGCCTTGGCAATGTCAAAAACGATCTTATCTAGCCAATAAAGCTTCTTGAATGGATTTAGATTAAATTGAGAGAGGAAAAAAAAAAAAAAAAAAGACAAGAGAGCACATAGTGGTGCAACTAGGGTCGCCCCCCTCCCCTCCCGACCTCCCTCGAGAGCCCTCCTCCACCTCCTCCTCCTCGTCATCTCCTCCCACCTCACATGTTAATGTACTTACAGCTCTAGAAAAACCTTCGCCTTCTCTTTCTGCCCTGAGATGCTGGCTGGCATAACAAGCAGGAGCAAAGCCTGAAATAGTCTCTCCCCCTGTTTCCCATGCTGCACTGGAGGTATTTCCGTGGTACAGCGAATTCCCAACGTCGGATCAAGTAATTTACCCACGTCTGTCTTTCCACTTCCCTCTCTCTGTGAGTTTTGCTGTATTACTGTCAGTCTCTCTCTGACGCCTTTTCTTTCATGTCTCCTCACTCCTCCATTTAGCTCTATCGCTCTATTTCTTACTTTTTTCTTTTTTTTTTTTTGGCCTCTTCCTCCCTCAATCTCTCTCCATCTGTGGTAGGGAGTGAGACGCATGGTCTACCCACACTGACCGATAAAAGCAGCCCTTTGGCTCTGTCATTTAGGCAGCCTGTCTGTTATACAGCTCAGGATGTTGCAGGCAAGGGCATCCCACTGCCTCAGAGGCGCAGACTGTCTACGTATGATGTCACAGGTTTGGATTTGTCTCATGACCTTTCTTGAAAGTCAACTTGGTATCTCTCTAATTTCTTGCTTTGCTATTTTCCAATCTTTATTTACCCAAGAGGTTACTTGCACACATTTACACCTTGACGAAATGCAACCACAGTCCGACTCTATAAACCCAGAAATACTATAAACGCATCTTAACACAGCGCAGGCTTCGTCTGCTTCCACTGCGAAAGAGCACAACAGAAGAGAGAAGTAATGAAAAAAGCAGGAGAGTAAAAAGGAGCATAAAAAGCAGCAATAAAATATTTTTAGCTTTAGACCCATTCATGTCTCGAACCGGGGCCAGGAGAAACCGCACCACCATGACTATGAATGGTACTGTTAGTTAGTTACTACTTTCTTTCTATTTCTTTCTTTTCTTTCTTTCTATTTCTTTCTCTTTCTCTCTTGGCAAGTGCCCTGCCTCTGGAGAGATGCCTGGTTCAGATTCGAATGTGTGTATGTGTGAGCGTCCGTGTGCAGAGTCCGGACAAAGAGAGCCAGTGTGGACAACAGGAACACAATCAACCACTCAATGGATAGCTATTAACTCATCGCACACAAACACACACACGCACACATACACACACACACACACACACATGTACACACAAATTCCAGAGTCCACGGACGAGAAGCAGTGACATTCAGGCCGGACCGACCAATCAGTGCGCTTCACCACAGCCACAATGGAGCTAGTCAATGAGCAGCAGAGGACGATGGGAGATCTGTGAATCAATGTGTCTGACTCTTCATCCCTGTCTCACTAATCTTCTAGCCTCTTTCCCTCCCTCCTTTCATTCTCTCCGTTCTCCTTTTTTTTCCCAGGGTGGATCTCTCAGTGGTTAAAAGGTGGTTAGAAGAGGCCATCGGGCAGAGTCCACCTCCCACACACTCATGTATGAATCACACTGTTGAGGGCTGAGTTCGATTCCCAACACTGGTGCTTTTGATTTTAAGGCTCTTCTGCGTACGAGTTTTATTTTTGACAACCACATCCAGCTACTGTTTGAGCTGTATTTCTAATTTTCAGGTCATGTTTTAGCATGCATGGATGCACACTAAAAATGAAGAGGTGAGTCAGTGAGGCTAAATGATATTTCAGTGTTACTGTTTATCGCACTAGATTATCTCCACTGTTCAGAGTAAAGTACAGTGAGTGATAAGCTAAATTTTATCTATATCTGTGAATGCGTGACAATCATAAAGAAGTCCAAAGACAGTTTCCGTTCTTTCCGATCTCCGATGTTAGTCCGAGTGAGAACAATGATGGAAACGGCGACAGAAATAACTGTAATTCTGCTTTAGCTGTGAGTGAACTTTAGATGTTGTTCAAGGAAACACAAAAAGAACAATTGCCACAATGGGAAGGACATGACATGTTCTTAAAGGGCATATCGCAGGTTGGAGACCCCTTGAATCAATGTGTAGGAAAATGATATAGGAACTGAAGTTGCATTGAAATACGCATATATATATATATATATATATATATGTATATATGTACTACAGTGACCTCTGGAGTCGTTTTTGTGATAAATTTTACTTGTGTGTGTATCATAACAATATGAATATCAATGCGCATTTGCAACCTCTTCAGTGTTACAATTAGCATTTAGCATTTAGATCAATTATTTTCCTATTGTTCAAATTTATATATGCGTATTTCAATGACACTTCAGTTCCTACATCATTTTCCTAGACATTGATTCAAAGGGTCTGCAACCTGCGATATGCTCTTTAAGCATGCTAGTAGCCCTTTAGTACATATTTCCCATCCATACATCACGCCTATAGTAAAACTGTATAGTAGTCAACTTAATCTAACCTTTCCCCTTCGATGGCAGCCAACTTTTTGGTTTGCCACAAGCCACAACACGCGAAAACAGCAGGTGAACTGCTTTCAACAGAACTTTGAAGTATCTCCACATTCTCCCTATCTTTGAATTTCTCTTTCATGACTTCTCACAGTCACTCTCTCTTTCACTCTTTGAACGCAGGGAAAACACGGAAAGGTGGGAGACTGTCTGCCTCCCAAAAACAAAACACAATGATTCAAGGCAGCTCCCTGTATCCCTGGTTGATATTGTATTAACTCGCATACCTCTGTCTCTCCATTGCGAAATGGAATTTTTGATATAGTACGAGTGTATATAAAAAGTTGGGAAAACTATTTTAACTGGACAAGTGCACTTAATGGTAACGCCAAGTGAGGAATGTATGTATAAGGAATGTGTGCGCCCCCCATACTTCCCCAAACACACACACACACACACACACACACACTGATAGTGAGTATCACACTCACACTTTCCCTGTCATGTCTTCATTTTTAGCAGCCGGCAGTGTTACATGGAATACGAGACGACCACCCACACATAAACTCTCATACACATATGCTGCTGGGAAATGTGAATGACTCTGTCACTAAAAGTGCCATATACTAAATACAATAGTGCCTTGTGCTGCAGTGATGAGTAACCCTGAGCTTTTGAGTGTGTGTGTGTGAGTGTGTGAGTCTGTGCACATGCAGGAGTGTGTGCTTACTTGTGTATTGCACAACTAAGGGCAGGCAAGCACATGCGGGTGCAGAGTGCTACATAAATCACACCATGAATCAATTAGAAAGTATAAATGTGAGAAGTCCTACAGCAGTCAATGGCCTGGTACACAGCTTACAGACACACCACTCCCATACACCAGCACACACACACACACACACACACATCCAGACAAATAGCCAGACGCACACAAACAGAGTTAGGGTGTGGGTATGATGTAATTGATAATTACACAGGGCAAAGACAAAAATTAAACTTTCAATTTTATCTCCAATTTTATTGGATTTGGCTTCTCTTTTTGTGCATCTCTGTTTGTCCTTTATTAACCCCCCCCCCTCCCCCTCACCTAAAACCTACACACAAAAGTCACACACACACACACTTGCACACAGTAGCTGACAGACAGAGTTAAACAGTATCTGGGAGTTGTCCTGACTTAACCGAAGGTGTGTGTGTGTGTGTATCCGTTTAAGTTTGAGGTTACCACCTCTGTTATTTTGCTATTACATAACTCTGTGTTAATGAAGGCACTTCTGGTAGCAGCTATTGTACACTGTCCTGCATGTCTGTGCGGGTGTATTATTCACAAATGTTCAGCTATGGTGAATTTGATTAGTAAGGGATTTGTTTTGTTGCATTTCTAACTCCTTGTTTAGGAAAGTGTTGTTTACTATTGGTGCAACTTTCACTATTAGGCTTGTCTTTATATGTACTCCAACAAATTGTCCATAATGCCAAATTTATAGATTGTTGATTTTTTAAGAGGAGAACAGAACAGCACATCCTCTTGAACTATTCAAAACCATGGAAATTAAATAATAAATAATCAAATGGGCACTCCACAGTTTTAGTGTTGCATTTCCGCAAAGTTGGGATACTTGTGAGAGATAGACTTGAGAGTTAAAGCAACAAAGTCTGAGATATCCTCAGTTTTAGTCCCTGTGGGTTTAAGCTTAAAAAAACAGTTAAAGATTTATTTATATAGAACAAATCAAACGTTACAAAGTGATTCACATCACTTGTATGAATTACATAAATGCAATTCAAAAGTATCTTTTGTTAGATCTATCTCACCTGGTAAACGCCCAGGTCTTTCAGACGCCACACTCCCAGTTTGTGAGATGAAACATGTCCAGTCTCCAAGCCCAAACTGAGATAACCCCAAATAACATCATCATGTTTGTTTTCTCAGACTATAAAAAAAAAACTGCCTCTGGAGCTACAGAAGATAGTAGCAGTCCTATAAAAGTAGAGTCATAGAGTAGTAGAAGAAAGTGCCCCTGTAATTTTGATCAACTCTGTTTCCGCTCGCTCCGCTCTACTCTCACTCCTTCCTGTGTTGAATGCTCAAAATTAGAAACTTGAGTTTCAAAAATAAACGGTGAGCTTGGATATATTTGGGGATTTGATGGAACTGCAGAATTATGCACCTTTATTATGATAACAATAACCTTTTTTTGAATTAAGAACTTGCACCAAGGAGAGTAGTAAATTACATTACATAACAACATAAATAAACATAGACATCATAGGGTCTTTTTTTGCTAAATCCTGACTGATTTTATAATCAAACATCACATAACTGAACATTTTTTTTGCCTTTGTTACACTGCCATGACGGATCTAAACTTAAAAATAGCCTGTTATTTGTTGCTTTCACTTTGGTAACAAGAGTGTGTGAATTTAATGCCAAAAACAGATATGAATAGAACTGACATGAACAGAAATGAAACAGGACGTTGTGAGTATGCAGTCTGTGACTCAGCCCGCTGATCCAGCCTACATCTGTCTGCACTAAACCACCACAACCGGTCATTACTCCATTACATCAGGACACTCCCAATGTATCCCAATGGGATATTGTTGCTAGGCACTTACTGTTCTTTCTCACCTCTGTGAGAAATGGATAAAAACCCAGATTAATATCACACATGAATGCACACTCATAGACACATATGCACATCTAACGAAAGTTGCACACGCAAAGCTTGGGAACAACAAGCACCTGTGAAAAGACGCACATCCGTGAGGGAGTCCGAGACACCGTGGCTAACACATAAACACACTTCCAAAACGGACGCAGACTCTGTCGCCCGTCCGCCCACTAATCCACCCACTAACCATCCATGCTAGATGGGAAGCAACAGGCAAAGTAGCTGATCAGTCAACTTATCTGGAAGTTAAAACACATACAGCAACCTCCTCCGCAATGTGTAGATGAAAGGAAATGGAGAAGTAGAGGAGAAACACAGTCTGTGACAGGAAGAGCATTGGTGTGAAAGCAGGAGACACGGGCTGCACTTATTAAAATATTCTGTCATTTAGAGTGGATAAAATCGTTATCAACGAAGATTTTAACAAGGATAATGATAGAAAAAGACAGCATCTTTTGATATAGCATCAAATCTGTGTAAAGGATGACAACTCCTCTAGCTCAGATAAAAATGAGGAGCACTGAAATCCTTTGATATAAAAAGGGAAAACCACAACTACCGCCGAGCATTAGAGGGAAGACGCAAACCGTGTGGCCTGTCTATCTCTCCCTAAGTGTGAATTTACTAATTTTCCCCATGTGGATTGAAACCCATGGATAAGTTTACACGCAGAATAGATGTCTAGCCCTCGAGCTAGTTACATCATGTTTCACACCAGTAATGTATTCTTCTGGTTTAGTGCATCCATAATGAGGAGTGAGACACACACATTTTGTTTGGATTTTTCAAGTATACACATTCACACCTTCAAGTGCTTTCTCTCTCTCTCTTTCTCTTTTGCTTTCTCTTTTATTAAAAAAAAAATCTGTTCAAATTGAGGAGAAGTTGGTGGAAAAAACACACACAACTGTGGGATCTTTGTTTTTGGACAGATGTCACAGAATTAATCAATGGACCTCTTAGTGTTTAAAATATCTTCCAACCAATAGCCCAAAACCCAAATATATCCAATTTAAAATTATATAAAATTGGAAACTGGAAACCAGAAATTATTTGGCCTTTTTGCCTTTTAAATAAACCATCCACTGATTGTTTAATACATACAAATTGTTTTGTCAATCAGCTGATCTATGAATCCACTGCTCGTTTCAGCACTCGGTCTGTCATCGATTGTTTTCATGATTAAAACATTGGCGTTGGCGTCTATATGTGCATGAGTGTGTTTGTGTGTGTGTGTGTGTGTGTGTGACAACAATCTATGCTTGGTGATGGGATAATGATGTGAAACACACACACACACACACACAAAAACTTCCACATTCCCCACAGTTCAGGCAGAGCGGTCTTTGTGGCCTTCCAAGAGTCAGTGTGTCCAGCCAGGCTCGAGTTACAGCAGACAAGATCCTCTCACTCCTTCTCTGACACACACACACATCCACACACATCCACACACACATCCACACACACACACAGTTTCAGGCATCCATCATCTTTACAGAGGCTTCCACTGAACAGGCCGGGGAGCAGCCAGAAACCATTGGTTTTGTTGCTCTTCTCTGACTTTCTGACTCATTCCTGTAACTCTCCACTCTCTGTAAGAGTAGAAAAAGAGATACGAAGAGAACAGAAAGACCGGTTTGCCTGTCAAAGAGACCTGAAACTGACCATCTTCATTTGCATTTGTTGTGGTGCTATGTGACCCAAAGGAAAACGCACAGAATAACAAAAAAAAAGGTGAGGTGCAGTAACTCTAGGACTCTTGACACCTGAGCTGTTCAACAATAGAGTGAATCAGCAATCTGATAAATGGACGAAGGCAAACACTGATTTACGCAAACATACTTAACTGGACTACTGGAAACAAATGATGAATCAGATGCATGTAAAGGAGGCTTATACTGGTGTCAGCATCAAGGAGGAGAACACGTTCTAACTTGAGACAGCACAGCGTCACAGTTGCTATAGTCGTGCTATTTGTGGAGCTTTGAATTCAAGTGGATTTCAGGGTAATACTCTATGCAGCTTCTCACAGTATGAAATCAAAGTACCGAGGTAATTATGGGTCATCATTAAAAGATATTTAGCTGACTGAAGATGTGTGTGTGTGTGTGTATGTGTCACATCTATTCTAGGAGAATTCCAGAGGGGAGACCCTGTGACTGACCCCCACCTCACAGGATCTGACAGGATATCACCACCCGGGCACACACATATGCACATATGCACATGGAAACAAACACATGATGGGAGCACATATAACTTAAATGCACAAGGAGACACACAGCAGCAAAAGACTGCGAGCAACCACATGCATGCAGGAACTACCAGATACACCTTTAATCACTGGCAGCTAAACTGAGCTTTGAACTCCAATATCCAATAGCAATATCTTACACTGCTTAATAGGATATATTGGTTTTCCAATTCCACCGAGATGCACTGCAAAAATGTACATTTCCATGATGCTTATGTGCCAATAATAGTTTCATAATTCTCAAAAATTACATCTATTTCAGAAAAGAGTGGGAAAAATGCCCTTTTTCTTGGTATTCTAACAAATTTCGCTTCCTCTTAGACTTTTGCAACACCAGTCTGTATCTTGACTCAACAGGGAAACACAGATAAAGCTAGAATTTAATAGCTCTTAACAACTTCAGTTGATAGACGCTGGAAACACTATGAGCTTACCTGAGCATACTTCGAAACCATCTTATTATGATTATTATTTTAAAATCTTTTTAAAAAAATCTGATTTCACTTACATGTTAAAGGCTATTTTGTTGCAGTGGGCAGGTCGCCGCCTTTAATGATCCGCTACTATCTGCGCGTCCAATCTCCAAACTTCCTTTGACACACAACAGGAGAATCCCCCCCTCCTAAATCTATGGAAAGAGCACGCGCGCATACACACACACAGGCACACACGAACGCACGCACGCACGCACCAAATAACGCGCGCGCAAACAGAAATACTTCAATAAACACGCCCTAGTTATCAAAAACACTGCAGCTGACGGTACAGACCTAATATCCTTACAATGCACTTGAGAGCGGAGGAGACGGTCAACACACGGTAAAGTTTCTAAACAGAGAGAAGGAGAAAACACTGCTCCTGACACCATCTCCTACCTTTTTTCTCTCTCCCCTCCTCTTCCACAGCTCCTTCAGCCGTTTCCAAACTCTGTCACGACGAGGCTCGCCGCAGACTGCGAAATCAAACAGCCGCTTTTCGGTAACCTGGGAACAGCAGAGAGAGTACGGACGTGTGCTCTTACATGCAGCGACTCCGTGTGTGTATGTGTGGGAATATGTTTGTGTGTAAGAGAGAGAGAGAGAGAGAGAGAGGAGTGTGCGTGTGTATGTGTGTGTGTGTGAATGTGTATGTGTGTGTGTGTATGTGTGACAGTTCATGGGGAGAATGAGCAGAGAGGAGAGGAGAACCGGGGAACTTAGGGGGAGTTCCCGTTAACAGACCGGCGGGGCGGGGGCTCGATGAGAATGACAGGCCGGCTAGTTCTTAGGTTCATGGCTCATTACTGTTGTATATATCGCTGCTAGAAGTGAGAAGTAACAAGTATGTTTACTTTAGTATATTTATGCTGGAGGGGTTTTTTTGTAGCATGTCATTTTGAGGCGCTGGTACAACCCAGGATTTCAGTTTGTCCAACTTTATGCTTCTCAAACTTTTTCACCCCTAAACTGACAGAATCTGTACCAGGGACCCCCATGTGATAAGATTTTTACTTTTAGATGTTTTATAATACGGAAAGTGTATGAAACCATGACCAAAATATTAATTCATTGTGTTACTTATAGATGAAATTATAGTGGCCTGGGACCCCCTCAAGAACCCCTGGGGGGCCCTGAACCCCACTTTTAGCTGATGGGTACCCTACATCACAAGATTTTAACCTATGTACAAAACATATAAGCTCATGAAATATGATTTTTCCATAAATAAAGGATGCAACTAACCATTCTTCTCATTCCATTACTACATCAATCTGATTATTTTTGTGATTAATCATCAATCATCATTTGGTCTATAAAATGTCAGAGAATAGCAAAAAAAAAATGCCAAGGATGATGTTTTCAAATTGTTTGTTTAGTCTGATTAACAGTCCAACAGTCCAAACCCCAAAAATAATCAATTTACTATCAGACTAAGAAAGCCAGCAAATATTCACAAGAGTTTGTTTTTTTTGTTTGTTTGTTTTTTTCCATTCAAGCTAAACTTCTCAAATGCACCAGTGTAAAGCAGCCTCACACGCACTTTGCCTTAATTAAATAAAATTAGAACAAAAAAATAATATTATTTAAATCCGGATTTATCAAAGAATCTATAAACAGGACACTTAAAATTAGAGCAAGCATCTGACGCCAGTTTTCAGTGCTGGACAGTTGTCAGTAGACCACGAGATGTGTCTGAAAAGTCGGGTTTCCGTCCTCTTAATTTGGATTAAGAGGACCTTGTGCTGAGAATTTTAGCAGATGACGCATTTTTTTGTCAAACAATTAGGGTCATTTTAATTTTGGTAAGCTACTTAAGTACATATTTTGCTGATGATAAGGAATTAGTTAATTTTAGGGTAATGTGCTGCAGATACTACAGAAAGGAGAGATGTTGTTTTGCGCTTTTACATTCTGCATTTATTGCTCATCCTACAGTAGGCTGTATAACCACTGGCTGTGACCACAGATGTAACTGCTCTGCCTGGCTGTGGGTTGAACCAAGGTTGAATCCGTGGCACGTGGACATGACTGTACTGTGGCTAACTCTTTACTGCTTCTGTTAGCATAAGGCAAGTTCAGGAACAGTTTGGACTCAGGCAGGGCAGCCCATCACTTCACTGCGCACACACACAATCCTCACGTGTAGTCGTGTGGTTACACCTATTAAAAAACAAATGTGTCACAGTCTTGCTCATCATTGCAATCAATGCCACCGTCATGGCTACAGCCATAATCACAGCAACAGCAGCGAGCGATCAAAGCTATAACCATCCCATGGCTTTAGTCATAATCCCAGTTTTAGCCTGCCAGAATCACAGCTATGGCAGTAGCCGTTCATACAGTGTAACAATTACTAGAACTAGTTGTCTTAACATTAGTTACAGTGACACACACTTTCAGATGAATCAGCCACAGCTGGGGGTGCGCCCACTCACACTGCAGCCACAACCAGCAGCTGTAACTGATACATATACATAATATTATGTCATAATACAGTATCAGCCTTCCTCTTTGGATCAGAGGGAATGATAAATGTATTGCGGGGTAACACAAAACTTATAGTAAGAGAACTCAAAAGTAGTTCAGAAAAAAAAAGCCCACAGAGAACTTTCAGGGACTCCATAGTATATTTCTTGAATTGCTCACATTGTTTCACAGCACCTGCGTAAAATAAACTATAAGCTTCATCGACACGTAAAAAGTTTTGTCACGTTTTTTTTGTTCTTGTGCACTAAATGTCTTCGAACAAAAATAAGTCAAATTTAACACACACCAAGTTAACAAAACATTTCAAATGTATTTTTGTCAAACCAAGTAGATACTGTAAAATATTTTTATTCATTTTAATTTTTTCAAATAAGATAAAATGTTGTTATATAAGTCACTGAGTAATGATGAATAATGACAGCTGTATAGGACATACAGAACAAGTTTTTCTCATAGTGAAGTGGGCTCCGGTGACCTTTATGGGGTCTTTTAGGGGGTCACTGTGACCTCTATGAAGTAAGAAGTATTTTAATTTTACTATCTCTCTAGAAATGAGATATCATGTAAGGATGACTGCTTTATTCATAGGTCTCAATATCACTTTCATAGTGTTGTTTATTAATGTACATTGTAGACATTTATCTAGTAACCAAACATCGTCTCACTTTAAGGTCCTGAACTCTAATGTGTAGCTTCTAGTCTCCATGACATTAATCATTTTGGTGAGCCATGGCTGCTCTTATAGTGCAAGTAGTCATCCCTGAAGGTTATAATAATCCTGTAACAACCTCAGTCTAAGTGTGTAAAATTTATAATAATCAATGAATTATAAATATAATATTGAAGTGCAGTGTTCATATGAGGCAGCAGATAAAGTTTACGCACACAACTAATTCTGCAGATCATGACACAGTTCGAGTTAGCTCCTTAAGTCATCACCCACGCAATGACCTCAGGTGGAGAACACTACCCACGGCCTTTTTGTTGTTGTTATTCCTGCATAACATAACATAACATTCCTGTTACTGAAAGTGATGGGAATCTGTTGTTTTCACTGGTTATATACTCCAGTTATCACAGACCAAAACAGAAATACTTGCAAGCAATGCTAGCTATTAGCTCAGTCAACTCATTTTGATTAGCATAAGTAAGCTAATGGCAAGCATTTAGTAGGTTCTGGCCATGTTGTAAAATGTTGCATGGTCAAATTTTACTCACCTCCATGGTATTGGATCTAGTGGCTGCAAAAATCCCAGAGAAAAACCAAAATTTGTGTGGCTGGATAACACTCTGGCTTGCTGAGATTTTTTTTTTATATAATCTGGCTAAATCAACCTTTTAAATACATTTTTCTCACCAGACATGTGTTTGATCAAGAGAAAGTGCAAGACTTCTCTGCTCAAAATCTGTGTTTCTATGGAGACCAGGTAGTCGACTACAGCACGGCCTGCAGATCATGATACAGTTCGAGTTTATAAATGTAGATGACAGGAATTTTTCAGTTAGACAGGTGTCTGACGGTATCACCCACACAATGACTTCGGGTGAAGAACACTACCCACAGCCTCCTTTTTTGTTATGCCTCCATGTTATTGAAAGTGATGGAAATCTGTTCAGTAGAGACATGATTGCTCCCCTGCTGCACATGTATGACCTCTGTTATTAGATCCACATGGTTAAAGGGGTTGATGGGACTCCTGTGCCCTCTATCAATGTTACAAGAGCCGGTGAGGACGCCGGCGCCGTTTAATCGTGGACTTGAAACCGCAGTTTTAGCAGATGACCCAGGAGGGGGGAAAAACCAGCTAAAAGGGGATATGGTCTGTGGTCGCGTCGCTGGTGGTGTGAAGTTACCATGCTGATGAGTGAGAGTAAGACCTGCTGATGGACGATGTGTGGTGGATTCGATTTAAAGCACCCTGGCTTTTTGCGCACACACACTCCAAGATACACACACACACACTCACACCTAAGATCCCTCTCAAAATCCTGCTGGAATGTGTCTCCTATAACAACATCAACTATCACAAGGCGCACATCACATGACAAGAAGGGCCTGTTTGTGTGTGTGTCTATGTGTCTATATATCTCTGAGAGAGAGAGAGAGAGAGAGAGAGAGGGTGTGTGTGTGTGTGTGTGTGTGTGCACTCATGCTGGACGGTACCTTGGTCTGCCCAGAAGGTAAAAATAACACTCAATTAGGGGAGGAGCCAGTCCAGCGTTACAGGAAGGGGACCTGACAGCAACGAGGGAAAACAAGAAGTTGCCTAAACACTTTAGACCACTTACATAACAAGTCCCTGATGGCAGCAGAGAGCAGAATACAATTTTACCCTGCATCTAATTTTGTTTGCCATGCCTGGGAACTCTGCCGAGATATCTCACCACATATATTGCCCTCTGAGTAGAGAACAGCAATAACAAGTCAGTTCACCCAAATCACAAAAAAATACATTTTTTTTCCCTCTTATCTCTGGAAGCATTTATCTATGTAAATAGATTGTTTTCAGTTGTGCAGTTTTGAAGATATCCATCTTTAAGATGCTACCACAGCAGTACAATGGATGTTAATTGAATTACAGTTTGTTTGTGCTGCTCACAGTAGTATAGAAAAGAGAGACTACTGCTATCTACCAAACACATACTTCCTATTAAAATAGTTGACAGGGAAGTCTGTCAATGTAATATAATTTAAAAAATGCTGTTAGTGGTTCTAACCTCAAAGTAGTTTTACCACATCTTTTGATCTCAACAGTGAGGCAAATAGTAACTTTGCAAACTTTTAGCTTGGGAAATTGCGGCAAATGAATGTCATGCATCATAAAAAATAATTTTTACTGGTTATATATCCCAGTTATCACAGACCAAAACACACTTGCAAGTGATGCTAACTATCAGCATAGTCAACTGTTTTTGATTAGCATCATCATTAGTAAGCTAATGGAAAGCATTTAGTAGGTTCTGGCCATGTTGTAAAATGTGGGATAGGCAAATTTTATTCACCTCTATGGTATTGGATTTAGTGGCAAGAACCTCAGAGACAGATATCTCAAAACTGTAAAAACCAAACTCTGTGTGGTTAGATACTACAAGTCTTGTTGAGATTTTTTTATTTCTTTATTTATTTTTGTAATCTGGGTAAATTAACCTTTCAAGTTCTTTCTTCCTCACCCCTTTTCTCTTGTTTCACTGAGAGAAAGATGTACCTTTTAACTTAACATAATTATCCAAAGACTTAAAACTTTTAAATCAGTTGTTTTCCATAAAAGGATCCGTTAACATTGCTCATTAAAAACCAACATGCAGCTGGAAGCTAGCTTTTGTTTCCTAATGAGTACAGCTACTGTATCTCTGCTGACAAAGACTTTGTGAGGGAAACCTGAGGAAACAAGTAGCACCTTCATCCCAGAGAGAAGCAAGCACCTTGACTAATATTCAAAGAGGGCCGTGCCAGCCTGAAATGGTGGGAGTTACAGCACGGAGGTGAAAAAGTGATGGAAGAGAAAGGGCTGGAGGGATAAAAAGAAAAAGAGATAAGGGTGCTGACACGTAATGACAAAATGGAACAGGGTATGTCACTCAGCACCTCACACAACAACAACATGCATAGCCTCCATACACACACACACACGCACATACATACATGCATTACATGAGAGCTGCTTGCCTTAAGGACAAGGCACCTGGATCTGGGCTTCTGCTGAAAGCAACAGATGCCTGAAATACAGCATTACGTATAAAGCCAAGGACAACGAGGTTACACAATCTCTCTCTCTCTCTCTCACACACACACACACACACACACACACACACATACACATAGTTCAACCTAACCCTATCCAGGACTGATTCTGGTAGACAGTGGTGAGCTTATTACTAAGTCAAAGTTAATAAAACCCCTGACTGCACATGCACATTTTTATAAGGCCTGCACATGTGTTTGTGTGTGTGTGTGCTGACTATCAGTAGACTTTTAAAACTGTGTGTCTGTGTGTCTTTGTGTGTCTTTGTGACTTTGGGTTTAGTCTCCACAGGGAAATGTTAGTAAAAGGGGAAGATTTTCATTAGAGCGTTACATGATACCAGCTGTCTAAACTGGTTCCCTTCTCTAGACCGAGATGCTCTCTTCCTGTCCTCCAGCCTGGCTCTTCAGCTAGTGTGCGGATGCCATTTCTCTGTTGTTGACAACATCTCAAGGTCCTCCGCTGCAGCTCCCTTCTCTTCAGTTTCAATCCAAATATCCTCATCCTTGCATCAACGAGGCACTCGAGCTACAAATTTGCTAAAAGAAATCCCACAAGCCACAACCACACAGGCATGGCTCGCAAATTTATTATGTGGATGTGCATTCTGGAGGTGACCCTCACCATATGTCTGGGTATCTGCCTATTTATCTATGTATCCTCTCTGGTTGCTGCCTACTGCATCACTCACACCCTCTCACCACCGCAACAGCTGCCTCTTGTCAACGTCGCTCTGCAGCAGCTGAGGACAAGGGGAGGAGTGCGAAACCGCGTTTAACAGCCTCGATTCTGGCCAAAGGCAACCCTGGACGGGGGGTGGGGATTTGGTTAACAGCACATCAGGATCCCATTTAGACCAGAGGGAGTGAGGCTCATGGGAGTGGGATGGGGCGTCGGCTGAATATGCCGGGGAGGAAGTGAGAGGTCATGTGTGTGTGTGTTTGTGTGAATGTTGATCTGCATGTTTTCTAATGCGTGTTTAATCATAGCTTCTATGTTAATCCCTGCTGCCTTATGTACTCTGCTCTGTATTGTCTTTAATGTGGCTGTTTTACATGCCTCTGTTTCCATTGAAGAGTTAGTGCCGAGGTTGGGTGGCGAGTGTGTTAGTGTGGTAAAAAGGCCGCATTCCTCCTCGGTAGAACAGTGCTGCACTGTCCCCCATGTACCTCCGGGTTAAAGGTCAGGACTTAGGCATGCGGCTGTCCACATCAGCCCCTATCTGACACTTGACCTTTGACCTCTCTCTGCCCAGGCCGGCTGCCAGCCTGCTGCTTTTTCCAAACTGTGGGATGCCACGAATTGAGGAAAAAGATGTGCTGTCTGCTATATTGGCTACAGTCAACGGATTGTACCACCCGTCTTGTGAAGTCCAGAATGCCCAGGAGACCAGTGGAAAACTTGAGTCTAACAGTAACTAGATATGATCTGGCTCTGAGTTGGTGGTGGAAAGATTTGGTGGGGAACGGAGGAGGGGAGGAGTTGGAAATTGTCAAACTGGTGATGAAGAGCATATGAAACCTTTTCCCACCTCTACAACATAATTAATTTGTTCTTATGTCTTTCTGGCAGTGAAAAGACCAGTATTGAATATAATATATCAAACTGTGTTGGTTTTATATCTCCTCTGCTCATTTACAGTAAAGCAAGACTTTAATTAATTCCTGAAGACACCATTACTCAGAGCCAGATTTTGCTCCTGGCTATTTTGTGTGGGCATTTGATATAGTAAATGAGATTCAGAACATCTCCCTAACACATTGTTGTTAGCTGACTGGTGCCCCGTGACTCACAATAGATTTTAGCCGAATAAAACTTTGAAATAAGACAGCTTTATTTCCTTATTTATGATTTACGAAGTATATCCAAAGTATGACAAAAAAGTAAAAACAGGAGTAAGATGTACAGCATGTGTTCTGGATAAGAAAAAGTTTTCCATAACAAATATAAATAGAGAAGCACAGATTAAATCTCTAGATCCTTGCAATTGTCCTGCCAAAGAGAATGTTATTGCCCACCAGGGTTTAGCTCAGCATCTTCCTCTTAAAAAATATCACCGTCCTCACTTGCTATATCCAAAAAAAAAAAAAACCCCACACTACACACATGTTAATACTTGTTAATATTACAGAGGGTGAGTTCAGCCAATGAAATGTTTGATTTCATCAATATTAGTTCTGCTGTTCCAAATCCTCACTTCCTTGCAAGGGGAACAAAACCTCTTCTTGTGTTGAAAGACAGACCGCAGCAGTTTGGGGCCAGTTCAATTAAAGTGTTACAAATAATACACTTGTCACAGTACAATCAGTAGATCAGTTCGCAAACTCTCTCGTTTCTCTTTTTATGTTGCATGCAACCAAATCCTCAGTGAGCCTTCAGACGAATTACGATTATGTAAACAATCTATTCACAAGTGTTTAAACCATGTTGAAACATATTAACAACATCACACCATTGCGCTGTATTTAGCTGGAATCTGGAGTACAGAAGATAAAGCCAAGTGTTGTGTAAGACCATAAAAAGAAAACTGCAATAGAGGAGAAGAATTGAATTTGAAAGGATTCCACCCTGCTAAGACGATGACTGTTTCTTCAACAGCACAGCATTGCCTTCAGCCAATTAAGAACATTGTGTACTTGAACGCCTCGCACCACTAACAGCATGCCATTCAGCACAAAACTGTGCCTGCTTCTGTTCCCGTTCCTTCAGACGTGACACCTTGCTTGCAGAGGGCAGAATAACAACAGGTTGTTGTCTGTCATTTCAGAAATAGAGTCTGTGTTGCAGCTGAAGCATACCAACTGGCCTGCTGTCCATGACATTCCTGAATACCACAATACATTATTGTCACTGTGTGTAAGTGTGTGTGCGTATATGTCTAGTCACACAATGCATGTGTTAAAACAATCGTTTCAATGAATGACGAGAGGAAAAAAATGATTTACCACACCTGAAACGCCAAATAAGAACTGGTTCAGTGTTTCCTGTCACACAGATTCTGCCCTCTATCCGGACTGAAGAGACATTTCTGTTTTGCAAAGCACAGAGAATTGCAACTAGATGAAATCAAGATAACCTTCACCCACTTTTCCTTAACTTCTACAATGATAACATAGCCAAGGATGAGATGTTCCAGGTTCCTGTCCTATGAATCATTGTCAGGATCTCCAATTTCAGTGATTCGAATCAAAAAAAATGCAAACAAAATCCAGATTATAAGGCTATATGTTATGTTCCGTACCACTGGCAGTTGTCATCACCAGTGCTGCTTCATGCTTATCGAGAATCAGAGACCTTCCCAGTTCCTAGTTGTTTTCTCACACACTTTCTGAAGACTTGTGTGTGTTTTTAGTTTGCTCCTTTAACAGGAAGCACAGCTTGGACTCATGTAAGTTACAGTTTAAGTGAAACATCAAATCAATCTAACACTGTTGGCAGGGTACCTAAATTCAGAGCTTCATTTGCAGAGCTATCAGAGTACAAGGAATCTTGCCTGGAAATTGTCCAATAGACCCTTTTTACAGCATACATTTTGGTTTGAAATAGAGGGGAAAGCACAGGTGTTACTAATAACAATGACTGTCCTATTCAAGTATCCCAGTAAGCCATGACAGTGTGACAATGGGCCAGCATTCCCAATTGAAACAGCTAAATGGAATTCAGGCATCATCAGTTTAATCATATACACCTGTACTTTTCCTGCTGTGACATGTGAAAATGTCCTCCGTCAAAAAAGGGTCTATTAGCTCATGTATAGCCTCAAATTCAATATGAAAAGAGGTCTAATTGGACAGAATATCTGAAAACAGACATGTGGGTCTGCTGGATGTTTATAGAATGAAATACATGTATAAAAACTGAAGTTAAAACATTTTACCTGAGCCCAGTTGGGATAACGATGAGGTGCATTCAAGGGAAATCTTATCTTTCCTCTGTGGCTCTCTGGTGTACACCAAGAGAGACACAGGCCTAAGCCAATATGTGCTGGCATGCATTCATCCCTCAGCCGGCATAGTCATCCAGACCCCCATCAGTGTCTCTTCCTCTTCCAGACAGATTCAGGAACAAACATTCCTGATTTTATATGCACATTAGCTACATCAACATAATGTAAATTATCTTTGCAGAAGAATTTTAGTCTCTGTTCAGATTAATGGAGATAACGGTGCTTGTGACTGACCCAAATGTCAAAAATAGATCGTCAGTGCCACGTAGCTCATGTTTTTTTATTTCTCATTTGTTATCGCGACAGGTTGATGCAGAACATCTTTTCTATCATGTATGTATGTACCAGTCTTGTCCTGTTTAGATCCTGTTTAAGTTTAAAGCGCAGGACCTTGAAAATCAGAGCTGAACACTGAGACAGGACTGCGTGAAATTGAAAACCTCCATTTCTGCGTCATGCGTTTAGTCATGTTAAATGGCCATAAGTGTAATTCCAGTCAGCAACACAAGAGAGGGCCTCTCTCTGCCCTCCATACCACAGACTGGAGGGAGACGCCAGACCAACATACAGGAGGAAGGGAGGGGGGGAACTGCAGAAAGAGGGGATTTTAATGTACACTCACCACACACACCCACACGTACAGAGACGAACGCACATATATCACATTAACGTTTTACATGTCGAGCATTCTGCTGACGCTCTCATTTGGAAGGATTTTTGGAAAGTGAGCGAGTATGGCATCTGACTGGTGTCTCGCTTAAAGTGATCTTTTGGGTGTGAAACATTTAACCCCTGTTGGATTTAGGATTTCAAGATGACTGAAAAAAAAAGGGATTGTAGTTACATGAGTCATGAGGAACAGCAGCTGCGGTCGGACTGAAGTGTGTTGGTTGTAATGGTGACAAGTTTTCATGGCAGGAAATGTATTAAAACTTCTCAAACTACTTCTGCAGCATAATCCAATTACTACTATATATCATGTGATTTAAATACCGTGGATTTAGCCTTATCTTGATGAAACAATGACTGTGACAATGACTCACCGAGTGTGAACAGCAGATAGTTGGATATACATTTTCATTCATTTTTATACGGTAACACTGTAAGGAACACCTACGTTTAGATACAAAATGTTTGGATCAATTGATTGTTATGAGTAAATATGGCACTGACCCAGAAACCAGACCTGCTGGGTCACCAATCACACCTAAGTGTTAGTGGTAGTTTACACATTACTGTTGGGTTTATTCACTCAGGCTAATATTAGAATTATTCTGACCCATTATCATCTTTACATTTCTGTCGTGTCATAACTCTAGTCATAAATACTATTTTATTAAATATCTTTAAATCGGGTCATCAATTAGCCCAACAGAAGAGTGTTCTTTTGACCCAGTTTTAATGGCGGTTTACACATTACTGTGGGCTTAGTCATCCATAGTAATGTAGGGTTACTTTGACCCAGTAACATTACCATCTTTACATTTCTGTTGGGTCATAAATCAAACCAAAAAATGTAGTTATTTTTATCCAGTGTGACATTATATATGCTAAATATGCTAAAGCCACTGTGAATATATTTAACCCCGGTGTTCTGGACATATTGGCTTTAAGTCCTCACCGGTTTGGACTCCCACACTGTAGAAATATTAATTAATGATAATAATTGCAAAGTCAACTATGTGTCTTGACTTCTGACTTAATTAAAACCCAGTAGATGTTAACCTTTCCCTTTGCAAGAACTGAACATGCAAATTTGATGAAAGTGAAAAATTACAACAAATAAGGAAATGTTTCATATTGTATAGCGTATAGATGAACAAATATTGATTTTGTTTGCCAAAATGTCATTCACAGACAAATGAATGTAAAGTAGATTATCCTAAATAGTGACATCACTTATGTTCAGGCTCAATTAGACCTCTCATGAACAAACTGTTATAAAACTCCAATAATATTATCTGTGATTTGTAAAGGGTAGTACTGCGTAAAAACACAGTCAGGACCGAACACAGATAAAGAGCTTATGGTTATATGCTATTGTATTTTATCGTGTTTTACAGCTGTAACAGAACTGAAGTAATGTATGATTTTCTGTAGCAGACCTCAAACATTATTGGTTCAAAACCATGTTTATGAGAAATCCTCTTAAAATCAGGAGAGGACATGAATTATCAAAGTAATAAAAGTATGTTTTTGAGCTGTTTAAGAGGACCAGCGTTCAAACATCAGGGTTAAGCTCCGCTGAGGATTATGAGACAAGAATGTAGTAGGAAAATGCCAGAAAGAGATCAAACGCAGCAGACAAAATGAATGTTTTAAGTCTCAACATCCATCTGGAGTTTCACCATCAACCACAGAAACAATACACAGTAGAAAAATCACATTTTCTATTCTTGATTTCTTGGCAAGTTTTTGAATTAAATATTACTCATCTTGTTTTATTTCCAAAAGACATGACTGAGACCTTCTGCATCCACCTTGCCGTGTCTTCTCTGGCCTAAGAGGCTATAATCTGACATGGTCTGGTGGGCTAGCTGCTGTGTTTTGGAAAACCAGTCCAGTGCAAGGGTCAGATCCTCATCAGCTCTGATGTTTGTTTACATTCTTACACAGGGCCACCAGGGACATACAGTGGCCATTTAAAAATTAAACCATGGGAAGAAACCAGCCGATAAATAGCATGGGGGGGCGGTGACACTGAGACTCTCTAGCAGTCATAGCATTGCTGACTGTCTTGTGCTTCTTCATATCTATCTTTGACTGTGACACACGTTCAGACCAAACTCGAGAATCAAATATCAAACCAAATCATGTTGAACACTGATTTTTCTGGATAGTCGAACCTCAAAAGAAAAGACGTATCTTTTATCTAAAAAAACAGATGGCAAGACAAGAAAGTAAAGAAAGTCGAGGAATCAATAACCTGCGAACAGTGATGAGTCTGATCTCTCGCCAGAAACTTGCACCACTAATGCATTCCAGTGAGACTTTAGTCCAGTGTTGATGTCTGCACATGAAAAGGCATCAATACTGACTGAAAAAACCACTGCTGACTTTACCAGAATGTACAGATCTTTCCCCTTCTTGTTCAAAGCTCTGAAACAAATTCAGCTAAAGGTGTTTTATACTTGGTTTTGTTGCATTGCTGTGACTGGCCTTTACAGCTTTAACAGGAATAATGGAATGAATTGATAAGTTACTAATAGAGAAAAAACATTCACAGTCACACTATATCATGGTCCTATGTTACCTAAAACAGCCACGATGATTTCAATGAACGTTATTGAACGTGAAAATGGTGATTTTTAAATTTTTTTGAATAAATATGAGTCACATTTAACCTAGAACACCATCTATGTACAAAAAGGAGTATCAGCTGCACAATTTAAAAAAAAAAAAAAAAAAAAAAAAAAACGTTTTTACTGCTCTGAATTGAACATTGTGTAAGGATTATGTTATTAGCTGACATGCTGTGTCTATAAAGATTGAATCGGTTTGATTTCATACCAGTTTTTACATTTCTGGTGTGCATGTTAGGTGGATTATTATATTATTAGGAGCACATTGGCATTGTCTTGATGCATTGTTGTATTAATAGGAAACAGTTATTGCCTTATTCAAAAGCTGCTGTTGCAGAAGAAGTGGAATTCTCATTTCATTTTTCCTACTGACTTCACATCGCAAGTTTCCTCATTAAGAAGTTACCACTAACCTATTTTCACCAGACTGACTTTTTGCTTCCTGTAATATTAAAACTATTCTCCGCCATTCACTTCAAGCAGTTAAGCATTTGTAGGCTGACATCATTTCCTTTATTTCCTTCTCCACCAGACTCTACACTCATCATGGGCAGATGTACAACAAGCTCCGGGTGGAGCTGTAATCTCAGTTTAATTACATTTGATAATAGTTGAGGAGATCTAAATGGGCCCTTTTTCACAGTAGACATGACAACTTGTCATAGCAGGAAAAGCACAGTTGTTATTAAAAAATGCCTCCAGTCTGAGCAGCTGAATGAATTTCAACCATCATTAATTTTCATACTTAGAACTGCACATTTCCTGCAAACTAATATCACGAATCACATAAGAAATTTGAGCAATTTGAGATATTTGAACTTCACTTGAGTGTTTACATATTATGCTACGTTATACTTCCACTCCACTACATTTATCTGAAAGCTTCAGTTGCTTTTCAGATGAAGATTTGACACAATGGATAATATAACAAGCTTTTAAAATACAACACATTGTTAAAGATGAAACCAGTGGTTTCCAACCTTTTTTGGCTTTTGAAGTTTTACAAAAAGCAGTGTGTGGTCAGGGTCACATTTCACATGTCTATGAGTTGTTAACAGCTCCACCAAACAGTGATTTTTCCCTCTGAACTTCTCACATGATTTCATTCATTAATGTCCAAATGATCCAATATTTCACCAAAAATCAAAGATTAGAGAAAAAGTCCTGAAACTGAAAACAGATTTGTGTATCAGAACTTTGTTTTTTCTTTTTTCCTCTCCCATTAATCATCTCATGACCCCTCAGATTTATCTGGTGACCAGGTGGAGGAGCCCTGACTCCTAGGTTGGGAACCACTGGACTAAACGAGTTAAGTGTCCAGAAAGTAGTTGAAACTAGCTCCACCTCCAGCAGCTACAACAGTAACATGCTGCTTACACATTGATGCGTCAGTATTAATAATCTAATGATGTCATATAAAATAATATATGAAGCTGCATCAAGCCGCTGATGTCTTATGTGCTTTGACTCAGGTAGGATTTTTCTTGGCGGACCTTTACTTGTAATAGAGTATTTTTACATTGCTCTATTGGTACTTTTCCCTCAGTAAAGGATCTGACTACTTCTTCCACCACTGTAAATAATACATGTATGAAACAGACATTTTATGTGGAGCTCTGTCTGCAGTCTGCAGCTCTATTGCGCCTCTCCGTGGTCACATATATGTAATACAATTTCGTACACCTGTCACCAAAAAACTCAATTTCCCAGACGTCCGTTTGGCGTTCACTTTCTACATCCCATCAGGAAACTTTGCCTTCAAAACAAAAGTGTGTGTTTCTAAAGAAATAAAAGATAAAATGTTGGGATGGTAAGAGGAAGGTAAAACTTAAGCTTTAAATGCAACAAATTCAATCAAACAGTAGCCTACCAGCAGCAATTCAAATAGTTATAAAAGCCATAGATATTAAATATATCATAACCCATTTTTAAATTAGAAGTGGCAACTAGCCTACATATTGACTGCAAAATAATAATAATGATAATGACAAACAAAGTTACAAAGTACTTAATAGTAAAAAGTAAAAAGACACAATGAGTAAACAGTAAAAGGTAGAAACTTGCAGAGAGCAGCACAACACAGAATAACAGTAAAATAATGAGAAAGTTAGAAATAAGAGCAAACAGAATACTTGATACTGATACTGGAGATAAAAGCTGCAATTTCTATTAAATAAAAGTTTATATTTTTGTTTTACACAATATGTAAATTAACTGTAACTTTCCTAAAATAATAATCATTAATTTTTTCCACAGATGAAATTAATTAATAATGTTTTGAGGAGAAATAAGTTAACATTTTGCTATGATGGTTGTTTCTTAAAGTAGTTTATTCTTGGGGTTGTATGATAAATACGTTGGAGGGATGAGGGTTAAGCAAACAATTAATCAATTTACCACATCACAACTCTATAATAAAGACTTTATTTTGAAGATTTTCAGCGGAAGTTTTTAATTCTTATCTGCCCTATACAGTAATTGTCTAGTGTGCTAACTCTGGAGCGTGATTGGCCCTCCTAGTGCCACTCAGTGACAAATCACACAGTATCAGCTACTCGGTCATTTTTGTGTCAGCTGATCAGTCAGAGACACTGAAGCTGTCAGAGACAAGATGAGGCTGCTGCCTGTTGTTGTTACACTGTCACTGACGGTGGCGGTTGCTTATTACGTTTACATCCCGCTGCCTGATGCCATCCAGGAGCCTTGGAAGTTGATGCTGCTGGATGCTGGTTTCCGAGCAACGATGCACCTGGTAAGAGCTGGTTTGAGTGCGTTATTATCTTAAACACAGACAGATGTGCGTGGGATGCCTGCAGCAGGTGTGCAGCTGCAGCTATGTTGATTTATGCTGCATGAAATTTCCTGTTATGCATTTGTTCCTTCAATCAAATATGATGAATAACTCTCAGTTACACTAGTTTTTTCTTCTTGCACGCACTGCATGTTTGCATATTTGCACATTTAAGAAAAACTGATAGTGGCATTGATAAAAGACACACCTCTTAACACAATATCATACCCAGTGCAAATATGGACTTTGACCTTTCATACAAAAGCCATGTGTTTAATTATGTAAACCCAGAAAAGCCACATTTTAATCTACAAGTGTCTTTATTGATAAGGCTCAGTAGGCTAGTTATTTACTTTAACTGAAGTTGAGTAATTTTAGGTCAGATTATATGACATGCTGAGTTGTAAAATCAAAACTCTGAAGCACATCATGTCCTGAAATGCTTGAATATCATGCACAGTTATGGATTTAAATGATGTGTAGTTCACTGTACTTCTCTTTACCAGATAAAAGAGTGCCTTTTCATACTTGATTAGGGGCTCATTAGTGACGGCAGGGTGAAATGCATAAACGTTGTGAAAGAGCTTTTTCTGTCATTCAACAGTCTGATTTTGAAACTGTCAGGCTGTGTGTCCCGGTGCTAAACTAGTGCAACGCGGCCATCAAGGGGGGGAGCGCTTTTTTTATTCTGGGCCTGTGTGAGGACAATGAACTCTTCACCTTCACCTTCGTTCTACATTTTGAAAGTGGCGCTTGTAGGCCAACAGCCATGGTGTCAGTTACTTATTAATGGTGTAATGGTGCTAGTAACGGAAATGGTGTCTTCACAGGTCTTAGCAAAAAAAAAAAAAAAAACTTAGGTCTTTGCAAATAGGTCTTAGCAAATACTAATGGTGTCTTCACAGGTCTAAGCAAAAAATCAATCAGACAGCTGCAGCTAATCCAGAACGCTGCTGCCAGAGTCCTCAATAACACCAAGAGAATAGAGCACATTACACCGGTCCTTTAATCACCACACTGGCTTCCTGTGTGTCAAAGGATAGATTTTAAAATCCTATTACTAGTCTATGAAGCACTAAATGGTCTCAGGCGCAAATACATTTCTGATTTACTTGTATGTTACGAAGCATACAGACCCCTCATGTCATCTGGGTCAGGTTTACTCAGCGTTCCCAGGATCAAAACCAAGCAAGGTGAAGCAGCTTTAATGCTCCCCACCTGTGGAACAAGCTTCCTGAATACCTGAGGTCTGCTTATTTATATCAGAGCTTAAAAAATGATTGTTTACTGCGGCTTTCCAATAAATTAAATACGTCACTTCTTCATATTATTCAACTATTTATTTGCTTGTTTTTGCTTTCATTGTCTTTTACATGCAATTTTAGCATCTTTTTGACTTCTTGTTTCAATGCCTTTTAAATTCAATCTTAATGTTTTCTTACTGTCTTATTTTCAATGTATTTCTATACCCTTTGAACGCCCTTTGCCTTGCATCTGAGCGGTGCTGTGTAAATAAACCTGCCTCGCCTCGCCTTACTGCCACACTGGCTGAGGGAGGTTTCTGATTTATGTGCTACTTATGAGAGGAGAAATAACACTGTTAATACACTTAATCTTTCGCTGTATCCCACTTTTACAAAAACAAGCGGAAAAATCCACTGGGAGGAGATCATTTCACTTGTTTGTAAGATAGATCATTCAGTCTGTCACGTTTCTTTAAATATTTGACTTAATTGCATTTTCTTATAGCATATAAAACTGTTCACAGCGTCAAGTGTTAGTGAGATGTAGAAGATGCTGAAATGTTTTTAAACTGCACTGAGATAAATTGTTTCTTTTTTTTTGCAGCTGACATTATGTGCAAGAATGTGTTCACGTATGTTATACAATCCTACTGGTGTAAAGCATATTTTTGATAATGGAATACAACTTTATTCTCCACCAGAGTGTAAGATTCGTTCACCAAAAGACTGAACAGGTATCAGGGATCGGTACTCAGCCTAACAGAAACCCTGTTGGATCGGTACAACCCTAAGTGGAATTCAGGACTCATATAATCTTGCCGCAGTGGTGTAATTAATTTAATGAAATGATAATAAAACCTTTTTAAAAATCTTTGAAGAGGCCATCATGTCTCGGTTTTATAGTTGGCTGGTTTTTCAGCCCCGCTGTGCCAGCTGCATCTTTTGGCCTTGGCTGAACCTTAATGTTGGGACACTCTGAGATGTTTCTGGGGAGAAGGGCAGACACACTCAGACATATCAGAATAAGATACAGTGCAGGAGGACAGAGGTGACTGGGTGAGACAATGTTTCTATGTCTCGAGTCCCTGCCAATAGATAAATGCATTCTCTCTTTCACTCTTTGCTTTAAAAAAAAAATTTAAAAAGTCTTGTGTCTTATTCAACTCTGTCCTCAGGCTTCTCTAAAACATTGGCTGGGCTTTGACCATTACATCAAGTCAATCAGACGATCCACGGAGGACTTCGAGGGGTTACTCGGCTCTGAGTCCGGCGGAGGGGTTATGCCCGGAGTGAAAGTCAGCGACCTCGCTTTTGCTGGCGTCCCAGTGCGTGTGTACGAGCCCCCGGCTGGAGGGGAGGGCCATCTGAGGAGAGGGTTGATGTATTTCCACGGAGGGGGCTGGGCCCTCGGCAGTGCCAGTGAGTTACAGGTGTTACTGTAGATTTAAGAAGATACACTGGAAATCAGGAAAAAATGTGAAGTAAATGATTAAAATTTGAGACTGTAAACATCTTTTTTTTCACACACAGTTTCAGCAGAACAATGAATGAATATCATTTCTCATCAGTTCCTTGTTGTCATCTTTGCCCTTACCCTTGTATTCAGTTGGAAAAAGGCTTATTTTGTGAAATTGTGTTTCTAAATACAACAACAAAACATTAAGTCTTCCAAAAATCTGTAGATTTCTTTGTTCATTTCACTTTTTCACACTCCTTTATCTCTCTCTTTCTCCCTCCCTCAGAGAAGGGGTCATATGATGCCATCAACCGGATGCTGTCTGACGAGCTCAACACTGTTGTAGTCTCTGTTGAGTAAGTGTGTCTAAATTTGCAACACTCATTCTCCGTTTCAACAAGTGAACAGGAAATTATGGCACACAATCCGAAGATTTCTAAACATCACTTGCAACCTGTCTGTGTAGGTATCGCCTGTATCCTGAAGTGCATTTTCCAGTACCGTTTTTAGACTGCCTCGCTGCTGCCAAGCACTTCTTATCTCCAGAGGTTCTGGCCAGATATATGATCGACCCTGAGCGTGTGGCCGTGTCAGGTGACAGTGCAGGGGGAAACCTGGCTGCAGCAGTTGCTCAGGAGGTATACACATAAGCCAAGGATGTGTGTAACAATGCAAATATAGCTCGTAAATATACATCAAAGCAAGATGTAAAGATACAAGGCTTCATGTGTGTCTTTATTTTCCCAGATTTCCATTGATGAAGGTATGAGCGTGAAATTCAGCGTCCAGGCTTTGGTCTATCCAGTGCTCCAGGCTCTAGACTTCAACACACCTTCCTATTTGCAGAACCAAAATATACCCATCCTCTACCGGTCCCTCATGGTCCGGTTCTGGCTGCAGTACCTCAACGCTGACCTGTCCCTGCAGTCCCAGTTGCTGGTGAACAACCACAGCTCCTTACACCATTCAATCATCACCCCAGAGCTGAGGGCACGGATAGATTGGTCTGTTCTCCTGGCCCCGAAATACAAGAAGAACTACAAGCCTGTCATCGTGGAGAAGGAGTCTCAGGGGATTGTGAAGGAGGTGCCGGGACTGCTGGATGTGCGGGCAGCGCCGCTGCTGGCGGGGCCAGAGGTTTTGGCTAAAGGCCCGCGAGCGTACATCCTGACATGCGAGTATGACGTGTTGAGGGATGATGGCCTGATGTACGCACGGCGCCTACAGGACGCAGGAGTGACGGTTACCAACGACCACTACGAGGACGGGTTCCACGGGTGTTTCAACTTTATACAGTGGCCCCTGGAATTCGATTTGGGGAAGAGGGCGCTCAGGGGTTACGTTAACTGGCTGCAGAACAACTTGTAGAAGTGTGTACGTGTTTGTGTAAGTGTCTTAATGGGTGCACGCATGTGTGCCTCTGATGCACTATCTTTTGCTTTGTGAATCATAAACTTGCTAAGGGCTTGTACATCTGCTCTTTATATAAACATGTATGATCTAAGCTCAGGGCCCTCATGTTTCTGTAGATAAACAAAGTCCACATGGGTACGTTTGAAGTTTACATGATTATTAGAAGAATTTTTAAGTTCTGCTAGCAGTGGAGGAGGGCAACTACGGTATGTTAACATAGCTAACACTGTGATCCGCTAATAAAAAGACTTGCAAGTTTAACACAAGCAGCTTTTGGGAGGCACCACTGAGTCCTCTCCGCACCACAAACACACGAGTAGTATACTGTATGTCACAAGGATTGTAATTGGTTTTATACGTAACTTTTAGAATAAAAGCATTATAAGTTATAAACTCACGAGCTCCTTAAATAGCTTGCAGCACAGTGATTTATAGACCCAACTAGTCATGTTTTTTCTATAATACCCCACAAATCAACAATGCCTTACCAGTGTTGAAGTACTTCATTTACTTAACTTAAAACTTGAGTGAATTGAGTTAAATAAGTTGTGATGCAATCTAGCAGTTTTAAGAGTGTACAGCAATTCAGTGTTCTTATAAGGAAGAGGAGTGTTTGTGCTATATTTTTCCTTTGTGTGCTCAGGCTTGATGTGTGGGTGTGTGTGTTTGTTATGGATGCCTGAGAGTTAATCACAGGAGCATGGAACAAGCAGTCAAAGCTCAATTTTTGTGTAAAAAAAAAAACAACGGAGGAGGAAGCACTACTTGAAGCTGACAATAACACAAAGCTCATGCTCCTGATGGACATGCAGATTAAATATTATACATACTCTAACCAAAAAAAAAAGAATTAATTCCCAAGAGAAATCATGGCACGCTGCTTTGTTGATGTACAAACAAATTGATTCCCTTTCTTGTGGACAGTATTCAACTGTTTTTTGTGTTCATTCAACTGTAGTAAAAAAAGTACATGAAACCTGTCTTCCCTCATAAATGACCCTGGCATCTGACAATCAGTAATAAAAATGCATTACTCCCTTAAAGTTCATACCAATTATTATACACATTGTTGGTACATTTATGATATCTGATTATGCCCATTTGTTCTTCTCAGATACAGAAAGTATAATTAATCATCTGCAGAGGTACAAATCATTTCACCTTCAGTTCTTTTGAACATTTCACACGGGATACAAATATCCTGCGAGTCTCTGTTCTGCCCAACATTGTGATTTATGAAGGAACGAATGAAGGATGTCAATAAAAAACCATGATGTCAAACTCATAAAGTGCAATTTGTTTTTATAAGTTGCTTAACACAAAGGTGGTCCACCCTCAGAGACTTTTAGGGTTGTACATTATCAGCCTATTCAAGAGATTCAAGAGCTTTTATTGTCACATGCACAGCAATGCAGTGAAATGTGGCTTCTTGAAGCTCTAGTTCCAATTAAAAGTATATAATAAAACAAATTAGAATATATAAAAATATATGATCTATGTTTTTTTTATATGTGCCAAATCTCATTTTCAAGTTCCTGTTTCCCAGAATGCCTTGTGACAACCTTCATAATAAAGATGAGAAAGTTGTGTGACTGAATTGACACTCATTTCATATTGTCAAATATTCCTAATCACACTTATCACATCGCAAATACATCCATCAATAAGGAGATAAAAACCCTTTATATTCTCTAATAAAAACAGACATCTGAAAGTACCAGAAAGGCATGAATGAAGGCTCTCATATGCAACAGCTTTAAATAATTTTCAAGATCAGACATGCTTTTGTTTTGCACCAGAGAGAGAGAGAGAGAGAGAGAGAGAGAGAGAGAGAATGCATTTCTGGGTCAAGAAACCCCTGTTGCACTAATTATCAATGCAACACTCCCCTCTAGTGGTTTGAGACAAGCACAAAACTTCCATAGTCTAAATCGAACACACATACACACACTTACAAATCATGTAATACAATATTTGTAAAGACCATGTGTTCTTTCTTAATACCTAAACCTGACTTTAAACTCAAGTCTAACCCCCAAAACTGCATGCCTAACCTTAATCATGTAACCCTAACTGTAGTCTAACCCTAATTTTCACCTTAAAGTAGAGTTAAAATGAGTTGTGTGGGAAAGGGACAACAGAATAGATAGGGATTTGTCCAATAAATGCTAACCTGTGTGAATTGCATCATGCTATTTCAGCGCTCCCACATTCAGATACAGTAGTTTCCGATCAGGGAAAACACCCTTCCACTGACACACTCAAGTCATTGGCAACTGTCTGCATGAATTGTGCTGTCGTTGCACCAGTCTTTGTTTTATAAGTAAGACAATGAACAGCTGTAGTGCTCAGACGGGAATTTAGGGAGATTCCATGACTTTACCAGGAGGAACGTTGGGAGGAGAAGCCTCAGGGGAGGGAGAAGAGGGAGTGGAGGAGGAGAGAGGAGGGGGGTGCATGGAGCGTGATCTGTCCTTTAAATCCATTACATGTCTTCTGGGTATCATTCAAGCCCTGTGCTTCAGGGGGAAACGGCTTTCATTTCCAGAGAAGCAGCAGTTCTCTTAATGCCTTCCTGTTTCCAATTGTTTTTGTAACTGATTTCAGATTTGGGGTTTGGAAAATACTTTGTTCTGAGTCACTGTGTCTAATAGTTTCACAGCGTTCCTTACGGAGAGACATACGTTTTCAATGATTTCGGTGTTAACCAAAGGATTTAAAGGGATGTTGGGGAAATATGCTTATTAGATTTCTTGATGAGAGTTAGCTGAGAGGATTAACAGCACTTCCATATCTAGCTGCCAGTTAGCTTAGTTTAGCATAAAGACTGGAGGCAGGGGGAAGCAATTAAAAGCACCTCTAAGGCTAACTAATTAATTATTGGGGGGTTATTTGTGGGACTATTTTTGTTGCCTGGAGCGGTGACTTCCTGAGGTCTTGTTATAGTAAGGATGTCAGGCAACCAACAGAGACTTCAGGAAATTACTACTCCCACCCAACAAATACATAACCTACCATAAACCACAACTTTTTACCCTTCACCAAGCTAGCGGGTTTCCCCCTGTTTCCAGGTGCACCGCTGCAGGCAGTAGCCCCAGATTCTTCATGTATGTTATCAATCTATGTATGACTTTTGTCATCCTGTTAGTCCATACACAATAGTTCTGTACACACACAATTGCATGTCTGTCAGTCCTGGAGGAGAGATCCTTTTGGTTTCTTCAGAATTTCTTCATTAAAGGTTGTTTTTTTTTTAATTGAATTGAGGGTCTAAGGACATTTTATTGGCAAATTATGCAATACAATGAAATTTTGTGTGGTAACCCTCAGAAAATAGCAGGAGGATATTGTAGTGCTGTACAGATTGTAAGGCCTGCAGAGGCAAATTTGTGATTTGTGATGTTGGGCTATAGAAATAAAATTTTACTTGACTTGACTTTAAGCAACAAAGCTTCAAAGTTTATTTCATAAACTGTCTATTCCTTTCCTTCAAGTTTTGAAACAGCAGAGGATTAAAGCAAGTCTGCTGCCTGTGGACGTGTCGAACAGAGGTCAGAGGTCGCCGGCATGACTGGAAAGACGTAGAAGAAAAAAATGTTTAAACATTCTTTTAGATTAGTTGTCACTGCATTTCCACACACTCACACACACACACAGAGTTCCACAAACACTATCTCTCTGTTTGCCATGGGACTCTAGACAGGTATGTCTCTCAGGGTGTTATCTTCCCTGCCCGAGGCCAGACAGTCTTCAGATATCAGTCACCTTCTCGCCTCCTTCTCTCTGACAAGCCTGGGAATTGAATCACTTAAAGGAACACAGGAACAACTTATCACTTTGTCTTTCCACATGCTTGGATTTTGATCAGTGAAGGAAACAAATTAAATACTTAATCTCCCTTAGCACATTTACACTTCCAACTAGATTTTCAGATTTATTTGACTCGACTTCCGTAATGTGAAATTTATGGTGCATGTGCGTAACTGTGTGAACATCATCTCTACGTGTGTGATTGCGGTATACATGGAGGTCCTGATTGTTAAGAGACCCATGTACCTCCAGGAGCTGTGAACTCCTTGAGCTCCACGCTCTCTTCCTCGCGCTGACAATGGGAGCGGTGGTTTGAGGTGAAAGAATGAAAGCGCAGGAACAACTCAAGGTTAAATTCTGCAGATTGAATAACTCCCATGTGACAATACTACTCAGGGCTACACCAAAGCCCTAACAATAGCGGGTCATTTGGCACTAATCGGCTACCATTCTCTCAGATCACCTCACAATAGCAGGAAGGAGAAGGAGAAAAAAAAAAAGCCCTTTTCTCATCTTACGTTCAAATGCTGATAATCTGTTATCATCATTGCACTGATATCTAAACATCCATGCGGTGATCCTGCCGTCATCTGCTCCACTCAATTTCATTTTGTTGACTCATCACATATTCAAGCTCTTTTGGCGTTATATGACAACACATTCAGAGGTACTTTGATCTGCAATCCAAGAATCTAGAGGGGAAAAAAATGCACCTCAGGCGTTTAACTTACAGTAAAGTATTAGACAGTGTTAGTTGTACATTAATTCACTTAATCTGCAGCTGCTGTCCATTAACCACCAAGTTTGTACAAAAATTTGTAAAACTATAATTTTGAACTGAGAGTGAAAATAGAATTAAGTAACAGATAAAAAAAAAAAAAAAAACCTTTACCACTGATTGTTTCCATCCAGGGCCTCCATGTTCTCTCTAAAAGCCTCATCTAACAAACTAATAAAGTGGAAGTCATAAAAAACTATTTGTAATGCATTGAAGTGCTTTTGGCCGGAGATAAAAACTAAATGGACCCAGTAATAAATTATGGCTGATGTTTGAACACTGATGATTCAAGTGCAACAAAGCTAAGGTGAGCTGCATCAGGGGAGTAAACAATTTCAAATTAAAAAAAGACTTCTACATCTGCTGCACACAATTACACTTAAAAAAAAGAAGTTATAAATAAATGTTCGAGAAAGCTCTCAGTCCAGTCCTACTTTTAAAGAATGGGAAACTAAAAGTGTGCTCTTGATGCAAAGTCTCTGTTCTTTTCTTTACTGTGTTTGGAAATTACAATCTTTATTTATCATAATCAAGTTTTATTATCTAGGTATATTTTAAATGCAACATGACATCTTCTATTCTACAAGAAATGTTTATTTATATTCCATATTTATAGTTATCCCTTGGGATAAGCTATTTTATGTCTGTAGTCCATAAATAAATCATCTTATATCATACCATAGCTTATCATGCCCTGTTAAAATGTTAAAAAAATATATATACGTCACATCACCTTTACATGCATTATTTTGTCACTTAATGTCATATCTCTGCAGCCCAAGAGGCCAACGCAACTCTCCTCTTAATACAGGTCACTTGGTTTGGTCGCTCAACTCGCTGTTTCCACATTTCCGACAGCATTTGAAGGCGACCTGAAAAATGCATGTGCAGCAAAGAGTGACATCTTGAGGCTGTTGTAAACCCTCCAAACTGCTGTGCTCCACCTACCTGCAAACTGTTGCTTTCTCTCTCACAAACTGTTGCTCTCTCTCTCTCTCTCTCTCTCTCTCTCTCTCTCTCTCTCTCTCTCTCTATGGAAATGCGGCAGAGCTTGATCTGACTTGTCCAGCCTGCTTGCTTTGGAAGTGCCTTCTTGCTCTCCGGGACTTATTTGGGTGCTTTTCACACACTGCGATATGGCCATTTCTATTTCTCTCCAGGGTCTGGGGCTCATCATACTCGCAGCAGTCCTCCTCCAGACCATCGCAGTTGCGGTCAGTTTTATGTATTTCAACAAAGTCCTGAACACGGTAAGATAAAGAAGTTTGTTTTCCCTCTAATCCAACAGCTCTAACAGATAGTGGGTGCATCAAATTATCTGGGGAATGAAGAGCTTTGACCCATATTGTCATGTTTACTTTACTTACAGCTCAGAGCTTTCTAATGATCCACCATTAATTTTAGAGGGATACACGCACCAGTGGCACAATTTTAAGAGTCTCAATTATAGGCATGAGACATAACATAGTACCGTCCTGAAGTGAGAGCTTACAACTATAGAGAATATGTGATATTAATAATAGTAATAAAACCTTATTTATGTGGCACATTTCATACAAAAAAGTGTGCTGTATTGTATGTAACTGTTGGAGGAGTGAAGAAAGATCTAGTAACAGCATATATCAGTTCAAATATGTCATGAAATAGCCAAACTTTTACTGCAACAAACTCTCTTTTTCCACAGAGGATCCTTTCTAGAGGCATATTTTATATATTTTTTTATTTTTTTTTTTTTTTTTTGAAATACTAAATATGTAATGAGATGTGGTGTAAAAGTCCCACTTCAGCATGCAGGAATTTTCTGCCTCTCTCTGGACAATGAGAGAGGTGAAAGTTGGGAAAGTAGATAACAGAAAACAATCGGAGGAAATGAGGCTGGTCAGGAGTCAGGGGGTTGTGACACCCAAAAGCAAAATATTTCGGTCTTGAGCAGATATTATGACAAGCAGAAAAAGTTGCTAAAAGCTCTATATAAGGCTGATGGAGCTACTCCTGACCCCTGATTGGCTGGTAGTCTCAATTAAATGCCTAGCTGCACACCTGTGAGCATTTTAGAGTTAATTGCATATAAATGTGTTAATTGGATCAACCTCTACTACTATATTTTGCTTACTGTATATAACCAAGAGACTATATTGTTTTGACAATGAATTTTTTTTGTGTAATTTTTAAATGAGTCCAGATTAAACATATGTATCGAGCAGTTTTGCTTTTCCTTTCATTATAATGACAATACTGTTCTTTACAGTGAGTATTGGCCACACTGCTGTACTAAAGTCATTAAGAAGCATCACCTATTGTTTCTTACTGAGCGTATGTGTTGATAGATTCATCGATTAATTGAGAAAATAATTAGCTGATCAATTAATAATGAAAATAATCTTTAGTTTCAATAGCTTTAACTTCTTTTACATTGACAGATGCAGGAGAGCTTCTCTCGGAGCAGCGTTTCCTGTCTGATGAACGCAAACATGCGTTTCGGGGACGAAAATTCAGCAGCCGAGGACAAGAAGAGTGACCCCTGCTGGCAAGTCACGCAACAGCTCCACTACCACATTGAAAAGGTTTTTGATTTATTTGTATTTTTTAAAATATAACTTCAATTTGTGTTTCCTAATAGGCTTTTTTTTTTGACAGCGGATATTTTGAATTTGTCGTAGTATGTCATAGCAGTGACAGTGTGACAGCAAGTCCGCATTCACAATACCAGGAACCTGAAACTGAAGCAGCTAATTTTATTATTTACACCTGTGACATATCAAAATATCTTCTGTATGAAAAAAGCCTTTTGCACAAACAAAGCAGTCTGATAGTTTTTAGGGCGAAGGGGTTTGTTCTGACCGTATTTCAGAAACCACTGCCAATTTTTTTTACAGTACTCGAGTCATGTTTTTCCTACAGTTGCAGCATTTTTAGAAAAAAAATGCACTTATCATATACTCATTATTTGTTTATACATTACATACAGTTCTTAAGGAGCCACTTGGGAAAAATGATGCATCTCACCATTCCTCTCCACCAGCTCTAAATAACACTGAGTCACTCAAGGGGGAATAGTGCAGTTCTGGGTCAACAGAAGACTTATTTATAGTCCCAGAGTGAGGATGATATGATTCCCTAGTGTCCTATTAATATTGTTAATTTAGATTTAAGATTCTTATAATTCCCTAAAAGGCCCAAAAACAGAAGTAGAGAAGATACATCCTCTCATTTCCCTTATCTCTGTCTTTCTTTTTCTCTCTCTCTCTCGGGTGTTTTTCATTCAGACGATGACAGATAGATTCCAGAAGGAGATATCCACTGCTATGAGAAGTAAGAACAAAGCCCACATTGACTATCAATTGCTACTAATGGGGATAAGTATGACTTTTTCCACTAAAAAAAATGTCTTGTTTGTGTTTCTTCCTGTGTTGCCACAGATAAGCTGACAGGAGTGCTGCCTGTCCTAAACCCTGGGGTCCGAGGGGTCCCTCTTCCCAAAGTTGCAGCCCACGTGACCGGTGTCGTCTCCCCCACGGAGCCCTCGATAGCAGAGAGTGAGTATATTTAAATGTAGTGTAGAAGTAAATGTGAATGCAGGGTATACTGTACATCCAGTTGTTTTTGTAAGCGCAACCGGTAGCCGTAACGTAAGAATTGTGATCCTCTTGACACCTAAACACAACACTTATACAAGTAAGGAGCCACCTTCCCAGGGCCAGAGGTGAGGAATGTGCTTCGAGGCGTCCCAGGCTGCTATTAGATTCAGTAATGCCTTCATACCTACCTTTCTGTTGGGACCTGCAGACATGCAGCTGCTTTTTTCACCTCACAACCCGGAGTGTCCCACAGTTTGTGCCTGTCGGTGACTCATTTCTGCTTATCCAGCAAATAAGCAGAAAACAACATATGCAGATGTTTCAGGAGTATAGCAGTCCATACATAATACAGGTTTCACACAATGACAGTATTTCAAAAGATTTTTTATTTGACAGTAGACAGTACAGAGGAGCAGGGTGGAAAAGAAAGGAGAGTGGGACGCTGGAAGTGGAAGACATCACAGCTATGTTGTATTCATGACAGACCATAAACCAATCAGGGCACTCCTAGTCCTAGATTTTATCTATTTTACTTGAAAGACTGTTCTATCACCATATTTAGGAAAATACACATCTGTGACAGGGAGGAAAAGGCATCTCAGTCGATGACGTGTTCAAGTATCAAGCAGGAGCGTTAATTTTTACTATATAACCTTGGTCAATCATTTTATTTAATTAGTTTTTGATTAATTTTGCTGTATAAAAGTTTCAAACCAGCCACTTGAAGCTGTTTTGTTAGGAATTTCTCATTTTGGTGAGTCAGTTACAGTTATTTGATTTTACTCTCCTTAAAGCCACTATGTGATTAAATTGTTGTAATAAGTTTTTGTTTGTAGAAAAGTTGGATAGCTGTATGTTAACGAAGGGGCTGAACTGTTTATCTCAGTATCTCTGTGTTGGGTCGGTGAGGAACAGTGGGGGTCACAGCGTCCTTTTTTGTTACTAACACTGGGGGCGCCAAAGTCAACAAAATTCTCACTCTACACATACTGTAGTAGCTTTAAGGATTTTGTTGCCCACAAGGAACATATTTTTAAATATCATAAATCTGGACGGTTGATCGTTTCTTTCCACACACACACGCACACACACACACACACACCCTTCTGGATGGCTGGGTCTGATCTCCTGGTGCTTTTTAACATGTGGTTGTAGTAACTCAACTTAAAAAAAAACATGGTAGAAATTAAAAATAGAGATTTTTTCTCAGCACCAGCACATATTGGGAGAGGAACTTGCTGGTCTGGGAGCACATCTGTAAGCGTTATGTAAAGGCCGTACATTTCTTTAACATTTGTTTTTTATTTGACAAGCATTGACAGTTTAAACACAACTCAAGTGATTTATCCTACATCAGTAGGTCTCAGCTCTTGTGTGTCTGCGCTTGTACGGGTGTATACATATGTGCATATGTGCTGTCTCAGGCTCGCGGAGCAGCAGGGGCTACCTGGGGGAGCGCATCCGAGCGTGGGAAGGCCAGAGAGGTCTGTCCTTCTTACAAAATATGGAGCTGAAGGGAGGAGAACTGCTGGTTCCCAGAGCAGGCCTTTACTACATCTATGCACAGACCTACTTCAGACTCTCCTCCACGGGGGAGACAGAGGTGGAGGCAAAGGGGGAGGCGGGGGACACAAAGGAGGAGGAAGGAGCACAGCTTCTCCAGTATATCTACAAAAAGGTCGGTCTTTGTGCGTCTTGTTTTAGGACAATATCTGGAATTATAATGTGCTTGAGAGAGATTTTTAGATTTTATTTGTTTTAATTAGAGATATGAATGAGCAAAACTTGCCCAGAGAGGCAAGTAGCACATAACATTGTTTGTATATTGTGACAGTTCAGCTCATTGATGCAAACAAACACTCAAATCTTAATATTCAGAAATGAAGATATTCATTTCAGATGATATCAGAAAAATATAATCTTTATAAGTTGATTTTATATCTTAATATAATGTGCACAGGGCCAGATTAACACTTTTGGGGTCCCCAGGGCAAAAATGTCATGGTGGGCCCCTACTGAACCACCTGCCCCCCTCATTGTGCGTTGTTTACATATTACTTAATGATTAGTTTGTGGTAACTTTATTAAGTACAGATTTATAGGAATAGGAATATGCCCCATTAAGTGTAATATGAACTAAAATAATGAAGTCCTTACAACAAGCTTTTAACTCACGTCCCCACATAGTGAGTTTCAGTCCCATTGAGGGTCCTGGAGCCCCCTGGGCAGATGTAATCCAGTTTTGGTAATGCATGATGCTGTGTAACTTTCCGTTCATGTTTTGATCTTGTTGTTTTTATCTTGTTGTCCGTAGATGAGTTCCTACACAGTTCCCATCCTGCTGATGAAATCCTCGCGGAGCGCCTGCTGGCCTCGAGGTCAGGAGCCCGGCCTCTTCTCTCTGCACCAGGCCGGTACCGCGTTCCTACAGCCCGCCGACCGCCTTTTCATCACCGTCAGCAATGCCAGCGCCATGGAGATGGACGGGAGAGCCAGCTACTTCGGGGCCTTCCTGGTGGGCTAAAGGGAGAAAACCTCGCAGAAGTGCCCTGGACTGGGCTGATTTGAAAAAAAAAAAAAAAAAGACATCGACATAGGTGGACCCGAATGTCAGGGGTTTGCTTGACAATATGTCTGAGGGTACGAGACAGCAGAAGAATGGACTGCGAGGAGCGCGAAGGAACTTCTTCAGGGCCACGACACTGCAGGGTTATGATCAAACTGAGCTGGCAGTGGCAGACTCTCAGTCACCCAAAAATGGCGAGGAAGTAGAGCCATTTGGTGTGTGTGTTTACTCCAGCAGTGACAAAATAATTGGTCACAGTTAAACCTCACCCAGGATATCAATTCTGTTTTCAAGGCTGGCGAACAGAATACAGAGTAAGACGGAGCAACCCCCGGACTAAGTGGTGCATTCAGAGTACAGCTGTTGTGCTCTGGTGTTTGAATGACTTCTATTGAGCTCCAGAGTTGTTTTGCCTGCAGGTCAAACAGTCAACAGTTGAATTGCCATTCGCAGGAAATGACAGCGGTGTCGGACACATGACACTTTTATGAAAAGAAAATATGAATAAAAAAATGCCACGAGACAAGATTTAAGATGTTATTATGAATGAAGCTTCTTTTATGTTTACAGTACATGTGGTTAAATGTCTTGAATGTGCGGTGTGATACGGATCTTTTAATGTCCGGTGGCCTTAAAGAGAGGCACTGATCTGGTATAAATGTGACTTTTTAGTGTTTTCCTGACATATTTTACACTTCTGATATTTTCTGATGCTTATGATGTGAGAATTAGTTCACACAAGGCACATTTCTTACAATTCCCAGGCCTTGTTTTCTACTAATTTTTTAGAGTTTTTAAGTTTGCTCTTGCACTTCTCAGTAGCAGTTCTGGACATTTTGATGATATTACATGATCCTCCTCAGCAGTTGGAGTGTACCCAGTTGCCCAGTGGTGAAATAGTTTGTGTGAACTATTGTTTCCAAGGTCGCGAATGAACTTTTAAATTTAACTTTTGAAGCCGATGTGGATGAAAAGTCACATAAACATATTTCTGTGCCAACTCCGTCTGCTGAGGATGACTGTGCGATATGATTGAAAGCTACAACTAAGTTGATCTTACGGTGAGAAAGTTTTAATTTCTTTATTTGTACATGTTGTCTGTTAATAACAACTACAAATCTCTGCTTTGGTGAAGTATTCGTGTGCACAGTTGTGGAAAAATGACAAATAAATTAAATGTGAACGTTTTAAAGCAAACTTGAGTCAGGTTCCCCCTCTACACAAAAAGACACAAAACTGAAAAAGTAAAAAACTATCTTTTAATTCATGTTGTATTACATGTTTCCATATTATGGCAGTGAATGTATCAGCAATAATAAGAGTCACTCCTCAAACAAGAGTTTTTACATAAAAAAAAAAAAAACAATACCAAAAACTAATCAGGGTTCAAGTAATGCCCAAAAGAAATACATTTTTTTTTGAAACACACGCAGGAAGATAGATCATATTCGCTGATCACACTGTAATCCACCTGCTACTTCCTGGCCTATGAGTGGAGAACCAAGGTGTTTGTTTGGTCAGCCTGAGTCCTCTCGCTCTCTCTCTCTTCTTCAGTCTCTTTTTGGTCACCATGACTGGACTGACAAACATGTTGTAGTTACAGCTGAGACAGTAAACACAAACACAGACAAATACACAGCCTCTTGAGTTATAGGAGGGCTTCAAGGTGCTTAAACCAAAACACAAATGTAAAAAAACAACCCAACAACAAACAAACAAACAAACAAAACAAAACAAAAAAACAAGACAGTGGTACCAAATCTGAAAACTTGGTATCAAAAATAGTCTCTGAGTTGGTCTCTAATCAGTTGGGACACTACAACTTGGGGAGGAAGAGGAAAAAAAAAAAAAAGTACACTGACAACCTATGGCTTCAGTTTATCTAAACACACACACACACACATACAGTCATGTACAACCCCATAATCATAACATAACGGTGTAATATTTTAGAAGACAGTCAGTTATAGTCTATAAATGGCAATACTGTAAACAACTGCGTGTGTGCACGAGAGCTTGGAGGCTCCTTGTTGGTGCTCCTATTGCTATGGTAACCAAGAATGGTTTTGTAATTTGGCCAATCAATCAGACTAAGTGCTTACAACCCTACCATCCGCCTTCCCCGCTGACATTACGACAAACCTCAGCGGGCGCATACACACACACACACACACACTCCCTCTCTCACTCACACACACACACACACACACATACATTGAAACCGTGGATCCAGCCAAGTGCTTTGACATTATCTTGCTGCCCTGTACAATGCCTGCATCAGTCAAGTTCATTAAGACAAATTCATTAAACAGCCAACAGTACTTCGATTGAGCGAGTCGAGATAGAAAAAGGCATACAGTCTTGTGTGAGACACAACTTCTCTCCACAGATTAGTCACGAAGATTCATTCACAATTAAGGTGTGAGAACATACGGAGGAGGGGGGAGGGGGTTAAGGATTAGTAAGGGTCGTCCTGACACCGATTAAGCATTTCTTTAAAAAAAAAAAAAAAAAAAACATACATGGAGTAATACTCAAACATGGAAAAATGCTGTAACAGGTGACTGCGATATGATGTTTTTGCTGTCATTATGCACCAAATATAGTCAAGAAATCACACATACGTACATACAAAAAAACATACACACACATACACTTGAATCTATAATTGTGCGCACACGCTACCAAACACAAAACCTGGTATGGGTTCCTATTGCCTCTTACAGTATGACTGTGGTCTATGAACAAAAAGCACCTCTGAAATACAGAACAATCTTGGAACCGGGTATAGGTGTTTAACTACAGACAGGCAACAACACACACTGGCACACAGGCACAATACAGGAGGCTTTGGCACACCCATGCTAGTCTTACTACTCAGCATTTTCCAACACAGAAGAAGAGCAGATTACAGGACAGGACAGACCCATAGCTGCCTTTAGAATGCCTCCCCTCTGGAGGGAAAGGTACAGGTTTGTCTGACAGACACAACGATCAGCCGTCACATTCAATCAGCACCGAGCTGTCTGTTTTTTTTTGTTTGTTTGTTTTGTTGTTGTTGTTTTTTTCTTTTTTTTCAGGGGAGTCCCAGCCTCTCATCCAATCAGCAGCTCCAGGCTGTCCTCGTAGTTGGGCTCTTGCGGAGGGCTCGGCGACAGGAAGGCCGTGGTTACAGGGGTTCCCGTTGCTGTAGCGACGTTGAGTAGGGTGTTCGCGCGGATGCTGGTGGTCGCCGGGTTGCGGAGAGCCGCGGCCGCCGTGATGCTGGTGAGGTTGATGCCGAGCGTGAGCCGCGTCTGCTCCAAGGCTTTCTCCGGCACGGCGAAGGCCTCTAGCTTCTTCTCACCGTTGGCCATGTAGGAGTTCTGGCAACCTCGGCAGATACAATCCAAGCACGCCTGAAAAAGACGGAGCGGGACGGACGAGGGACATGAGTCTATTTGCGATCACAGAAACGTCACATAAAAACCTGTAAAATGATTTCTGATCTGATCTCAACACAAGTAACTTAATGTTTGTTCTTAAAAATGCACATTTGAGACAGACGGTTTCTAGATACAGTGAATCAAAAGTGGGTGTTTTTGTTTATGGATTCAGGTGGTCTGGCACTGACTCTTCAAGATTTATGACTCCATTGCTTGCCTTACACTGGCAAACTATTTTATAAATGGATGCATCACTTTGGGCGTTAAAATTCACTGATTTCCAGCATCTCAAATGTGAATATTTGAGTCCTCTATGATAATAAACTGAATATCTTTGGGTTGTGGACTGTTGGTCAGGGTAAAAGAAGACATTTGAGAACATCATCTTTGGCTTTGGGAAAGCGTTAAACATTTTACTACTCGTTTAATCAAGAAAATAAATCGACAGATTAATCAATACTGAAAATCATCAGCTGCAGCCCAAGTTAAAATAACCATGACATCATAACAAAGAGAATAACAATGTAACTATAATCTACAGCCAATCACATTTTGATGTAATTACACATCTGAAGTGCTGATTAAACAAACTTTTGCTTGCTGTTAGTAAAATGTGAATATTTTACCTTTGACACCACTATGTCACATTTTATGTCACTATCAGTACTTTTGTGGACCATCATCCTCTCATCTGATTATTTTTCTGTGTTTATGATTGTGAGGAAAAAAAAAAAAACATGTCATTGATGCAATGGTCATAGTCTCACCTTGCGGTTTGAGTAACAGGGACACCGTTGGCCCCTGCAGGTCAGCACTGAGGGATTCTGGGTGGCCCTGCCACACTTGCAGCCTTTCTTCTCCACTGGCTTCTTATATGGAGGCCTGACAGGCGCCGCGGGCACCAGACAGCCTGACATCAGTCGCTGGTCTTTGCTCCGGTCCTTGTTCTTGGAGCCTCCGCTGCTGCGGGCCTTCGCATGGGGCTTCTTAGGGCCAGGGTCGACGTGCTTCCTGGCACCTTTACTGTGGTTTGGCGCAGGGCGACTGGGCTTAGGAGGCGCTCCGTTGGGAAGGGATGAGTATGTGTGTGCTGGTACAGTTAAGGAAGGGGCGGGCGGTTGAGTGTGCAGTGTATGAGAGGGGTTCGGAGTGTGTAAATGAGAGGAGGAGCCCTGCAGGATGGAGTCGATAGAGAGAGGTTTCACCTTTTCCCTGTCACTCTCTGAACGAGATCGCTTGCGGTTAAGGCGGACTGGCGGGGGCTTGGAGCTTGGAGGAGGATCGAATGAAGATGTGTGTATGTGAGCACCAAGGCTTGCCACTGTGTTAGTCCTGTCTGTTTGAATCTGTGTGTAGTTGTGAGCTGCGTCCAGCTGTATGTACATTGGAGCGTGTCCTCTGTCTGTGGCTATGTGTGTGTGAGTGTGCGTCCTTTCTGGGTGTGTATGAGGGGAATCTCTAGCGGGCTGAAGGGGATCCAAAGTCTGTAATACCTCCTCCACACTAAGGAGCAACACCTCCCCCTCCTCCAGCTCCCTGCTGCTAGATTCCCCATCCCTGAGTGAGCACACGGTGCCTGGAGTTGGGGCTAAAGGTCCAGTGGTCAGACTCAGCTCCAGACCACCACAACTGGACACAGAGAGGCTTGCCTGTGGTTGCTCCTCTACCAGCTCACATACTTCCAGCTCTGGAGAAGAGGGATCCAGGTCCTCCAGCACGTCTCCGTTGCATTCCTGCGGTCCGTTGGAACAGGGAGGATCAGAGGAGGAGCTCTGGGGTACAGCTGACAGCTCTGCAGGAACAGGTGGTGCCTCTGTGGGAGTCAGGGACTCTGGGTCAGAGGGATTCACATCTTCCTGTGCTAGGCTTGGGTCCTCTGTCTCTATCTCCTCTTCGTGTGACATAAGCACCTCCTCTAGCAAGGCCATAACCTCTGGAGAGCCTCCTACATGGCTGCTGATTGACTTCAGCAAAGGCGAATGAGTGACATATAGGCAGAGCTTCCTGTAACACTGCACCAGCAAGGAGAGCTGTTTGTTCTCCTGGAAGCAGGAATAGTCCTTACATCTGCGGCACGACGTCCTTATCTGCATCTTCTGGCCTTTACAGCCCAAGCAGACATAATGCTGACACTCTGGATGTGTGGGGGAAATGGGATTCTGGAGCAGTTTACCTGAGACAAAAAAAACAAAGAGGTAGCTGTTAATCCACTTTTGCACTTGTGCGCACGGCCACCACAGCACAGTCAAACCGGCAATGACTCATTAACATCTCCCAGCTTGCGCCCAGCTGTAATTACTATTAACGCTGCAGCTACCAATCATTTTCATTATGGATTAATCTGCAGCTTATTTTCTTGATAAACTGTAAAAACAATTAAAAACTGCCAATCACAATTTACCAGAGCTCAAGGTCTTGTTTTTATTCAACCAATAGTCCAAAAAAGATATCTGCTTTGCGATGATATAAAGCACTAAAAGGCAGCAAATCCTCCGATTAAAGAAGCAAATGACAGAGGTTTACGCTTGAATTAGAATTAATCGATTATTAAAATAGTTGCCAATGATTCTCTGTCAATCAATTATTTCAGCTCTATACACCAACCAAGCATAGCTGGGACACAATGCCTCAAATATTGGCTTTTTTTTTTACTTTCACTGTTTATTAAAATAAACCAAAGCATACTCCAACCGGTTGAACCATCATGTTCACATAACTGATTTCATCCAATCCACAGTTCTGATTAATTACTGCCTGAAAACACAGATAACCACACCAAAAACATAAATGCATAACAGGCAGTGGTCGGACATATCGTGATATATCATCCTGTCAATAGTACCCAGCTCTAGATGCAAGCTGTGCCAGGGTTGATATTCCACTGGCTAAGCTGAGCGAGTAAATAAACCATGAATAGGAAACACATGGCTCTGCAGCAGGCACAACAACAGAGGAGTCATCTGTCTTGACAAGAGGACAGATGACTGGGGCTCAGCCTCGGTTGCTAAGGAGACCACGGTGGTGAGCACGACAACCCGTGTCAATTGCTGCGAGCACACGCACGCCCACGGACACTTGAGTCAATATGAATAGTAAGGTTATGAAACACTCAGTGGAGTTAAAACCGACTGGCGATTCAGAAACATATGATGGTCTTGAAATGAGGTGGTACAAAAACAACATGACAATGAGAGATAAGTGTTGTAAAGGTATATGAATGTTTTCATGATGCTTACCACAGACGAGGCATGCGAGGGACTGTCGAAAGAAGGGTAGTAGTGTGTACATATCTGCGAAGGTGTGAGGCTGCCGCGGGTCACACTGCAGTACAGCCCGGCTGGCGGACACGTACAAGGTGGTTGCATTAACAGGGTTCATAGCGGTGTACTCCGCAGCCTCAGGGAAGCACGGCCCGGGGGGGAAAAAAATCCCAGACTCCCGCTGCGACGGAGCTATAGCTAGCCAAGTCTTAGGGTGGATGGAGGAAATATAAACTGTCCCGGTGGAACAACAATCAGTCACCCAAGTGTGTCAGTGCAAACATATGAATTAATAATAGACACAATAATAGACAACGACCATGGTGAAGCGGCTATCTCTGAACGCGCACAACGCTAGCTCGACAGGTGGCTAGCTAAAGTTAGCATCAGCGGTTTGTAGTCGTTATTATTCAACAACGAAATATTTCGGGTCACGATTAAAGTTTCATTTAATACGGACCACTTAGAGCATTGTTTATAATCACCCACATTATCTCTAACGCTGCCCAACAGCTAACAGTGCAGTCAAATGATCAAACGACCCATAATCAAAAGGTTAGCAGTATGTAGCTAGCGTTAGCTCACGACATCAGCCAAACGCTTTACACGAGAGATGGTCGGTGTTGGCCATAGGACCCATTCAGTATCCAACACGGTCTCCTTGTCGATGCCGAATTGGGTGATGAATTGCTAGTAATATCACAAATCTGTTTAGTTAGCAATTAGCTAACAGATCCCAGGCGCGCACTTGATGTAAACAAAGCTAACCAGCTAGCATTAGCATAGCTAGCCAAATTAGCTATCGAAAATTCAACCGTAACCTCCTTATAACCCACGCGAAGGAGGGAAATGCAAACTGTAAATTGAAATCCTGCGATTGTGATACGATTTACTATAATACTTGGCGAGCGGCGACCGAAACATAGCTAACTAGCCGTTTTACAAATGCATCAATCATTCGATTTTCCACTTTTCCTCGCATCAACCCCTCTCGACCAGGCATGATAATCACGCGAGACTTCTCCTAGTTACCCTGGTTACCGTAGTGTACGAAACGTTCACATTCAAATCCGGTCACGGCGCCTTCATTGTGTCTTCAGATCTTTATACAGTCTATGCTTCAGATGCATAATTAACTAAAAGTACCAATATAACTATGTAATATAAATACTCAATTACAAGCAAAAGTAACCTAATCAAATATTGCAAATTACAATAGCGATTGGAGAAGTGTCAAGCTTGGTTAAAACAATAAAAGATGGAATCAAAGAGCCATATAATCAATTGAGGTGCAGCTTAATTTGCATTTATACACAAATCCTGCAAAGGATATTAAGCATTGAAACTTTCTATAATGCTTAACAACTGCAGGACATTGCATATCTGTTCACATATGTTTGTACATTTAGCATCCAGTTGACTGTGTATAAAGTCAGTGGTTGGGAATGCAAGAAGTATTACTTTTAGAACAAAACTGAATTGGCGAAATGTATGTTAAGTGATCCAAAATATGCTTTAGGGTGCATATATTTGGGTGATTTATGATAGTGGTTTTTACAAATGTGATGACTTAACACTCTGAATAAAATTGCAATTAGATTTTAATATTCATGACTCTGACTTGAGCTTGTTGAATTGCTTGACATGACACCCCAAGGCCAAAATGAAAACAGCACCAGCAACATATACTGTGTTCAAAGTAAGTATCACATGCTTAAGTGAATAGATAGGGCCAGAGAACATGAGGTAATAGGATTACAGTTGGATGGGAGATTGCATTGAAACCCTCTGTATGAAAATATGATTTATTTAATCAAAATGAATTCTATTACTCCAGTGTTTATGTTTTATAATAGATATTCAGTTTAAAAACATACAGTAAGTGTGACAAATCTCAACTTTTCTGAACAAAGAAGCTAGTAGGTGAACCTTGAGTCGAGAATAAGAGGTCAATAATATACTTTTTTGTAAAGTTTATAGGACTGCAAACTCTAAGTTTCACAAAAGACTCAAAAGACATTGCGACTTGCAAAACAACAACCCCCCTCCTCTGAATCTCTTTGTGTTCTCCAACGCAGGATGAATTCAGCCTCTGTTGTTTTAAATTATATTTGGCTCTTCCTTTTTACCATGAAACTCAGTATCTAAGTGGAATTTGTGAACTCCAGGGGACTTCCTGAGGAAGTTGTTCCCCAGAAAAACAAATAAACAAACAAAAAAACCTGCATACCATTATTTCACTGGCCTGAAATTATTATAGTGTTTAAGTCATTATTAAGTAAACAAATCTTATACTGGGTTCTATGGACAGCTTTACTCCTATTAAACAGGGCCTGTTGCCTAAAACTAAATGAATACTTGGCACGAAAATACAGAATTTGATATACATGCTTGGGACTTTATGGAGGATTTGCCCTGGTTACCACCTGTCAGGTAACCCTCATCTGCAGGCGTCCGACTAGATCGACCAATCACATTTTTATATTTTGGTGTACGCTATTCAGGGACATGGGCCTGGTTTGAGTTAAGAACTGCCAACCAGCAATGGAGACCCTAAACTGAGAGAAAAAAATCTACCTGACAGACTAAACGCAGGGCTAAAAATCACATTGAACATGACATTCAGATTAAAGCACGATGAACTACAGGAAAACCTGACCCCTGTAGGCCACGCCCATCCGCTTTTGCTACGAATCTGTCATTCTGATTGGCTGAGAGAGTTCGCCCCCCGTTCGCTATTGGCTGAAAGCTGCGCCGTTCACTCCCCCGCCCGCCGCTGTCACCAGAGCACTCTCACAGCCATGATGGCGGCCTTCGGTGTGGCTCGCAGCAGCTGCGGACTCATAAACGGGTTGAGGGTATCTTTCAGGAGTTTGGCTCAAGTGAAACATGGCGCAGTCATGCAGCAGACGAACCTCCGACGGGACTGCCGCTGGTACTCGGTCAGCCACCTGTCCGTTAAGGAGAGGATAGAGCAGAAACGGAAGGCGGCGCTAGTCGGGGGAGGTCAGCACAGAATTGATGCACAACATAAAAGGGTAAAGTCAGCTAACATTGACTTTCTTTGATTTTTACGCCAACGTGCATTTACCTGAGCCTCTGTGCACCTTTTCAGTCTTATCTGCTTCATTTAAACTGGCAGCTGGAGTGGTTGAGGGCTGAAATGCCTAGCTCAAGTCGGCTTTAAAGTTTTTAGGCACCATGTCTGATTTCAGGCAGAGAGCAGTTTTACATTTATATAATACTCAACTCATTACATTGTACACGTTTCATCCTGGACAACTTTTCAGGCTCACATCTTATCTTGCTTTAATCCCTGAAGTCAGTGGTTGCAGCTGGAGGGGAGAGTGTTTATACCAACACATGTACCTGAGCAGAGTTACTTTCAACAACACCCAATCTTGATAAACTCTCATCTTGCTGACTCTTAGTGCCCTTGAGCAAGGCACCAGCCCTCTGCCAACTTCAGGTAGACGTTGTACTTTGAGTTTATACAACAAAGTATTCTCCCAAGTTGTTTACGAAATAAAAGTGGGAGCCATTTTAAAAATGACAATTGAAGTGTCCAATGTGACAAAAATTAAAACCACTTGACTTGTCATTTATCTACACCGATGCTGTGATATATTTACAAAACCGTGCAAAAGGTTTTAGACACTTAAAAGTTAAGTGAGGATACTTTCAAAATAATAGGTATGAATAGTTTTTTATTTATGAATTAACTTCATACAAAGTGCAGTAAACAGAAGAAACTTCAATCAAGTCAGCAGTTCTCCTCAGTAAACCTGCATTGGGATGTTAACATGTTGCAGAATAAATGTGAATCAGACGCCTCCCTCATGTTATTGCACAACGGAAGAGAATCCAAACACCCAAAATGCCTGAATGTTTTGCACAGTACTGTAGATATTATGTAATGTATATGCAGATAGATTGTTCTCTGGTTATCATCAAACTTATTACCTGTAATACCCTGTCCTCATCTGTCATAAGTGGTATGATTAATATTGTAAGAAGAGCAATTAATTAGTCAGACCAACATTTTTGTAAAGAAATACCAAAGATATGTTTGTCAACTGTACACAATCCTTAAAAGTACCCAAAAAATCCTCATCAGAAATATTTCTCTATGTTTTGTTATTGATGTTTCCTGAACACATTTTTCATACTCAAATATTTATGTGTATTAGCCTCAAAAATCCAGTATTGGCAGGGCTACGGTGATAAATTAATGTAATTAATGACTGGATGTTGCTCTGATTTGCTCATATATATCAGTATACGTGAAGTCAGTTTATCTGCACACTACCAGATCAAGTCGTGCATTATTCTTTCAGGTAACTGTGTAGTAACTTGGTGTCATGTGTTGCAGGGTAAGCTGACAGCCAGGGAGCGAGTGGAGCTTCTGCTGGACCCCGAGTCCTTCGTGGAGACCGACATGTTTGTGGAGCATCGCTGCTCCGACTTCGGCATGGAGCAGGACAAGAACAAGGTAAGCGGTCACAGGAGCGTCGTGCTTCTCTCCCTCCCTCCTCTTTGGGTTTTCTTATCCTCATATCTTTTTTCCCCTCTCCGTCTCAGTTCCCAGGTGACAGCGTCGTGACGGGTCGGGGGAGGATCAACGGCCGTCTGGTTTATGTGTTCAGTCAGGTACAGCGTGTAGTTTTATATATTGTGGCGATCCCTTTTTTTTATTCTGGTGATACACTGCAGTTGTTTAACTTCCTCTGCTGTCTCTCTCAGGACTTTACAGTGTTTGGTGGCAGTCTGTCTGGAGCTCATGCACAGAAGATCTGTAAGGTAAATAATACTGTGAGACTGAGATGCACATGTACTGTATGTGCCTTATGAACTTTAGTGGGACAATGTTTCCTGTCAATTATGACCATATGTGTATGTGTAACCTTTTTTTTTTAACGTTTCTGCGCTCAGATCATGGACCAGGCCATGACGGTTGGAGCCCCGGTCATCGGGTTGAACGACTCAGGAGGAGCTCGAATCCAGGAAGGAGTGGAGTCTCTGGCTGGATATGCAGATATATTCCTGGTATGTTTTTGTAAAGAGTCTAGACACATGACTGCCATCATAAATCCCAAAATCATATGTTGTTGCAGTTAGATGTAGGATTACCTTCTGACTGAGTGCTAGGCATCAAACACCCCTCACAGTTTGGTGGATTAAACATTTTAAAATGCACATTGTTTGACACAATGTGTTTTTTTTTTTTTTTACTGTCACTCTACAATAGTTTTCGCAACCCTTGTAAAAACAAAACATTCTCCTTTTTTTTTCCAGAGGAACGTTCTGGCTTCAGGAGTCGTCCCTCAGATCTCTCTCATCATGGGTCCCTGTGCAGGAGGAGCCGTCTACTCTCCCGCCCTGACAGATTTCACCTTCATGGTTAAGGTGTGGAACTGCACAAAGACAATTAAAATACAAATCTACACCCTGATTTATAATTACAACACAATTATAAATATACTATCTTCTTTTCACCTTTTACTTAATTAAATTTGTTTTCAGCTTCAGCAAACATCCAAAATGAACAGCATTCAGTACCAGACAGTCCTGTTTCAAGGATTATATACTTATATTCACAATACCCTGACAAGTTTATGTGTGTGTGTGTAGGATACATCATATCTGTTCATCACAGGACCTGATGTCGTGAAGTCTGTCACCAACGAAGACGTGACTCAGGAGGAGCTGGGCGGAGCCAAGACGCACACCACCGTGTCCGGTTAGTTTATGTCACTCACTTTGCATGAGAACATCACCTTTTTTTAAACGTTTCTGCTTAGTTAAGTTTACCTTCATCTTTATTTCCAAAATCAGTCTCATGGTGTTGTTGTTATGTAGGTGTTAACTTGCTTTCTTAAAAATCAGAATCATCCTTTGCTCTGTCACAGTTACGTCCCTGTGGATATATTTCTAAAACATTTGACTGATGCAGGATTACCGGTCATGTACATGTGTCAACTTTGCAGTAACTCACATTTAAGATGATCTATCTCGTGTCTTCTTCGCAGGCGTGGCTCACCGTGCATTTGAGAATGACGTTGAAGCCCTGCTCAACCTGCGAGAGTTCTTCAACTTCCTTCCTCTCAGCAATCAGGACCAGCCTCCTATCAGGGAGTGTCACGACCCCAGGTAACCAATCAAACCGCCCTTCACTTTTCACATCTGTTTCTTTTTTTCTACTCAACTCCAATAAGTTGTCCTTTTTTTTTTTTTTTTTTTTTTTTTTAGGGACCGTCCTGTTCTTTCATTGGACACCATTGTCCCGTTCGAGTCAACTAAAGCTTATGACATGTTGGACATCATTCATGCAGTATGTCTCACACACACACACACACACACCCATACCCATTCATAACTGCAGCCACATTTACATTTAATTTCTGCCACTTGTAAACGTTTCTTCTCTTCGTGCATCGGTCCAGATTGTGGATGAAAGGGACTTTTTTGAGATCATGCCCAATTACGCCAAAAACATTGTGGTGGGATTTGCCCGCATGAATGGACGCACTGTAGGCATTGTGGGTAATCAGCCCAAAGTGGCTTCTGGTGAGTAAAACTTAGTTTCCATCCTTTTTTCTCTATTTACTTTTGGTAATTGTACGTGTAAACAAACCAGAGCATGGCAGGAGAAAATCAGTGTGGAACAACGGTTGTTTACTGATTTAATAACCTCCTGTTGTGTTTTTAGTCTTGTTGTTTATTCCATCGTCTCTCTGCCTCCAACTTCAGGTTGTTTGGACATCAACTCCTCTGTGAAAGGAGCCCGCTTTGTACGCTTCTGCGATGCTTTCAACATTCCCATCATCACCTTTGTGGATGTGCCAGGCTTCCTGCCAGGTATTCCTGAAAAACACCAGCTGGAATTAAAAACACAGAGTAATCCAGCTGTTGACCAAACTCCAGTTAAAACAGCAGGAGGTTTTTGCATAGCTGCGGTGTGTCGAACAGTCCGCAAGCAAAAAGAAAAAGTTCACGTAGCGGTTCAGAGAAATAAAATGAGACGCAACATTAAATCTAATTTTCCTTTTTTTTCTGTGAACATCAGAATTTATGGAGTTAATTCATGGAGAGTAACTGGGATTCTCATAAATGTTGGTTAAACTGTGTGTATATATATATTACAACCAAGACACACTTGAGCCCAAAAATGTGGTAATTGAACACACTGGCTAAAGTTGTCTTGCACATTCAAACCAATTGTAATTGCTGTGATGGTTCTCAACAGGTACCGCTCAGGAGTATGGCGGCATCATCAGACATGGAGCCAAACTGCTGTACGCCTTTGCAGAGGCCACTGTCCCGAAAATAACCATCATCACCAGAAAGGTGTGTGTGTGTGTGACCAAAACGAGAGAAAGATGAAGAAAATCCTATAAAATGAAAAGATTGTTACTGTGAAGTGTTGACTTAGGTTTAGATCGGAAAAGTTAAAATAAGTGTGAGTGTATATAGTGCGTAGTAATTTTCCTGCGTGTGTGTGTGTGTCAGGCTTATGGAGGAGCCTATGATGTGATGAGCTCCAAACACCTGAGAGGAGATGTGAACTACGCCTGGCCCACGGCTGAAGTTGCTGTTATGGGTGCCAAGGTACGAACACCCTCATTCTTTCCATTTCTGTCTTTCTCTCTCTCTCTCTCTCTTTCTCTTCATCCTCCTCCTTTTGAGTCGACAAGAGTGTATGAACTGTTTCTTTCTTCCCCTCAGGGTGCTGTTCAGATCATCTTCAGAGGGAAAGAGAACCAGGCGGAGGCAGAAGCTGAATACGTGGACAAGTTCGCCAACCCGTTCCCAGCTGCTGTCAGAGGTAAACGAGTAAAAAACCGTCTCCCTCCAAACCTTCATCTTTGTGTGTTTGCTACATCTCTCTCTGACCGACGATATGTTCACTTCAGGTTTTGTGGACGACATCATCGAGCCGTCCACCACTCGCAAGAAGATTTGCGACGATCTGGACGTGTTGGCCAGCAAGAAGCAAGTCAACCCTTGGAAGAAACACGCCAACATTCCTCTGTGAAACACGCATCCCCGGGTTTCAGCAATAACACGATCTAAAGGCACTCGCTGTGGGATTTTCCTTTTTATAGCGAATCTACGATCAAAATGATCTGCAGTGGTATCCCATTTGATGACGAGTTTGGCAGCAGTTTGTTGTCAAAATTCATTCATATTTCTCCTTGCTGTTGGTTTAAAAACTGGTCATTTACCACTCCACTGAAAGCAGCACGTAATGATACAGTTCTTGATTTTTGTTAACACCCAATAGCAGCTGCAAATCTGTTCATTTCCACTGAGCTCACTGCTGATGTTTTTTAAACTGTCAACAACACTAAAGCAGCCTGAGCTGTGAGGAAATCTGGGAGAAATATCGATCCCCTGTAACCAAAAATCTGGAGGTCTGTCTTTCCATTTTCAACCACTGATATGCAAGATGTTATTGGGGGAAAATCCTGACACATTGTACCTGGATGGAATAATGCATTAATAACACACATTTTAAGATGATTGTCACGTCAGTAGTGGCCATATTGGTCATTATTATCGCAGTCCTACAAGGTACAAGTACAAGATTGTATCTGAAAGGTCAGATCACGAATCGCTGAGGAAAAAAAAAAAACATACAAGTGACTGTCAACGGGATAGTTTTAGTGGAAAATGCAAAACCTACTGTAGTTTGTTTTGTTTCCAAAATGATTTATGTACTGTATTTAGTTTTTGAGGTGTCGTGTGTGTGTGTACAGTAGTTTGCGCTTTCTGACGCACTCGTGTTTGATATCCTCCGTTAAGGTCAAGAAAAAAAACGCCATTCTCACAACTTGGAACTGTGCCTTTTCTCTCCAGCAGCCTCATCTGCTGTTTGTAAAATAAATCATGGACTCAAATGTGTGTTTTGTTTATTTATCAATGCGTCAGTTTCCATCAGCAGCTAATTTACAGTGCCATGAAATGATGTAATCTCTAAGGAATTGGCTTTAAGAACAATGCTTTATCTGGTGTTTGTGTGTCTGTAGATACAAAGGTAACGCCAACTTTAAGAAAGAGTTGAAATATTCTAATTATTAGAGATGAAATTTTGAGTCAGTTTGATGGTATTTGTAGTTGTAAAAGTTAATCAGGTGTCTGCATGTGTAATAAAATTTTATTTGCTTCAATTCCTTCATATCAAAACAAACAACAGGGTACAGATTAGAACCAGTGTACACAGATTCAGGAGGCAAAACAATCACAAACTCAACATCCACATACTCGCTTGTTTCTGGTCTTTCAAACGCATGGCATGATTCAATTTACAGATTAAAGTTTGTTCAGTTGCCTTTTGAACGCTTCAAGGTAAACATGGATGTGAAGTCTAAGAGAATGATGCTCAAGAATAATATAAAGCCTGAAACATCTACGGTTTCATGGCAACTGTCATTCGTTTGAAAGCTACAAAACAAGGCAAGTAAGTGGACCTTGAGTCGAGACTGTTTAGTCAACTTCTGTTTCCAAGGTCAAAAATGAACGGTCAAGCTTTACACAGTTATAGTCTACTATGAAAACAGTACAAAAGTTGCAAAAAAAACAAAGGCACACACAAACATCGGTCCATAAATTGATTACAGATTTTATTTTATTAAAAAGAATTTAGGTTCACAGAAAAAAAAAAAACAAAAACAGGCTTTTAGAGCATTTTAGGGCAACTGATGTCTACTGCACTGCAGAAAAGATCCAATTGTCTCTGATATTTACACGAGGACTGCCGAGCCAGCCAAAAATGGGGGAGAAGTTGTAAATGATTGATTAACCAACAGTGGGTGAATAAAAGATATGGCTGGACACAAAAACCACATTCAAACGAATCTGTCAGACGTAAAAGATCCATCACTGCACTGGATATGAAGGATGAGAACAACGAACCTTTAAACTTCTTGGATCAGTTAACACTGTTTGCAAGTGTAAAAAAACAAAACAACAAAAACAAACAAACTTGATTTGAGCAGTAAAATGAACAAACCCAACAGAGAATCTGCTGAAATACTGAACCATGAAAACGATTACAATCAGACCATACAGCGCTTAAAAGCTTGTATCCCACAGCAACAATCTGAGCTTAGTAACCATTAGATATGAGATACAGGTTTAGAGGGGGGGCGGGGTGAGGGGGGAAGGGTCTGGAATATAAGTATGTAGGCCACAATTTGGCAACGAACAAGATACATATTCAAGAAAAACCTGTACAAACATCAGACAAAAACAAAAACACACTTGATTTAAAACTTTAGTACTAAAGCTACAGAATTCAAAATATGTTTATTGTCTTTTTTTTTTTAAAACATTTTTTTTTTTTACTTCAAAAAGCTGTTATTTGGGTGTGTGTGTGTGCGTGTGTGTGTAGAACCGAGATCTGAGAGGGGCGGGGCTTTTTGTCCGAGGTCAGGAGGGAAGGCGAGGGGTGCGACTTCACCGTCGAATGACGACACTCGCTTTTGATGGCGCACGCACACACACACAGACAGACACACGCACACACACAAGACAGTTACATCACTTCCTCCGAGTCTGTTTATAATTGTTGACCTCTTGTGTGCATGTGTGACTACCGAACCGTCGTCATCACCAAACACTTTACACGCACGCACACACACACACACTCACACTCACACACACATACACACAGGTGTCACACACCAGCAGCACCACCACATACAAGGACTCAGATGGCAAAACAGAGAGAGGAGAAAGAGAGAGAAAGAGAAAGAGAGAGAGAGGGGGGGTTGTAATAAGAGCAAAGATATAGAACATTTAGTGTTGAGATCCTCTCTATGTTGGGTTTTAACCAGACGGATCGAAGTGCGACACCAAAAGAAGAGGAAGGGGGAGGAAGAGGGGGGCTGTACAGAGTGTTACGCTGCTCTGTGCTGCTGATAGGGAGCGGAACCAAACAACTGTACATCTGTGTAACAGGGAACCGTAAAAACCGCAGGAAACTCGTCGGCCCGGGCTGCAGGATTACTTAGCCAGAACGCCATCAGAGCTAAACCAACAGGGTGAGGAGGAGGAAGAGGAGGATGAGGAGGAAGAGGAAGAAGAAGAAGAGGAGGAGGAGGAGCAGGATGAAGCTCTTGAATAATCTGGACTAGATTCGGGATCCTCCTGCCCACCTGAAAGGACAGATCGGATCCTCATTCGCCGCTTCCAGCCGATGCGGGATCCCATCAGCAGATCCGCTTGACAAACATCCTTCCATCATGTCTTATAGAAAGAGAAAAGTACTTCCACAATGTTTTTTTTTTTTTTTCCTTCTTCTTAAGAGTGTGATTGGCAGGTGATCTGGGTTAAGACGGCCCAAAACCTCTCTTCTGTTTAACTCCTGATTTGGATCCTGATCTTAGGATCGTTTGCCTCTTCTCAGATCAGAACATGGGCATGCTGAATCCCTGGAAGAGCACAGAGACGAAGAAACTGTTAAGAAAACGAAACAAAAACGAACTCGGCGGCCACGGTGTCTTTTTTTTTTTTTTTTTTTAATAAAACCACTAGGGGGCCCCAAAGTCAAATTGTCCAAATTCTACTCATAGTGCCTTTAAACATTCATGAACATAATGTGATAATGATTGGCAATTAATGATTTAAATACAAGGCTAATGTTTTAATACTAGTTTTCAATTATTTCTCCTGTTTATTTAAATTTAAATATATAAAAAACTAAATAAATAGAAGAACTCAATTCACTGTAAAAAGAAAAGACAAAAACTTTAAAATAGAAATGAAATATGAGAGAATTTACTTGTTTTTCTTCTATTTTTTCTTTTTCATGTTTATTTTCAATATTGATTAATATGCAGATTATTTTTGCATTATTATAAAGAACGTAGTCAACAAAATGTCAGAAAATAGTTTTCAGAGGTCAAGGTCATCTTTTTTGTTTTGTCTGACCAACAGTTCAATTCTTACTATCATAGAAAGCCAAAAAAAACAGCAAATATTAGCATTTTAGAGACTGGAAGCAGTGAAGTTTTGCTTAAAAACTATTAATCAGTTAACAAAAAAGTTGCCAATAACTTTTTGGTGTTGATTAATTTTTGGTTTCAACTCTACTTCCACACAACAACTAAATAACTTAATCGTTTTACTTACCGACTCGTCCTCAATCATCGCTGCAGAGTCAAAGAAGTCCGGTCTTAATTCTGCTCTTTCACGTCTGTTCCTTGATGGCGGCTAGAGCGGCAAAAACCCCAAAGTAAGACATTTAATAAAGAAGAAGAAGAAACTCAGACAAAAGAAAAGGAGTCTGGATTTTCGCAAAACTAAAGTTCAACAAGAGAAAGTGATGTTACTGACCAGGTCGATCACCATAGTGTCTTCAAACTCCTCGTTCATGTCCTCCAGCTGGCCCCGCGATGACATCATCACGTCCTCGAAGATCGGCTCTGCGTCATCCTCCATCAGCCCGCGCCTGGGGCAAAGACAAAGGGTTTCTAAATGTGATAACTTCTAAAGACTGACACATCAAATACGGTCATCCGATGTCAGGTGATTCACCAGAATCAAAGCTCAAACACACACTTACACAGTCTGCCGGACGCCCTGATTGCTGCGTGACTTGATGTAGTTCAAGGCCGTCCGGTCCTTCCTGCTCACCTCGTCCATCTTCTGCTGGCCGAGCCACGACATCTGCATCTGAGGGCTGAAGGCAAACAAGAGGGTCAACACACTCCGCTTATAACATGTAAGCGTGTGTATGTTAGAGTGCTGTACTATACGCGCATGCACTGACTTGTGTACGAAGTCGTTCTCTGATCCGGGTTCTGAGTCGGGGTCTGGCAAGTGTTCAGCCGGTCTGTTCTCTCGGAGGACTGTTGAGGTGAGCTGAGGGGTCTGCAGCGCCCCCGGTGTCTGTAAGGTGTCGTTCCGCATCAGCCACGAGCCCTCCACGCTACTCTCCTCTGAAAATGAACGCACAGAAGAAGGTTCATGCCAACCCATGAGCCGACCCGCATAAAAAAACAGTCTCTGCGTGTGTGCCAGGCTGCTCACCCTCGATGCGTTTCTTGTGTAGTGGCGGTCGTCCCTTCTTGCTGCGGACTGAGCCGGTCTTGCTGCTGGAGCCCGACGTGACAGACATGTGGTCCTCGTCTCCTCCCGTCAGCAGGCTGTTCCTGTAGGAGATCAGCGGCAGCCACACGTCCTCCCGACGCTCCGACATCGACTCCGACATGAACTTCTCCAGGTACGAGTGGCTGAGGAGACGATAATTAGAATTCATTTAGCTTGAGATTACACGATAAAAGTTTGAAGGGGCAGTTTGAGTTTTGCCGAAGGAAAAGAGATAGAAGGGAGTACTTACACTGTCTTTTTGTCTTGGCGGATTAGTTTGGAGGAGAATTCACTCAAGACCTCTAGGAAAGCCAGGTTGATCGGAGGAAACTCTGGACCTCGAGGATTCTGGTACTTAAATGCGAACTCTATTCCATCCCTGACACGAATGAGAGAGAGGAAACATCAAAGACATGTTGAGAAAAAAAAAGGAAATGAAAAAGAATGACAGACAAGGACATCAAAAGTGACATGAAAAGATTTTTCTGACTGAACATGTTTTATACATTAAAGACAAACTCCTGGTTTGTATCATTTTTAAAAAAAAAAAGATGAGAGAAAAAGAAAGAGAGAGAGAGCAGCTGAAGTCAGGCGAGCTAGAGTGTGAATGAAGAGAGGGAGTAGCGGCAGCGAGGAAACCGATGAATCAAATCAATAAAAACGTTATTTATTGTTTCACAGCGGTTATGTTCTGGAGCACAAATAAACACGCCCACACACCTCCGCACAACCCTGCTGCAGTGCGCCACAAGGTCTGATTTGGTCTGAATACGACCTTACTGAGCAGATCCTCAGATAGATATAGATCCTCATGTTCATTTTCAAGGAACTCTTCAGTTTTAAAGATGGAACAGTAAAAGGTTTATTTCCTATTTTAGTCAGTTTGTGGGGTTTTTTTTGGTCATACTTGTTGTTTATCTGCCTCTTTTGGTACCAGAGTGCAAATTCAAATTCAGGATTACAAGTTAGCCGAATAATTTTAAGAGGCATTAAAAGATATAAGCTTTGTTTTTCAATTTTAAGTAAGAATCACCAAGAAATTGTATATTTTTTCATAGTTATCCTTTAACTTTCTAATCCCACTTGAACATAGACATCAGCTGTGGTTCTGTTGGTTTCCTCACTGTCTGGTTACATCTGTGAACCTGATCTAACGTGATCTAACGTCCCCTTCAGGCAAGAGAGCGTTCATGACCGTACTTGTGCAGCGTGGCGACGGCCTCTCTGGTTTTGATCTGATCCAGGCCAAACGTGAGGGCGAAGCGCCGGGCCAACTCCTTAATGCCGCTCACATGAGATGATGTTCGGTCCAGGTTGGGACCCTGATCCTGCAGCAACTCGTTGAACAGCTGCAAGACAAAAACACAAACATTTCTCAGTGACAAAGAGTTTATGGATGTACATATGAGAGCACTCAAAGAATGACACTGTCTGTGTATCTTGTATACAGTCTCACCTGCTGCAGACTGAGGATGAGCGTCTTGGCGCAGAGAATCTTGTCCGTCTGTCTGGTTTTACTCAGAGTCTCTTTGATGATGTCACCGTAATCATTATAGTACTGAAGAAAGAAACAAAACAGACAGTTGTACTTGTTGAATTCCTGTTGTTGAGTCTCTGAGACGATTTCACACAAAACTTTAACAGATGTAAACAAACCCTTAAAATCTCAACTTTGGTTGTGTCTGCTCTGTAATCTAGAGTCACAATTAAAGATAACTAAATAATTTTTGCTATCAGCCACATCAGACTGTTGATTAATCCACCTAAAGTTACCTAAGAGTTGTCTCTGTTTTTCATTTTGCCCATTTTAAATCACCGTTCTTCCTCATGTTCTTGTTTTGAACCCACCATCTTACTGACTGTGTTTCTCAGATTTTTACATCCTTTTCATATCGCCTTATTATTTCTATGTTGATCGTGTTAAGGTTTATGTCAAGTACAGATGAACAGCCACCTTCATGTAGTGTTTGAAGATGTCGGCAGCAGCAGGCATGTCTACGATGTCGTAGATGATGAGTTTGCAGAAAGCAGCGAGCAGGTTTCTCCTCTTGTGGAGAGCCTCGATCTTGTTGGCTTCATCCTCCTCGTCTCCCTCTACGAGTAGACAGAAAGAAAATGGAAAAGCAGAAGAAAATATTGAACAAAAAGGGGCATTTGGTTGTTTTTTTTTTGGTTATTTTTTTATTTATCTTCTTTGTTTTTCCTCTAATTCCTAAAACAAAGTGCTTTGAGCCAGAACAAGACACACACCTGGCTCACAAGATCTTCACAAGACAAGAGCACCAATATTCTTTCTCTTCTTTCTCTATCTCTCTCTTACCCATGCTCTGGCTCTCATCATCCTGGTCGATGAAGACGTGGTCCAGGACGAAGTTGAGCAGCTCGTTCTGCAGAGTGCTGTCGGGGTTGAAGACCAGCGGCTGGAGGCCCTCCCTGCCGCCAGAGACGAGCTGGTGACTGAAGATCATCAGCAGGTCGCAGAGAAGCATGAACGCCTGAGAAAAAAGACACACAAAGGAAGAGTTAGGGTTTGAAATTGTTACCAAAAAACATCCTTGTTTTGTTGAATTAACAGATTTTTCTGTGGGCGAGGATAAAATAAATAAATTAAAAAAAAGGCCACCCACGATCATCAGTTGTCTTCGGGACAATCTAAATAAACTGATCTGCATGAGGAAATAAGGCTACACTCTTAAAATCTCCTCTTGGGTTTTTGAAAAATGCTCCTTAAATGAAGATTATTATATGAAACACAAGGTTCCTGCACAGTCAGCGTTTCTAGTTCTTCCAGAGGTTGGCTGCTGTTACTGTAAATATTAAGGGTTCTTGATTGTGTCTGGGCCACACAAGTAGACCATAATCGGTCTTAGACTTTGAAGCTTATTCTTCTAAACAACAGAAATCACAACATGGAAAAATGACAGAAACCATTTTATTTCCACATTTCTGGACAATAACAAAACTTCTTTTTTTTAAGTCCTGAAAATGTTTTTTCCAATTCAATGTATTTTCTTCGCTCTATATTTTCTATAATATACGTAACCAAACAAACACCTTCGTCAATCAAGCCGTCATCAACATACAGCATCAGACATTGTGACAGTTATGACTGGTTTGTAGATGAGAGAATAAACCGCCTCCAGTTTGAAACGAGTTTTTTATTCAACCGTCAACAAATGTTTCTGACAGCGACGTACACGGTCAGCAGAAGACGCCGTTTTTCTTACCTGCTCTTTGACTGGCGTGTTGACGTTGGACAGGCACTGCTGGCACACGGCCAAGAAAGACTTCACGACTCTCCTGAGAGCCACCAGGTCATCCTGTACACACACATACACACACACACACACACATACACACGCATGCCATTAGCCATGTGTCACAAATAATGAGCACTTGAATAGAAATCAATATTAAACAGCAGTATCGCTCAGGCTAAATGTCGTGCTCCGGATAATTGCACTGATGAAGTCATCAAACTTTAATGATTTTTATCCATCATCAACTAATGTAATTGAGGCAGAAGAAGAATCGATACACTCGTGTTCCCGTGGGTCGAGTCTGTCAGATGGATCAGAGAGCTCAGCGTGACATGGCAGACTGATGGACTAACGATTAATGTTTTGTTTATTCTTTGATTATTGATGTACTAGATGTATTGACGCCACTGTACAGGAAAGCATTACTGCGCTATTTCCAGTGCAATGTAGCTAACTTGCATATACCGTGGCATTATTTATTGGTGATTGTGTACTGTGCACTCTTATTATGTTGTATATATGAGTTTTGTAGCTTTAGTTTTTCTATTTTATGATGCAATTTTAACATCTGGCCAGACAATAAATGAAAATCAGGCTAATTTATAATCAATAATCATGGCCCCTATCAATAAACATATTTAAAAACAAAAAGATCTGGTACAAAGTTTCCATCCTATAAAAGAAAGGAGCAGAAACTGATTCTTGTCTCGTTTAAATAAGGTCATGAATAACCATTAATTCCTAAAAATGGCATCTAATTATATTCAGAGACATTTATTTCTATTTGTTTCCATTTCCAAAAGGTAGAAACTGTATTTTAAACAAATGTTGGCTGCTTGTTTTAAATGTCACTCACTCTGTAGGAGTACAACTTCACGTTTTAAAAATCTTAACAGTGAAAACTAAAGTGACATATAACTGATGCTTGGGTCAGCCTTGGGGCCTGATGCCTGTGTGGTGTTTAAGTGTTAAATGAGGTAGACAGAGGGTAAAGCCCTCGTATCGGGGATCAGCATCCTGTCCAGTAGTGAGATGGATTTTTACACCTAAGCTGCTCCACTCTGCAGAAAATACAGATAAGCTCCTGTCCCTGTGGGCCACGGAGGCTCAGACTCTGAGCCCCTGACTGAGTATAAACAAGGTTTCTGAGTGTGAGGTATTAAAGCTCTGTCAGTGGGGTGTGTGTCCAGCACCTTGCTGGGAGCCCCTTCTGTGATTTTAACCAGCTGCCAGAGGATGGAGTAGTGGGAGCACTGCAGGGCCTGGACGGCTATCTGCTCCGGCATGGAGCCCTGCTCGATGCCCGCCTTCAGCAGCCGGTAGCAGTTCCCGAACAAGTCCCACCGCGTCAAGTCGTGAGCGCTGAGGCGGGAAACGAGAGGAGGAACACGTTAGACTTCACAGTTGTGCTTTCATTCATCTTTACAGCACCTCATAAGCCAACTGGCACTGCAGAGTTTGTTATGGTTTGATATATAAAAAGATAATATAATAGACGAAAGGCCAAAAGCAAAGACAGTGTCTTACTTGTGGAAGGCTGTGAGTCTCTTGAGAGTAGATAAAACATTGTAGATATCGTCATCATCAGCCTCCTCAGCCTGCAAACAACAAGCACCTGTTAGTACATGAGGACTAGACATTATATTACTGCTTACTGGAATCCACCTCCCCAAAAAAAACAAACCCAGACCAAAACACTGACATTTAAACCTTTGAAATGTTTCCACTTTCACTGCAGCTGAACAGGAAAACCCTGTCCGTCGAGACTCAAGACTGTAACTGTGGAAAACATCCACTTTATGTGACTAGTTCAGACAGCTGCGGCCTCGTATAATCATCAGATGAACCTTTTAAAAATGTTTTTGCTCCAAATGATAAATGTGTTATGAAGGGATCTTCTAATGTCCAGGATGAACAGGAGGAAAGATTACAACAAGCTCGTTTGGACTCCTGACTGTTGTTTTAAGACAGACTTGAAAATAGTGAACCCATCCTTTAAGCTCAAAGGTGGGGCAGAAAAGTTCAAACCTCGCCTACGCCTTCTCGTTTGCACTTTCCCCGCAGCTTGAGGCTGAATGTCAAAGACAAGCCTCCCCCCCGAAGACACCATAGCTCACAATTACACCCTTTTTCCCCCTTCCGAACCCCACGCCCGCCACCTCGCCCGTCATACCTCCTGCAGCAGCTCTTCGACAGAGTGCGTGAAACGGTCGCTCATCTCGTCGATGAGCTGCGAGCGGGCGATGTCCACGCGGTTCATGATGGTGTATTCTTCGGAGCAGAGGATGCTGTAGGTCTTACTGCAGGCCTCGAGCACGTCTATCTCGATGTGCTTCTCCACCACCAGCCGGATCTGCTTCAGCAAGGCGTCCAGGTGCTTCTCCATGCGCCCGGCGCTGTACACGTCCAGGTCGAAGAACTGGGGGATCTGGAGCAGGTTGGCGACCTTCTCCGAGTCGACCTGGTACTGCGGTAGCGAGGAGAGATGGAGAGACGGGAATTAGATAAAGGAGTCAGGGAATGTAGCAAACAAAGAAAAAGGTCACAAGTCGGAAATAAAAACAGAACGAGAAAACAACCCAAACAAATCAGCTCATCAATCTGCGCCTGACATTTCGCTTCTGCTCCTCAAACGGTCATTTACATTTTAAGTATTTAGCCGGCACACTTGTCCAGAGTGACATTCATTCAATAACACGTCTCAAGACTACATAAGTAACACCTCGATCGATTATTTCGACAAACAGATCAATCACCCGAGCCCGTTTGTTAATCAGCGCCGTTGCTCTCTGTCGCTGGCCCCGTGCAGGGCTGCTGGCTGCAGCTCACAAGGGGTCTTACCTTGGACAACAACATGGGCAGAGCCATGATGAAGTGCTCTGTCAGTTTGTTCTTGTCGTCTATCTGCGTCTTCCTCTCCTTTGCTGTCAGCACCTGGACACACACAGACACAAAATTTAAGGTCAACTGTATTAGGGGTGTAAAAATAGGCAGGAGATGTGTTAGAAATGAGACAAAATAGAAAGTTTTGTCCTCTCAACATGACCAGAAAGGGATTAATTATGATATGATGTGTTATTCATGTGTAGGAAAATTCTGCTTTTACAATCTGTGTCCCCACTTTGTCCCTTTGAACAGACACTGATACTTAAAAAAAGCATGAAAAAGGATGTTTTCAAGTCCTGCTCGAGGCTTCTGTTTGTAGGTATTTTCACTTGGCTTCTCACCTTCTACTAACCTCCTTATACAACTCAAACTAAACACTGAAAGAGTGGCTGATGTGTGTGGCTGATAGTGTGTGTGTGTGTGTGTGTATTCGACCTACCCGTTTGCCAGTGCCTCTGCCAACAGGTGGGTGTGCCTCTGCTGCCTGCCGGATGGTGCAAACCATCAGCTCTATCAGCGCACTCTCCTGTCTGTCTGACAACACTGCAGAGACAGACAGATGAGCGAAGAAGACAAAAAAAAATAAAAATAGCAGGGACACAAAAGGGAGATTGTCAGTAAAGGTCAGAAAGAGAGTGAGAGACTAAAAAGAGACCAAGAGGGAGTTTCAAGGAATGAAATATCATTGCATCATCTCTTTTTCATTTCATAGGCTTGAAAAGAGACTCAGAAAAGTGTGTGTGTGTGTGTGTGTGTGTGTCTTACACTCCTCTCCCTGTACAGGCTCCTCCAGCAGAAGTTCAGCCATACACTCCCAGTCTTTCAGCAGCTCCTGAGAACTTTCCCATAATGAGTCCACCAGATAGGCTGCATGCTCGTGGAGCTACACACAAACACACAGAACCGAGCTCAGGACACGTGTGCAGGTTTTGGGGTCATTGGGTGAAAATTTGTGGCTAAAATCACGTTTGCTGAATCAATATCCTCAAACTAGAGCAGCATCTAGAAGGTCAGTGACCAATCAAGTAACTCAAATATTAGATATTATTAACTTTAATGTGCCAACATAACAGGATACTAGTTCCTTTATTGGCACCAAGACTGGGGGACCTGATACATCTTTCTCTTTAGCCATATAGAGAGCCTCTCCAATGATGTACATGTGCCAATTTCAGCGTTTAACACACTCCATACACATCAAACAATTCAAATTTAAATACCAAATACCTTCATAATATGTGTTGCTTTATGTGTAGTAACAATGATGGTGTGTATTCAAAACTGTGCGTGAGCGTTACCTCGCTCTCCAGAAAGAAGAGCACCAGCATGCGGATGAGATTTCCGTTGGGACTGCTTCTCCCTCTGCGCTTCGCCAGCGCTTCTTCTGCCTGGGGGTCATGACGACTGAACAATCTGACAGACAGAGAGGGAGAAATCAGGAGGGAGATGTAGAAAAGAGGAACAGACAGAAGGAGAGAGTGAGTGTGTGTTTACACCACAATTAGATGGCAAATAAGATACAACTGAAACTCAAAATTATTTTAAGATCATTTCGGAAAAGACGTCAGGATGGACTCACTTCCTGTGCAGGAATTCTCCAGCGGCGACAGCCACTGGCCGGTGGGCGGAGTAAACCAGGTGGTAAACGTTCTCACAGTCCTCATTGGACAAAGCGTCTTCACTGCCCCTGAAACGAACAGTCAAAATGGGTTACACTCAACACATAGACTGCAAAGTTACCCTTACAGGCTCTTCAGTAAAAATGAACAAGGAGTAAGAGAATCAAAATGACAGTGAAGATTGAAATTTAGCTTTAAACTGTGTGTGAATTGTGACTAAGGATGGAAATAGTTTCTTTTTAATGATGACACCACATCAAATTAAATATGTGTTCATCTGAAAAACTGAAACTGGTACTAAATATATTAAGCATGAAAGGATTCACCTGAAAAAGTGACCATTTGTGCTCAGTTTCACAAAGAACTAACTATCCAGGATATTTCTAGGTCTTGTGTGTGCTTTTGATAACTTGACATTTGATAACAGTGATTATAAAACAGAATGAACCAAGAACAAAACAGTGCACTACTCCTGGATGTCATGAGTAGGCAGGCAAAAAAAGTATCAAAGCTACTCACTGCAGGATGAGCGTGACCAGTCTGATGGCCTCCACAGCTACGTCATACTCCTTATCCAGTGTCATTGAAACTATACGGTCCTGTCAAAACAGATTTGCACAGGGAAAGAACTCAATAAGAAAAACTCTCTTCATTAGTCAGAAATGTTTTATTTTAAGTGAGTGAGTCGTGATTCTGTTTTCTTTCTTGCTGGCGTTACCTTGAAGCGGTTGGTGAAAAGCTCGAGCTTAGGGAACAATTCACGGTTTGTGTAGAGATTCTGCAGAGCCTTCAGACACTTCAGACGCACCTCTCCTTGCTGAGAAAAACGGAGAGACAGTTCGAGCTGAGCAAACATCACGGAGAAAGGTTGAAGGCTGAAGGTTTGTGTAAATATCAACAGATCCTTTAAAGTCATTCAGTAGTGGCGCACCGACATATCGATAAAAACGTCAATCTAGTCTTAAAGCGATATGAGGAAAAAATGTAAGAATTGTGTAAGAAGTGTGTTTGTGTGACTCACCCTGTCATGTAGCGTCCAACCAACATATTTCAGGTAACTATCATTAAGGAAAGCATCGCTGTACATCTTCATCCACACTCCAATCTCTTCGATACAGATGGCTCTGATCTCAGCAATTGCGTCTCTGCGAATCGAAAGGGACGATCGTCACTTTCATTTTTACGACCACGATGGCTCCGAGCGGCTATAACAGGCAGCGTCTGACAAGCTCTGGTCGTGTTTGACAGTTATTGACATGTTTGTGGTCACTGCTATCATTATAACTGACAGCAGGCTGCTGTTGAGCGTCACTACAATCACTTGAAGCGGCATTATCTTTTCACGGGTTTTAAATGATGATGGCCACGTAAACATCAACAAAGCAGGAATCGTACCTGTAGCGATGAACGAAGATGCCTTTGAAGATGGAGTTCATCATGTTTTCGATCTCATCTTGGTTTTCCTGAAGCTGCACAGACAAAGAAAAAAAAACATTGTGTGATACAGCGCAGTATAGCTACAAACTTAGCAGTGATCACAGCCGTTAATCCTAATTATCAACATTTTTAATTCTTTCTTGTGCACTTTTCACACCCTCCGAAATAGGAAACGTCAGTATCGCTGTGTGTAACACTAACTAACCTCCTTCCTTTTCTGTAGCAGCAGTTCCAGCTTCTCGTTGGCTCGTTTGCCGGCTATCTTGTTCCTCTCAGCCTCGTACTGTCTCTGGGTGTTGTCCTGATGAATGCTCAGGTTCAACGCCACGTTCACCAGCGCCGTCATGAGCTTCATCGCTGCGCAGAGGCAAACGCACATACACACGTAAGGCTCAGGGATAAAAAGCCTCAGACTGTAGCTCATGGGAAATAAAAGTTTTTGTGAAGCGCTGTACAGATCTCGTCGTCGTTGTAATAATAAAAACGGACTCATCAAACCGGTGTCTTTACCTGCTAATGTGGATGTGTGTCTGAAGGCTCGGACTTGAGAGTCAGAGAGCCCGGTGAGGAGGGAGATCACCGTGTCCATCATGTACTCGTCGTAGATGATGCTGTACTGACACTGGCGGATCAAAACGCTGATGAACTCGCAGAAGTTGTAGCGGAACTTCTTCCACATCGGCCCCGGCATGGTGAGAGGATAATCGCCGCTGTCCTGTTGAGGATAAAAGCATAGAAGTAGTGATCAGAGAGACGGATTTTCAAAAAAGGACCTTGGTGCTGGCGAGCAAACGTCCCGCTCAAGTGTTCTCGCACGAAACATCTGATGAATGTTTCTTTGCAGAGAGGAGATGTAACAGATCATCCCCACTGTTCGCTTCATCCTACAGGGTCAGAAATAAGTTCCAACCATGGGTCAGAACAACCTAAGATGTTTTTAATATGTTTGGTTTGTTTATTTCTTGTAATTCATTCAAGAATAAAACTGATTTATAAAACAGTTTTAGGTTGTATCTGAGGGTAGATGTCATAAATATCGTTAGTAAATGAGGACTCACAGAGTTACAGCAGCTTATATTAACATTTATTTAGCCTAAAATGACTCATAAACATGAATATACACTAGATTAAATATGTAATTGATGGCTTATTCACATATTATGGTTGAAGCAAAGTAGTGTCATTGACTCAAGTCTGTTCTGGTCAGAAAGGCCAAATTATATTATATTATAAATATATGTATTTTGCCATTTTAAGATGTTATAAAGGTCATATTTATTGGAATTAACGTGAGCTTTATGTTTGCATAATTATCTACTGCGGATTTATGAAAAGCTATGTATGTAGGAAAACTTGCTCAGCTTTCGTTAGAGAGCCAAATATTTTATTTTGGAGGGGCTGGATTTGCCTCTCATTGTCATATGTCTGTTGCATTATTTCCTGTTATCAAACCAGCGGCTGTCATCGCAGTGACATGGACGTGTACATGTTTAGGGACGTGATTTTATTAACACGGACACTTTTGCTAATTCTGGACACTTGTGATGATTTTCTGGTCACATTTGTTACCAGTGAAGGAGACCAGACGTCCTTTCATCTGCTCAACCGCTGCTATTCGTTTGTTATTGTCTCTTCTGCTTGTTGTGCTGTGTGATGTCAAAAATGTGTCCTGTGGTTGGAAGTTAGTAAGAAAAAAAACAAAAAACAAAAGGAAAAGAATTGAAAACTTGTGTGAAATGTGTGATGTGCACCCTGTTCAAACTTGAAAAATATCCATCTTACATTGGATGCGAAAACAAACTAATCCGAGCCGCCTGTTTTAAGCACTGAAGCTTTAATTATCCTGCGGAGCATTATTTCTGCCATAATCAAAACCTGAGAGGAGCACACAGCTGTGCGCACGGCGTCAACTGAAAGGTCATATATTTGCATCTCTAATAAATACTCCTGAACATTAAATTCTCTCCACGACTGCAGCGCACAGTTACCTCATCAAACTCCTCAGTCATCTTGCGGATGATCTCGGCGTTCTGCATGTTCCTGAACATCTCGATCCTCACGGTGCCTGGCGGGGATTTAAATTAAGAGTCAGATTTGTGATCGCAGTTGTCTGACACAAACACACAGAGCACGATATTTCGATAAAAAGTCATCACATCACACAAGTTGAGGCAGTCCTACCTTTGCACCCTGAGCACTGGATGAAAAAATTGATGAGGTCCAGCAGAGCCAAGTCTCTGTCCTGTTTATACGACTCGATCCACTCATCCACCACAGACTGTACACACACACACACACACACACACACACAAACAAACACAAGTTTTAAAATATGTCCAGCACATGTAAACTTGAAATTCACATATTCTAACTTGCCACGCAGGAGAGAAAACAACCAAATGTTTGATTAAATCCGAATGCTGCACAGATTTATTTTAAAGCTCTAGTCATTTAGGTGTCGAGTTTATATTCTGCGCCTACTTGTACCCACCTGCATGGCGCTCTTGCCCAGTTTGACCACTTCGAACAGGGTGACAGGGTCTCCACCGTCTCCATTATGTTGAGCCACACCGTTGGCTTTCCCTCGCCCTCTGGCTACGCCGATGGTCTTGTCTGTCGGCGATTTCCGAGGCTTCTTATTGGACGTCTGTAGGGAAGGGATATGATGATTACACAGAGAAAAACGCAAACGATCACGTACAATCACACAACTTAGATCTGTGTTATTGTTTGAGCCACTTTCATATGTGGTCCATAATCCGACACAGGTGTGATTTTTTTTTTTTTTTTTTTTTTTGCAACGTGACCTCAGTTTGAACAGTCGTATTTGCAATTCATGTGACTTTAACGTCACTCGTCTGAAGCGAGTGTCTTGCCGTGAGAGTCTTGTAGCGAAGGCGCTAACAGATGTACTTAAAAGTAGCCTTTGATATCCTGAAATTTGGATGGAATCTGTTTCTAAGAAGCAGAAGTAGCAGCCATTGCTCCACAAAAAGCCATCATCTCTTTTTCCCCTCATCTTTTGTATGACAGAGTGCTGCTTGTGACATCTTTATTCATGTTCTTTTGTGGTCAGTTCAGGACCCATATGCACAAAAGAACAGTTCAGTGAGCAATAAATCTGAATTGAGCACTAAGGATTGCAGTTTCAATGTAGCTTTATTCTCTTTTTCCTCAACCTGCACACATTGGAGCTTCATACCGGGGCTTGTTTTCCAGGCCTCCCTCTCTTCTTCTTGCCTTTGGCCTCTGGATCTTCTATCTCACCGATGCTCATACTTAAACCCACTGCATCTGTTGCCCCAGACTCATTGGATGAGTCCCTGAGAAAGCAAAACAAGCAAGTTGAGACACAAAATGCATCACATACTTTATTCACCAAGAGATTTCAAACTGAAAACAAAACAAAAATGACAGATAATGCTAAAATGTATGAATTGGCAGCGAAGTTGATGACTTCTTTTAGTGAACTATAAACATGGACATAGTTATGTTTAGAAATCTTGTCCAAGGAGGATGTTTTGGACTTCTGATCATACACAGAAAATGTGAATCACTCATAAACTGAAACAAAGGTTTAGGAAAATATTTAAAAAAAAGGGCCACAACCCTGTTATCATTTTAATAACATCTATTTATCTGAAATGAACAACCGTCTCATGTACAAAAAGAATGAAGAACAGCATGTTTGTTTCTACAGTTCATGTTTGAGATGATCCTTTTCTGTACATTTGTTAATGTTTCACTCACTGTAGGACAGGGAGCTCTGAGGTGATCATCCTGGTAAGTCGGGGGTGGTGGCGGCGGCGGCGAGGTGTCTATATGTGTATATGTGTGTGTGTGTGTGTGTCTTCAGGACTGAGTGTGTTTTCGATCCAAAGGCAAAAGGTACAAGGCAGCAGCAGCAGCACGGATGGGGGAAAGGTCTGGAGGGGCAGGGAAGAAAGGCTCCAGGACTGACTGCACTTAACTCTCTTCAGCTCCTGGAGAAAAAAAAATACACAGAGAAAAGAAAGAGAAAATGATTATTAAAACATCAATTAGCCAGTAAAAATCATGAGACTAGAGATACAGGTGGTTTGTTGGAGCTATACTGAAGTATCTGCAACAGTTAAGCATGTGCACATACAGACAAATCTTAATTTTAGACACTTTAGAGAAGCTGTCAAGTTACTGTTACTGATGTTTTTTTAATCAAACTGTAGGTTTCAACACTGATATACATCTGACAGTTTATATCAAATCTCAAGATTCAGTCTCAGAAGTGTCACAATTGTAAAATGTCACTGAAAGCAGAGAGAGAGAAATAGAGAGAGAGAGAGACAGTCCAATCTTTCACTCCGGTTGAACAAGGTGTGGAGGTGGAAATGGGGAGAGGAGGACACCAACTGGTCGCTTTGAGAACTACGCCAGCAAAATATTGTGGGACGTGTGGGGAGGATTTGCTCGCAGGAGTGTTGTTGTCAAACTATTTCAGGGAAACCTCTGAGATTTTTAATTAAAAAAATATTATATATCATAAATTTAGGAAACTATTATTGATTTAAGAGTGAGACCAGCTCAAAAGGTCAAAGTGGAACATCATTTAAAACTTTGTGAAAGTAAGATTCTTTAAAAAATTTTTTTTTAAAAAGTAGAGATATGACTTCCCTTCTGGTTAAAACACTGTCAACAGTCTTTGTTTGAAAAAGGCTGGAGATAAATATGATAATCAGCTAAATATGGTCTGAATTGTTAAAACTCCCAGGTGCCACACATGTTGCAAACTCCACTAAAAAAAATCCCACAATGCCTTGCAGCCAGAGCTAACAAAAGGTGTAAATTCCCACAGAGCAGAATTACAGTTAAGTTAATTATTACATATGTTGTCTACCTGTTTATATGCTAATGGCAGCAAAGAGCAGAGGTGGTGTAATACCGCACCTAACCACAAGAGGCAGTATGATCCACAAAGTCCTCTGTCTCAAAGTCTATCTCCAAACTGTCTAATTGGGTTTTAACGGAGGGGAAAGTGGGCTTAGAAAAATCATCAAACACTCATTTAACTCACAGCTCACTTCCAGTTTCTTTCTGCTCACTTTTATAGTGTTTTAAGAGTGTATTTTCCCCAGAGTGTGTGTGAGTGTATGCATGTGTGTTTGAAAGTAGGTCTGGGCAACAGTAGGGGGCAGGCTAAGAGAGTGTGTATTTAAATACTGTCTTCCACACAGTGTTTGTACTGAGGAATAGCACAGGCGGGAGAACCCCTCTGTTTTAACACACTGAATTACACTCTCACACACACACACATACACACAGTCATCACCGTCTGGCTCGGTGTCCTCACACAGCGAGGCCCGTCATCTGAACGAACTACAACACTGTGAGAAAAGGAGACTCCAGGTGAACAGAGGATCAGTGCAAGGACGGGGGTTTTTTCTACAGTCTTTGCTGTTTTTGTCACTTTTTAAGAATATTTAATAAAATCAGAAGTTGGTCTTTTCCCAAACTTCCACAGTGAAACTTCAAAAAAAGGAATCGCCCACAGGAGGGGGGGGCGAAGGAGGTTTTAATGACTGGGATCTGACCTGCTTGCAAACCACATGAGCTTCGTATCGATTTTCACACTTGATATTCCTGCTGCATAGACGTCAGACCTACATTAGCTCGAGTGTGCTGACATGGCTGCACATATAAATGTTGAGGGGGAAATAATCTTGTCCGTCGTGGAACATAAAAAGAGAAGGATGGGGGGAAAAAAAAAAGAGGCAGAAATAATCACAATGAAAGATGACAAATCCACCTGCTTCCTTTAATCTACCCTGGAGATGGTTTTGTTTTTTTTCCCCCTGCACATATAAGCTGTGTCAGCAGTGGGACTGAAAGTATATTCAGTATAGTAGGAGTGAAAATGTAACGTTTAAAACCTGACATCTGGAAAAAGAAACACAAAATCCCAGGCCAACATAACTCAAACTCTGATGCAAGTCCCTTCATTTTTATCAATACGTAATTTACACCTCTAATTTACAGCAAAACTAATTTAGATGCAGGACGGCTGCTGGCCGGGATAAATAACAATTCATTAAATTATGGGAGAGAAATAAGGTGATTTAACAAACCGACTAACTCTTTAAATTATGGGATGTCACACACACACACACACACACACACAGAGTAATAATGTTTAATCAACATAGATTTAAAACAGATTTAAGGCTTTTTAAAAAGGCAGTAAGGATGAAAAACATGACTAAATGTACCAGTGAAAAAATATAAATGAAAGCAACAATAAACATCCCATAAACTACTTCAAACAGCACTTTAACATCCTCTGGTAACATATATTCAAAGCACACACACACACAGTATATTCTCCTTGTATTCACGCACACACAAAAACTACCTCTAGAAATCATTTAAGTAATGCAACTGTAACAGAGATGCCCACGGCAAACGTATAAGTGTCTTCCTCATCCTGGCTGTGTAGTATGGAGCAAAATCTTAAACCACTAAGCTCAACGCCACAGATATTATAGTACAACATAAACTAGAGTAGTTGAACTGGGACAGAAAGCACAGTGACACACAGGGGGATCCTTCATGGTTAGAAAAAAAAAAAAACAGCTACAGGGAAGGAAAAACAACTAAAGACTTGTTGTGTAGAAGTGGGAAGTAAATGAAAGAGCAATAATGTGCTGGTTTAACTATCATCACCTCATTTAGTCTCATCTAATCAACTTGAGTGATGTTAATATGCAGATTAATCCCATTAAAACGCACACGTATCCTTCATAGTGCCTGCCGTAGATGAATGTAATCAAGACACAGTGATGATGATACTGAGACAGGTAAACAGCTTCTAATGACCGACAGGCAGGACGGCGTTTATTATTATGTAATTTCACTACTGTCTCACCCGCTAACTCTCCCCCTCCATTACTGGAGATGCCACCCCCATCACCTCCACCTCCCCCCTCCCCGCCCCCTCCTCTACTTCACTGACTGTTACACATCAGCTGCTGCCTTTGCTCTTATTTTACCCCGACATCCTCTTCCTCCCCCCTTTCATCGTCACATTATCTTTCTCCACGAAGGAAGCTGACTTTATTTGAAACGACTCTTTTGTCATGTTTTTCCCCCCCTTAGTCCTGAACTTCAGAGAGAGGAACCGGAAATGGGTGTGTATGCATCTATGTGTGTGTGTGTGTGAGAGAGAGAGAAAGCTCGGAGTCTTTCCTGACCTGTTATCGACCAATACTCGGCTTTCCTCATTTTCTTGACACACTGGCACTCTCTTGCTTGCTTTCTCTGTCTCTCTCTCTCTCTCTCTCACACACACACACACACACGCACGCACGCACACACGCACTATAGTAACTGCAACAGGAGGCTATGAATAATTTGCGAGTGAGTCGTCTCCTCAGCTGTTCTTCAGTTTTGGATTGGATTAAAGCTGCCAACTGCATTCACTTTACACCTCTCTTTCTCATTATTAGTTTAATTCAATTTAACCTAATGGCACAAATGTCAACAAACTCTCCTAATAAATAAAACAGACCCTTGTTTTTTCTAAATAAACTGTTATTTATGAAGCAGAACAATGAATCATACATATTAAACTCTTTTCCGTTTGCTCAGTAAGGTGCAGTTTAACTGTGATGTGATGAGCCGGGACCACATATTGTACATTTCCTCTGTGTGTGTGTGTGTGTGTGTGTGTGTTGGGGGGGGCCCAGCACTGACCCGTCTCATGATCTCATGACCGAACTGTAAAGTGATCAACATATGCGCTCATGCAGGCCGTGAGAGACAAAGCGCCAATTTGTTATTGCTTGTCTGTGGTATTTTTGCATTTCATGTGTGATGTCATCTTTGTTCAAAGTTTACTTCTGTCTAAGAGGTGGCAGTTACCTCACATATCCACCAGATCCACTACAGTAAGGTACATTTTCAAGCATGTCTTTGAGCTGATTAGATGAGGGATTGATTAAGAAAGCTGGATACATTGCCATCAATCAGTGTTGCTGCCAATTTGCCCCAGTGGCCAACTGCGGTACTGCAACAACAACAAAAAATCCCCCGTGGCCCACAATGTTTCCCTTTGTATTATTAATTTATTAAACCATGAAAGTTTAACATCTGTAAAGTCTTCCCATCACCCAGAAAAAAAGCAATTTTGAGCGTGATGTCATCCCAGTGTAAAGTCTATGACCCGAAGAGGGGCGAGCAAAAAACTAACGTAAACAAAGCTGAATTAAACCAAGAAGCAAGAAAAGGTTTTTGAACGGGAGCCATCTCAGTCCAAAGGTTTCCAGAAGCCACCTACAGCACAGGAGTACACTGTACAGTTAACGGAGTCGCTAGGTAACATATGCCTACAGCCTCGGTGAAACTAAAACTGGGACATAAAATGGAGAAGATTTGCCACTGTGGCAGAAATCCAGGAGGGAAAACGCAGGTTGCTCAGGACACAGTGACAAAAGACGACGATGGGAAATGTTTCCAGGAGCGGTGGGGGGGGGCGCTGGGACAAGTGTATCGCATCTCCAGGAGAGTACCTTGAAGGGGATTAGAAAGGTACTACTGAAAGATTTATAAATGAAAGTTTTTTTGTGTTTTTTTTTTTAAACTATTCTGTGATTTTTCTTTTTTGGGTGCCTTCCTAGTACACAGGTTAGATGCAGGTGAAAAACACATGCAGCAGTCTCTGTGAATCATACGAATCTTTAAAACACATGAACAAAGAGTGTCATTTACCACTTGTCATTTGGAAAAAAAACACAGCTGCTTAATTCACACGGCTCTGAACGGGGCTGTTGAAACAAGCAAAGTGAATTAAGAGAAGTTACATTAAATAGTTAACTAAAAGACAGGATTAATGTACTGAACAAAATGTTCCCTCTCTCTCTCTCTCTCTCTCTTTCTCTCTCAGTAACATTCACAACAGTCAACTTACAAAACAATTACACACCCAGCCAGTAGAGGAGCTTAATTCTGGCGATAGGAATGCAGACAGTTGTACAGCTGGTAGCTGGTTGGAGGGCAGCTTCTCTACTTCAAGCGTTTCAAAAACATTTGCCCTCACATTCCAGGTGGTGTGACAGCGTGTGTGTGTGTGTGTGTGAGAGAGAGAGAGAGAGAGAGAGAGAGAGAGAGAGAGAGAGAGAGAGAGAGAGAGAGAGAGAGAGAGAGAGAGAGAGAGTGTGTGTGTGTGCATTTCTTCTCAGGAGGGTGTCAAACAAGAATTGTTCATGAACTTTTTTCCTTGGCTTAAAGACTTAACTCTTAAATAAATAAACAACTGCTTGATGTGAGCACTTCAAAAGCAGATTTTTTTTTTTTTACTCAGTTTTATGGGGAACATTGGCAGCTAACTGCTCTCATAAATTTAAAGTGGATTTCTGTGGATCAAATACTGTTGTGCAGGTTGTTTTGTTTCTCTCTCTAAAAAAAAAAAAAAGGTTCAAAATCTTGACAGCAGGCAAAAAAAAAAAAAAAATCCTTATTGGAAAACTTGTAGATTTCAGATTGACTGGTGGAGAAGCTGAAACCAGCGTAGTGGAAACGCTGCAAAGCTGAACAATTCTGTGTAATTATCACAGAAATAAAGGTGTGAACAGTTAGCTAATGACGCTAATGCTCACTTCATGCTCACATGCACACGTCAAAAAGTAGGAGTTGGATCATGATTATAGTCATAAAAACTTTATTTAGCACTTTATGTATGTATATATATTTTTTGCATGGCTGTTCCCACTCACACCAGAGGTTAGGTGGAGCAGTTATGAGTGCTGCTTCACCAAAAAAAAAGACACTAAAACAACCCTCATGTTAACTATCTGTGGTCTGCCAAGTGACTTCATCCTCTGTGTGTGTGTGTGTGTGTGTGTGTGTGTGTCTACTTAAGAGAGAGCACAAGACAGAGAGACAACGAGCGAGCATCTGAGAACCACTTAACATGCATGACATGTTTCTCTAGGAGGCAGGCCGACGTTGCTATAGCAACCGGTGTGGGTCATAAGCCCGGCGGTGACGGCATATTTGATTGGCTGAGTGGAGGCAGGAGGGACCGAACTGAGCGGGGCGGGTGGGTGGGTGGGTGGATGGTGGGTGAGGAGGGGAGGAGGGGAGGGAGGGGGGGAGCAGAACAGAAACGGGACCAGTTACAGATCCAATCAGTGCTTCGTAAAAAAAAAAAAAAAAAATCTGAGTCTTGCTGACTCTGGCAGGATTCTTTCAGTGTTGGTGAAAGTTATTTCGAGATCGGCTTCTCTCTCTCTCTCTCTCTGCTCAAGATGTTTTCCTTTTGTGTTCAAACATACTCATCACAGAAGGAGCTTAAATGAGCCTCACGTTTCATCATTCAGTCCCGTTCGTGATAAACTTTACAACAAATCCCGACTTCTAAAAAGGAATAAGAACATAATCCATGGAGGAGATTTATGGGTAAAAGTGGAAGACAGCATTAATGACCAGCGTCATCCTGCAAATGTTCAACTCGCCTGAATGACGTCATCTACAGAGACTTGACCAAAGATTGCTGGTTGATCACTTTGTAACGTGGACGCTGCTTATAATAAAACCAGCAGCTGCAGTGTTTTGGTTTCTGATGAGCCTTCAAACTCATCAATCTAATTAATCAAACTGCTATTTAACTGTCAGACGAGGACCTGAAACAACACGACCCCGGTGCGCTTTCTTTTAAAACATCTGTTTTTGTCTGAGTTAGAGACGTAAAGATGATCTGATTGCCAACTATTTTGATAATTAAATAACTGTTTTAAGCAAAAATGCCAAACATCTGTTGACACCTTCTCAAATGTGACACTTGAATGCTTTTCTTTCTCATATATGATAGAAAACTGAACATGTTTGGGTTTTGGACTGTTGGTCGGACAAAAACGAGACATCAACACGTCGCCTTTGACTCTGGGGAAACTGAAACAAGGCAAAACAATTAACTGAGTAAATAATGGGCAGATTAAATCGACGCCATCAGTCTGAACACCTATAAGGCGTTCAGACAGACAACAGCAGCCCTCAAATTCATTTCAACAAGGCCTCGACAAAAAAAAAAAAAAAAGTTGACACTAACTTAACTTTGTCCTGCACTGCAATACTGAACCCAGCAAAGTGCAGCGTTCGACAATCATCAGGCGAAAAAAACTAAATGATTGTTTGTGTGAGTTCAGAAATCCTTCCTCACAGTATAAACCTTCAAACTCATGAATCTATTACTCAAACCGCCCTCTGTACCTCAAACAACTTGCCCCCCCTCCAGATCAGCTTATGTTTTTTTTTTTTTTTTAATGCAATGCAGTCTTTTGTCTGAACGCCCAGTAGACGCTCCGCTGAAGGTATCACCAGAAGTGAATTAATGATAGTGAAGTTGACACGGAGGAAGACAGAAAAAAAAAAAAAACCCTCAGTAATCTTAATGCTGAAATAAAGACCAAAGCCATTATATGTTGTGATCTTGTGAAGCACTCCTCTCATCGCTCTACATCGACACGCTCAAGACAGAACAAAAAAAAAAACAGAATTGCTTTAGGTGTAAATGAATTCATGACACAACCTGATAATGTATGATGTATCCATTTAGTGATGCGGCGGCGCCACGACAATAAAGCATGTGTGAATTCCTATTCAAAAAGCAATGAATCGGTTTCAATGCCAGACGCTTCGGTGTTGAGACAACCTGAATGTAGAAAAGCATAAATTTGCCTTTACAAAAAAAAAAAAAAAACACCTTCCACTAAAGCCACTGTCTCTCACAATGACCTGGAGCCTTTCAACTGTGAGAGAGAGAGAGAGAGAGGAGGAGGGGGACGGGGGGGGTTTGGCTGAAAATGGTCAGTTTAGAATAATATGGCTTTATTGCCTCAAGCCAAAAAAAACTAGAGAGTCTTCTCATCTCAACAGCTCTATTAACAGTGCGTCTACATCATTATGTCATCCATAAAGATGGTATAATAATCACACAACAGTGAACAGCATGTGACTGTGTTATTTTAGTAAAGGGAACTTCTCTCCTCTCTTGTCCCCCCCCCCCCCCCAACCCACCCTCCTCTTCGTCCATTACAGGGTCAGTCACACTACAGCTGGTAATGATTCAACCACACTTGTCACAGTGACACTTCAATGAAGTGGATGCCGGCAGCCGCGAGGGCTCAACACTTTTATGACCTTCGTATATAGATGTTTCGACATTTCGAATACGACATAACGCGTATTAAAAAAAAACTGAAGAGCTTCTCTGATATCGAGTTGCACTTCCCGTTTTAATCGTTTAAATGTTCTGATGGACAATAACGAGGATTTAATGGGTGATAAACAGCGAGGTGATGATTGTTTTCACCTGCATTCCTGCTCAGTGAAAAGAGCTGCTGCTGCAAATATTTTCCTGCACACACACACATATTTTACTGCTGTCGTGGTCCCCGCTGGCTGATTCTTCTGACAACTATAACCTGTGCTGCATCTGCCATAATTGGCCATTATCTCTACACACAGAGTGTGGTAAGCCCATGTTTCTGACACAGAGGGGATACACTTGTGTGGCGTTTAAGACAGAAAAATCACACGACTGGATTTTTACCGCTAATAACACCAGAAGGGGAAAAAAAAAAAGGAATTAGCAAAGAAAGAAAGAAAAAAAAAAAGACTTTGAAATAAGGACGGTTGTTCAGATACTATACGTATCCAATAAAGCCGATGAAGACTTGCTCGCCTCTTCTGTCTCTGCAGTCAATAATTCAGGATATGAGAAGTAAAGCAGTATTAACACTTCCCACTAAGGCCGCGCTTGAGAACAATATGTAAATGTATGAAATGGGATTTGGTATGGCGAAGGAAATTCAACATAAATAGGAAAGATGCATTAACAGAATGGAAAATAACCCAGAAAAAATGATGTAATCTTTGTATAAGTTGTAGCTAATATACATGGAAATGACTTTTAAGCCTGCTAGGGGTGTTAACACGTCACGACTTTCCTCGGTTCGGTTTGCTCTCTGACCCAAACAATTACTGTCAAAATAGTTCAATAATCCACTTATTCCAACATGTGGAACAGTAATCATATTTATTGACTGTATATTAGTGGCTTTGCTGTTGTAAACTTTACTGTTGCTGCTCTAGAAACAATATTTAGTTGTATTTAAAATATAAATCAAATCTAATCCTGTTCTGAATTTTATTCTTTGACTCAAAAACTCTTTAGTAATGAAAAAGAACCAGTAAGAGTATGAACTGGACCAGTAAGGGTTTGGATAAGATAAAGATAAAATCCTAACAATACTCGTCCCTACAGCTTCTGTTATTCTGTGTTTATTATTTTTTTTATGGCGCACAGTGTGATCACTCACAAAACTGTGAAGGATTACTTCAGGCCGTAGCGCTTACATATCTGTTTCACTCCTTTCTTTGATTAAAAAAATATAGAAATTTAGTGCAATGTGGTGTTTCGTCATTAAAAATTCATTTATATTCATTTCATTCGATGTATGATTCAATTCTGAATAGTTTCTTACTGAATTGTTGAAATTTTTATTAATCCGCCGCACGAGGAGATCCTGATGACAAAATGTGCTGAAACTGAAAAACGCAGAAGAATTAAAATAGAAAACACTGAATCTGGTAAAAAAAAAAAGAAAATGGATTTCATAGAGCTTGACATGAGTAGCTCGGAGAAAGTTCAAAGTGAGCTGCTGCTGGTGAAAACACGAAGGAAACGCCAAACAAACTCGACACTGTCGGTTTAGTAGAACAATAAATCTAAATCTGCTCATGAAGTTAAAACTAACAGAGCGCAGGTGTACTTTGTGAAGTCAATATCAACACAAAGCCTCTGCTCACATTAGAGCAAGCTGCTACTGATGATTATTTTCATTTTCTATTAATCAAGTGTAAAAAAACCCGTCTCAGTTTATCCTCTCCAAAATGTACAATAGAAAACTGGCAAATCTTCACATTTGAGAAGACAGAGTCAGTGAAGTTTTGGCAAAAAAAGCTTCAAGAATGACTTAAAAGATTAATCATTTACCAAAATAGTTGCTGATCTACAACTTGTTTCAAGCACATATTGGCCAAAAAATGTTTTTTCTCTGATTAAAATGGAAAATCTTAAAAAAAACAAAAAAAAAACAGATGGCTTACATCTCAGCTTACAGCCACTTTCAGGGTGAATTGCGACTTGCTCTCAGATATGATGAACATATATTTCACCAGGAAAAGGACTTGATCGTTTCAAGAGCCAACAAGATGGCTAATAGTTATGAGAAAATGACCATCTGTGGTTTCCGTTTGCTTCTCTCTCTCTTGAGAGAGAGAGAGCTCGTGAAAGTCGGGAGCTGACGGACACAGCCGAGAGATCAAGTACCTTTCTCTTGATGGGTTTCCACATGACAGGGAGTGTTATTACCTGTTTTAGTGAGCTGTCACAGAGATACACTACACTTACTCCAACGGAAAGCGCTGACTACTTCCAGCCTTAAACTTGCAGATTTAGGGATTTAGCACACACAGTGGGCAAAGGGACAAAAAAAAAAAATCATCGCCTCTGATGCTCAACATATCTATATGAGAACCTTTTATTCTGAAAAGCCTCTTTAAGGAAAATGTGCCGTCACACACGGACAACAACATCACTGCACAATCTCCTCAATATCTCCTCAAAATAAATAAAACAACAACAGCCAAATGTACAGCTCTGCAGAGCTCTAATAGACTAGCAAAAGCTAAAGCTGCTTAACTCTTTCTCCTTTACTCACTATAGCCACTATAGCTGATGTTATACTGAGCTCACACTGAAGGGGATTAACTTTTACAACTCTCCTTTCTCTCTCTCTCTCTGTGGATAATCAGAGGTGGTCCGCACACATAAATCTGACAGGCTCAATCATTAAAAAAAACTGATCGGATGCAACCTCTGCTCAGCATTTGTCTTCATAAGGTTGGTTTCTGTAGCAACATGCCCGCTACAGACTTCAAATGAAGTCATTTTTTAACTCGCCTCAAATAGCCATTTACTACTTTCATTATCTCTTCAAAAAAAAAAAAACAAAACAAAAACATTTATCTACAAGCTTCCGGCGCTTTGGGAAATTTGACCCAAATCAGTCTCAGCCATTATTTGTAACTGTAAACCACACTGCATATCATCTGCTCTCTCTTCCCCCGGCAGACTGTAGTCTCCTCCGTATACATTTTACCGCCACGCGATTTACGACGGTGTTATGATGTTGTAAGGACGAGAGAAGGCAAGAAAGTGAGCCGAGTCAGGTTTGCCGCTGAAGAATAACACTGGAGTGTCGGAGGTGAGTGTCGCCGGGGCGGATTAGTTGATCCCGGATGGATTTAAATGGATTTGGTTAACTTGAATCTCGGTTGACCCGAGAGCGGCCTCTGGGAATCATCCCGTGACATGAGAAGGAGAGGGTCGAGCCTTTCAGACGGCGGGTCACAGCGACACTGACTTTGCAAAGAACTCAGCAAAAACGTCTCCTAATGTGGTTCGATTCCTCTGATGTTTAATGTTTTGGAAGTGTTGTTAAACTCTGAAAGAAAACCGATTCTTAAGCAGAGCGTGCATAAAAGCAGATTGTTGGCGTTTGTCAGAACTGACTTCACTGCTGCTTTTCCCTTCAAATGCCAGAAGGGCGAGCCCTCCAAATATGCAAGAATGTGTGTAATTGTCTACACCACCTGGTTAGTTGCCATACAGCCCTCCAGACATCTTACAGTATGTGTTGTAAAGTGCATCACAGCAGCTCAAAGTAAGATAAATAGCCTGTAATCAAGTCAGAACTGCTTCATGTGCAGTCCTGAGCTGTGAGCGACTATCACTGCTCGTCCTGTGGGTTACACATCTCTGCTCTTTTATTACACTTCATGAACTCTCTCTGCGATCGCTCGTGCTTGTGACACGGATAAGGTTTAGTGCAGGGCTGAAAGGATTCGCAGAGTGATCGATAAGTGGATCGAGTGACTATTTTCATTTGTGTGAGTCGTTTATCAAACTATCTTTGGGCCTGTTGGTTCAGACAAAACAAACAATTTAAAAAAAAGACGCACGCTCGGGCTTCACATTTAACAGACCGAATGATTGATGAAGAAAATCATCATCATCACATTAATTGATGATAAACATAACACATAATTCATTCTAATTATATTATGACCAACCATCTGGTGTATTTAAATCACTGCAAGTACAAAATATGACCTTCAACATGAACCTTCTGTCATATTTTAAGTAAATACGTCACATTTCTCAAAAGTAAGTAGCTCTGCAATATATTAACTTAGCTAAATGCTAACACGAGGATGGCGATATGCTCACAACAACACTGCCAACTTGTTGATGGAGATCATGGATGTCATCATAGTTCAACATTTAATAATGAACATTTGGTCTTAAACACAAAGTGCGTTAGAAACGTTACAGTTTGTGCATAGAGACTATAAAGCCACGCAGTTAGCTTAGCTTAAAAGTACAAATGTGCCTTTAATTATTGAATACTCCGCTCTAGTTATGGGCGAGTAATTGTGCAAGTACAGTTAAATGACCGACTGGCCATTGTCCATTAATTACATCACGCAGCCTTAGATGTGTCTGTGCCAGTGATTGGATTTTAATCAGTCAGGTTCATGTCCACAAAACTCCTGCCAATAAGACAGCAGTTATATTTTCTTATATGTCTCCCACTAGGAGAAAAAAAAAAACTGGCAACCTCAAAAGAACATCTCTCTCTGACTGCTGTACTCATTTATTAAAGGTTTCATTTGATAAATCGGCCGAGGTCATATTTAGTATGCCTGTAAAAACCAGTGAGAAGCTGTTAGCTGCTATACAAATATAATTGAGGGAGAGGCACTCACAGGAACGGCATAGCAGCAAACTGACATATGATGCACATCTATAATTAAATATAATAGTATAGTGCCTGCAATCACAAACCACTGGAGGGAAACTAGTGAATGTGAGGATCTCCTCTCTTCCACAAAAACAGTCTGGCGAGTGGCCAGCATCCAGTCAGTTTAACTCTAAATAAACTACTCAGTTTTAACATTCGGAGGCTGTAGAGGGCCAATGAGGGCCTTTCGCAGCGGTATTATTAGTAAAACATGCCAACTTTAAATATTTCAGTCATCCCAGAAGTTTTTCTGCTCGTCATACGCAGCACCGGCTATGTTTTTGCTTAAAAAGTGCATCGGCCAGGAGCCCTGCTGAATCAGATAGAGGGTAGTGCTTATTCTACAGGCTGGTATCTTATTGCAACAGACTGGCTGTTTCACAGTTCAGATCTGCAAAATACATCAGACGAGAGAAGGAGGGGGAAGAAAAAAAAATATCATAAAGAGGGGGATAGGTACTGATGGAAAAGCGTGAACGTCTTTCAGTTGTGTGCAGCGTTATATTTTCATTTTATTACTTAAAAAAGGTCAGCGTTCAGTTTTGAGATACTGCTGTTTTACTGTGAATAACTACATTGAAATAACAGTGTAAGAAGCACATGGTTCACAGCCACCAAACAGCCTAACTTGACAAGATTTATCTGTTTATGTGCAGATAAAGGTGCAGCGGTATACAGGAAATGTCTTAATCATACCGCAGAAGGGAGTTGTTTGAGTGTTTTCTCATTATGATGAGTATATACACACTATCTTAACACAAATCCCGGTAGGTGGATGACAGACGTGACCTTTGTGGTGCACAAATTGAAACCCCAGAATGACTTTAAACCGTGTTTATCCAACGACTGAATAGAAACCTGGGTGTAATAATGGTGTTAAACTTAACAAACCAATTATGATGTTCTTCTTTACAGACTCAAGTCAAGTATGAGATCGGTGACGCTTTGTCAGACGTGTCACTTTGATTGATGGCATTTCAGAAGTGTCTGTCACCAGTACTTAAAGTCGCCCTGTGTGTGTGTGATGTGGAAACTTAAAAGCCTCACAAACACTGAGGATGGACCTTTCAGTGAAGTGGGAAACATCTCGCGAACTTGCGAGATCGTGACATTACGTGAGAATCTGTTAAGGTTCTTCGAGTTAAGGTAAGATAGTGATGGACAGACGGTTCATCCAATCACCTGCTAAGTGCCTACTCTTTTTTTCTTCTTCCCCCAAACAGTTTCTAAGGACGACTTCTCAGATGGTTCTGTGTTAACAAACCATCTGGCGAGTCAAGTTAGATGTCTGGTGCCCAGCAGTTAAAACTTCTGAAATTAATTTACATATTCATGAGAGAGAGAGAGAAAGAGTGTAGATGTAATTTTTTAAGGATTGTAACAAGATAATTGAATTTCTTTTGTGTAAAAACCAGACACGTATCAGACATAAATCATTATTCAAAGCAGAGAACTTTATATACATCTTAACACGGGTGTAGAGGAGCTCTTAAAGTGTTGCTCACAATTTGCTCAGCTGGTATTTTTAATTTAGAAAGTGGACAATTTAAGTTTCGGTTTCTGTTCACTCTCTTTGTTTCTCTTCATATATTTTATACCAAAATTCACTAATTTATGTGTGAGGGGATCAAGCATATGCATCTGTAAAAAAACTGCAGCTTTTATAACGTGCTGCATGAACTGCACATTGTTTCTATATTGATCGACACTTCAGTAACCAGGTTACAGCCGGCTTTCAGTATCTTGATTTCTTGCAACTTCATGCGAGTGAGAAATCTGGTGTCTGTATAGAGGATTACATCATTTCCCCAGCTAGATTTCTCCTGGAGAATATGCCAGTTTCTTGGCCATGTATACATGTAACCGGGTTTCCAAGAGGTTTTCTTTTTTAAAGTGCATGTGTGCAGGACAAAGACAAACACAGACAGAGAAAGCATCAGAGTAACGAGCTGAAAGCGGAGATAATTACGCAAAGCAATGTCTTCTCATGTTTAAGATAATTCTATCAAAAGGTCCGACTAAACACAACTTAGTCTGTAAATGCGTCAAACATGAGATTATTTGTTAAATTAAGACACTTTCACGTCGTCAGGAGGAGCTGTATTCTTGTTTGTTTGTCTGCCTGTTGTGTCTCACTGCAGCATCAGTCAACTCCAGCACATATATACAGTAAACAAACACACACACACAAAAAGCCAAGACAGTAAAATCTTCCATCACTAACACAGTTAAAATAAGACAAACAAACTCCCAAAAGAAGGTTGAGCGAAGGCCAGAAATCTAATCAATGACCTTCTTGCACGTGTACGCAGATTTACAGGAACCGGGTTGCTACTGTGCACGTGAACGCGTTCTCCGATCGACCAGAATAACCTGTTCTCACGACTGAATGTAAACACGCAGACTGTGTAAACTGCATTTGAGAAATGCCTTCAGACAGTTTGTATCGGCATTAGAGAACAGACAGAGGCAGCTGGGGAATAAATATCAAGACAGATGCAAACAAAACAGACAGATGCACCCAAAAAAAAAAAAAAAGAAAAACCCAAATAGGAACAGAAACAGAAAACTTTACATGCTGCACCAATAACCAACTAAAAACAGGAGGTTTGTGACTCAGTCTGCAGTCCGAAAGCACGCATCACATACAAGTAGAGATTATAGATTTTGATTATATGATTATAGTCAGAGGGAAATGATTACGCGTTAATTTATTTCACAATACTATGAATGGATCAACGTGAGGGAGGATAAGACACACTCTGCCAAGGATTCTGCAACAGTGGGTTGAAGTACAGCAGTAACAGAGCGAGTCTCAGGTTAACAGTGAATAAGAAAAAATGAAAATAAATAATCCATGCAGAGATGAACCTGGACTGGACACTGCAGTAATGTCTTCAGTTGATTTATAATCTTAAAAATATAGTGTTTTTTTTAATATTTATCATTATTAATATCAGATTAAGATGAACTTTATGGACCCCTGAAGGAAAATATTACTAATGTAGGTCATAAAGTGAAGTGTTTTTATCATCAACTGACATTTTTAATCATCTATTTTAATAATGAATCTAATTTTACGTGGCCTGAGTCTATTATTGTTTTTTTTTTTTTTGGTTGTAGTTTCAGTAAAAATGAAAGAATTCAGGTGTTATTAAATCACTGAAACGCAATGAATTACATCCAAAGTATAAGAGCTGCAAGTCAACAAGATCCTGAACCGTAACCTAAACGTTTTAGTCGACACAGATGGGAGGAAGCGACAGGATGTGAATGGTTGCACTTGGAAGCCCTTGAGGGGATTACAAGCGTTCGTTTCTAAAACAGTGAAATGCTCCTTTTCCTGCTTTGTTGCCGTCGGTTAACGCTGCGCTGACTCACCGCTACTTCGTTGATTGTAAGTGACACTTTTATATTTAATTCCCTCCTGACTCAGTGTTTCATTAAGTGACTCGGTGTATTACCTTCGACTTGAGTATGTGTGGCTGGGATGGTGGAGCTCAAAAGATGTGGCATTAAGTTTTTTAATCCTTGAGCAGCGATTTTTCCTTCTGTGTGTTTAACAAACTGGACATCTGTCTTCTTGAACGACCCCCCTGGCTATTCTTAATGTAGCCAGAATACTCCCACACTCATGATTTAAGGTGTTTTGGAGGATACAAAGCTTCAATGTTGGGTCCCTTTAGCCAACACCAGAACACTTCTCAACTCCTTTAGCTAGCGTAGCCCCCCAAATAAACATAAATAACGGGATTTGCTCTTTTGACAGCATGTGTAACAATCTGAACTTGTTGCAGCTCGGCTTTTTAAGCATAGGCTGCCCTTTTTTTGTGTCTTCAAAATTGTCTAGTCTCATTTAATTTTCCTCACAGGACAGCTGTTGTTCATAGCGAAATAACTTAAATAACCATAATGTCCTGAGTTTTAAGAGTGAGAACAGAAACGCTCGGTGTAGCTGAGCGTTTGAAAGCGCGGTTAATATCGACGCATCCCTACATACGAGCGACGCCTTCGCTCGTTTTGCACTTCTTAACCTGCGCTCTCCCGTCCTCTCTCTCTCTATCTCAGAAGCTCTTTGTGGTTACATTTTTTTTAAATAAAGAAATGAAGTCTTATCAGGCACAGGAAGAGTAGAGCAGAGCGGACCTCCAATTTGGTCTGATGATGCATTCAATCTAACACCTGCCAGCTCAAATTAAAATGGAAATAAAGTGATGTAAGCGGCGGCACACAAACCAAAGATGAGAAATAATTGAAATGAATGTCCTTCACTTCTGCCCGATTCAGACACGCCTAGTTAAAGTTGATAAAAAAAAAAGAAGGCAGAAATGGCGACGGGTGAATAATTATATTCACTATTGCTTAATCTTCCATGCAGCTAAAAAAAAAAAAAAGTGTTCAATAGCGCTTCAGTAAATTGGGAGTCTCCACGTTTAAGACAGTATCCTGCTTCCCCTGATTCATTTTCTCTCATCATCGCTGGCAGATATGTTAACACTGAATTTGTTAACGGCTAGAAGGAAGTGGAGGATGTGTCATTACCGATCCTGAAGTGTTTGAGCAACCGAGAGGGGGGAAAAAATAACGATGTACATGTTTGACCGCTAATAAACTTGTTGGAGATATTTATGGACCCGCAGAGCAGAAGACTTCAGGGAAAAGTGTTTGTGAAAAGGCTACAATCCATTTAAAGCAGTGTTTGTTTACTCTGGACTGTGTGAGGACTAAAACTTAAACAATTAGATGATTCATAGAAAATTACATCGCAATTATTCTGATAACTGAATAATCATTAAAGCTATTTTTGGAGCAAAAATGCAAAAAAAAAAAATGGTTCCAACTTCTTAAATGTGAATATTTGCAGGTTTTTATAGTTGTGTTAGCTTTTTTATGATAGTAAATTGTCATAGCTATCAGTTAAACTGCAATTTGACCATCATCATCATTTACAGCTATTTGTCTAAAGCGACGTACAAATGAGGTGCAATCCAAGCTAGAGTAGATCAAGGAGAAGCTTTCTAGAAAAGTGCCTGAGCAGCCTCAGTTGCACCTGACAAATGCCACAAAGCTTTCAGGTGCACAAAGTCATCTGTAAGTGCCTAGCTGAATTTCTTCCTTTTTGAGAGAAGAGAGAGAAGAGAGGACTGAGAGATAAATAGAGAATCGAGTCCTGACTTCTGACCTAATTTGAAACAAATAGCAGCAACATCCAAAAAAAAAAAACCCTCTAAACTACAACAAAGAAAAGAACCTTTAAATATCAGCGAGCTCTCAAGTCTCTAACCGGACTGAAAAGCCAACCCAGAGTCTGACTAGTGTGCTTGAACCGCAAATCGGTCCCTCTGGGGGCCCGTAGCTACGAGCTGAGCCACCAAGACAATAATTGCACTTTATCATGCTGCCAGCCTCCATACATATCGAGACCAAAAGAGCTATGGCCTTATAATGTAATGTGGAACAGCCTTGAGGCCGACTGTGGCCGTCTGGTTTAACCAGATTATGATTATGTCACACGGGAGATTACCCATCCAACACAGAGAAAAGTCTCAGTCATGTTTCTGCACACACACACACACACACACACATGCACAGCCATCTGTTACTGCCACAAACTACTGTACGCTTGTTCTCTGCAGCGCACAAAGCCTGATCTTAGCAAAAAGAGAGAGAGAGAGAGAGGAGAGAGGAGGGGAGTGGAGAAGGATGCTTGTGTGAACTACACTAACTGATAAGATCTCTGCTGAAAAATAGATTTTTTTTTACCCCCCCCAAATCTCTTGAGAGCCACCTCTGTGAATAAAGGATAAATAGTTCATGGAAAGAAAAAAAAATAAGGGCAAGGCTATTGAACGGTAAAAAAAAAAAAAAAGACAAGGCAATGTCCCCCCCCCCCGTATGTGTGTGTGTGTGTGCAATGGCTGCCTGCTTGGCTGCAGCTGACGCAAAATGGAGCCCTGAGAACAAGGAGAGGTGGGTGAAGGGGGGGTGAGGGAGCAAATTTTGGGGGTGGGAGGGTGGGAGGGGGTGAGAGCAGCAGGGGAGGGGAGAGAGGAATAGAAGAAGAAAAAGAGACTCATTTGTTCTTCTCTCATCTGTCTGGGCTCCGTCTCTCACCTTGGCCCAGATTTTCAGTCTGCCTCAGATTCACTTGTAATAAAGGGGGGGGGCGGGGGGAAGACGGGGCAGGACACACACACTCATAAACACACACACACTGACACACTCGCCTTGCGTAGGCCATTAGTTCTCACACCCATTATTACCTCCTAATGATCTAGCGGCACGTTGAAGATTTTCACAGGAGCGGAAGAAGGCTGCTAATCTGAGCTGGCAGATGTCAAAGCAAGGAGGAAAAAAAAAAGAAAGAAAGAAAGAAAGAAAAAAAAATACTGTTATGTAGCAATAATATACTGGCCCAACTATGAGCTGTGAGTGAGGGAATCAGAAGAAGAAGCTGGTGAGCTTTGACTGAAGCAGATGGCCGATTTTTTTTTTTTTTTTAAACTGTGTTTTCGAGGAGTATGCAAATCCAAAGCCAGGTGTCTGACACAAACGGAAAGACAAAGACAAAAAAAAAGGGAAACTTGCTGCATTCATAGTGAGAGCTATATTCAATAATGTGTTGTGAGAGAGGATCCTATCCTGCAGAGTGATGCACAAAGGCTTTATCTACTAGGGGCTAAATTACTGTTTTAGACAACAAAGAGGTTACTACTACAGAGCCGGTGAGACAAATTTAATCAACTAATTAGTCTAATTAAACATTCATATCTTGACGGGACCTCAGACTATCAAATTAGAGCTGAAATGATTGGTCAATTAGTCAATTAGTCCAACTTGGGTGGTGAGAAATTATAGGTGTAAACAGGCATTTTTCACTATTTTCTGGCGTTTTAAAGACAAAATTTTTAAAAAAGACTCTATCAATAATGAATATAATCGTTTGTTGCAGCCTTTCTATCAATTAAAGGCCAAAGGTTTGTGCGATTTTCTGCCAAATGAATAACTGTAGAAAGCGTGTCATTACTTTTGACAATTTGACAACGCGAGATAATAAGCTATAGTGGAATGACGAGATAATGGAAATAATTGCTGCTGCACAGTTGGGGGTGTGAGGGGGGTGGGGGTGGGAGGGGGGGCGACGACACCTCTTGTCTCCCTGTTTAACAGCTTTCCTCGTTGGATTGTTGGCAGTTTGTGGAGGTCGCCTGGCCTGGCTGGCCTGGCTGGGCTGGGCTGGGCTACGAGTACAGAGCCAGGATAGGGGCAAACACACACTGCTGATTCAATTCAATGAATCCAAGTGGCAAAATGAACATTCACAAAGCAAAAGTGGACATTGCAGGTAAATTCTGACTGTTGGATAAAGCTGTGAATCACAGGGTAGCGCATTCATTGTATCGTGGTTGTACGACAATCTGCATAACTGGCGACCTTACAAGCAGGTTATTGGCAACGATGTGACCGATCCATGTTGTGCACAGTTACTTTGTCAATGATGTTAAAAAACTTTAACTTCATATATAAAACTATTTTAATGAGTCCCACAAAATGAGGTGAACAGATTTTTAAAACTTGTGGGATCAGATCGGGAAAGAAAAGGCTGATAAAGCCGACGGTTTCCACCTGTTGCTAGTTTCTGTGTAGCACTACGCTGATCTAAAACATCATTAGCTTAACAGAATGTTTTAGTGTCTTTCAGCTCATTGTTTTGTTTTTTTTCAGCCTGCAACTTCATCAGTGTTGTTTCCTATCACATCCCTGCATCCCTATCTGACATGGTAAAATATTTGTTTTTTAATTAGTCATATATTATTTCTGTCCATCTCACATAATCGCCTTTACAACTTACAGTGAGTGTGCGATGCAGCACAAAGACTACGTACAAAAACACGCAGGCTACACGTACCATCAGTCCAAAAATAGGAAAAAATTTTAAAAAATCACCATAAACTGACAAAAGGCTGGAATATAAAGAGTTTTTCCACTTAAAAACATTTGCAAATGTCTTTTCATTCCTTTCACATTAGTGATTATGGCTGGATGCTGTTGTCACTGTGCCACTGTGAACAGTGTTCAAACAAACAGACAAAAAAACCCACAAACTGTTGACAGTTGTAGTCGTGGTTGAAAACTAATGCTGATACAGTGTTTGTCTGTCTGGTTTACAAGGAGATAACGCTGTAAAGATAATATGCGGTGAAGGAGGGGATAAGAAAGAAGGTTTACAGGCAAATAATCTGCTGGGAGTCAGACACTGCGGGCCAGAGAAGCCCCTTAATCCCCATCACACGGGACGAAAGAGCAGATGGGGTCTGAGCGATACAAACAGAAAGTACAGCCGGCGAACGAAACCGAAGCATCGCTGGAGAGGAAATCAAGCCTGTCACATCTCCACTTGTGGGAGATCTCGACGGGATTCGTCCCAAAAAAAAAAAAAGAATGGAAAACATACAAGTGGATAAAACTATTTTGTCCCAGCATCAAACTATCCAGCCGTGAATCAAATGCAGTTTCCTTAAGATGTTCGAAAATACAATTCAACAACTTTTTATCATCAATCTTGTTTATAGAGACTTTTTTTTTTTCTTTTGGAAGCTATCGATCTCTTCTGTACACGGTAAAAAGAAAAAAAAACTTCTTCATGATGTGTGTTGCCATTGCCAATAAAAAAAAATGGCAAATTTACAGTTTCCAGTCCTGTCAGGAAATCTATCTAGTAGCTCGCTTTGCTGAAATTCCTGTCCCGTTTTGTGACCACTTCATCTCCGATTCTGTACAGCAAACAGAATTGACTTGGAACAGGCCAGTGAATCAATATTAAGTAAGAGTGTGCACAAATAGCACTGACTGCTGAGACACACACACACACACACACATAGACTGCCAACGCCGGTGCTGAAGAGGTGGTATTTGCTGTTGTTTGAAGCTTGTAGTTAACCTTGCCCGTATAAAATGACACCTAGAGGATTTGCAGGTCTGGTCTGGTGCCAAATTTAGATTAGGAGTCCGGTCCTTCCCGAGCAAGAGTGAGAATTTACTTCCATCCCCAAACACCAACCCTCAGGGACTCAATAAGCATGGATGTCAACTGCTTTTGAAACTGAGAAAGCAAAAAAAAAAGTGATCAATAATGTATCATAAGCTCTTGTGCTTCTCTCCTCCTGGAGGGGAAAGAGAGATTATGATCCGCATCTTTCAATCACCATTTATGCAAAAAAAAACTAGAACCTTTCACATGACCACCGTACCGCTGGCCGATGCTCCGAAAAGAAATTCTTTCCACCGAAGAACAAGGAAACTGACAAATGTAAAATATGTAACTTCAGATACAAAACAAGTACCAAGATTTTTTTTTTTTTTTAAAACATGTGCGGCCTTTGGGGAAAATATTTCCAGTGTGTTGTCAGGTAACTATGTGAAATGTACAGAGACCTGCATCTGCTACAGCAGCACACAAAGACTCAGTATTATTCGTACAACCTTAAAACTCTCCTCCTCATTCAACGTGAGTGAAATGCTGGTGGCAGTCTTTTCTTTTGAGCCGTCTTGTCTGAGGCTTTAATAAGGTGTTCCAGTCTACAAAGCTCCTTTTTTTTTACAGCACTGATGTAGAAGAAGAACTGCTGTCAGTATCAACAGAGCAGGCAGTCCAAACACAGGTGGGAGCAACGTCTACCCTAATCGATATGGCTCGTTTTAGAAGTCGTGTTCAGTGCGACAACACCGCATTTCATGTTGAAAAACTAGCATTATGTTCCTGATGTAAGCGGGCTGATAACAACAACAATGACTTAGTTCCTTCACATCAGCCGTAACTGTGTGAAGCAACATATCACTGCTTTGGCATTTCAAGTGGCGGAAATAACAATACAGTAGTTTCTCACACGTTGCGCTGCTGGCGAGCGTATGTGGTTACAAGGTGAGGAGACGACACACATATACGTCTCATTGTTGAAGCTCGACTGTTACTGAATTGTTGCAGAAATTAGATCATGGCGAATGCCGACACACGCCGTTGTCTGGCTGAGATTTACGACTCGCTGTGACAAGTGTGCGCGGGCAGGAAAAAGTCTTTTACTTTGGCGGATGTAGCAACACTTTAGCATAAACATACTACATTAAATGTTAATGGGAATTCACATCGGAGACGAGACGTGAGCGGCTTGTGAGCGCTTTCAATGTGTTCAGTCTGTCGAGAGACACCGACCGTAGCCAGTGAGAGGATTAGGAGCCTTGATCAATCAATGTTAATACATTTAAAAACACATAGACAGCAGGATATTTGTGTGATTTAAACCAGTGGTTCTCAAAGTGGGGTATGGGGACCCCCCAGGGTTCCTTGAGGTGGTTCCACGGGGTCCCCAGAAAAAAAGGAGAATCATTTATTTCCACTATAATACCCTCCAAAAGTACCACAAAGACAGAATGTATGATTATTTTGGTTATGAGTTTCATGCACTTTCATCTTAAAAGTAAAGATTTTATCAGATGGGGGACCCCGGCCTGGCCTAATGTGTGTCAGTTTTGGGGTCTCTGATGCGAAAAAGTTTGAGAACCACTGATTTAAAACAGCTGTCTGTGCAGATTACGCTTCACTAAATGTGACAGAAATAGACTCAGGAGGGCTTAAAAACACACACACACATACACGGGGTTTCTGTGAGACGTGTGTCACTCACATGTGTCTCGGAGTCAGTGTGGATTAATACGTTTTATAAAAATGGAAGTGTATCTGACCGGTGAGACGTTTTGAGCGACGGACGTCAAAAACACATCTAAAAAAGGCTTTGTGTGTGAAGTGGCTGTTAGATTCAAGCGTTTAAAATGAACAGTAAACGCTGCGGAGATACACACGAGTGTCAAAAATAAAATGTGATGAGGAGTCGAAATAATTTTCGTGTTAACTTGTCAGCAGTAATTTATCGTAGTAGCTGGTTTTTAATGGGCCGCATGCCACAGCTGGTTGAAACTCTTAACAATCAAATTGCACTAGCATATGTTCATATAAAAGCTTCGCCATCAATCTAACTAGTAACTACAGCTGCCAAATAAACAGACTTGAGTAAAAACTCTAAATTGTCTTTTTGAAATGTAGTGAAGTGAACGTTTTCACACTAGTGTAAATAGTAGCCAGATGCCAGAGCATCAAAAATATTAAGCACTTTGGTAAATCATCTTTGTTGCTATCCACGTCTGTTCAACATGATCAGTGTAAAAGCTAACTAACTGCAGGCTTTAAGAGCAGAGGAGTCAGATCAACTTCACTTTGAGGCTTTGTTTTAAAAAAAAACTCCCAAAAAACAACAACTGCAGGCTTGTGTTAAGTCTCCTTCAGTATATCCTGCATGTAGAGAAGCTCAGATCCAGTTAGGCTCTAAGTTATTCATAATACAGGTGGTGGGTTGAAAGAGAAAAGAGCTTGTCCTGACTTTTGGGAAGTAAAGCCTTGTATTGTTTTCTCCACTCTTGACTCTTTAGAAAACTATATAACCACTGCCAGCCAGTCAGCCAGCCAGTCAGCCAGCCAGTCAGCCAGCGAGCAAGCTTGGCTGCATCAGCAAGCACACTTGTGCGTCAGCTGCAGGTAAAGGCAGCTCACTCAGCCTAGCAACCGCTGAGCCATGAAGGAATACCGTGGAGAGAGAGAGATCACAAACCTGCAAAACGCACTCATGTCACATGACGCACCTCGTCTCATTACTGCTCCTGAACCTGACAGCTGAGTAGTTAGACTTTAACAAATAAACTCAGCCTCCTTTATGACACTGGAAATCCAATCAGCTTGTCATGACGTTATCTGACCGATCATTATATCAACACTCTACTGACAGTATTGCGGTTTTCCTTTCTAATCAGCTTGGAGATATTTCACTGTGCAGAAGTCTTGGCCCAGGGCACAAAACTAGCACCAGCCAAGCTAAAAGAATATGCAAGTGGCTGATAGATTTGCTTCACTCACCAAAAACCACAATGCTAATCTATTGAGTAGCTGGTAAAAATCTGAACATTCACCAGCTGTTTAGCCAGTGGACGGTTAATCTTGCACCCAGTCCTGGCCGCGCTGATAATGGCTACAAAGCAAAAGCTAGCGTGTGCTATCATTTGGAGCACAAATTCTAGTGGTTTAGCCACAAATCTGTGTTATTGATATGTTTGTAGATCTCCACAGGGAGAAATTTACAAGCCAGTACACAAGCTGTGGTCACCAGCTGCTTCTGTAACCCTTGTTTTTTTTTTTCCCTCTTTGGTTTCAGTTAAAGGAGAGAAGAAAAAAAATCAGTTTGTTTTATACGCTTCCAGCTTAAACTTGTGCACAAAAAGAAACTGGCTCGAGCAGATGATTGATAATAACTTGTACATGTTGTTTCATATGCGGCTCACTTGTAGTCTATGAGCTCTGACTTGACTCTGTGAATACTGAATTCGCATTAGAACAATTTATGGCATCCTATTATAATATTTAAAACAGTGACAACGGTGCTATATATTATGCCCTCAAATGCTCCCTTCTCATCGTGAATGCTATTAACTCCTTGGCCAGCGGGTCTCTTCACACTTTGGCATCTCGCCACAGATGATCGCAATAAGCTGTGCAGGACGTTTCTGAACGATCAATATTTAGTCTAATGGCGCCTGAGTTTTCTGTGTTAAGTGTCATGACGCTAAGTAGGTCAGAACCAATAAGTTAGATCGCTCTGATGTCTGTGTAATGAGGCTGAAGCGACATAATGTTGTGGCCAATGAAGCTACATATTATACTGAGGAAAATAACCCTCGAAAACGTGGATAAAACTCAGCCGAGTTGTCATTTTCAATCATTTGTAGCTGCTATTTTTTTTTTAGCATCACTCAGGATAGACTGATCCAAAGGCTTAAACATGAAAAAAAGAAGCAAATGTTCAATTTCAACATGAACCTGTAATCAAGTCAAACAAACTCAGCTCAGTTTTTTCTTCTTCCTGGCTTGATTTGACCTGACCTGCCCGGCCCAGAAAGCAATGCAGCCAATTACTCAACAGGAAGCCACATCACATGGATATCCTTGCAGCCAAGAGGGTGACAAAAGTATTTTAGAAATGATAACAAAAGTCTGTTTGTGTACTGACATGACCGGAATTCAAGGCTTTTTTTTTCTTCTTTAAAACAATGAAATAACGGCAGTGGAAATGAATCATCCTACTCAACCGCATGTAAATAACAAAGTGCTGAGTTCTTGTGTAATTGTAGCATAGTATATATATATAGTAGATTTTCCCAAAGCAGCACCATAATAAAGTGTTATTTGGGGAAACTTTTAATATAACTGGTATATCAAATGCTGCCTTGTTGTATTATTTTAATTAACGCAATCATAGAGAAAGTTGAGCGAATATTAGAGCGCTTATTTCCTAACACTGGTCTTCTCTTCGGTTAGTTTCATTGCTAAAAGATGCGTTCATGAGATTAATATATTATTAGACGGAGAGATAAACAGACTAATGAGGGCAATGATATCAGGTTTCTATCTGATATCCCATCCTCCACCGAAAGGCTGGACGAATACGAAGAGCAGTTATTGTTTCTTCTTATAGCCAACATCTTGAATCAAGGTCACTGTGCAATGAGCTCTGACAAATGTCAAAGCCATTACATAATCTCCCGAGCTGTGTCATTATAAGCATATGGCTCGAACAAAAAAAAAAAAAAAAAAAAGCACAGTCGAGCTGCGATTGCCTCTGGCTCGGTAACTATCAAGTGGCACAATTTATAAATCTGCTGGTTCCAATATGATACTACGCCTAAAATAATCCTCTTTTAATACCTTTATGTTTAAAAAGGCTCGAATATTAAAGTAAAAGGCATTAAAAGATGTGCCGTTTGCTTCTTTTTTTTGTTTTTTTAAACGGTGTAAAGCCAATTCTCCTCTGAACAAATACCCATATTTGCATCAAAATTACATTATGTGCGTATACTACTAATAAGCAGCAATATGTGATCCTCTGTCTTGTATTACTGTGCTCACTAGGCTACTATTGGAAGAGCCAGGGCAAAGAGCCAAGCGACTCAAGGGATAGAGGAAGGAGGAGGGATCATTCACCGTTTCTGTTAACCCTTCATGTTATCTGAAGGTTTTAAAAAAAAAAAAACAATGACATGAAACCTACAGCTTGTCGTTGCCATTGTGTAAAAAATGTGTGAGGAATATACTGTTTTATTCCCAAGTCTAAGGCAGGGACACACTGGCACATAAGTCATCATAGTATTCTTCAAATGGAAGTAAAAAACTGTGTGGGAATTCAAAGACTGGTGAGAAGGGAGATAAAAAAAAAATAAAAAAAATCTTTACTACAAGCTGAAACGCAGCTGTTTCTTAAGCGTTTCTGTTCCGTTGGGCTACTACATACTTCCCTATTAACATGGATGTATCTGAACCAATTGATTGAGAGCCCGTTAAACTGTGTGTCTTAATGGTGGATGCCTGCAATACAGCTGCAATTGTGTTTTTAAGTGAGACCGAGCGACACAGCAACAGACAGCGGTCTATACGAGTTCCACGCTGGATAAGTAAACAACGCCTGTAACGCAACCCGACTATTATATATATATATATAAAAAAAAACAACCTCAAGGCTTTATGAGAGTCTTCGCAAAGAAGAGGGGCAAAGGTCACAATGTGTGTTTATGTATCTAGTGTGTGTAGATGTTATCAGTTAACTATTGTTTTCTGTAAGTTAAGAATCTGACGTTTGCAAATGTTTTAAATTTACAGCATCATGTTCGAATCTGATGTCTGTTTAGGAACAAACTACGCTACTCCACAATTTTGATAGAAATATGGAATATATTCAAAAATACTGATGATCTGAAAACAGCTAAAAGTGTTGATGTAAGCCAGATTTAGCTTGACCATGTGTTTCATGAAAATTACATTACTTTTTAATATTTTTCTTATTGCTTTCTTTTGTTTTTTTCATGTATTATTTAATATTCGTACAATCTTACTAATAAAGTTTCATTTACAGTACATTTTAGCGAAGGGAGAGATCTCTTGGGACAGACAACCCCAAATAAAACTGGTTCCCATTTAGTAACCCTGTGCAACAGATCCACTGGCAACACGGCAGAGCCTGTTGAAATAATCAAGCCCAATAGCTGTTGCCCTGCTGGACTTGACTGACTGTAGCAGGAAGGAAGAATATATAATTACACATCCACTTCCAGTTTATGTCTGGACTGAGGCCACCTTGAGTTAGCTGTAATCAGACGAGGTGTTTCAATATAAGAAGAAATACTGTGTTAATCCCAAAATATAGAGCATAGTTTGGACGCCCTAAATAGACTTTTCCAAATGTTAACAGATTGCAAGATTTCACAGCATAAAAACCAAAACGTGATATATTTTACAGGCCCTCTAAAAGCAGCTGTTTGCTCATATACATATGAGCATGCTACACTTAATACTTGCTTTTGCTTATGGAGATGTTTATTCATTCAAAATACACTAAAAAATCCAACAAAAACTTTTAACTTTAATATTTTAGGCATCCGTTTATTAAAAATAAATGTCAACAACAGGAAGAAAACCCATTTCCAAACTATCTACACTTGGTTTTCAACACCATGTGCAAAACCCACAAGTCTGCAGAAATGTATTGATTAACTTGTTCTGCAGGAATAAATGAAATGTGACTTTATGCATTATGAGGGTGGAAACACTTGAGTGATAAGACAAGTTGGCAGGAAAGCAGGGGGCCGCCGCTGCAGATAGCAATCCAGAAGAGACAGCCTGGATGAAGCATCACATGGCTGACAGTAAACAAAGCAGTTATGCAACAATGTGAGATTCATGCACACACACACACTGCCTGGAGGCACTCTGACCCACTATCAACAACCCCCCCAACCCCTCTAAAAACACATTGTGGAAAGGGGAGGGGACGGCCGAAAGACTGGAGCCCGTATGAACCTGTAGGGGCTGGCTGGTGGAGCCCATCCCCCTTAATGTGACTCATGTTTCCCCGCTCAGTGTTGCCTGCTTCCCGCACAGAAGGGGGCGGGAAGGGGAGAGAAGCGCCATAATAACATTGTTAAACATGCACGAGTCCAACAAGCAAACATTATATTTAAAAAAAGAAAGAAAGGTTTCACGTGCTGTCATGGGGGAAACATGCAACTTGTTTATTATCTGTGTTTGGGAGAAGAAAAAACAACAAAAGTCAGCACCACTCTGAAAACTTGAAAGCAGAGAGAGAGAGAAAGAGAGAGAGATGAGATGCTGCTGGTGTTGACAGGAAGAAAAAGTAGCAACTCAGTACACATATTGTAAATCTCTTGAGTGTGCAAAAAAAAAAAAAAAAGCAAAAACTGCCGTGGGTTGATGGCAAAGAGAGAGAGGAGGAGAGGCAGAGAGAGAGAAGAGAAGAAGAGAGAGAAAATGTACAACAACGTGGCGTTTGCGTGGTTGACAAACCTAACCACACACACAGAAAGCACCGTACGGCAGGAGGGCAATACTGTACAATCATAACACGGCTGTGCAAATGAGAGAAGGTGATGCTCTGATTCCTGCCTTGCAAAGAGCAAGAAAACACGTCACACCGCATGGCTCTTTATTTGTTGACAAGCCAAACTCCAGCGCCGGTTTGGGAAAATTGGTGGCGAACAAGGCCACCGCTGCGGCAACCACTTGCCCTTCTTGCAAGTTGTCTTGCCGAAATTTTTTGAGGGGGCTAGCCCGCAATGCTAATGGCTCTGCTAGGCTATAATGTTAACTGAGGAAGAGAGAGAAAGCACATTCACCTCCGTTAGCCGCTAGCGCCCATCCCCCAACCAACCAGTCTTCCCTGTCTGTGTCCACCATCTTTAATCTGTGCTCCGTCTCCCTTCCCACCGCACAAAACACGACAAAAACACAAGACACTCACCTTTCACGACCATCCCCGAATCGATTATCACCTTCCGAAATAATAAATCGATTTTCGTTATAATATCGTGGGTATTTTAATATTGAAAATTGGCCGTGCGAGCGGAACCGCGCCTTGAGAGAAGAGCAGCAATCCTAAACCGCCATCTGGTGGTATTTTCCTCTCTGTGATGCAGCGGGAGCGGCGCAGCCTCAGACCGAGACACAGCTGCCCCCTGGCGGACACAGCGGGCCGCGGCGGACGCGCGCCTCAGGGGGTGCGAGCACGGAGGGGGGGGAGAGAGAGAGAGAGGGAGGGGGGGCGAGGGGGAGGAGGGACCCGCAAAAGACCCCGCTAGCACAACACTCGCGGGGACGCGCACACGAGCAGAGAGACTCCCCCCCTGCACCCCCCATTTCTTTTTCAGATCAATTAATATTTAGGTAAGACTTTCTGTTAAAAAAAAATACGACATCCAAAGCAGTTTATAGGGTGCAAATTCATAAAAACAACAAATAAATACTTACTAATTTCCTCTTGGGATATTATAATCACTGCAGCAAGACATTAAAGTATAATGCAACATATACTATGACTACTATGATTTAAAATACATGACAAAATCCTAAAATAATACCACGATAGAACAAAATATACATATATATAGTCTATATAGCCTATATAGGGCTGCAAAAAACAATTATTTTGAATCATTTAGTCTGTGAAATGTCAAAATGTGCTGAAATATGCATGTCGCATTTTCCCAGAGCACTAAGCAACGTCTCTAAATGTCATATTTTGTCCAACCGACACTCCAACACCCAAATAGATTTAATTTCCTATCATATATGACAAAGAAAAGCGGCAAAAGCCTCAAGATGGAGAGGCTTGAATCAGCAAATGTTGGGCTTTTTTGCTTGAAAAATGACAAAAACGATGAATCAGTTATAAAAAAAATAGTTGTGGATTAATGTTCTTTTGATTGCTTCCCTTAATTGATTGAGTAATTATTGCAGTTCTTATAAAGTCACTGAGGAGCACATTTCTGCATTCTGGATTTGAGTAAAAAATCAGGGCAAAATAGCCCATGGGTGCATTAGCGACCTTTGACCTGGGGTTGTATTTGATCATTTCTCTGCCCCTCTCTCTTCTCTACCTGAGATGCAGAGAGAAAAAGAAAGAGTCAGCATCCGAACCTGGCCAAACTCCTATCCCATTTGTCTCCATGAGGTCCTAGGGCTGGAATTGGACATACATAAATTCAATTACAGAGCCTGGATGTACTCGCATTACTCACTCCCGCTCACTGTGGCCTGATAATACCAGGAGGAGAGAGATGGAGACTGACAGGGGAAGCAGTGGCTTCAGTTAATTATGTTAGTCCCACTTGAGAGTATTTAAGTGGATATCAAACACTTGCAATAGGTCGTGTGTGTTTCTGAGTGCATTAAACGCACCTCTGCTGCATGATCTTTGCTATAGATAATGCACCTGTGCGCTCAAAAACACACACAAATGTACCGGGTGGTGTTTCACCTAATGGACACGCTGTTGTTTGCCATAGCAACAGCACGTCTTGCCCATAAAAGCAGCAGCCAGACCCTCCCCCTGAGGTTATTTAATACAAACACACAGACACACTCACACGCAAATATTCAAATATTATTATCCCCTAATGTTTGGTGTAATGAGGCGTTCCACAGGTGTGGATATTACAGCAGCTACTTGGTCATTCTGTCAAAAATTAATCGCAGGAAAAACAGGGACAAAATGATTTGTAAGTCTTGACAAACCAAACGGAGAAAAATGTAATTTTCTATTATGTTTTTCTTAGATAACACTGCATATGCTTAAAGTAACATCAAAAGATCAAGTATGTGAATAATATCCTTATATAATCATTATCATCATTCATTTTGTGTAATTTTCACACTTTTCAATTCTTGCTGATTTCCAAACACACACCTATTTACACACGATAATCCTCCGGAGTCATACGGTCGAGTGCCTTGCTAAAGGGAACTTCAGAGAAAGTCTCAGTAATTCACAGCAACCATGCAGATGTCCTCAGTTGCTCTGGAGATCCAAACCAAGGCAATAATGCACTTATCTGTTGTCTGAAGATCTGTTTTTGATTCCCATAAAGACAAAACATCTTTTCTGTTCTGTTTTGCAGAGAGGAGGAGGTCAGAGGTCATCTACAGAACAGCAACACTGAGATAAACAAGGATTTGATGTTTTCTTCTGGGGTTATTTAGCAGGTCACAGACTTTCCAGCACGGTGGTTTGAAGCTGCCTCTTGTTGTTGATGTCTTGTTACCTTTTTTGTTTCATTTCGTCAAAGAAACAATCAAATCAAATAAAGTTTAAATCATCTCTCTCAAGGTAGATGCACCTGTTTAGATGACATCCTTCTCCAGAGCAAATTACATTGTGTGCAATAACAATAGTTCTCCGTGCTCGGTTGTTGACACCTGTAGTAAAGAAAGAGATGATTTTTGCAAGGCAGATCTGATGCAGCAGAGCATCACCGATGGGACGGCAACATATTTCTTTTTATTGTCTTTGTATCATCTGTACTCTGCAGCAAGTTTTTATGTTTTATTTGCAGTATTTTATTTACAACACATGCAGACATTGCTTCAAACTGTTGAACAAGCGTTTTTTTGTTGTTGTTGTTTTTTGCAGGATAATGACATCTCTCATGAAGTTAAAAACATATACTTCCATAATAACATATCAGCTGTGAGCCCAGTAATAACTATATCCTCCAGCTGCTGGACCCCTGCGATGCAGTATTTGCCATTTCAGGCCTTACCTCTTGAATAGCCCTGAAATTAAAAAAAAAATCTGTTCAAATTTTAATACACTGTATGTTCTAAATGTTTGATTTCAGGGCTGTCAGTGCACCCATTTAGACATATTAATTAATAAAAACCGATGAAGTATAAATGAACCTACTCTTACGAACTGCTAAATTAAATAAATCTCCAAATATAAATTCATAACTTTGCATATTCAACCTCCTACTACAATCTCATCAGTTAGATCTGAACTATTACAAAATCTAACCGTCAAATAGACACAAAATGAGCGCAAACACACACACGCAACACACACACACACACACTTCACGCCACACTTGAAAATAAACAGTCTGGCCTATTATCTTCTTGTCTTGTTGAGTTTTTTGAACAAGGTTCAGTCAAACTCAGACAAAGCAGGGCTGTCTCTGCAGAACATTGCAATATATTGCAGTGTTTTGCTGTGAATTGCAAGCTTTTCATTCTCCAAAAGAAAAATCCCCAAAACCTAAATATAAACAGTCTCATCTTCTTCTTCTTTATATTCATTTTGCCGACACCTACCCAGGTTAATATCTCTAAAATCTACCTAGTATTCAAGCTTGTGACCATGTTTGATTCAGACTACACCTTACTTTTTCAGTATGCATGGTGCAATGTTGAGTTACATAACCAGTAGACTTCTATGGCATGTGAATCAAAATTTCTGGATCCACGCTCTTATTGTTCAACACAGATTTTGAGGTGTGCCAGAACCTAAACGTCTACATATGTACACACACACACACGCAAACACGGCCTGTAATTGGATGCACACACATTCCTTTCTCAATCACCAGCATCCAGCACCGTCTAAAAAACTTTTCCCGGGGCTGTAACCATGGCAACAGAGGCTGTAAGCAGTGCAAACCCTTTTAGACGGTCAGTGTAATCACAGGTTATCACTCCAATAGTCGATAGCACGGACAAACATCTCAATCTGTGGGAAAACACAGGCCTCGGGGGGGCTCCGCAGGTTTCTTTGATGATGGCTCATTTCAATCCCTCTGCCTTTATTTTCGAGCTGAAGTGCAGTCATTTGACGTTTGAGTGAGAGTTATGTAATAAAGGTCTGTTTTATTCCTTTGCTCTGTCTCCTCTCTGGGGCTGTTGACTAACCGAGAGGCAGTTCTACGCCTGTATGCCTGTTCTATTTTTAATTTCCTCTGACCTTGCCTGCAGTATTTTTTTTTTTTTTACTCCGGAGGCCTTTTCTTTTTCTCTACCTCTCTGGCACCCCTTTTCTGACTCTCTCCCAAAGCCTCTCATGCCTCCCCCCTTTGTCTCTCCTCTCCTGTTCTTGCCCTCCCCACCTCTCCTCCTCTTTGCTTCCCCCCTTCCACTGCTGTGGTAATGCAAAATGTATGAGAGATCAGAGTGCTGTATTCGCTGGGAAAAAAGCCATTACAGTCTATCACAACCTCGCTCCCGAACCAGGCAGTCATCGTCCATCACATCCACCTCCTTCTTTCTCTCACTGGAACACACACAGAGCCAAGTTTTTTTGCTGCAGTGTGTGTGTGTGTCACTCTGTACGTCACCGGTCCAGGCTCCCATTTCCACTGAAGATCATTATCTTATCCCCATGTGAATCTCAGCGGTGGTGGTTTTTTCTCACTTTAGTTTTTTGACTCCCTTGTTTTTCCCCTCCACCACGGAGGCTCGGTGATGAATGTGTCCTGTCTGAGGTTGCGGTTCACTTATTTCTGCTCTGATCAGCTCTTCCTGTAATGAGAACAAGAGCTCAGACATCCAAGGACCCACGCTTTGAATAATGACATCCTGTTTATAGTTCATTAACACCCAATGCCCCAAAACAGATTCATATAATCCCCTGAGGCAGAGGGATATAGATTGATGCTGAATATGAATCTATATGAGTGAATATCTACTCTTTCTTTATTATAGAAATAACCAAACTGTTGACTTAACTGTGAAACATTTCAGTCCATGAATGGTAATATCTGTCTGAGAATCACAATGCTCCTGTGTCAAACAAGTGTGAAACTGGCAGAGACGTAATACCAACCTGCATGTTTGCCAGTGTATGCGTGTGTGTGTGTGTGTGTGAGAGCATAAGTTATAAACAGACAGACTGGAAATGTGTTCGAGGGGGAGTTCGAGAAAGAAAGATTCACACAGGAAAACACAGATGAGGTTGCAGCAGATACTCAGAAGATTTCAGGAAAAACCCAAGTTTAGCCCACTTGAAGTCAACTTTTCCCTTCCAGCTGCCACTGCCTCTCCTCCGCCCCACTCCATAATTCATTTAATCCTGACCAGAGACAGAGCAAGAGAGGCAGACAGTAAAGAAAACATCTTGATTCTGGCTCTCCCATGTGTCCTTGAATTCATAAAAAAAAAACCTCCCTGCCTCTCCCATACGCTCTATCCTCTCCATCCTCTCCATCTCCACTGCTCTCATCACCCCCACTTGCCCTCCCTCCGTCTCCACTTCCTCCCTGCTGTCAGCTCATCTCTGCTTCCCTTAGCGTATTCATATCACAGCAAGTCACCAACTCCTCCTCGGAGGCTGTGCCTTAAAGTCTGGATATGAACCTGTTCCCCCAAAACCTGGCTAAGGAGTAGTCAATTGGATTTAAACAGTGCCCTAAATAGCTGAGGCCGATGTACTCTTATTCGACGTAACCATGGAAACAGTGGATATTTCTCCTCATCCTCAGAGAAATAGCCTAAAGCAAATGCATAGATGAAAGAAAGAAAGAAAGATCTGCAGATCTACATAGTCTTTAAGCCTGGTCACTATAAATATAGCCCAAAGGACAGACTCATTACAAAACAATACACAAGTAAATTAACTTTTCCCATCAGTGCTCCATTTTTGCGTGTCGGGCTCATTTTTAAACAGTCAATTTGAGAAGTATTTCCAGGACAATTATGTGAAAACACCACCCGAGTTGTGTTTAATAAATAAATAGTTCAGAGTCTGACATCCCTATTTTCCACAGTGCTGTTTGTGTTTTTTAAGGGGAACAGGGCTCCTGAGAGTAAGCTCACATTTTGTCTTCTGAATTTTGTCTTCTGAATTCAAGGCAGGGTAGTTTTTGAGCTCTCTGACAGTCAGTACTTAAAAGGAACATCCATAATCTCTGCCATATCCCAGCATGCTCCAACCAGACTCTAGATTTCAAAAGCACTGCTGCATAACAAAACATGGCTCAGATAACGGGCTTGAAATGGGTGGCTTCTTTTAATTAACATTAAAAACAGAGCTGTCATAAATCTTATTTCGCAATCTTTAAGTACTGACGTAACTTAAAGCTGCACCAATAAATATTTTTACATGAACAAGAACAACCATTTTTGTTTTCTTTTAAAAAGCTCTGGTAAACCCTCTGCATGCTACGTGTCCATCTCCAAGCGACAGACAGATAAAGTTAGCAGTTAGCTGGTGAAGCATTTAGCAGCTAAAGAGCCAGATATCTTCTTCAGCAGCTGGTGGAGACCAAAACAGAGGTAAAACAAGAGTGGATATTGGACTCTTATTTGTTGGGTAGCCAGCTATGAAGCGGCAAAAAAATCTATTAGCAGCCCACTGTTGTAAAGTTATGAAAAATATTATGTCTGTTTTTGTGGGAATCTGACAAACGCCTCTTTAGAAACTCAGGTTGTCAAGAGAATCGGACAATTTTAGAAAAACGGTCTGCATGCAGCCAGGTTTTAATGAATGTTTTGATTGGCTGACACCACACATAATATATCATACATTTAGGTTTGTCTGAACATTGTTGAAATAAATCAACAAGACAAGAGGATGAGTCACACAGTTTCTTTTGAGGTGTGGTACATTGTGTGTGTGTGTGTGTGTGTGTGTGTGTGTGTGTGTGTGTGTGTGCATTTGTGTTTATTTGAAGCTAGTTTTTTCCAACAGCTCAGATCTAAATTATGAGACAGCTGGCAGCTTGCAAAACGATCCACGGCTTTGTTTTTGATGAGTGTTGAACCAGTAATGTGTTGTTTTTGTAGATGAATATATTGGTACAATGGATGTTGATTTACAAGGAAGGATTATACTCTTGTTCTGTCATGCAAGCTTGTGTCATCAAACCATTAAAAGCTGAAATAAGCACGATGCTGATGTAAAAAAAAAAATATTTCAATTATTTCCTGACTGAATGAAATCATTTTGCTGGATACTTAAAATCCTTGAAGGTCAAAAGGTGCCTGAATGTGAATCTAATCTGCCATTTAAACCACTTGAATGGATTATTTTACATAAACGGGTCACTAAATTCAATTTCTTAACAAATGACTTTGCTGAATTTCGAATCATTTTTGAAAATTCTCCTTCCAACAAACCTCTCCTCACTACTCAATTCCTGTTTTTCTTCCTACATGGCTCGTATATAACTCTGATACATAACTACTGAAGCCAACTAAATAATGCAAGGATGTGAAAAAAATGATCTCTATGAGCTCATTTGAGTGCTGAATGTGCATCCTGACAGTGAACTGACTAACGAGAATGACAGCAAAGCCTCGAGATTTCCTTGTTAAAGCATCAGTGCTGTCTTGGCACGGCTAAATTTGATATCTAGTCTGGCACACTGTCATCACAGAGCCAAGAGTTAAAAGTGAAATCACCAGGTAAAGTAATTGGTTGGCAAGGAAACACACACACTCTCCAAGGCACTCATTTGATTATCACTGATATGGAAAAAAAAGAAAACAAACGCTGTCATACACCAACTGGTTAATTTTCTTCCATAGATTGTTGTTGATTTTTATGGGCTGTTTTATTCCCATGATCCTAATTTCTGGGGCAATTAGTGAAAATTCTGATTATCATCATATGCTCATGATTACATACTTTATTTGATCTTGCTGTTTACCACCGTGCGTCTCGCTGAGTCCCAGCAGAAAAGTCATTCTCCTGTGCTAACAGCGTATAGCAGCAGCCGGAGGCTTCTTATTAAACAGTAGGATGGTGAAACCTAACAACAGTCAACCCAGCTGCATCTGGCAAAGGTTAATACAGCTTGAAACGGAGCAGAGCACACAAGTGTTATAAGCAGCAAAATGTCAAAGCAATTACTGTCAGGGTGATGAAAGTGTATGAGATTGTGTGGTGTTTGTGAGAGAAACATGCAGAGATCCTTTGAAATCTGCCTCCTCCTTCTTATTTTTTTATCTTTCCTCACCGTTCTACAATCATCATTTTATTCAAATCTTAAACTTCAACCAAAAGTATGTCAACATGTGATCGTTATAACTGCCCTCACTTTTCTGGGAAAGCTTTCCGCAAGAGTTTGGAACATGGCTGCAGGGATTTTCTCCTGTTTCGCCACATAATCATTAATGAGGTCAGCAGGGATGGGAGGGTTACTTTAAAAATGTATTCCAATACAATGACTAATCACCTGTTAAAATGTAGACAGTAACCCATTCCAAGTAACATTAAAGTAATGTAAATTTGATTACTTTCCTTTACTTTTTGATTACATCAATACCAAAAATGCAAATAAAGACAAGAGAAAAGAAATATCAATAATGTGACTTCTACTTAGATGTATTATATAAGACAACAGAACAACGTAACCTTAGAATTAAGGAAATGGAAAAATGTGTCCTCTGCTCAGTGTGTTTTTAAAGAAAAACTTGCTTTTCGTTAAGCAAATTCAGGCAGTAGCCAACGCACAACACATGATGCTCATTAGCGAGAATACTCTCAGGGAAAGCCTCAAACGAACCAGCACTTGACCCACTGGCTGTGTGAAGCTCTCTGTGTGTAGCAGCGGGGGGAAGACCCCCACCGCCGCCGAGTATTGGTGCCTCCTGTTCAAGAGCTTTGTCCTCCTCCGCAGCTCTTCTCAGAGGAATGGCAGTGGTAGACATACTGTTATGTGCAGCAGCAGCAGCAGCAGCAGCAGCATTATAGGCTTCACTGTGTCCTTTTATTTGGTTTTATCTGTGTGAAACGTCTGAGTTTTCTCTTACTCATTCAGTACTGAAAGTGCTCTGCGACCAGTGACATACTGGCAGCTCTGGGCACAGTCATCTCGGTGGAGAGCTTTTATGTGCGCTACAAGCTGTCATACACTCAAGTTCTCTTTTAACTTATTTGTACGAGTCTTTGGGACTGCCACAGTGCATAACGACCATCCCTGCCTGCCTGCCTGCCTGCCCTCCCAACTCTGTGTGAAGTGTGCCCACTGTGCAAACCTGTCCGCGCTACATGGTATCATCCTCTACTCACACCATCAGTGGATCAGTGAGTTATTCTGCCCTCTCATTCCTTGGTGTGCTTATTTTTATAGTGAATGGTAGTGTATTGGTCTTTAAAATCCTGCTAATAATCCCCATTTTTATTAAACATATCTGTAATCTGAATGTGTTTTTCTCTGTATCAGGTACCTTTTTTGTATCATAATTATATACGCTGCTTCATGTATTCAGTTACTCCCAAATCCCGAAGGTCAGGCACTGGTGTTGGTTGGTAAGGTTCACATTTGGCCTCCTGGTTCATCCCAAAGGTGCTGGAAAGAGTTTAGAGAGGTTACAACTCGAGTTCTTCCACACCAAATTGGGGAAACCATTTTTATGTATCACACTTTCTGCCCAGAGCCATACCCATGTGGAAACAGGAAAGGGAAAACACACAGAGTTGCTACAAAGTTGGAAACACATTACTGTCTAAAGCAATACTGTAGGTTGTAACTTCAAGACCGTTTATTGGAAATAAGGGGCTTAACTCAAACCATAAAAAAACAACCCAGACCAAACATGATTAGTCATACAGTGTATCATGATTTTATTCGAATTGTGTTTTTACTTTTAAAAAATCTGAATTATTATATCATACTATATACAAGACGGGTCACAAATGAAAAGAAAAACCAACATTTAATGTCTTAGTAAGGTCTTGGATCACTACATGCTGCCAGAACAGCTTCAATGAGCCTTGGCATTGATTCTACAAGTCTCCGAACTCTTCTGAAGGGTTGAACACCATTCATCCAAAAGATATTGCCTCATTTGGTGCTATAATGATGGTGATGATGATGATGATGATGATAGAGAGTACTGTCTAACACATCAGTCCAAAATCTGCCATGGGTGTTCAGTTGGGTTGAGATCTGGTGACTGCGAAGGCCATAGCGTATGATTCATATCATTTTCATACTTATCAAACCATTCAGTGACCCTTCGTGTCCTATGGATGGGAATGTTGTCATCCCGGAAGAGACCACTCCCATCAGGATAGAAACATTTCATCGCTGATTAAATGTGATCACTCAGAACAACTTTGTATTGATTTGCAGTGACTCTTCCCTCTGAGGGGATAAGTGGATCCAAACCATGCCAGCAAAATGCTCCCCCAAAGCATAACAGAGCCACCAGATCCTTTCACTGTAGGGGTCATAAATTTCAGGCCTGTACGTGTACTGTTTATACTTTAATTTGTCACTCGTCATGTATATTCATACTTACTTCTTAAAGATTTTCTCCTGTTATGTTTTAAGACAAAAAAAAATCCTCTGCTTGGAATAATAAACTGTGCTTCTGTTATTGTTTTTCCACAAAAAAATATCTTGTTTACATCTACGCCTTCTCCCTCGTTAAAAATTCCAGTCTATGAATATGCAAATATTGTTTATTTCAAAAGTTTATTAGCTCCGAAAAAGTCCATTCTCAGTGTATGCGCACTTTATGTTGCATACTGCGTCATGACTGGCTTTCAACCTCATTTTGTTCATATTTCAACGGATGAATGTGAAAACAGCCTTCTGGTGTCAAACTCTGCACACACATCATGATGGTCAAACATCCAACAAAAGGAACAAGAAGAAAAACATGTTTTTCACTGGAGGAGGTCTTCATACATCATTGATCTATACAACCTGCTTTCCTGTACTGTATATATAAATAGGATTAAGGGTTGGATTACCTCATGTGTGGGCTGTAGGGAGAAAAAAAAAAGAGCTGTAGTCCCCTATTGACATCCGACACCATGCATCCTGTTACCTTCAAGTCAATGAATTCAACAGATTTACACACAATTTGCAATTAAGAGACAATCTACACGGTGAACCTGTGACTTGTGGGAGGTCCTGAGGGTCTATGGAGCCCAGCATTTGCCCACTTTATATGGTTGCTAATCCAGCTTTAAAGCCAATTTAAGTTTAAAAGAGAAAGAGAGAGACAGATAAATCTGGTTACAAAAGATGCAAGAGGAAAGTGATATTGGGAGACAGGCAGGCACACACACACACACACACAGTCACAGACATTCTTATTGTGCATTTGCCAGCTCATTATATACAGCCTGTAAAGCTCTTTTCAAGCACAACAAGAAAAATTGAGTTGTCTTTTTGCTTTGTTTGATTATTTCCACTTTACTCTCACTCATTCCCTCCCACCGTCTCACTCCCTCACACACACACACAGTTGAAAATACACTCTTACACTTTGGGATGACACGCAGTGATCAAAGGAGACGGTGCTGGTGGTTTAATGGATGTCACGCATGCTCAGACATCATGATTAGTTCCCCCCTCCTCTCTCTCTCTCTCTCTCTCTCTCTCTCTCTCTGATGAGGCTGAGGAGGAGCATCTGTATCAGTGCTCAGAGAGTGATGAACGAGCAGCAGGTCACCATAAAACACACATTTTCCTCCCGCAGAGCTGAGTGAGGTGATCGCAGGTGTCGGGTCCGGCAGGGCGGAGGCGCGCCGCGGTGCCCTTGAGGAGATTGCCGCAGAAGAAAAGAGGAGAGTGGAGAGGGCTGAAGAAGAACAAACAGGAGAACAAATGGACAAAAAGAGGTGATGGAGCGTCGGGGATGCTCTGTAAATGACTGAGGCTGACCGAGAGTGAAGTTCAACCCGGCGGGATCCGCTGGTTTGCGGGAAAGCAGGTGAGCAGGAGGGCGGAGGCAGCTTCTTCTTTTTTTTTTTTTTTTCTTTTGAACGACTGTAGTAGACTATAAATTACCCACTTGGTGGTTTATTGATTAGAGCACATTATACAATAACACGAAATTACACCGCGTCACTAATTGAGGGACAGTCTGAAGACTGAGTCGGGGTTCATTGATTGAGCTGTTTTGTGCCAATCCGCGGGCGCATGCAGCGTCTGAGCGAGCGCGCGCTTGTCTCCATTCAGAGAATTCGTCATGGGTCATGGGTCGGGCTATCGGTATAGGATACAGCATAACACACCTACATGGGTTACACACACACACACGTGCAGTTTGGTGGATGCTGAACCAAAACCTCACAGTGTGTCCGGAGCGGGAATCGAACCGTCTTCTTTGCGTCTTGCGTGAGCCGCACAGTGATGGAGCAAGCGGGGTTTGGGATGTTTTATGATGTTTAGCTGAGTATTTCATTGAATGTGAACGCGACACCACATGAAGCACAGCCCTTCCGTTTCTCTCCATGTGTGTGTGTGTGTGTGTGTGTGTGTGTGTGTGTGTTTTCAACCCTCTGGCGTCACAGGGGCGCATCACTGAGAAACCTAGATAACCTTGAGAATAACATCTCCCTCATCACATAGGCCACAGACACACACCTACCCACTTACGCAAATAGAGAGACGCACACACACACACACACACACACACATTTCCATAATAGACACCAAGCAAACTCTTACACTGGTATGATTTTACCATTTTTCCCTCCAACTTCAAGATACAACAGGTACTGTGCACTGTGAAGCTGTTAAAGACTGTTAAATTATTACAGAGTAGGAATATCATTCATGAAAGTGACTGGTCTGTTACTATAAATACTCCTATAAAGATGGTATTGATTTTAAAAGGTATGTAAGACTTTCATCAATAGAAACATAGCAGGTGACACACATAAATGACACAACCAGGAAGACATTTCTTCTGCCAGATTTCACCAGAAGAGCAAATTGTCCATGAGAGCGTCATCTGCTGCCGTCCCCATATTGTGCAGGTCTGGTGTCGGTTCACTTTAAGGTTGTAAAGGTGTGAAACAGGCTTATTAGAGTAGCAGCTGTAACACCACCAACGGCAGCAGCGGCAGCAGCAGCATTGCAGAGGCAGGCAGCATCATCCAGAGGAGTAAATTTCACTGACTGAGGAGGGAAGAGTCAGAGATGAACATCCTGATCTCTTCTTGCTCTTTGGGGTGTTCATATAAAGCAAGCAGATCGGGTTGCATCTAACCACCAGTGAGAGAGAATGACTCGATCTCCTCAAATGTCGTCAGAGCAATCTCTAGCCTGTGGCTATTTTTACGCTTCATTCAGCGAGCTGTGAAGCGGTGAAATCATAAAGTCGTAGTTTGTCATTCAATTCCTGATCCCTGATTCAGCGTTTTAATACAATTCTTTAAGTCAGTGTGATTTTTTTTTTTAGAAGGGATGTCATTCAGGGTGTAGAATATCTCTGTGTTCAGGTTTTCACATTTGATGTTAAATGACATCTTTTATGAGGACTTTATACCTTTAACCAGAGAGGAAGCACACAGCTGAGAAAAAAAAACACACTCTCGAGGTGTTGTAATTTGTAACATGGCAATCCAGGCTGTTAGGTGGCAACGGTCCACATCTCCAGAGAGAACAAAGGCCACGTAGCCAGACACAAACCAAATTCATAACCTCACCCCGCTCCCACCAAATCAAAGAGACTGCACCACTGACGTTGTGAGAAACAGCAGCGAGCTGCCAACACGTCTGACTTTTACCTGCTGCAGTCACACACCATCCATCCAGACCTTTAAACTATTCAGTTAAACAGAACAAAACCGCAATCATGTTTTTCATAATCTGATATAATGTATGTCTGGAATGACATGTCGGGCGATGTGATGATATATACCCTGAGATAACTGTATACTGATATATTTTAGACAGCCAATACACATGACTGACTGACAATATTGGATGTTTATATGATTTTTTTTGCATCAATGTTATGGAGTGCTGTGATTTGTCAGGTGTTTAATTTGCTGGATTAGCTAAAAACATACATCCCTGTCTGCTTATTTTATCCATCAATTAAACTTTTATGACATCATGATGTGTATGAATACTGTGATATAAAATTTCTTATACATCTAAACTTCCTCTCATAATATGTGCCATGTTTTTAAGTGTTTTCCTCTCCTCTTGTGTTTCTACTGTTACACATTTTTTGATTTTCATTTTTAATCGTTGCTCAGCTTGACTATGAGATCGAGTGGTTACGCGCCTTTCGTTGTGTGACATCCAGCGTTAGGCAGCTTTCAGTTCATTGTAAACTTGAAAAATCTTATCTTTTGATGTATTTAAATGCTCAGAATCCCATTTGGCCTTTGAATGTTTTGTCTTGTGTCACACTTTTTTGCGTGCTTGAATCGCTTGTTTGTTCCAAATAAGGAATTCTTCAGAAGTCAAGGAGGGAAAAAAACAGATTTTTACTGTTGAGCAATTCCTCGCAACTCCGGGGAAATAACTGAGCCCCTCTGCTTTTTACATGGATGAACATTATGTTACATGAAAATATTCCCCATTCACTGAGAAACCAGTGGACTGCTTAGTGTTTTACAACCTGAGATGCAGCAGTGTCTGTGTCCCTTATAGCACCTGCACAGACATACTGTTCTGCTGCAGAGAGACATTATTACTTTGGATTCAAGTCAGTCACCCGTGGAGCAGGGCCTTGAGGATGAAAAGTTAAAGAGATGAGTAAATCAGCTGAAATGAGAAAGGGAGCGGTTTGACAGGAATATTATGGAGGTATATGAGGGGAGAGATGGTAGATTCAGGTACCTGTTATTTATGTAAAGGCTGACATATGTAGTATTTTGACAGACTGACAAATATCAGAACAGATGTGCAGAACATTTATATTAATTATTTTGACTGCTCGAGTCTTTAAAGTGAAGGAGGGGTAGAGAGGGAGACAGAGATGGAGGAGAGAAAAAGAAAATATTCGAGACAGACTGAGATGAAAGACAAATGAGGCAGGAAGCACTTGCTTACGTAATTGTCATTGCCAACGATTGCCAACCCCCTCATCAAGGTCATGTTATCCAAGGAGACTAAAAGGCGCGATAATAGCGTTGCTAATCTGCCATTATGGTTAGATTTCTGCTAATGTGGATTTAATTTGAAATCTCACGACACGGAAATAACAATTAAACCGGTGACTGTTCAGACGGGCGAAGCTTACGTATAGGTACATCCCCTGCCAAACGCACGGGGCACACGGAGAGATGTGAGTCACTGCTATTATTATCTCGGATGGGCTATTAAAGATATATGAGATAAGAAGCGGCATCCGAGGGAGAGGGACAGTGTGAGGGAGCGAGAAGAGAGAGCGTGGATAAAATATATATTGTGTGTGGCTCTAAAAGTGTCTTTTCTTTTCCCTTGCAGGTGTCTGTCTTCTTTGAACTTTTACAATGGAGTCCACTCACCTCCTGGGAGGCTCTAAGAAGAGAGTAAAGATCCATCCTCACACTGTCACAGCCAAATACGCCACGCACACCCCCTACTCCCCTCAACCTGGAGTGCACACACACTTCCCCCAACCCGGCGACGACGGCTACGACGACGCGCCGTCTTTCGAGGACTTTGGCTCCTTCCTGGAGGAGACGTCAGACAGGAAACAGCTGACGGAGAGCAAGAGGTGGCCTCTGACTCTGTTTGGCTCCAGAGACAAAGACAAGGACACGACCCACAAACCTCAGGCGGCCGGAGGAGGGGAGGGGAGTGAGGGAGGAGCCAAAGCGGCAAAGGGATCTGGGAAAGGGGTTGGGGAACAGCTGGCCAGTTTCGGGGAGGCGTCTGTGTCTGCGTCCCGGCTCACCTGGGTGGGGCTGCTCGGGGCGGCGCTGTCTCACGGCTGTTTGATCGTCCTGACGCGTGTGGCCTCTGAGCGCTTCAGCCTCGGCCCCCTGTTTCTGCTCTTGGTTCGGTCCATCGTTCAGCTCTTATCTGTGGCTGTACCACTGCAGAAGGGGGAGAACCCTTTCGGACCCAAGGGCTATCGTCTACGTCTACTCTGTTATGGCATTGCCTACTCCCTCTCCCTCTGCTGCGCCTACTCGTCCTTAACCTTCGTCTCCCCTGGAAATGCCACGACGACCTGGCGCCTGGCAACCACTGCGCTGTCGGCGACTCTGGCCTTCCTGCTCCTGGAGGAGAGGCTGGGATTGGCTGATGGCATCACCATAGCTGCAGGTCTGTGTGGCTTGGGGCTTGTGTTGCTTCCCACAGCAGACGAGAGCAACACAGATTCACCGACTGACCCGGTCACGTTCTGGAGGGGTGCGTTCGGATGGTCTCTTTCTGCGCTGGCGGGGCTGTGGATGGCTCTGGCGCTGGTTGGATATCGCTCCCTGAAGGAGAGAGTGGGAGTTGGCACGGCTCTCTTCACAATAAGCTGGACGGGCTGTCTGCTGGCCCCAGCCTCCTTGGCCCTGCTCCAGGAGGGTTGGTCCTGGCCTACGAGTACCCCAGCCTGGGGCTTGATCCTGGGCCTGGTCGCCTGCTCGATTGCAGCCTTCTTGGGGATGACGCACGCCCTCACCCGGCTCCACCCGGCTCTTGTCTCCGCCTCTCAGAGCCTGGAGGTACCTGTTGCCCTGCTCCTGCATCTAGCCGTACTGCCGTTGGCTCCCACTGCCCCTGAGGTCGTCGGAAACGTGATGGTCATACTAAGCGTCGGCTGGCTGGTGGCGTTGAAGCTGTTCCCCTCTCGCGGGGTCGGGCGCCACCAGAGGGAGGAATATGAGGAGATTCTGGACTCACCCATCAAATAGACACCTCCTCTCTCCCTACTCGCACTCCCCCTCTCTCTCACCCCACTCTCACCTCTATGAGATTTGTTTCCGTTGTATATAAGAGACTGCTAAATGTTTATCGGAGCTTTATCTATTTTGTAACGTCCTCTTTGCTTTTGGGAAAGTGCCAACATTGTGTCGTCTGTTGTCATGACTATGTGATGTGACATTAAAATCTGAGTGATGAACAAACTCCTGAAGTCAGTTGCAATCAAGTTCTCGCCTTCTTAAGAGTGTGTGTGTGTGTGCGTGTGTACATTGGCGACACTTCACAAGAGTGTAATGTCAGTCACTTCCCACCAGCCAGCTGAGGGTTGGCCAAGGATTGATTCCATCTATTTGGCTTCTGGCTGCCGGAGAGAGAGAGAAAAAACAGGAGATGGGAGGCAAAGGAGAGCAGAGAGAGCAGGACGGAGCGAGATGCACAATCAGGAAGATAAATAGGGAGACAGAGAGAGAGAGGAGATGATGGGATTGGCATACAAATAACAAGCAGGGGGGAAAGGAGAGTGACGGTAGATGACGACAGCAGAGATGAAAGGGAAGGAGCGGAACGAAAGGAAGCCAGGGCAGAAAGAGAGGCTGGTTATTGAAATGTGTCTGGCCAGCTGGCTGATAAAAACCCTGCTTTGTGCGTAGGAACAGTCATTATGTCTAATAAGCACCTGTCAGACATACAAGCACTGTCACTCTTCTTTTCTGTTATACTCATCATTAGCCTCCCGCTTCCCGCATTGTCTGTTTCTCTCTCTTGCGAGGTCTGATAAATCAATGAAGTGCCAACATGAGATGACACGACAAAGCTTCCAAATCATTGAAATCCCCACAGATGGAGACGTCCCATTGAAACAAGTGTCCCCGCATTGAAAAGACAAGTGTGTGTGTGTGTATGCGTGCGGAGACTGTGGTGAAACTGAAATGAAATGAGAAATCTATGAGATGTAGCTACTGTTGCTCGTCCTGCTTGACACTCATCTGCATCTTGTTAGTCGTGACATTTAAGAAATACATGTAGACCTTAAAAAAAAAAACCTTCAGATCTTGCCTGTAGCAGTTCTCCACCCAGCTGTGGATTTATAAAGGTGCATGCACACACACACACACACATACACAGGCTTGGGCACAAGCGTGCATTCATGCCATGGTTGTAAACCTTTCATTAGTGAATATATTCATGTGATGTCAGTGGGCTGGCCTAATTAAAGTCACAAGACCATACCTTGTTTTCTATATTTCTACTTTTTTTTCTACACCCTTGTTTCCCCAATTTCTTCATGTATTAACATGTAAAAAAAATAAACGAAGAGGTGATCTGGGACACCAACATTACAACCCATCACACTGGATCTATAACACATGAAAGTATTCTCCAGCCAACACTGCCCATTCTGTGTGGTTTATAACAATGAATGTGTGTGTGTGTGTGTGAGCGACTGAGTAATAAGCCTGGCAGAGATTCATGAATCATAAACATTCAAAGTGTTGTAAGTCATGGCCTCTTTGCATACAGACACTCTTAAAGCAGCTAATGAGTGGGAAAGGCCTGCCCAGAATTAAATACAACCCAAAACCTCTGACACACTTTCTTGTGTCGTCCACATTCGCAGAAATCACCACAGCTACACAAATACTGAGGTGGTGTCGACTCTGGAACACATATGAATCACAAGAGTGTAGGGATGTATGTGAACACCAGCACTGAAAATGAGTTGATTAGTGTGTGTGGGAGGAGGGAGGAAACCTTTCCATGAGGCTAATTTGGTTGTTTAATTAATTTTTATTCATTACAGCAAACCCACAACATTTATGGTACATTTAAAATCATTGTCCCCAGAAAAAACCAAGCTCACATTAAAAAAAAACATTAAAAAATGAATATGTGCAAAAGCATTATCACTGGAGAGCTCCCAGTCAATCTTTCATAATTCTCTCCTCTCATGTGTCTCCTCTGTCCTTCCTCGGTGTTCCTGCCTGCTCTATCACTCTGCTCAGCTGCAGGTGAACCTTCTGCAGCTCTGTTGCTATGGAGACCAGGGTCCTTTCTATTGTGGCCATGTCCAGCGGTGAAGTCACTTCCTGCTCCTTCAGGCCAGATGGCAACGGCTTTACGCCCGAGCCGAAAGCTGTCCCCAAACCCCCAGGTCTCGGTGTTGGCTCGTGTCCCATCCCAAGAAAGCTGTCTGCCGCTGCCGATGGCGCCGCTCTGTAAGCGCTGCCTTCCTCCAGCCGCGTCAGCCGGGCGTTCTCCTCGTGACTGTTGTGCAGGAGCATCTGCAAGGTAGAGTTTAACCTCCTCTCTCTCTCCGCTCCCTCCTCCCTGAGTTCCACCAAGCTTTGCTGCAGCCTGAGACTAGCCTGCTCTGTTTGCCTCTGGCATGCTGACTCCATGCTGGGTAGACACTGCTGGCATGACCCCCTGACCAGTTTGTCCATCTGTGCCCTGACAGAGACCATTCCTCCACAGCACTGCTCCAGAGACTCTAGCAGCATGTTCTGCCTCATGTGGGAGTCCTCTAAAGCGATAAAAAGCTTGTCCCAGCGGGAGAGATCTGCAGGCTGGCATGGTGTAGTTGGAGGCTCCCCTGCAGACAACAACCAGAGGGATGCATCAACAGCACAGTCCCATTGAAAACTGAAAGGTTATTAACACTGACATAAACCAAACATAACCAAAATATTAGCATTTATCTGATTTAATCCTTTATTTGAACAGGTAGTCTCATTGAGATCAAGATGTCTTTTTCACAAGACTAAACATACGTAGCATTAGCATAGACAAACACAGAAATTTACATACACAATATGGTTTAATAAGTTTTAATCTTCAGAGGAAATGAGAGATTTTTCTTTTGAAGCACTTTGCAACTCATTCCATTTGTAAAAATCATTATAAACAGTTGTCCTTTTCTCTGTTTGAACATGCTGTATGAGTCAAAATGTTCCGTGTCCTGACATTATAACTACTGTATTTTGATGTGCTTAGACAGCAGTTTCACAAGAAGCACTTTATAGATAGATAATTGGCAGGAAAACGCCCCTCAGTTGGCTAAAGATGGTATCATCTGAATAAAAATGTGGATTGGCAGAGATGTGGATTTGAGAATATATAAAATGAATAGAAGCGGACCAAGAACAGAACCCTGCGGGACACCTTTACTCACCATACAAAACTAATAAACCAATTTGTATGGAAGAGGTTTTTTATTATTATTTGGCAACGGCTTAATGAAATCTACCATAGCAACTGAGCAAATTCTACACAATGAGCCATCTGCTCTAACAAGCAGGAACCAAAAGTGACAAAAGGACAAATAAAGCAAAACATACCCTCCTGCTGATCCAAAGAGATCTCGTTGTCATAGTTGTCTGCGTAGTTCCCTTCATACTCAACCTGATTCACACACAAGGATGCACCCACGTAGCAGAGCACACACAGCACATGCCAGCTCCTGAATACACACATGATGAAGCTCTGAGGTGTAAGATGTGTTGGGTCTAAGTGCAGAAAAAAAATATCTGGTAATATCAGATCTGTTTTTTTAATTATTATTTGCAACTAACACAGTCCAGCTTCTCTCTCTTTCCTTATCCACCCCCTTCACTATATGTTAAGCTCTCCTCACTGAGCCAACTGTTGCGGGTGCTGACTTATAAACTCAGCTAGAGGGAAGAAGGAGGGAGGAAGTTAGGGAGGGTGGGACAGAAGTGGGGGAGCTGTGGAGGTTGGTTGAGTAATGCTTCAGTGGAGGTAATATGTCAAAAGTCAAAGTGAATGGGAAATAGGGGCATTACGGGGAGAGAGGGGAGTTTCAGGGCCACTGGAAACACTGAGGTGAAAAGAAAGTAATGAGGGCAGAAGAGAAGAGAAAGATGGAGAAATAAAGACACTCAGGGTGGAACAGTGAACCATTTTAATGTGTGTAGTTTTACAGATTGAATCCCATATACCAAAATTTCCCTCTTCTTTTCCACTCCCACATTCACTCACTGTCACATTCACATACTTGCATACGCTGGAGTCTCTCTGAGAATTTTTTCTCTGCCTGTGAGATTGCCAACTTGATCACATAATCCCGATACGATTGAAAGCTCCAGAACAGCAACTAAATGGACTTTTAGGTGAGATTGTTTTGCTGTTTCTAAGGTCAACAAGGAACTTTGAATCTCAACTTTTAAGCCAACGTGGATGAAAAGTTCCAGTTTGAACACCTACAGTTCTGGGCAAACTCTATCTGCCTATGAACGTCATGCGATATGATCAAACACTCCAGCAGAGCTACTACATGGACCTTGAGGTGAGATTGTTTTGTTTGTTCTGCATACCATTAAAAAATTGAGTATTAAAATTGCCCACTGCCTGAATTGTACTTTCATTTTTAAGATAACGCTGCATAACGTCCAATTTTTAAAAAAGAATTATGGTTGATTTTCTCTTTATAAAAAACAGATTTTTGATTATCAGTGGCCATACTATTGTTGACACATACTACTGTTGACGCCTACTATTGTTGACACATACCATTGACGCATACTACTGTTGTGAGCATCATCCCAGAGTCATTTACAGTCATACTCGCGTTGTTTCCACAGAACATTTCAGTCCACACACACAGGTCTGTCTGCCACTTTAACCTTGTTTACTGATGAGTCAGCCAGTCCCTGCTCTGTGTCAACACGAAATCCCCTAACCTAAAGAAGAAGTTGCAACACTGGGGAGCCTGGATTATATTTTAAGCATACAATGAGTATTGAGGGAGATAAACATATAACGTTGCTAAGGAAAACATTTTGAACCTGGAGATGTCTTTATATTTCTGCTGTAGAGGGAGGTCTCCACATAGCTGCACCTATCTGCCCCTCTTTGTGTCCTTGTTGTCTGTGTACTTCATGTCTAATATGTATTTCCATTTGCTAACCATGTAACTGACCAAATAAAGGAAAGAAATATATTATTTGAAATATTATTGGTGAACCAAGGGGCGTAGAAATACTATATAACACCTCGCCAAGCCTGTGTTTTTTGGAACTTTGCAGCACATCTCTGATGGTGTTTTTCTGCAGGCTTCTGTTTACTGCGTCTGTCTCCTGCATGACACAGAAGGATAGTGATCAAATTCACTGTTTTATCTATCAAGTGAGTATTAACCACATTTTGTTGCTAAGTAACACTGCAAAATTGGCTTTCTGGTTGTGTGATTATATTTTGTTGCCTGGTGACACTGTCGATTAAACATTCAGTGAAGATGGAATACACTTATCTAGGCCAAATGTGCTCATTCTTCTAAGCAGAGGGGCTCTGGTCAACAGGTGTTGAGGTTAAACAGCAGAAGTAGGACATGTCAAGGTCATAGGAAAAGTGTGTGACCTCTCTGCTCCCAGCAGACCTCCAGACTGAGCTCCCTCTGCAGACGTCAGCAAGTCTGCCACTCACTATGTCGGATTTTCTCAGGCTATAATTGTAGCGATGGGACTAATTGGGACGGGGGCTAGACATGGGTGGTGGCAGGTTTATATCAGGAAAAGAGAGAACCTGCAGAGGAAGAGATGGACAGATAGAGAGGTGAGATGGGGAACAGAGGGTCAGGTTATATTTGTATAATTTGTGTTTTCCCTCATTGCAGCAAAAATGCCTCCCTGGGTGGCTTGTGTATGCATTTATCTGGCCACTTCCATAAAATGCAAGTAATTGGAATCCCACCAGCAAAGCAATAAGTTCATATGCTGTTATGTTAGAATTTACAGAAGGTAAAATTTTGTATAGGGGAGAATTGGGTTAACAGAGCCAGAGGATAAAATGGTAAAGGTGACCACAAATTAAGAAAGTTTAAGGCACATTACTCAATCCATCTTGGACTCAAGCACATGGAGAGAGTGGTCAGCAAAACAGAGCAAAAAAAAGAAGATTTTTGTCATGCCAAGTGAATTCATCATGTTACTTATCAGTTATATATCTTAATTAAAATAGATACATTTTGGACATTATTACATGTTAATTTAAGTCAGTATAAACTACAAAACAAGGTCATAAACTAACTGTGGATCTGAGTCACTGTGTGAAACAGTTTTGTCCAAATGGAGGTTGTGGGGTAAAACGTGTCCGTGATGTTGGGCAGAGATGGGTCATTGTTCTAAAACCATAATAATTAGATTTAGATTTTTAATTTCCATGGGTACACAACAACCTGAGGTTCATATAGTAACTATTATTTGAAACAAATACGCTTTAATTTTGCAGTAGAATCATCAAATGTAAAAAGTGGCTCCCCCTTCTCCCCTATGAATGCAAGTTATACACTGGTCGTCATCGGTGCCCATCTGATGCCTTTCCTCTTCTTCTCTCTCATCTTTCTATTTTGGTCATCATATGACTCCATGACAGAGGAGCGGCATTTATCAGCAGCCGCCAGACGCTGTTTACCACCCCCACCTGCACACCACACCTACAGTTTAGCTGTCACACAAATCACTTCCAGCTGGCAGTTAGGGGGAGGAGTGACGAGAGATGAAGGTAATATGAAAACACAACAAAAATAAAAAGGAAGATGGAAAGGGAAAGACAGAGATAGAGAGGATGAAAGTTTGGGTTTAAGGGGGGTAACCCTAGTGTCTTAGCACTTTATTCCAAAAGAGAGTAGGGATTTTTGTGTGGCTGGTTGTGATGAAACCAGAGATGCAAGGGAAAATGGGACGATGGGTGTTGTCAGCAGAAAAAAAACCAGGCTAAAAGCAGTCAATATAAAACTGTAGCATGACTTTTGTAATGAACAAACCGCATACTAACAGTAACACAGTAAAGTCGGCCAACACAAGCCAGTTTATGAGAACTGCGTGGTGTTCTTGGGTGTATCCCTTTTTTGTCCTGAATATGTAGAGAGGAGGGGAGAAGACTATTTAATTAAAATACAGCATACCATCAAACAATAGAGCCATTATACAAATATAACAGACTTAAAATAATGTCTAATTACGTCAAAAGGAGTGTATTAGTTGATGATTACGGTATAGCGTAATACCTTTCTAAAAACAGTGCAATGACAGGCACAGTTAAAATTCATAATAACTGATATTTCAGCGAAGCAAAGTCTTTGATACTGTGGATTATGCTCTGAGGAAGCTTAAGAGGTTACTTAATATAGGGTTACATTATTTTATTATTGCTGAATATAAGGTTAACCCTGATCAGCCAGTAGGCTGATTTAAGTCAAGTCAAGTCAGTTTTATTCAAATAGCATATTTTATATGATAGGCGTTAATGTGCTTAAAAACAAAAGCAAAAAAAATAGGTAAAGATCCTACTGGACATTATGTTAACATTACATATATAAAACATATAAGATAAAAATTAAAATAAGGAGATGTTATATATATAAAAACATATAAAAAAATATATAAAATTAGAAGGTTTAGTAATTATCTCTCATGTAGAACCAGTAATGGAGTGCCTCAAGGTTCAGTGCTTGGCCCACTTTTATTTTCACTTTATGCAAATAATTTAGGTGTAATTATGCACTGAACTAATCACATTTATATGCAGATGATACCGTTTCTCTTTTCTCTCAAATGTACTTCATAAACTACAGTTGACCTTTGATATTTCTCAATCTCCCTCACTCAACCCAAACTTGTACTGACATCAGATAAAGTTGTTTTCTAATGCTAAGAGGAAGACGTTAAGATTGACAGCTCAGTGGAGGACAATAAAAGTTGTTACCTGTTAGAAACATCAAGGTAATTGGCTTTCTTTCCTATAAACAATGTGCTGGAAACCTCTTGACAAATCTGAGACTGAAGCTTTATTATTAGTCCTGCCTCTCTTGTGAAGAGAGAAAGGGAGAAAGCTGGTGGCCGCCACCTTTTTACTAGTTCTTAATTATGGTGATTTGCTGTACATAAATGCATCAGCACAGTCCCCACATGCTGGACTATGCTGATCATAGCACATTTAAATGTGTAATTAAATTAAAAACCCCTCACAAATCACAGCGCCTTGTATTCCAGAGTTGGTTGGCCATGTCTGTTGATAGGTTGATTGAGTCAATCATGTTTTCAATTTATATAGGCACTGTGGGAAAAATAGTGTGACATCATAACTGCAAATGTAATTTGCGATCATTATCTAAGATCACAAGCCATACAGTATATCTGCAGCCTGTTCCTAATGTACAGACAGATGGCAGAGAAAGCCTTCTTTCTGTTCCAGCCACTTTCATTTAATAAATCTGATGTTTCTGCCAGAATTAATATGCCATAATTCTTAACTAGTCTGTTTTTATCCTCCTATCAGCCATATTTGTATTATAATCTGTTTTAGTATCATTTTATCTGTTATATGATTTGGTCCATGCCAGATCTGTCCTGCAAAATAGGTTTCCAATCTCATAAAGACTTACCTGGTTATATATAAATTAAATTAAAAAAATAAATAAACTAATGCATTGCACCAAAATATAGAAGTATTATCTGTATGTGCTCGTCAGGAAAAAGGCAATGCAAAATATAATTAGAGACATCCCAATTCCCTTGACATGCAGCTATAACTCACTCATCTTAACGAGACAGCCCTTCCTTCCTGCATAACAAAAGGAGCCTCACGTGAAGACAAGCAAGAGAGCTGCTGCAGACAGAGTACATGCTGAATATGATTTTAAAAAAATAATTGTGAAATGTAGCAGAGATATTACTGCTTCAAGTAAACAGTGTGGTGGAAGGGCAAACAGGAGCAGTCAGGGACAGATTGAGAATCTATTCTTGTTTGGCTGAGTCATAGGAAAAATTGCAGCCATGTATCACTATTTAATTTGTCTTTAAGCACTAACTGCACCTCTGTGAGTCTCCCTTAACCGTAGAGCCGATATAGTGGTGTGATATAAGCGTTAATGATGTTATTGAACCGCGGGCCTCCTGACTGTACTCAGATCGATATCACACAACCTCCGCTTGATCGATCTGATCTATTTGAATAGCTCCAGACAGGAAGGAATGACAAAGCGGGAACAATATGCAGGAGAAATACACTTGTTGTCAAGCGCTTCGACATGTGTGCATGTGCTGAGGAGTTGTGTTAAGTGTCGTACACACACACACCAGACCTCATTATCTTGTTATGTGGTTAGTGTAATTAGTAATACTGCAATCTGTGGAGCAAACCAAGCTTCACAGTGTCTCAGGATATTCAGAGAGAGAGGAGAAATATTACTAGACTTGGCCTAGAGAGCCTGATCCAAGACCTCAACCTGGATATCCTTGTGTGTCTGTGTGTGAGCAAAATCTAGGTCAGGAGTTTTGGCTCGTAAATGAGTTGAATGGCGAGCAGCAGATTTTCACAAGCAAGTAACAGAAAACACCTTGAGAACAAAGATAGATTACACACTCGATTTGGAGGTTACGTCACTGTTTGCATATTTATTTCCATATTTTCAGATGAATCACGTGAAAGCGCCAACCTCGCACTGACATCAGCTCATGTGACTGGATTACGTCTGCATGTACGCGCGGTTTATAACTGGCAGTGGAGCGAATGTGAACACTATCCAAACATATGCACACATCTTTACATATTGGGACAAAAGCTTGGGCTGGTGCACGATTACATCAGTACGCCAGTGCTACATTAATGTGTGTGTGTGTGTGTTTCCATACAGGGTCCCAAGAGTGGACTCACACCAAAGTAGAGTTGGGCTGCCTGTAACGAAGAAAATGAGCAACATCTGGACGTGGAAACTTCTACCCATTTCACCCAGTGGGGGCTTTAAGGGGGTAAAAGTGAGTATGTGATTTGAGTGGGTGTGTGTGAGGGTGCTAGATGTATAAAGGGAAACACCCAGAGTGTGTGTGAGGGAGCATATTTTGTAACCTACAGCATAAAGGTCTTGTTCAATCTCAGGTGTGCTGTAACTTCTCTGGGCCTCCCCAACACCAAAACACACTTAAATGACACTGTGTGTTTAATATGGAAAATGAGCTCAACTTGTAGAAACACGAGTCAAGAGGTGGCGGAGTCACATACATACATACATATATATATATATATTTACACACACGCACACACACACACGTCTCTTTATAGGTGTCACAGGTTTGGTTTGGGTGAAGACAGACATATAGCCCACACGTGGACACAAACATCCATGACCACACACAAACAAACAGACATTCATGTTTTTACACCAACAAATACACACACACACTTACACACACACGTGGACTTGGCACAAAGCTTGATTAGTTCTCTAAATGTAAAAAATAAAGATTTAATTTCACAGATACCGACTGAAAACAACTCTGCAGCAGATAGAACAGTCAGACAGGCCACGTCTTATAGCCTGAGGCCGACAAATATTATTATCTACTGCCACAAGAGGGGACTGATATTAAACATTATTCGTCATTATTTCCATACAACATGAATAAAATATGTTAATGGCTATAGGCTAAAATGATTGTGGCACTATATCACGTTTAGAAAAATAACCACTTTTACAACTCCACTTCACATCATCTTCCCTATGGGATCAATTAAACTTTTTTTTTTTTTAAACTATACCACATGTATTAATGATTGTTTATCTGTACGTTTCTATTACAGTCTGTAATCTCAGATCTTCACAATTAACACTGGTGTAAATTAGCTGAAGCTTCCTTCACAGTAGCTGTCGTGTTTGGCCTGGTGTCACGTCATCCAGCGGACATTAGATCCTACTGCACCACATCCTGTCCGCCCGATGACGACTCCTGAGTGTCTTCTCCATTAACGGATGGCAGCTCGCTCTGGGTTTCATCAGCTGTTTGGACCTCAGCGGCCACGTCATTGGTCGTCAGGGTCTCAGGAGCATTTGCTGTCTGAGACTCGTTTGCGCTTCTGCCGAGTTGTGAAGGTGGGGAGGCGGTTGCTGTTGTCTCACTACCTGCGCCGTTGGTTATTGCGGCTGTAAGCTCAGTAAGTGTCAGTGTCTGGCTTGAAGCGGGAGGCTCAGCGGCCGCTGTGGTGGTCCTGCTGGGTGCTGAGAGCTGAATTGTCGGATGTCTGTCTGAATCTGATGTACAGACACGATCGAATGCTTGGTTTGCCCGGCTGTCAGTGGGGAAGATGCTGTTGTTATTGTTGTTATTCGTCTGGTCGCATGGCCGTGTGGTCACAGAGGAATCTGTTGTTGCTTTTTCAGTCCCGCGTGGTGGATTCGCTGTCCACGAGTCTTGGTCGAAGTCTGGAAGTTGATGGACGACTACGGGAATCGGAGTGACCTGATCTAACCCGACAGGCTCATTGGCTACATGGTGGCTCGTTGATGGCTGATTGACTGCATTAGTAATTGCTGACTGCCAGTTATTGGAGCAGAGGACAGCTGGGATGCTGCAAGGGGGAAACAAAATCATGAGCAAGTCATTGAGACCAGATGTCCTGAGTTTTTCCTACAAATCAGGGTCCAACATAAGCGATGTCAGACCCTCTCCTTTTCATTCATTCATTACTGTTCAACTCCTGACAGGCAGCAGACAGAAGGAGTGCACAAACAAAACCATTATGTTCTTTCTCTCACTGCTCTATCTTGACGAATACATTTCTGCAGCATTGTCTCAGTTCTTGCTGAAATTTTATTATCACAGTGTGTTTGGTTTACATGCATACGAGCATTCTGGTTTTGACTCTTATCCTGTATTCTGGATATAACGTAATAAACCTGGTTTTTAATATCCCTGTTTACATGATTCTAACAGTATCCTGGTTTCTGATGATCCGTGTCCAGTCGTGTCTTTATTCCTCAACATCTCAGCTGTTCACTTCAATGCCAACACATAATGTTCAGGCGTTTCTATGCGACAATATCATTTCTATTGGCGTACTCCAGGTAGCATATCCAGGTTTCTCAAAACCAGGATGAGGACATATCCAGGTTTCTGATGCCAAGTTAAGGTGTTTACATGTGCAATGCAAAATCAGGATATGCCAAAAACCTGATCATAACCAGGATTCTCGTGCACATGTAAATGCACTCATAAATATTGTTCTCTTCTCTCTATGTATTTCATAATCTTTGGCTTTACAGAAAATATGGAGAAACTGATCCAATATGTGCCTAATTTTATATTTTGCATATTTGTGTCATATATCAACATTACATACACATAAATAAAGGAAAACAACCAAATCTAAACTTTACTGTTGTATGTATTATGTATCTAATAAATAAATCACCCAAATTATGGGGGAAAAAAAAAAGTTATTTTCATTTTATGGCTGCTGGGCCAGTGGAAATATACAAGGGGCCAGTAAAACTCTGATCTACTGGCCAAGTGGGCCAGTAAGGAAAAAATGTTACATTGGGCACTGAATATACACCTCTTGCGGTAAAGTTGGGCATCTTCTTGCTAACAGAGATCTTTTCCCATTTGGCTTATAGAGTCAAATAAAAAACATAATGTACATTTTCACCTGTATTTTGGCTTCTAGATTTACAAGAGACCTTTCTGTTTAAAATAGTTTTAAATAATCGTCCCTCTTTCCTGAGCAAACAAGTAAAAACCCTGTGACCTTGATGAAAGCTCATTAAAAGTGCATTCGGTAGTGCTGCTTGAACGTTAAAACATCATTTTAAATTAGATCAAAAAAACTGAAGGCATAAAAAATTGAAACCCAAACCCATTACAGAGTAGCATGACGAAGCAACGGGAGACTTCCATGTATTATTTTAGCTCTATAAAGATTTTGTCTTTTGATCTTATTAAGCAGACTATACACACCTGGCCAGCTGTTTCTGAAGTTCCTGTGCATGTTGGTTACACTGAGCGAAGTAACAGGCCTGAGCCTCCACAAAGTCAGTCAGGCTCCGCATGTGGTTGGTCTGATAAAAAAACAAATCAGACAATCAGAGTTTTGACCCTAAATATTGATCATTATAAAAAGCAGTAATAGCTACTCTAACAAAACATCAGAAACCAAGAAAATTAAACACATGAAAGTAATTTGCACCCTTAAAATATTGTTTTTACAGATAATTAATTAATTGTGTTTATTTCCCAAACATTATCAAGTTTTACTTGTGTGTGTGTTTACAGTTACAATAGTTACAAAAAGAAAAGGTTCCAATACAACGATACACACAGCATGAATAATATGAACAACATTTTTCCCATCCAACTGTGTGTGTGTGTGTGTGTGAGTGCGCTTATACATACGTGAGTGTTGCTAATTCCTTCAAGAAGACGTCTCGTAATTTCTGACTGCCTATCGAACAAAGACTGGCAGATCCTCAGCTCTATCTCTGCCTACACACACACACACACACACACACACACACACACACACAAGCAAGCAAACAATAATCTTTATGGTATTTCCAATTCTGCCTTCTTATTACCAGCTTTGTTTCTGAAAATGTTCCATTAGCAGAAACAAAATCCCGTTCCAAATCCCTGAAGTGCTCATCTAAATGAACCCAACAATCAAAAGAAAGTGACTGTCTACGCTAATAACAGAGTCGACGTTTTATAACTTCTGACACTGTCAAAATAGGCTCCATTAGTGACAGTATGAGGAAAATTTGAGATCCTGTGCGCGTGCGCTCAAACATAAATGTGAACTCACCTGGGAGATTTCCTGAGCCCACATCTGATTGGAAGAAAGAGACAGAAGAGACTGACTTAGTGATAAAACAATAAGTGTTGAATTATGTCTCTCAGTGTTCACAGTGCTTTAGACAACCACTGACCTTTAACCATTTAACACGCAGGAAGCTGAACATGTAGGAGACATGAGCTACGTAGTCATCTTCCAGCGGGTTTGCATTCAGAGACTGACAAAAAGACAGAAAAGAGCAGAAAAGTAGGATGAGTAGATGAAATATATGATAGAAAAAAAGGATTTTGGTGTGGTTTAGCTTTGATCCAGGTCTTATAAGCACTAGATGCTGTCATTGTAACTCACTCTGGACTCTCTTTCGGCCTCGTGGGCTTTCCTCAGCCGGGTCTTGGCTATGTCCAAGTCCAAACGCTTATTCAGCAACATCCTGCGCTCCTCCTATGAGCAAAGACACACGTATTTAACAAGAACAAAAACACACAAATCCAAAAATAAGATCATCAGTGCCACAGATGTGTGTGTGTGTGTGTGTGTGTGTGTTACCTGCATGGCTTTGTATTCGCCCTCACTGAAACTCCGCAGGGGTGTGAGAAAGTGGATGTTAGTGCTTTGGACAAATTTCCTCTTTGCCTCGCCCATCTGCTTCTGAGCCTCTCCGCACCTGAGCAGCGCAGTTCCTGAACACAAAAACACACTGCAGTTGTAAAAAACGACACACACACCGACAATATTTCAGCATATCCACGTTAAAGACAAGGACAGGACTGTCCAGACATTTCATTAAACAGTAAACTGTATTTCTTAGACAGACATTATCCACATTATTGTACACTCACCATAGGGTGTGTTGGACCCTATCTCCAATCCAGCCTGGTTCATGTCTTCTCCCAGTATCTCATGGTCATGAGGCCGAGGTGGGACGCTCCAATCCAGGTATCCATACAGCCGGTCCTCTAACCGCGCTCCTACCCATCGGGGGAGAAAAGGGCTTAATTTAGCTTCAAAGGTTATCATCATAAAATCAGGAAAATACCACACAGTTTAACCTTGATATGGTAGTTTGGAGTCAAAACATGCCATTAACATTTTACTAAACAAGGCTACTTAACCTCCTTCATATCTGTAATATCCTGTATGAAAACATTTAGTAAGATTAAAAAAAGAAGCCCTCAACCATGAGAAGTCATAATCTTTAAAAACATCCTTGATGCCGAATGTTCCTAACTATAAGAGGTTATTATTTCTGGCAGCAGAATAGCCCTTCTTATTTGATAGATTACAGACCACATCCACTCATGATTCCATTAGCTGAGGTAATTGGATTCAAACAGGCAAAAATAATGACCGTTCCTTTTCATCCAACCAGACCCATTAGAGTCAAAGCAAACTGAAGAAGAGACAGGGGGATGTAGGCTATTTATTGCGGGAGGACAAGCGAGAGCTGCGATATCGGGTCCCACATGTAAAGATTGATAGCTATCATTCTGTGGTAATAATGATTGTGTCTATTGGGATATAACAGGCTGTGGTTCGGTGCTAATGTGAAGAGTAGAAGGCAGTCATGTAAACATTTTTGTCTCATTATTTATCTACCTGCAGTGTGCAAGACTCTACATGTGCATGTATCATATGTAGGAATTAATAGTCATATATATACATATATATAAATACTGATTGTTGACTTCTCTCCAAGGTTAAATGTGGCATATAAATAAGGCTTTTCCCAATGTCTAGTGACAGGAGTGTATAAAGTCAGTAGGTCAGTGCAAAGGTAAACATAAAACTGAATTTCTTCTGAATTTGTTGCACAATACATCAACTATTTCTGATAAACACAGAATTAACATTTGTCTATGCTGAAATGAGACATTCAAAAGGGAAGGCATTATAATGACAAGTCTCTTTTCAGGACCTACAGGCAACCTTTGAGTGAATAAACAATAAACACAGTCTCTCACCTGGGTTGGGCTGCAGGAAAACTTCAGTCTGTGAGATTATCTGGTCCGTCCACGTCTTTGTTGCGTCTACCCGGTTGACGAGCTCCTCAAGAGTGGGCTCCAACTCTGTCCTGTCCGCCTGACCAAGACTCTCCCCCGTGTACTGGAGCGAAGATAAAGCATGATATTAAAAACTACAGCCTGAATAAACGTATTGCTAGTGATGTCATTAGCAACAATTCAACGCTAAAACAAGTCGACATTAGCTAAATTACTGGAGGAAAAAGCATTTATTTTTCGGTTGGGTCTTTTTTTACCTGAACAGCCCGGTTGATGAACTGACCAGCATCCACAGCCAACCGCGTCAAATCCATGACGACGTCCCCAAGGTCGCGCGCTGTCTTCGGCGGCCGTCCAACGGTCGTTTAACGGTCCAGCAGAACTGCGCTAGATGACCAACAACCACTCGCTGACCTCGCCATAGCCTCTCAATGGCTAACTGCCACTCTCTTGTTTTAGCCAGCAGATTATGTTTACTGACCGACTGAGCCCATAAAGACGGCGCAAGTGCAAGCACCTTGTGATGTTTGTTTATCCCTCAGCCATGCCGAGCTCTCCTTCTGTCAAGTTGGTTGTGTTTAACGGTAACTTCGGAGTCCGTGTCATCGATAAATTAACCTCGGCTCGGCCATAGCGACTTCAACGCACGGTCGCCCAGGAGATGGTCACTTGACGTTAGCAAGCGCTATATGGGTTCCGTTATCTCATTTATCCTGTAGGAGCGTCTATATAACTTAAAATACCGGTCATTTCAACAGCTAACTAGCTTCAATAGCTGAATAGGAATTTTGATAGCTGCTTTAAACTGTGCGTAAAGAAGAAGACTATATAAAGTTTATGGTACAGATAAACATAAATCTAGCTGATGACGTCATATATAAAACGAGACAGGTTGTCTAAGACTTCCGGTCGCAAGAAAAAAATAAAATACAAAAGAAAACTCTGCAAATATACACCTCTCAGTGACTCAAATATAAGCACAAGATAAATAATTATTAACCTGCAAAAAGCACGAAATGTTCTGTTAAAAACATTGACTGGAGCTCCTTAGTCAAGCAAAAGAAAAAACATGACATTTTGAGGATGTGTGGAGCAGTGTCCAGTTCACAGGTCATGGCCTACAGTCTATGGTCATTGCACAGTCTGGTACAGTAAATTTTGTAATGTTTTTCCAGAGAGAGAAGCTCCACACTGATGACAGGAGGATCCTGCTATGCTGCAGAATTTAAAAAGAAAAAAGTCCCATACGGACATCCTCAAAAAATAGTCAGTATCCAGCCGGTATCGGATAGGAAAGCAACTCTTGATTTGAATAAAGTAATAAAAAAGGCTCTTGGTTCTATCCAGAAGCAAGTTGGAATAGCAGCCATGCATTTACAAAAAGGAGAAAAGTAACAATAAAAAATACAGTGACTTTCTGAGTGTCCAAACTCATGACTGAACAACAAGAATCTTGTTCACATACATAAACTCCACGTCACTTTGCTTCATACTGGTAACACGTCTTCTTCAGCCTCTTAGGGCTTCTATAAGCAGACACTTGACTGGTACTTGTGTGAAAAAGCTGAGCTGATTGGGCCATTGGGCGTGTGCAGAAACAGAGAGAGGGGATTAGACCAACCAGGTGACTGCTACAGTGACTCTAAGGAGGGTTAAGAGATTAGAGGACACACTTCTTACAGACACATTTACCCACAAATTCAAATGTGCAAAACACACCCTTTATTACAAGAGAATGAACAGCAACAACAAAAAATATCATGTTTCCAGAAAACAGGAATCTTTAAACAATGATGCAAATTGCAGAAGAGCATTTAAAGAGCTTAAACAAGGAGTTTTTCAACAAACTCATAGGTGTAGGGAATGTTTTTGTGTTTTTTTTAACAAACTGTAAGTGCAAATATTTCCGATTTCCAGATGCTTTTCCTTCACTGTGTGTTTTACAGGTAGGGCCCCCAGCCCAGATACATCTGACAGAGCATTTTGTCATCTGTGGCTTCCTGTATGAGATAATGGACATGTCCCTCTATAGACAAAGGCAGACCCAGCACTTTATTCCTGCTCTTTATCACTCCCTGCAGACGCTGCTCGATGTCACACACATGGGTTTTAGCCTGAGAGAGAAGGACAGAGGCAGGGAGAGGAGTAGAGAGGAGACAAAGACAAGACAATATAAAATATACTAATAAAATAAAATAAAAAATGTAACATTTATAGGATATATTGGACCAGCACACTGCTGTAAATGCACATATTATATTTTCAGAGGCAAAATAGAAACAAAACATCTAAAATTCTCCCAAAAATGTTTATACATGTACATACCTTTTCATTAACTATCTCTCCGGTCTCGTTGGCCTGAGCTTTGGAAAGTCCTTTGGCTTGTTTACTCCACTCCACCAGCGGGTCATGAAGGAAGGTCTTCAAAACACTAAGAGGGGAAAAAACAACACAAAATTTGATTTTAGAAACATTTCTAAAGAGACAAAAAAACATAAATTTAATGTGCTAGTGAGTCTGGAGTCTGGAGTTCATCAAATGTTTAACTAACTCAAGCATGTGTCAAGTATATTAGAAAACCATTGATTTCTATATGGACTTTAACTTAAATTTAGTGAATTAATTTACCCTTTCCTTGGTAAATAGGTTTTGCTTTATTTGTGTGTAGTTATATGCATGTGCTCAGATTATGAAAAAGGGCTGCACAGGATTATTTGACAATCAGACAGTATGCATGTGTTTGTACCTCATCAGCGGCTCTCTCTGGTCCCTCATCAGTCTCAATGTGACCTCACAGGCCTGCCTAAAGAGGCCCTCGGTGCCCATAGGTCCCATGGCATGGACCATGTTTTGGGTCAGACGGAAAGGAACCACCTCAGGCACATCAAACGTCTCCCCCTAGTGGAGAAGAAGGGAAAGAGCATGAGTGAGATGAAGGGGAAAAAGCAAGAAAAGAGAAACAGAGACATACAAATCAAGGACAATGACACATAAAAGAAGTACAATTCATATTTTTCATGTTTTTAAATCAAACAAGGTGTCATTTAAATTATTAATTTCTATTTTGAGACAAATACAAACCTTGTTGAAGAGGCAGTTGAAGTCAACATGAACACATTCTCCTGTGAAGGAGTCAAAGAGGATATTTTCTCCGTGGCGATCTCCCAGACCCAGGATGTAGCCCACCATGGACATCACAGCAGTGGATCGGCAGTATGCAGAGCGACTACTGTACCTGTAAACATTTGCACAGAATTGTATTACATTGGGGGGGGGAAAAAACACCAACAACCTCTGAACTTCTCAAATCCAGAACTGAAACTCCTCAACTCAAATGTAAAGGACAGACAAACATATAAAACATTTGATAAGAGACATGGAAACAGTGATTCTTGCGACTGTAGGAGAATTGTGCGCAGGTCGTACCATGACGTGGGGTCAGCGAAGGTCCGGAGGAACCACTCGTAGAAGACGGGAGGGTGTCGAGCACAAAGCATCTCGTGGTTTCGCAGTTTCTCCTCAAAAGGAGCTGTCTTAGGAAGAATGAGCTTCCTCAGCTCTTTACCGGATAGGTAGATACCTGGAAAACACACAAAATATGATACAATAAAATCATATACATGTTTATTTTGCAGACAGTTTACCTCTGTTCATAGTCTTTACATATGTACGAGTGTACCTCTCTCCTTATAGAGCTTGGTGAGAATGTGCCGTAGTCCCGTGGTGTTGTTTATCCATTCGATGATGCCGCACTCCTCGTTGAGGGGAATCACAGCGTAGGTGCGGATGTGGAGCTCCCTCCGTCTCGACTCAGCGTCTTTGCGTAGGCACTACATGCACAAAAATACACACAGAGACCATGTACACATACTATAAATACTGATATTGAAAGTGACAGTAGAAAGGTTTTTTTCTTCATTTACTTTCTTTCTTTCTCTTTCTTTACACTAAGTTGTTCATATAATCATACTATAAATGTATTCATTTACTGCGATGTATTATTCCTATTTGCATTACTTCCCCTTCTTCCTTTTTGCACTGTTTAGATTGTCACTGTCCAGATTGTGAACTCACACTGTGCTATGAGTTAATGAATATGACTGTATGCATTGCTAAAGATTCTGTTGAGGAAGAAGAAAAAATGAAAGAGTAGAAGAATGTTATAAAATATGAGGCTGAGAAGGACAGATTTTTAACTTTAAATATACCAGTAATACAATCCAAAATAACTGATAACAGGTATTCTTAGTACAACAATGTCTCAGGGTCCTTTATTTCAGTCACAACACACACCTTGTTAATGAGGCAGTTGAACTCCATGAGTCTGCAGTCTTTCCTTAGGTCATCTTTAGGTTTACACATCATAGTGTAGCTCCGCCCATCCGACCCTTTCAGACTTATCTTCTTAGGCTTCTGTAAGGAGGCCAAGATCTCCACCTACACACAAACACACGCTGGAGTTAAATGGTGTCGATCAGCTCAAAAGGTTAAATTTTCTAAAAATTCACCGCTTTCTGCCTGTATACACTACAAATTATTCTCCTTTTAAATAGTTAAAATACCAAAAAATATGCATGACAACAATCATCATTCAACAGCTTCACTCCCTGTCTCTTACAATGTCTTCAAAGCCATCCAGATAGGCCCAATGTCCAGGAAAGGCGTCGTGCTCTGTGTTTGCCCCACCAATAGAGGGCAGCGTAGGGATGAGGACCGACTGCAGGGGGATGAGGATCTGGCTGAAGGTCGACTCCTCCACCATACGTTTGAGTTGCTTGAAGTGAACGCTCATACTGAGGGTGGTGCTGTTACCATCCACCTGGAAGACACATTCAAATATATTTCTTCTCTTATCCACTACTGCAAGAACTCATTTAACTTAAGAGGATCGGTGAACTTTTGATCTAATCGTATCCACCAATAAAAGGCGTTTGCTATTTTATAGTGAACTTGTGAAGAGTGTGTACAGCTCTATCTTTATAGCTCCATACTCCATTGACATCGATACAAAATAACATATTTTTATGAAATGAATAGCACTTTAAAACAGAGTATGTGTTGCACAACACAGAAAATGAACAAATGCTTTTTTACTTTTATGACAGACTTACTACACTACACTATAATCATTTACGAATCTCTGATAAGGAGAATGATTTGTGACATTCTGACAAGTGTGAAAGAAGAATGGCTGACTTCACACATTTTAATTTGATTTAAAATGCAAATTCAGACATTTAAATTGTAAACTCTCTGTGTAAGTGTGTGTATGTGTGTGTGTGTACCGGCTTGTTGCAGAGCTCCAGCAGCTTGTCAGTCAGCTTGTTGGCATCTCCGATGAATTTCTCCAGAGACTGTTTGAGGCTGATGGCTTTCTTAAGGATCTGATTACAGCGGCTCATACGCATAGGGTAGGATGACTGAAAAAAATTCAATAAACACACAGTCAGGAGGACATGTAACACTTTTTACAAGAGCAGTTTAGTGGTGCGGTGAGTGCGATAAATCACACAAAATATAGTATATTGGTAGTGTAATGTTTAAAAAGAAACTGACCTTATATAAAAAAAGAGAGCAAGAAAAAGAAATTAACATGCATGTTCACAGAAAAGTAAGTGCACACACACTAATACATGCATACACTTATATTTGTGTAGCAGATGTGGAAATGTGTATGCATTCAAACAAAAAGGTATTTAAATCACAAATACAGGAGTTTATGGCCATGTCTTGAAGAATTAAACTGTAAATGTTCAGTACACAAAGCCCTTATTCTCATCAAGGGAAATAAACACACACATATATATATGTACACACATACACACACCTACCTTTGAGACAGCAGTCATTAGCCACATGGCCTGTTGGGGGTACGCCAGGAAGACTTTGGCCACGATGGTCTTGAGGACGGTGAAAACCTCGTCGCTGGAGTGACACACTCTGGAGATGAGCTGTGAGAAGGCGGTCAGGAACTGGTACGGCGCCAAGTTAGCACAGTGCTCACTCACCGCCGTGTTGATTTTACTCAACTCCTGACGCAACTGTCTGTCCGATCGTCCAGCTGCAGTGGAGGGATATGGAGATGTTGATAAACAGTTAATATGGGCAGTGTATATGTATGGGACTACTGTTGAGTTAGATATGTAAATGGCCTGTGTGCATCTTCTTTTCACACTAACACAGATCGTATTGGTCCACCCACCTTTCTCACACTCGCACACTTTGGCTCCAAAATCCAGCCAGAGAGACAGCAAGCGAGGCATGGCCTGGTAGATGTACTGGTTTCCAAACTGCAAGGCTCTGAGAGGGAGACGACTCAAATTAGATGGCTGATAAAGAAACTGATGAGTCTCAGCTTAAAAAAAAAGAAGATTTTTAATCCTAGATTAAAAAGTTGGTAACTCTGTTCTTACTTTCCAAAGAACGTGACGATGTATCGGATGAGGTTCCCCTGTTTCTCCAGCTTGTTATCAGTCACCATTGGCATCACTTTGTCGTAGTACTTGGCTAGGTAGAAGTTTCCATCCTCCCACTCAGGCAGAAGGTTGGTCACATCCTAAAAAAAAATGCAGCATTTTTGTTATCTGTTCTACTCTCTCACTAATGTAATCAAATCCATTTCTATAAAAATCAAACAAAAAAAAAAGTAACGTCCACACATTTCTTTTCCTGCACAGTGGCTCATTGTACCTTGTACGTCTTCATGATGGCGTTGGACTCAAAGTTGGCCGTCTCCTCCATGAAGCGTCCCACCAGCAGCATGGCCTTGCCTTTGGTCTGCAGACTGCGGGGGTCTGTCAGGGGCTGATCATCGGGGAAGCACTGGGCCACTCCTTTCTGCAGGACGATCAGGGCCTGGTGTACGTCGCCCTGACGACAGATCGACAGGTTTGTTTTAGTGTTGTGTATGAGTAAAAATCTAATCTATCTGATATTTTATGACATGTATCAGGTGACACACTGCATTTTAGTGTGAATTTTACAACAAATGAAGGCACAAATTACCAGAGGATGAAGACTGTGTTAAATATTTTGAGCCATATTACTGTAGATGAGTCTTACTAATATCTCAGTGCTACAGATCCAAACTATAGTAGAGCAAGTTTATTAAGAAATCCTGCTTCCTATATTGGCTGAATTTAAAGTGTTGATAGTGTTATACCTTGGACCAAAGCCACTTGGCCTTCTCAGTGACCAGCTCTGCCAGGTGTGTGTTCTCTGCGTTAAGGAGTGCGTTGAACGCTGTCTGGTGGTGTCCTGCCTTCCTGGCAACGCGAGCACTCTGCAGCCAGCACTCTCCTACCAGCTCCTTGCTCATGGGCCTGGAAAATAAACACAAGGCCTGGATTTGTGATGTGGCCTAAGCTTGGGTAACAGATTAATACTGATTTTGTTCAGATTTATATCCTAGTCAGGAGCCAGGATGCCAGACAAATAAAATACTTTAAAGTTATCGCCTTCACATAACTGTGACGATTTGTGTCTGTGTGCCTGCAGATGTTTCTGCATCCTTACTTGGATCCCAAGCTGAGCAGGGCACGACGGAGGGCCAGGACTGGCTCCTTGGCCCTAAAGGAATTCTGGGTCATCTCCAGTCGATCCGACCAATGAGGAGGCAGCTGGGTGAGGCTGGTGGTAGGGCCTTTCCTCCATTTCTGCAGCTCAGTAAAAGTATGTTCCAACTCGCTGAGCATGTGGAGCCTAAACATGCAAACACACAGATTTTGGTTTCATACAGTAGGTGATGTGCTACTGGTCACCAGGAATCAACAACAACAAAAAAAAAGATAAATAAAACACAAAAACATTATTGACAGACCTGACAATGTACTCATATCCTCTCTGGTAGGTTCCGCACTCGTAGCTGGCAGCAGACAGAGGGACAACCTGTTCCTTCCTAACCAGCTTCAGCTTCTCATAGAACGTCTCATCGTCCTGATTCTTAGCTGCCAGCAGCAACTGGCCTAACCGTACACCCCAGGTACTGGACTGATGGTCTGGAGAGAAAACGGGGTGGCAAACATGAGTATATGCAGGTCATAAAGTCATAAAGTTTCAGGCTTTTCAAGTACGTACAGTATAGGACGATCAATAGCTCAAGATGTTGCTGCATTCAACGATCATCCCTGTCAGTTTCATTACCTGAACTCAAGTAATCATCCAGCAGGTCCCATTTGCCGAGCTTCCAGGCTGCCTCCACTCTGTAGGTGTTCAGCTCCGACTTCCACTGGTGCCTAAATGTGTCCGTACAGTACCAGTCAAAAGTCTGGACACACTTTCATTCAAGTCAGTGGGGAGGTTTGTAATTTAAAGGCATATTAAACGTCCATAAATGTGTTTCATGTGCTTTTTAACCAACATGTTATGCAAGTATAAAATATAATAATAAGTGAATAACATTAACACCACACTTAAAGTTGGGTCCTTTTTAATTGTGATGACATGAATCTAAATGTATTATATATACAAGCATAAATGTGTGTGTGTCTCTCACTTGTTGGCCAGTACTCCATTAACTTGGGTGATGACTGTGGACAGCTGTCCCAGGCCGAGCATAGAGGTCATCACCCCATGATAGTGACCGATCTATACAGAAAAGGACAATTAAAATTATGAAAAAAGGAGAACAAATATAAAAAGATGAAACTGAAATGAAACTGCTTCCTGAAATGAACAGCACACTATTATCTTTCATCTCGACAGAAGTAATAACATACTTACTATTTTCAACTGTACACTATTGCACTACTTTCATTACTTTTTATTAGTTTCTTCTAATGTCGGTGGCCTTGGAAAGAGAAATTATTCTATTCTGGCAAGATTTTAGAAAGTTTAAATTGTTTTCATACATTTTAAAGTGTAACTTGGAGGACTGTGAGATCAATTCAAGTTTAAGTGTACTCATCATGCAGTTTTTCATCATAACCGTGCCTCTATGACTTAAAACTGGAGTGTAGGACTTTTGTCTCCCCCTTCTGGCAGTGAGAGTAATTACAAAAACACTGTCGACATGCTCATGTCATAGACTCTGCTGTAGCCTACTTGGTCGCTACTGTTGCAGCTGAAAAATTGAGGATAAATCGTTTTGAGCATCACACAACTCCCAGAATCAGAATTTGATCCATTTGGTGTGATCCTGGTGTGTGTGTGTGTGTGTATGTGTGTTTGTACCTGGTCTGACTCCAGCTGTATGGCCCGGTCGTAGCAGGCGGTTGCGTCTCTTAGCAGGCCTATGCTCTCGTGCTCTAAAATCTGTTCCCGTAGCGAAGGCTCCTCCCTCCTCAGGGCATTGACCCCTCTCACACCATCAGGCTCATGCATCGCAGCGTACAGAGTCTGCAAGAGACAATCATTAAACAAACTTAATTTCCCGTCATCTACAACTTTGCCAAATTGAACACTTGCACTGTAGGACTTTATGGAGCAATCAAAATAACTTTTATGATACATGGAATTATTTAATAAGCACACACAGTGTCACTGCACATACAATCAAATGTGCAACAAACCAAACATTTGCATTTATTTGACCGTTTTAAAAATTATTTTTGCTGTCTCTAAAACACTCATAACTATGAGGCTTAAAGGTATTAAAAGATGCTGATAACATGCTCGCAAATGTCTTGAAACTTGTTGTCTGACCTGCAGAAAGGTGAGGTGGTCCTGGATGTCTTCTTTGTTTTCTAAGATGTATGCTTCGAAGTGCATGAGGGCACGAGTGTACGCTTTGGAGCGAAGAGACGCCTTGGCCAGAACGTCCTGCGGAATACCTTTCAGGAAGGCCACCACACGCTGATACTCCCCACTCTCTGCAAAAACCACATGTTTTTTTAAATTCAAACATTAATAAATTATTTGGGTGAGCTAACAACAAGGATTCATGCATTTACATATTGTTCATTAATGTACTTTTCATGCTTTCACTTAGTGTCCACACTGTTTTTTTTCCCCATCATTTCAGTGATTCAACTTTTAGCCAGTTAATGAAGATTTTACATATCCAAACCAGTCTGGTAGATCTATAAAAGCAAAAATTTTGGTGTACAACGATCATATATGCAGAAACATGGCAGACAAAAGTAAATATTTGGTTGATGGCAAGAAACTTTTTACCTATTAAGTCAGATAAAGCAATATTTTAGTGGTTTTAGAGAATGTACAACACAAAATACAGAATACACAGAAGTTGGAAGGACGACTTGCCAACTCCGGAAAATGGGACGCAAGTGAATGCAGCATGAGTGCACTGGCTGAATGTGACACTTACCGTTGTGTTTGGGTTTGGAGTACAGGATGTGTCGGCTCCACTGCATGAGGTGAGACAACATGCTGAACACAGTCTGAGTGCTTAGCTGTGATAGGCTGGAAGCCGTCTCCTGGACTCGCCCTGCTCCTCGTCCATCACCCTCCGTCAGCACAGCCAGGATCTCCTCTGTTACCTGGAAGAAGGAGGTTTATTAATATTTTAACTTCCTCTCCTCGACTTCTTCCATATGTATGAGCGTCTATGTATCCTTACCTCCTGTTGCTCTGCAGGTGTGCAGCCCAGCAGCATGTAGAGCAGGATATGAGGCAGCAGGTAGATTGTCACCTTGTAGTCGTGCTTGATGATGAAACTACAGCAGGTGAACACCTTGCTGGCCAGCTCATGTCTCACCTGAAACACATAAAACCAGTTCCTGAAAGCCTTGAAGCAAAGGACAAGTTGATTCAGTCTTGCAGAAAAATGATGTGCTAAACAGGATGAAACTTTTAAGGGATTATCTGGCATCATGTGACATGTGATTGGTCAAAATGTTAGAAATCAGTTACTCATGTTTGAAAAGTAAAAATGTCCAATTGTGAAAAAAAAAGTCTATAAAAAGGTAAAAGGTGAGATCAGTTAACCTTGCTTATGAGGTATCCGGCCCATGTGGCTGACCAATCAGAGAACTTGCTGCCTCTGTTGCTTAGATACACCGGCTTCTTCAGTTTAGACCAGTTGACCTCCTTCTGACTGCTTTTATACCTGCAGATAGAGAGGGAGGTGATTGAGAGGAGGGGTTGAGGAGGAAAGGAAGGAGAGGGAGAAATGATGAATGGATTGTAAATAGAGGAGGACACAGAGTTTAAGAGGGTGGGAAGAAGGGAATGAAAAACATTCACTTGCTGGATTTGGCCTCCAGAGTTCTCTGTACCTGCTGTTGAGGTGAGGTTCCAGTATTTCCTGTATCTGCTCCGGGAGTCTCCTCCACAGACGGCGACCTGATGAGTCGGTACGACCCTCGCGACACTCAAGAATGGAGAGCAGCTCCTACAGTGCACATGGGCAAAAGTGGAAAAAGAGACGAGTTCACACACTAATTAAAGCAGCTGGATTTGTAAAATGTGTGTATATTCACATGCGTGTGTGTTTACCTGAATTGCATAAGCAGCTGAGTCCTGTGCTCTCACATCATCAGCGTAAGCCAGAAACGTTCTGGTCAGTTCAATCAGCAGGTCGTAGGCGAAGTTAGGATCATCAACCCCACTCTGTCCCACAGAAAGATCAACAAGTGTTCTAATATCCCTGCATATCCAGTATCATTGATTGTATACATCATGCTGTGTTTATATTATAGTATTGTTATTATAGCTAAATTCTGTCCGTATATTTTATAACGCAGAGCTTCAGCCTAGCCTAACTTACCACAAAAGTGTTGCGGTCGCCGTGGGTGTGTGTGTGTGACAGGTCCAGACGTCCAGGGTCCACGGCCCCCAGCTCCCCCAGACACTCTCCACACAGGAGCCTGGCCTCTGGGGACGAGTCCTGGCAGCCCTTCAGCAGCACCGACACCAAGTTGGAGATGACCGGCTCCACCGCCTCGCTCGCACAGACCTGCCGCAGCAGCCACTCCTGGCGTCCGAAAAAAAGTAGACCGCCAAAGACAGTAATAGTAGTAGAGATAGTTAAGTGTTATTGAAGAAAACAGTGAGTTACGCTATGTTAACACTGCAAAATCACTCAAAGTATTCAATCAACTAGTTCATTTTATTGAGATATATTATTGATTCATGTAAGTTAATTGTAATTTGCAAACAGGGGACTTGAACCCTGAGCTGTGACCTTGTCTTACCATGTGTGGGTGTGTGTGCATGTGTACCTGTTTACTGTGCATCATGTCTCTGAGGCTGGTCAGCGCATGAATCCTGACGTCAACATTCTCATGTTGAACGGCCCTCATAGAGAGCTGCAGCGCTGCGACCAGGTCGCTGCTGCTGGCTGTCAGCTGGGAAGAGAGAGGGGAAGAAAAAAAAACATTGTCATTTGATGTATATCTCCATCTTTAATACCATCGCTGTCAACAAATAACCTTTGTCACTATATGCATTTTACTTTTTACTATCCATACAGACCTTCTTATAGTTCTGCAGAACAGTGTGGATGTCTTTCAGCTCAGGGTGATCTGGCAGAAAGTAAATCTCATGGAGGTAGTCATTGACTTCTTCCCTGTGGGCGATCAGTGATTATTTCATATCGATCCTAGTAGAGCATTAGCATTGAATGTGTTTAATGTAAAACAGTTTTGTTGTGCGCGCTCCAAGTTTTGATGTTCAAAGGATAAGGCTGGCAATTTTCTGTATTTTTCTTATTGTCTGCAAATCTCATCTGTATGTAAATAGGATGACATCATTGTTGGTTTGGCTCTGCACATGAGATTTGTTGACAGTAAAACTTATACTTTAACTTTCTGTGAGGGTCCTGTTTGCTAATTTGTCTGCATGTGTGTGTGTGTGTGTGTGTTACCTGTTATCAAGTATCAGGAAGCGAATAATAGCAGCAGTTTCTTTAGGCTGCAGAGGAATCAGCGGGAGGAGCGCGACGATCACATGACTCAGTAGAGGGCCCAGGTGTGCAGGCTCCACGCTCCTCACGAAACAATCCCATGTCCTGTCCACACAGGAAACAGGAATTATTACACATAATGCATATAATCAAATCAAAGAGGTAAACAACTTAATATGTTGATTTTGACGGTTACAGAA